>CM040452.1:19812253-21012253 GCA_022749755.1 Azadirachta indica
TGTTAGTCCATATAAATAATATTTTTATATTAAAAATTAAATAAAGTATTATAAATAAAAATTTATCTAAATTTTTTATACATAATAAATTTATTTAAATATTAAATAAAATTAAAAGATCAATTTTATAATTTTAAAATAAATAAAAATAATAATATTTTATTTATTTTTAAAATTATAAAATTGATATTTCAATTTATGAATATCATATTAAAAAAAAATTCAAAATTTACATAAATTTGTATTCAAAAAATAAGTTATAAATTAGTTATTAATGCGTTATAAAATAAAATATATTATATTTTAATATTTATTTTCAATTAAGAGTTGAAAATAATTTTTTAACTAATTAATATTATATAAGGGTGTTATTATTATCTTTTAATAAATTAAAATTTTGATGGGTATTTTAAAAATTACTGGGACCATTTGAGTTAATATACTAAACCTTAAGGACTTGTATGTTATTATACTAACTGTGTCAGTTAACAGAGGGGGCATTCGGGGTATTATGCAAACAAGAGGGGGGTATTGAGGTATTAGGTAAAACAACAGGGGGGAATCGGGCATTCTCCCTAAAATTATCCAAGAGCTTCGAGTATTCTTACTCTTCTCACTTATTTTTGCATTATTTTGCACAAGGTTCTCTATTATTTCTTACTTTTTATTAATATTTTATTAATTTTTATTTTTTGTAGTATTTTTTATTTTTTTAATTTTACTTTTTAATTTAATTAATTTATAAAATAATAAAATTTAAAATATTTAAAATATTAAAAGATAAAATTAAAATTAAAAAAATGATGAGATATTAAACAAATATAAGTGATAAAAAGAATATTAACCAAAAAAATAAAGAGTAATGAACATTTCTTTTTATTTTACCAACTTTCCTATGTTTAATAATAAGAGAATATTCATTATCTTCTTATTTTTTTTTTTAATATTTCATTACTCACGTATATTTTTTTTAATATTTTATCACTTTCTTAAATTTTAATTTTATCTTTTAGTATTTTAAATATTTTTAATTTTATTATTTTATAAATTAATTAAATTTAAAAATAAAAAATTAAAAAATTAAAAGATGATATAATATTACAAAAATATATAAAAAAATAATAAAATATTAATTGAAAAGATAACATGCATTCTCTCTTTAATAATAATTTTAAAGTAATAAAAATTTATTTTTAAAACCAGATATTAAAGCACTTCTTATGGTATATGTTTAACCTTACTCGAAAAAGTTTAATAGTCCTTAAATATTCACCTTCTTTCACAGATTACATATGCGCGTTTTAAATAAAGAAAAATTAAAAAAAAAAAAAAAAAAAAAACAGAATAAGTTTGAATTCAAGTATTGGGACGTTTTTATCCAATTGCTATTAGCACAGAGAATAATTCGTTTAATACTTTTTTTATCAAGTGGCAGAATAACAAAGGGAAAACAGTTAAACAAGAAATTTTGGCTTTTAATCGGACGGTAGACGTCCACGTGACGACAACCCGAATCCCGACATGTACCTCGTAAACACGGAATTACTCCATCCTGGCCCCACGTTTGGACCCCGCGCCCGCAGCTCTCTGACTCGGTCACCAGTGGTTTCGCTGTCGGTGCCGCCTGTAATTAAAATAATAAATAATGAAATATGGGATGCAACGAATAGATCATTGTATTTTGATAAAATAACAAATAAGGATATAATGTAATCACTTATGAAGGATAGGTCCTAGAATGGGACCTACTTGCAACGGAATAACAACTAATGTCAGAAATTGATCCATTACAACCATTAAATACGTGTTCCTTTATTATTTTTTCAAAAGTTAGGGACCTATTGTAATGCTTTCATAGAATAATAAAAGAGTGAAGCAGCTTCAAACATTAAGAGGACCCACACCACGCTCTGTCCCTTGTCATCCGTCTGATCAGAGAAACCTCTGGAAATCTGCGAGTGGGAAAGACAAACAACCAGACAAGTACGTGAATCACGAGGAGATCGATTGCGGACCCACCGTGGTTTCTCATTATGAAGCCGCCCTCTCACTGCTTAGCCCTTTTTGAATGAAATACTTATTAAATTAGTTACGTGGCGCAGTGTCCGTACAGTGTGGGGCCAAGGGTGACGTAAGCGGGAACATTTTTGTAGCGTACGCCGAATTAATCGCTGTGTTGCAAAGAAACCATACCACGAAGCTATCTCGTTATGTTATGACCCAACAATGCCGGCGACATGCTTGTTGGATACGTGGATCCCACTTTAATCAGTGAATACTCTTTTCATATTAAATATTTGCAACTGATGAAATAAAAAGTTTTAAATTATTTGAAACGGGAAACCTCAACTGAAGACTCTACTTCGTCGCCTGAAAACCAGAAAAATAGCAAAACAAAAAAAACATCTTTTCCTTTTTATTCAAGCATGTATTTGAAGTGTACGTGTTTTGTCTGGTTACGTCATTTTCTTTGGTCTTCCCGGCAGCCAAACGGAGGGGTATTAACTTGATTTTTTAATGCTACTAAGAGGAAATATTTCCGATGAACGAGAAAATTAAAATATTAATAAAACACTGATTATAACAAGAAATTCTCCCATGATTTAACATTAAACATATAATAGTAACAGTAGCAGTTAAAAACAACATGGAGATAATCTCAGAGATTTCCCAGTTGCAAAAATACTATGATCAATCGATCAATCGATTTGATGGATCCATCTTCCGGTGGGTTACTATATACACTACACATCATCATCATCATCATCATCATCATCATCATACATGTCAGCGAGAGAAACAGATTCGCTCGTAAAAAGGCACTGAAACTGTAACAAAAAAGTCATGCCACTTCAGGTGGAGGAGGTAGGTTAAGATCAAGATTAATCATTCTTCTCTCCGAAGAAGTATGATCATAATCAACAACGACAGAGGACGAATCGGAGTCGCTTTGGGTGGTCCCACCAGGACAAAAATCGGCAACGGAACGATCGAACCGGCATGCATCTCGAGGCCCGCCGGAAGAGAACACATCGAAGAACACGACAGGACGCCCCACCGCAACGGGGAAACACGAACCTCCACCTTGGTAGTTATTCAGAGTGAGGCTTAGTGGTGGTGGTGGTGGCGGCGGCGGCGGGGAGGATGACTCCACGGTGCTGCTCTGGCTGGGGCTGCGAGTGAAGTTGTTATTACCCATCTCGTTGGGTGTCGGAAAGTTGGTCTTAGCCTTGACCCCGCGAAACTCACGCGCCGCGGCATCGTAAGCACGCGCTGCCTCTTCGGCGGTGTCGAAGGTGCCGAGCCAGACACGAGTTTTCTTCCCGGGATCTCGGATCTCGGCGGCGTAACGACCCCACGGTCGCTTCCTGACGCCTCTGTATCGGACCTCCCTATCCTTAGGGTTCGGGTTAGAGGATGTATTGCCAGTGGTGAGCTTCTCCCTCGGAGCCATTCTGAACGAAATGTAAGAAATGTAAGAGCTGTAACTCCTGAAGGAAGCGGAATGGCCAATGGCGGCTTTTATAGAGGGAAGGGAAGGAGGGTTAAAGCGACGCCGCTTTTGTGGCGCTTGTTGGGTACAGTCAAAGCCATGATGTGGTGTGGCTTCACTTGCACGAACTAAATTCAGTTAAATTATGCTGTCCAATGATATTACGCCACGTTGGTACCTAGAGAGATTTCTTGTGAACGTTGCATTCCAGCGATTGGCTGGAGGGCGGTAATTCGTTTACCGTGGGTAATTTCAGGGTGTGTAGAAATAGTAGTATTTCATCATGCTGGTCAAAGTTTTGCATTGGGTAAATTTTAAGACATTAATTTCTTTTTATGGCATTCAAATTCCAAATTCTTGTTGTTACTAGATTTATTTTTACAAACAAAACCTTTTAAGTGTAAAAAATATATTTACATAAATATAAATTGTTTTTGCCAAATAGAAGTGAATTACAAATAATTTGATTATTGTATTTTTACAATTAGGTTAAAACTCAACATTTTAAAAACTCTTTTAATAGAATGGTTAAAAAAATTTCACTATTTTATATTATTTTTATTACACTGTTAAAATTATTTTAGATAAAATTTATATCTACTAATAATATGTATTAATTAGACGGTGAAGATTTAATATACATTATATAGTTAATAAATACGAGTTTATATTTTTAATACCACCACATATATAATTTTTTTATTATAATTTAATCCGAATTGTATATGAAATTGTTACTAAATTATTATGTAAAATTTTTTTATAAAAAAAAAGTAAATAACTAGTTAGTATATGGTAAAACTTGGATAATGTCTAAAGTCATATTATTCTATGTAGTTTTAAGTAAATTTTTTGTGTTAAACTTCTTAAAAGTATTAGCGTAGGTTATGGTAAAAAAAAGTTTCAGATAAAAAAAAGAATGTTATGGTTGGGCACAGGATGGCCCACCAAGAAAGCTATGACCAGGCCCCTCACGTGCCATGGCGCTTGGCTTTTAGCCTTTTACTGGGCGCAGTCAACGAGGACTTTGACTCTACCGTTCGAAGAATTATGGGCTCTAGACGCTCTGCCGCAGCCAAGCACAGCGGGCCCCGCTAAACATGATAAATGTTGCTTCATTGCAATTTCGACACGTGGTACGCGGTCTTTTTTGGAAACGTGGCAGCAGATACGTACAAGGGCGGCTAAGGATAACGGCGGTTATGACGGTGACTCTGTCTGCCGTTTGTAAGCTCCCATAAACGGAAATAACGGCTGTTTCGCTTTATTTTAGTATTTTCCATCCTAATTAAGGTTAAAGATTTGTCGGGACTCTCCGGCCTCTCGCCGCGTGAACCGGATCAAATCCACCCAAACCCGCTTGAGCATCGAGTCACGTGGAATCGGACGGCTGATATTTTGATACTAATTCAGATCGTTTGAAACGTGTAGATAAGATGTCGTCATAAAAAGGAGAACCAAAAATAGTGAGGTACGAACTCCAAAGCCGCGTGGATTATTTATTTAGTTATATTATTGTAGATATTCCAACTAATTTTTCTTCTTATATTTTCAATTAAAGGAGATAAATAACTGAATTTGTAAAAAAAAATTATATAAAATTCACGTATTTGTGAACAATTTAGGAAACTTCGACTTGCGTATTCGAAATATGCACAAACTATCCTTTAAATCTTTTATATGTTTTTTTAGTTAGTAAAATATGAAAACCAAAAATAATAATAAAAATATTTTCTTGAAATGATATTAAAAGTACCCTTATAAAATTTTTAATGCATATATGGATTGATAAGCATGCATTCAATTGAGTATACATCTTTCTAAAGTGGGACGGTTGACTTGTCTAAATCTAATACAAAATAATTCAATAGTGGAAGAGAACCCAAAAATATTAATATTGAGGTAAGGTTAATTACTCTTTTTTTATTAGGATTTGAGAAGTTGAACTTGAAGACAAAATTTTCGGTGTGGTGTACAGCACTCTTGATCGTGAGGTCCATTTTTTGTTATAGCTTCATTCCTCTCGTTAGTTAGTACAAAAATAGAAAAAAGGAGGTTGTAAGAACAAATATGTCTTCTAGTGATACAACTATTCATTTTGTTAACAACAAAAAATTTACTTATACCTTAATTTTATTAAAATGAAATAGGTATAAAAAATATATATTTATAAATTATATCTTTCAAATAATATTACAATATTGTATTGAAATTATTGTGTTAGTAGTCATCAAAAGTATCGGCTGAGAGATGGAAATGTTTTTTAAATTTCTTTGATAAATATATGTTCTTTTGTTTATTTGCATCCCTCCCCGCTTTTAAATAGAATCCATGTAAACACGTCCCAACCAAAGTAACAAACATGCGTTCACTTTTTCGACCGTTGAAAACCTTTTCCCGGGAAAACTCACAACGGAGATTCAAATCCTCTATTCAATTCACTGCCAAATCCACAACATCTCTTTCTCACAACTCGATTCTTTCACTCAAAATCAAAATCGTAAATCCATGCTTTGTACTCATACACTATTTGCGAGGCAGAGAGTGTGCGTTTAATTTTCTGGGAAGAATCAAAACAGCTCATTTACTTCATTCACTTGCAAATTCTGACGAAAACACTGAGTTTCAAGAATACCCGGACGGTGAAATTGCAATAAAAGTCCAAAGCATTCTCAAGAATCATGAAAACTGCTCAAAAGAAGAGATTGAGAGAGCTTTGGATCAGTTTAAGCTGAAACTGACGGATGATTTGGTTCTAGATGTTTTTAAGCACAATCGTTTTGATTGGAAACCAGCTTATATATTCTTCACATGGGTTTCCAGAGAAGGTAATTATTTACCCGGATCCAGTGTTTACAATGAGATTCTAGACATTCTTGGAAGAGCGCGGCGTTTCGAGGAGTTGGTCCTAGTGTTTGACAAAATGTCTGAAAGAAAGGGACTTGTGAATGAGAAAACGTACAAAACCTTGCTTAATAGATATGCGGCTGCACACAAAGTAGAGGAAGCAATTGGTGTTTTTAATAGGAGGAAAGAGTTCGGGATTGAGGTTGATTTGGTTGCTTTTCATAGTCTCCTGATGTGGTTATGTAGGTATAAGCATGTTGAAGCTGCGGAAACTTTTTTTGTGTGTAAGAAGAATGAGTTTGGCTTTGATACAAAGGCAATGAATGTTATTCTTAATGGATGGTGTGTGTTGGGAAATGTACACGAGGCAAAGAGGTTTTGGAAGGACATAATTGCGTCTAAATGTGAGCCAGATTTGTTCACTTATGGGACTTTCATAAATGCACTATCCAAGAAAGGGAAATTGGGTACAGCGATGAGATTGTTTCGAGCAATGTGGGAGAAAGGTTGCAAGATGGATGTGGCTATTTTCAATTGTATCATTGATGCACTTTGCTTCAAGAAAAGGATTCCTGAAGCTTTGGAAGTTTTTAGAGAGATGAGTGAGCGTTGTCTCCCAAATGTCACGACTTACAACTCGCTTATCAAGCATTTATGCAAGATTCAGAGGATGGAAAAGGTTTATGAGCTTCTGAATGAAATGGAACAGAAGAGTGGAAGTTGTTTGCCTAATGATGTAACTTTCAATTACCTTCTCAAGTCCTTAAAGAAACCTGAGGAAGTTCCTGGGATTTTGGAGAGAATGGAGAGAAATGGATGCAAGATGAATAGTGACACATACAATTTGATACTCAGGTTATATGTGAACTGGGATTATGAAGAAAAAGTAAAACATACATGGGATGAGATGGAGAAAAAGGGGGTAGGACCTGACCAGCGATCTTACACCATTATGATTCATGGGCTCTATGACAAGGGAAGGTTAGAGAATGCTTTATTTTATTTCCATGAGATGACATTGAAGGGAATGGTACCAGAGCCAAGGACCGAGATTTTGGTGAATAACATGAAAATCAAGTTGAAAGAGAGAGGAGACCGTGGCGAAACAGGTGTGATAGGTATGCATAAAATAAGAAGGAAAATGAAATATAGATAATACTCATTTCCGTATTGATGTATTACCTGAACTACTTCTTACCTTTGGTAATAAAATGGATAAAGCAACAACATTTCTATGTTGCATTCGATGGATTTATGATTCATAAGCATAGTTGAGATGTTAGGTTGTGATGCCCAAATTCTTGGATTGGTAGAAACTAAATTTTGCAGTTAACTTTGAACGGAAAAATGGTTTGTCTTTTGGTCACATCTTGTTCATAATTTTCTAGACTTTGTAAATGATGTTGAAACTGGAGACATTATTAAGACAAAAGTGCTCAAAAAATTCTCATTGCAATTAAAATAAATTGTTTGTATGATCTTTATAGCAATGTCAGTTTGTTGTATTCATTAATCTCGCTATCATTCTTGATGAGGAATAGAATGTTGATCCGGAAAGGACTGCACAAAACCAGGCAATTCAACTTTAAGATCTTTTTTGCACACTTATTTTGGTTCTGGAAACATTCCCTGTTGGTAGATTCTAACCTCGAAACTCAAGCTTCTCCTTATCTCGTTCGTTCTTCCTCTTGGATATAACTTGGATGATGGTCCTAGACATAGCGGGTTGACCCATGTCCGACCATCCTCTAGAGCTTATCCCTCTTCCGTGTTGTTCTTGCTACCTTGCTGTCAAAACCATTTGAAAGAAGTATCTATTTCACAAGATTTCTTTGGCAGAGCTTCCATTTCTTAAGAAGACACATTTAGGATTTAGGAATTAGGAGGGGCTATTCCTGCTTGTGTACTGCAGTTATGCAGAGAGTAACTAGCTCAGTTTTCGCATTACAGTAGGTGAGACAAGGTTCATATTCTTCACCAAGCATATAGCCAAGTCCAAATCATGTGAATCATTTATTCTTGCAATAGACAATAAAAGGGTAAAATTAAATGCATAGTTTTGATCTCCGTCATTGTCATGAAATTCATCCAAAAGTCCACCACTGATGAATGCTTTAACAACTTGTAAGTATGCATATTCTTTCTAAAAGAGCAATCGACATCAAAAAGTTGAATAAGCAAAAGTTGATCCCCGATGTGTTGAATTCAACAATTCTAACCAATCAACATCTACGATTTCATGTTTTTGATCTACTAAACCTAAGGTTGTTCATAGACAGCATGACTATTGAAACAGTAAAAGGGGATGAACACAGGTATACTAATTTTGAAGGTCTTCTTTCTGGCTTCACTTTACCTCTGTAAACTTGCAATGACATCTTATATTGGGGTCATATTTCTGGATTTCAAGCTTCTCCTTGCTCTTTGTATTCCTCTTCTTGGTATAGAAAAATCCAGTCCCGGCAGATGAAACAAGCTTAATAACTTTTACATTCTTCTTCTTCTTTGTCTCCCCTCTCCCTTTCCTTTTCCCTGTCCTCTTCCTCTTCCTGCTCCTCTTCTTTTCGGGGTCACCACCCTTTTTTCTGCTCTTCATCTGAAGTTGAAAGCATAACATACATGGGCAGATCTTATAAGCCAAATAAAAAAAAAAAGATGTCTCCATTATTTTTGCTTGTTTAATGAATCAGGTGCTTTTAGTTGAAACAAAAAAGGAAGAGGAAATTAATTTGATACAATGCGAAGATGCAATTCTGCTGCAAGCAGCAAAATAACTAGCTACAGAGTATCAACTATAAAGTGAAAACTCAGAAGCATGAAACGAAGACATGATAGCAATTTTTCTGAAAAGGCAAATGTACCCTGAAAACCCACTCTTGCCTTCTCATAAAACCTCATGATTTCAAAGTTAAGAATTTTAGTTAGCAAGGTCATGCTTTCAAAAGAATATAAGTAAATAAAAATGCACACCAGAAAATAGCTAAGAAATGTATCCCTATATGCCAAACATCTTTCATCAAGAACACCAGCCAACTTAGGAGAACTTGAGCTTTCTTGTTGGCAAGGTGTCCACGTTCGGGCTAATAATTTTATCAGAAAATTCTGATTTCATCATGTATATCAACTTGAAAAGAGCAAAAGTTGAAAAAGGAAAATCAAAAATCAAAAGAAAAAAAAAATCAACTTAAAAAAGTGGGTACCTTTCTCAACCTAGAGTTGGGAGCATATCTTCTCGCCATGCAAACAACTGATTGACGGGTTGGCCTTTCAACATGGCTCAATGGCAAACACCCTACAAATGAACAAAACTCAGAAGCTTTCTACTTTTTCAGATTGTTATCCTTGCGACCAAAATCGTTACCCATAAATAAAAACTTTAAGAACCACGCGCCGAGTAATACAACTCCGTACGTTACTTGGGTCTCAGGTGAGAAGGGTTGTCTCATTTTTTTAGAAATATCAACATTTTACATGAAAAGATTCAAACTTTTCTACTGTAGTCTCTATTATTTCAATTGTTTAACTTTCCTAGAAACAGAACAGAGTGAAAAGAGAAAAAGGATCTTCTCCTAGTTACGCGGTACGCTTGTAAACTAATGAAAAAAATTGCAGATGATAAGTAAATGCAACAGAGAAACAAAGAGAGGGCTTTGTGTTCAAGATGTAACCTTTGAAGAAGACATTGTGAGAGAGACTCCTGGAGAAGCTGAGGCACCCGGAAGTGGCCAAAGCTGACTGAGTAGAAGAAGAAGAAAAGTTGGTGCCGAGAAATGGGTTTCTTGACTTGCAAGGTATAGCTAAACAAGGAATTGCAGATGCCATCTCTCTTTCTTCTTCCCTCTCTGTTTGAAACCATAAATTTAATTTGGAGTTGAAGCAATCAATCTCCAATTCGTAGTTTGTTGTGCGACTTTGCCGATCTACAGTAGACTGTATCTGACAAAACATAAGGCACAGCAGGCGGGTGCTCTTTTTATTACAGTTCTAAATTTTCAGGTCAAAGCCGCCATATTTTGAAAAGCTTCATAAACATCTAATTTTATTTGGTCTTTCAAATCAGACTTTTTAAATATAATATCAACTATATGATTTATTAAAATATGAGATAATTTTTTAAACTAATCCCACTTTTAAGTTTTATTAACTTACCTCGTTTGTCACTGTAATAATACATTGTAGTCAATCCCTTTTAAGTGAAAGAATTTGTAACAAGTAGGCTGACAATGCTGAGAAACTTCGAGCTTGAAAGGCCCATAAGGTTGCTGCTACAGTTGGAAGTATTACCCTCAAATTTGTTGAATGAACCTTTTTTAGTTATGAATATCTCCCTTCATTGCGAATGTGGAATATAATCTTTTCCAATTATTAGTTAAGCCACAATTTAATTGCTGCATATACGTCACTGGCACTTCATTTTTCATATTCACAGCCATGTTTTTGTTCCATCACATGGTGTTTCACTTTAACCTTTCAGCTTCCCTGCACATTGAGGGTTTTAGCATTGCTAGCCACAAAGAGATATTGGATTCAGTGAACAGCATGTCATTCTTTAACAGAAGATGGAGAAAAATGAAGGAAATAGATAATATGATAACAAAAATATAAGTTCACAATCTCTAGGCAGTTGTCGCTGGTGTAGGGGTATACCAGTTGTGGTGGATCTCCACAGCCTTCTTTCTCCTAGCAAGCCGAGATTTTCTGCGAGCTCCAGTGTTCCTGTGAAGCGTTCCCACTTTCACTGCTTTGTCAATAGTTGAATATGCCTCTGCAATCAGCTTTTCAATTGGAAGGACCTCCTCAGGTTGTGCATCAGGTTTCTTCCTGAGTCCATCCAGAGCTTCTAGAACCTGGGAAAAGGGACCAAAAACTCAATGAAACAACCACACATTTAATAGTAGTATATCCATTGCAAATCTTTTATTAGTTTTGCAAAGATTTTTATCAGCAGAAGTTTAACTTTGAGATGTCGATGAAAATCTATCTCATCAGTCACTAGCCTTCACCCAGATGGAACCCCAGTACACTATCTACCACACTTTTACAATTAACATTACACACAGCAGAGTATTTATATGCACACAGACACCCGTATGTATAGAGAAGAGCAGTAGCACATTCACCTATAAATTCATATTCATCCACACATTAGATCCAGTTCGTAAAACTTGATATGGCTTGAATAATACCATTATACCAATTCTAAGTTCAAATGCATGATACCACTTTGGAGATGATACTTTGATATACACCTTTTATATTGCAAAATTTGCTGTTATATCCCATATCCTTTCCTGGAATGATTTAGTCTATGATAAAACTAATATCTAGAATTGCTGCTCCTCTAGATTCTGATGCAATGAATACTTTTGCAGGAAAGAGCTCCATAAGCATCCACAATGGCAAACCAAGTATAAAGTTCTTAGCAGGGTTTGAACCCAAGCATCTTATTACCAATGCTGAGAAGTTAAAACAAAAAATGTAAACCCTTCAAAATTTCTGTAATACCTACGTATGCCAATAGAACATCCTCAAAAGCCAATTCAAGATTTTGTCTTTAGGAACATTACTTATTTTTGTTTTAAGTTTGCAAGCATATGAAGCGGAAATGCAGTTATAAAAAAGCATAACAATTCTTTCCATTTATTAAGTAAAGCAGAAAAGGAATAATTAAGGCTATAAACTCTTCTTACAATGGCATTGTATGACATGTTCAGCCTTCACATTGTAGAAGCATGTAGAACAATTATTAACACTATATAAGCTATAGGTTGTGTTTAATTGTTTCTCAATACAGATGAGCTTCAATCACATGCAAAAATATGGTGCACAAACACATCATGAATGTTAATTGTACCTCAGAACCTATAGCTTTCATTAGCACAACTTCATCATTTTTAAAGTTGAAATTGGACAAAAGAAGGGAAAACAATCCTATATTTAATTCTTGAGGAAAACAGTGTTGCCCATAAAAGTTCCCAAAGTATTCAAAGCTACATAATAAAAGAATACCAATTCCATATGTACAAAGAAAAAGACACAAGAATAAAACGTAATTCATACTCAAAATATATTCATGCAAATCAACTTGGAAAAGAATCCATGTTATATATTAACAAGGAGTGATATAAGCAAATGACGTCAATTTCAAAAATAAGTTCCCAACAATTTACATACCTTCTTCATGCGAGTCCTGATTTCAGATTTCCTAGCTTTGTTGTAAATTCGCCTTTTCTCAGCTTGGCGAGCTCTCTTTGCAGCTGAATCAGCTTTCTTCTTTGGAGCTGCCTCGCAGACAACTGAATGACGCATTGGCCTCTGGATAGGGCTCATTGTCAGAGAGCCTAAATTCACAAAACACCCAGAACTCACTCTTAAGCATCGAAACAATTTCAATCATAAAGATAAGTAAAGAGAAGGAGGAACAAAATTATGAAAGGCTAAACTTTATTCGATACTGTTACGACGACTTTTGAAACTAAAAACCTACAAAATGAAATATCAAATTAACATTTTCTTTAGAATTATCTCACTGACCAAACAAAGGGTCTGAAACCGAAAAACAAATTTAGTTTGCGTTTTGGACTCAAAGACTCAACCTTTTTCGACTAGACGAATACTCGGCTTAACTAAATTGGGCTTCTGCAATTGTATAAAACCCACTCAATGAAACATCAATATTCAACATTTTCTCCAGATTTCTCCACTTAACCAAACAGAAAAAAAAAATGCAGCAAAAGAGACAAATTGACGTGTTATTATATCAGGTTACCTCTGGAGAAGACATTCTGGGAGAGGTTATTGGAGAAACCGGGAGACTTGAAAGTGACCAAGTTTGAGTGAGAAGAAGAAGAGTTGTTGCATAGTGAAAGGCTTTTGAATTTTGATTGAATGGTCAAGCAAGAAGAAGATAAACAGTGTAGTGCCATCTCTCTGTCCTCTAACAAACAGACCTCGCCTCTGCTATGTCTTTCGCTTTTGTTTATCCACACACTGGTGGGTGACGAAGATGGATAGAGTTCTAAAGCTTACTCCTTCAGGCTGGCGTCAGTATTCAGTAGTCGTCTCATCCTTATGAAAACGACTCGTCGTTTCAACATGCACGAACGACGAATCGTTTGGCGCTGCCCAGCGACCAGTTTATGACTCAAGACGATTATTATTATCGACTTATTATTCTTTATTATGTTTCGTTTATCTTGTTATAATCGCAAAGAGCCAAAATATAGGATCCTTTTCTTTCTGGGATTTCTATCTCTATTTTTTCTGTTTCCCTTTTTCATTTCATTAGAGAGTAAGAAGAGTACTTCGGATTGCTTTCAGGGATTTTATATATTTAAACGCTCAAAAGAGTCTAATTTCATCTCCCTTTCAGGATTTTATGACACGCATATGTTATCGTCATTGTGATTAGAGATGGCAAGCATTTATAGCGCAATCAAATCCTCGCAATTCTTGTGCAAGCAAGAGAGGTTCGTCGAGTATTGCTTTTGCAAACTCACCAACAGACTGTATAGAAAGTCTTAGTCCTATCTCAACTATGCTGTGAAATCCAAATTGTATACTCAGTAAAATTTACAAGCATCGCAATTTTCAGTCAAGCTATAAGGTGAGGACGGCAGAGGCTTTCCCAGAAATGCCTCATATTACACATTATAATCTACTAAGCATTTCTTGGTTTAGAATCTCTGCTCTGTCATGACTACAGGTTGTGCTTCGACATTCTTTCTTGCTAGATATGGACCCCTTCTAACAGCTTCTTCCAGCTGCAAAGACGAAAAAAATTTAAGATTGAGAAAAACAATAATAATATAGAGGTTGTGCCAAAAAAGAAGCATATATAGAATGGGTGGAGTTGCAAATTGATCAAGCTTTTCCATAAGATGCAGTTTGCAGTTCAGTGTGCATACCATATTTCATGCATGAATTTGGTGTTTGCCTATATCACTAGCTATGATGCAATTACTCATCCGAATGCAAGGAGATACCTACCAAGACAAAAGAAAAGGAAAGAAACATCCCATATATATAATAAAGATAGATCTAACCTTTTTGGCTATCCCAGCAAAAGCAGGGTCACTGATGAGTTTACTTGAGTTGAAAGCCTTTTGGATTGCCTTGCAACAATCGTATCTAGCTTCCATACCTGAAATTTTATATCAAATTGCTGGGAGACAGACTTGGAATTCAAAGCCTAATAAAAAGGCAACAGCTCAAACATTCAGCAATAAAACTGTATCACATGCATGTATTGGTTTGCACATGTGAACTAATATATACAGTACAACATAAACAAGATGCTTTGATGAAACCAGAGGAAAAGAATAGCATGCAAAGTTCCAAAGGAACCTATCTCACAAGCATTTACTTCACTATCTAGGCTTGTTCTATTTCTTTCAGAAACATTCACTTCAATCTCTCAACTTATTCTATTTCCTTTTCCTGTGTCTTACAATTATTAGCAAGTCAAAAATTCTCTCCATTTAAAATGCTCTAGTTTCCATGTAGTTTCCCTATCAACAATCAATCAAGTAATCTCATGATATAATTTCCTATAACACCACAATTATTTTCTGAAATAAATCTCAGTAATTGGTTTGCTTGACCACAAGCGGAGACAAGCAGATGGAATCCAGATACATGATTTTCATAGCCTCTTCATATCAACCCATTCAGTTGTGAATTAAAATTGAGAGTTAAAGATGCCCAATACAATTGACAGATTGAATTGAAAGTGCATTCAGAATTTCCTATAATAACCTTGAGGGAAAAACCAATATAAAGCTACATGATGTACATGATGCATTTCAAAAATCTTTAGTCCTTTTATGCTTATCCATTATTCACAAATTTTCAGACTGGGTCTATGATGTCATTGGACAAATAGCCTCCTCTGTATGCATTTTAAGAATAACAACACAAGAAACTGAACTTCAGGCAAAAAGAAAAAACAATTTCCTAAAATTCAAGCTGGTTAAGAAACAATAATTGCAGCAACAAGCAAAGACACTACTTGAGAAAAATAGGGAAGAAAATAGACCTATTTTTGTTGTTTCGGTACTTGCATCAGTCACAATATTTATGACCTCTTGTTTTGAGCAAAGCTCCATCAGGCACCATGGCCGAGCCACCAACCCAGTTATCATTCTGTATCCCTGAAAATATTCACACCATAATGCCACATCATATTTCGCTGATTAAAGATCTTCAGCAACTAGAGCATCAATTACAAACAAGACCCGTAGCTACAGTTTCACGAACTCAAAGGCCAAAGTCCTCCCACTTATATACCAAGCATATGTCCACAATACTTGGTGCCCTTTGCAGAAGCAAAAAAATGTTAAAGGCTTACATTCTCTTTTGGTGACCTAGCTACAATTCCAAAACACAGTCAAAGAATACAACAATGATCCTGGTCAACAAGGAAGGATTCAAATTACAAGGGTAAAAACCCACCATAATCTATATCCTTAGTAGGCGGAAAGTAAGAAGTTTGTGGGCTTGCATGATTATGTTATAGGAAACAACCAACAGAATGCTGGTCAAGTAATCTTTTAAGCAAAGATTGATTCCCATTGCAATTTAGAAAAAATAAATAAATAAAAATGAAAAATAAGAAACCCACTAGACTAATTCTGAGCAATCCTTTATTGTTCAGGTCTTGACTTGATCAGAAGTGCTTATCAAAGGTATTTATATAATACAGTGAATTACATAAGAACATCAAATAAAGGCATGATAAATGTACATAAGGAAATTTAAAGCAGAATCATAATTAGTACCCGTGTCCTACATTGAGTGCTCTCATGTTTTTTCTTGACCTTACATATTTTCCTAATAAATGAAATTGACTCAATTGAAGCAGAATCATACTGAATAACCATCCACATCTTCTCCAAAAGAAACATCAAAAAAGAGACCTTGGGGACTTCTAGTGCAAGGAAATGTACAAGGGAAACATCAAAATATAGAATATGGGCAGAGACAAACAAAAGAAAGATCTGTAATCACAACAACTGAAGATAAATAAGATTGAAAACTATATAGTTTGCATGAATCCACTTCAACTAATTATTTAGATTAGGAAAGAATATGCTATAAGGTAAAATTTCAATTTATAAATAGTGGATGCAAAATTCTCACCGCCAATCGGATTTCCGCAGCCTGTTGAAGAACTGATAGAAAGAGACCCTGCCAATTGTACCAAAAAGGACTATTACAGGAAGTGTGAAAATTGCAATACACTGACAAAGAAAATGCACTCAAGCAAATGAACTCAGATTATGTATTTAATGGTTCATAAAATTGCTTGTTAAATAATGCAAAAGACAGAGTGGGGTAAACACAACGCAAACATGGAACTTCTGCACAATGATTCCACACCAAATTAACTCAGTCAAATTTAAATTGTAAGATAACTATTAGTTAAGGAAAAAATCAAATTTACCAAATTAATGAAAGGAACAAGTAGAAAACAAAAACTACTAAACTTACTGATGGTGTCAGTTTCGAACTCCTGGATGCTACTTCGTAAATCAAACGTCGAAGACTCTCTTCAGCACTAGCGTTTAAAATCATTTTGTCTTCCGAACGAGTTTCTCCTGCAATGTTTGCAAGACCATGCAAAGCAGCCTGTCTCCCATAACAAGTTTTCTTAAAAACATTAAAAAGAAGCATCATCTAGAAGCTTTGCAGAATATTATCCAGATAAGATTAAACATAATTCTAATTCCAGTTAAGTCATAATGCTGTAAATATAATATATATATTATGCTTCAACTGCAACCAGGGAATTAGTCAACAAAAGGAAACAAGAAAATTTTTATTAATGCAATATATGAATTCAGAAGAATGGAGCAGCATTTCACTAAAATAAAATCATCACATAACTGCAGTACAAATTTTGTTTGTGCACTCACCAACTGTTTACCACGTCCTTGCCTATTGAACGCAGCATCAACAACATGTCTTGCAGCTGGTGGCAAACTCAAGAGTAGCAAAGTAGCTCCGTGAATTGCTAAAAGAAACATAAATCCATAAAAGTAAATCAAGAGGTCTCAAAGATACATAGAGTTTAGTGGTTAAGCTAGCATTTCTAGAGAATTTTAAAATTATTTACACACAATGAAGCAGTAAGTTTCCAAAATCAACAACTTTAGATTGACAGTCTTATGAGTATTGACATACTTACATGAACCTATTTGACCCAATGCTTCAAGAGCAGATTCACATTCATCAGTATCTTGACTTTCCAAAAACCCTACTCTTCCATCAATTGCTGAAATCACACTTTTAATGCCTGAATTTACAAGAAAAATTAGTACATTCGCAAACCACTGATTGATCTTTACAGGCAGAAAGCTACACCAGTAAGAAAGAGAAATCAACTTTTTCTTGTCCAAAAAATTTCTATGTTATATTAGCAGGAAGACACTCTGCCAGTTATTAAAGCTGTACAGTTGCACCAATTAACAACTTATTGTTCAAACCATTTTTCAATTAACCTTCAATTTCCCTAAATGAAGTCATTGTGCCCATACAGCAAGCTTAAATTGAATAGTAGTTACAGAGTGTCTTCCTGCCATATGAGTGACCAAACAGAAACATATACACAAAACCATAGGCAATTTGTTTTAAGAATGCAACACATCAGCATTCCGTGAATCAAACATCAAGAAAGCAAACTGTAATAACAGGCTGCAGGACGGTCAATACCAGCTGACAGCTTCCTATATTTCTAGAAAACTTGAGCTATAGCTCATCATGTACAAAAATGCTATCTATTCAATCATAGGACATGGAAGTCCAAGAGTGGAGCACTTGTCTTACTAGATTCATCAATGAACATGTGTGTATCCTCCCTGGACAGAAGTCTTCCACTTATCATCATTGCTCTTGATCTCAAAATTGTTTCCATTGTCGAGTTGCTATCCAACCAAAAAGAAAAGGTAATAAAGTAATAATTTATAAAGCATGTAAGGATTTCAGAAAACTAAAATGAGAAGAGAGTAACTCTTAGTTAAGTACCCAATGATAGAACAAAGCAACTGAAGTAGGGTGGTCCTAGATAAGAACTCTGTACTGTGCTGGATTTCTGCCAACTTCACCCATTCAGCACAGAACAAAGAAGTTAAAAGCAGTATTGGATAATTAACCATGGAAAGCAGAAGAACAACAAACCTAGTTTTGTATTGTAAAAATGTAGAATAATTTTCAAGTCCAAGATCTAGGGTATAAGGTTTAGGTTCATTGCCAAGATAGTTTTTTGGAGAAAAGGTAAAAATAATGAAGAAAATAAAACAACTTCCATGAAAACTAACCAGTGAAAAGTAAATAATATGAAATGCTGGAAAGCATGAAGGATGATCAACCAAAGTGAACTCATGACTGTTGGGAAGATTCACAGAAGGGTGAAAAAATGCACCCAAGGAAAGAGAGAGAGAGAGAGAGAGAGAGAGAGAGAGAGAACAAAGAGAAATAAAATAATACATGCTACATTCAACTTTAAAAGATTGTTATTGTGATTGAAGTGAGCTTTAGTATCAAAATCTCAATGCGCTGACAAGTTGAAAAAATAAAAGTACTCACAAATAACAGGGTTGATATGTCTAGTCAGAAATTATTTGCATAAGCAAATAAAACAGGCAATAAATGGAGACAGCATATGTGAATAAAGCGGGGGAGAAAAGAGACTTCATTAATGTATTTGAGCAACAGCCAACCTCATACAGGAGCTCCAAAATGCTTAATGTTACAAGGGTGTCGTTTGTATTGCTGACTCCTTCCTCCAATAAAGTAAGCAGATTTGATTTGTCTATTACTGATGCCACAGATCTTGAAACAGAGAATAGCTTCACAATCAAAGACAAAACCCGCACACGTCCCTGAAATAAATTTGCGGGATTACCAAGAGAAAAAATAATCTAAACTTTTGGATGGAATGCATGACTATGACTAGTGGAGCTCAAGGACCTCATAAAGATATCGACAAAGTCATTCGTGTCCGTAAAAGCAGCCTCACTCCACCTTAACAATAATTACATGTTGACATGCACAAAGCAATGAATGGAGTTGATAATTTTGACGATGAACAGAAATAAACAAAACTAGAAATGTTTCCATGGATCAAAGAGATCAACAGAATCAACTCTGTTTCAATAGCTGCATCACAAATGCAGTTCATAATTTTGAGAACTCAACTCAAATGACAACATCTTACCATGCCCATATCAGATCGAAATTAATAAATTAAAAGGAATCAACTCCCATACCAATGACGAACATTGGGTCGCTAAGTTTCCAAGGTGTGTAGCTTCACTGTTATTAGCTGGGAAAATGATATCCTCCATAAAATTTAAATAACAGTATTAGTAAACCAAATTAATACTAATCAACTTAAAATGCTAGAAGTAAGCCTAACAGAGCAGAATAATAATGGTCAAGTCCTTACAATGCCTTTTGGAAAGCCAGCTAACTTCTTTATTGCATCCATTGATGCAGCTGCAACTTGTTCATTGCTATAGAGAAGAAAGAAAAGCATATCAAGATTTGTACCTAAAAATAACTCTTATGGAGAGAAATGACTTGATAATAGATGTCAAACAAGCACAAAAAAATTTTGAAGATGGAACAAAGCAATTGAAAAAAGAAAAGGGGGCGAGGGCGGGAAGACACTTGCTTCCAAAGTATTATATGTTTACCAAAATTTCACCCCTGAAGTCAAGTATTCCTGTCAACCCCTTCCCAAAGTGACATGATATAAAGTAACTCCCTCAAAATACTATCATATTTGACATCATCGTATTTTTCTTCCTCTACAAAGTTACCCAACCAGCAATCCCGCAAAATTTATGCAGTCATGCACGTAAGATGATGATGATTATTATTATTATTATTTTCTCTTTTTTTCTTGGGGGTTTGGTGTGCGGGAAGTGGGGTGAGATCAGATTGGTAAGAGCCAGAGAACCCGCACTTTTTACTGATCATAACATAATAAATCAACACAAGGACACAAAACAACTAAACAATATTCTAAGCACTTTCTTCAGCTCACAGCTAAGATGCAATCACTGAACAGATACCTGTACAGCCCATCAAAATTCTCTCATGTACTCCCGAACATAAGGTTTAATGTATCCCAAAAGAAATGAATTCAAAGAAGAAAAATATATGTAAAACAAATTAAAACCTACTTTATGAAAACTAACCACTAATCCATGTTGAATTCTGGGTATCTAACTGATATGGAATATACATGGAAAATAACAAAGAAAAACAGTAAAGGTTATGTACGTAAATTATATTTGGGCCAAACACTCAGACGTCGAAGTCAAGTTATGTGACTTGAGATAGCAAGTTCTCCTTGAGAAAAGAGTCACAGTCTATAATTCTATGGCCAATTATGTAATTCATTAGTCGTCATTACTTTCCATTTTGTCTTACCTCAAACAGGAGAAAAATGAAAATTTTAAAAGAAGGAAATGATAAAATTAATAAGAAAAACAAAAATTTCTTACCCATCAATTAGGCATTCAAGCAGAAGTGGGTATATTTCATACTCAGTAAGTAGATCCATATCATAGGAAGCCCCTTGAACAGAATGTTCCAAAAAGCAAGTAATCTGTATGCATTTGGCATGATATGTTACAGGAAAGCAAATAACATTTATAAAGGAAGCATCAATTGCATATGAAGAATATAAAAAAGGAATTAGAGTTTCATTGCTAAACTGGTTACATTGCACAATGAACAGAAAGTAACCATAATTTACAGTAAATCATCCATTCCATAAGTTTGCAATGAGTTGCATAATTTGGATTGGTAACAGCACTAACAAGCACTTTGAATGAAAAGGGAACAATGATGGGGAGTAGCAAAAACTCAGTATGAAGCGAAATGAGCAAATCAGTGTGTATATATATCATGGGGAGTAGCAAAAACTCAGTATGAAGCAAAATGAGCAAATAAGTGTGTATATTGCACAATTAGTTCTTGCAAGAATGAGGAAATTGACTAGTAGCTTTTCCCTTGTGGCTTCTATGTTTTATAAAGAACAATCTTCAAAGATTCAATTTAGACTTTTTTAATGACAAATAAATTCTAAATTTGTTGAAATAAAGATAGTCCCGTTATAGGATATTCCTAGAATCTGCCAGTGCTTTAGTCTCATGATATCACAAAATAAATATCATAATATATTCACATGCACATGTAAATAGAGAGAAAGAAGATAGAGGGTGGGGGGAAATTGCTAATTGAAGCCAACTGTCTTAGGGCATACATAAGTTAAAGCTTGGAATTAATACCAGCAATTGATATAATTCAATCCATAACCAAGTCAATACATCAGAGCTTTCTGCTTTTAAAAATTCCTTAAGGCAGGTTGGAAAGGGCTAGCATTTTGACTTGAAAGAAGCAAATGTTCACGTTATGTTTGCATGTGTGTGTGCATGAGCACTCAGGTCTGTTTGTGTGCACGTGCACATGAATCTATGCAAATGAAACACTAACCTACTTTAGTTGGAGATTAATGTAAAGAGCAATCTAGAAGAAATGACGTACCGAAAAGCCAAAAAAGACATTAAGGACTAGGAAATGATAAATATGTTTCAGAATAATAGATGTACTTGAAATATCACTTGAAAATGTAAAAATGCACATCGCAAGAGTCATTTCTATTCAAAACTTCAAGAAAAACAAAAATGTAACACATGTACTCACCGTCTTGCAAGCCAAACATTTGACTTCTTGAGAATCTGCTCTTAGACCAACTTGTACAAAAGCCTAATAGATAGCAAATACTTGGAACAAGCATAAGCAAAACTGTTTAACATAGATCTCATCCCCCCACCCCTAACCAAAAACGAAAATGAAACAAAGGAAGATTGCTTAAGAAAAAAGGCACGCATACCATGTAATGTGGGATGAGCGAAGCGCCGTACTTTGTTCTAAATATCCTTTCTAGACAAGCAACCAGGGCAGTTTCCAAACCAGGCAGATCAGATTTTGTTTGTAAAACACTGCAAATAGTGAAAAGAAATAATTAAAATTTAAATATTCATCAAAATTGAAATAATCTGAAGTCAGAACATCTGACTTATAACTTAATATTCAGACCAGCCAAGCGCATACATTGCTGATCAAGCTTGGCTCAATCAAAAGAATCACGAGTTCAAGCCTAAGGTAATGAAGCTCGACCTAGAAATTACTCATAACACAAACATAACTTTTCATAATTTATCTCATATGTGATATATAAATATAAATAAAATCAAAATGTCTAAGTTGATACTGCTATCAATCTATAAAGCCATACCAAACTACATTAACGAACCAAGTTCAAATCAAGTATACTAACAATTCAAATTAAAACCAAATTGAAGTTACTTGATAATGACTGGAAGAGGAAAACGATCGAGGAATTCCTTTGCTGCAGCGTCGTTATGCACACCTGAAATGCAATGATTGAAAACGAATAGCCTTTGTTTAATTATCTACAAAGGCAAAAAGGAAAAATAAATGTGATGAACGGTTACCAGGATGATTAGCAAAATCAGAAGCTGAATCGAGTAACTGAGTCGTATCGTCCATTGCGAACTCTTCGTCCATGGCTGCGACTGCAAGAGCTTGAACCTTGAAGTTGAGCTTCAGTTTCAACTTTTGTTTGCGGAGAAAGCTGGATACAGTGACTGCACAAGAATCGAAGACTTTTAAAACGGCACGTGGCTACTGGTTTTGAGTGCGTGTCACAATGTCATGCTGGAAGGATACCGATCCAAATTTGCGTTACAACTTGTGAAACTCGGGGATATCCGACCCATCAAGATATCCGGTTATTTTTTATTTGTTATAGGAAAATGTAAAAGGAAATTCAAGTTTAATTTTTATTAATTCAAGCATAATATAACATGATGTTAAAATGTCATGATATCGGCTTTCGGCTTGAGCAGGAATTCCTCGTTTAGGTTAAAGGCAAGAACGATACTAAATATCCCCCATTTATTTACTAAACAGCCGACAATTTGCATCTACAGAGATCCAGCGTCTCACTTATTGGGCTTTGTGTGGCCCATTTTCTACCCACGACGTTTCTCATCGATTACTTACCTCCCCTACCAAAAACACAAACAGCTATTGCTTTATGGCTTTATAATCCATGGTTTGTTCTCTTCCTATATTGAGCTGCACCAATTCCCCACATTAAAATCACCAGCGAAAAAAGAAAAAGGCAAACGGAAAAGAAAAAACTTGGCTGCAAAAACATGAAAGAGCCACATACACGTAAGAACAATGCATACTTTCACTTCAAAGAGTCTAGCTGATAAATGATGATAATAATATTTCTCTTTCGCTTTACACAACATCCAAACCCTAGCTTTTGGTGTTTTGGACGTGTCCTTTTGAACCCATAATATTTTCAAAGGCCAAGATTTAACATTTTACCCTGTCTGAAACTTGCAGAACCCAATACACTAAAAACTCCAAAACTTAGCAAAAAAATGGTACATGGCGTGCTATGCTATTTCCATGCACAAGCTGTAGCCAGTGCTCTGGTCCCAAAGACAAAACCCCCAAAATGTTAGTATACTGATTGCTTTGCCAATCATGCCCAGATCACGTGCCCATTTTCAACCTTAATATGTATTGTATTTGCTGTGCCTGTGCTATAGCAGAGATTTCTCACATCATCGCCATCATTTCTTTTGGCAAGAATCAGCAGAAAACATAGCTGAATATGAAATTTGGCACCTTCAGATTCTCAGTTCCACTGCATTTTCTACTGCACCATATTTTAATCATTTACGTGCAGAATGGGAATAATGGTAATTAGCTATGAAGCTATAGGAGTAGTAGGCTTTAGTTCTGGTAGATCCAATTAACTCTTTCTTTGATTAAGGAAGATTTGAAATCAAAATTAACACAGATTTGGGAAGGCTGGATTTGAACATTGAAATGAAAATGAAGAACCTTCTGAATGGGTTTGAGGGATCATAATTTTCAACTATCTTACATTACAAGTTATTACAAAATTTCGATATCCCAAACAAAACCATGTGAAGAAGCAACATTTAATATGTAGCTGCTAGGTAGCATGGGGAGGGCGTCGGCTGTAGGCAAATAATACCAAGTAATGTAATAGCTGACACAGAGAAATGTCACGGAGACTGAGTAGTATTAAATTTGTCCCTTACGCAAGTGGGAAAATTAGGAAGGGGGCAATAGCTATGGAAATAGATGTATAGCTCAATCCTAGCTAGATTCAGAGCCTCCCACATGAAATAAGAGAAGTTTGTCTCTGTGCCGATCGAGCTTGATTGAGTGATCTGTGTGGCTGTGGCTTACAGGCCCACCTCATGCATGCATCCATTATTCACCTACTGTCAACTACCTATTTATTATGATGTATACGTGTCCAGCCTTCTTGGAAGTGATTTTCATTGCAATGCAAGAAAATAACATCGCATTGGAATTTAAATGGGTTTTTTACATCAATTAAAGTGAAAACATTTAGTCACCATCCTCTGAAACACACGTGGATTTGCCCTTTAAAGCAATCAACTTAAGCCAACAAATGAACTAGTATATTGCAAGCTTAGGGTGCATTTGATACAACAAAAATACTTTTGTTCCAAAACTAAAATGCTTATAAAGAAGAAATCGAGTGAACACTTCCGTTTGTAGTTTGACTACTGAAGTGATTTTGTAAGAAACACTTTCAACCAAGAAGCAATTGTTGGGAAAACATAGTTAACATAAGAACGGTGAATATAAGCCATGCAAATTTACCAGTTAACAGTCACATTCTTAAGCATGAATACATACTAACCAGAAGATCTTCTGGTGCTGATGACGACATAAACATCAACGTAGCTTTAGTGCGAAATCTACTTAAAAACATTAATTAAATACACATCCTTCATTAGCAAAAGCATAAGCACCAGAAATAGAAACCTCTCAATTGCAGAGAAAGTGAGAGATGTTTGTGCTTGGTTTCAGAGTTGCTTTTGCTTCGGCCTCAATAAGTCCACATGCAATCAAGCTCAGTGGGACCTACAGCCATCCTGCTACCGGAACCACCACCAACACCGCCACCAGCCGCACCACCACCAATTTCCTGCATCATCATCGACCAGTTTGAGCCGCCTTGAAAGGGAGGAGCTGCAGCAGGAGACGAGAGAAAGAGAGGCAGCTGGAGATTTTCCTGCAAAGACCTCAAGTTAGGGAAAGCAGAAAACCCCACGTTTTTTCCAAAACGAGCAACTGGGTCAGCAGCATTGATCATGGAAGGCGGCGGTGGAGTGAAGTCGAAAGCGGGGTTGAAAGTGCTGGCAGTGGCCGAGGCTGCGGCGGCTGCAATGGTGGAGAAACAGGACACGTGCTCGGGGGGAGCGTGGCTGTCGTATGAGCAGCTGTCATTGGCAGCAGTTGCGGCAGTTGCGCCGGTGGGGTGATCGAGGAGAGGTGGGAGGGAAACTGACGAAGGAGAGCTGGGTTCTGGATAAGAGTGATTAAGGGTGGAAGAAGTTGACATAGTGCAGCTGAAACGAGTTTTCTTGGCGGAGTTTGCGGCGGCAGTGGCGCCGCTGCTCTTCTGAAACACCCTTGAAATCACCCACTCATCCTGAAAAAGTACAAAAGCAGTTACATAGATTAACAAGTAACAAAAAGTAATCATAAAACGAGGACATTAAGCAAGTGAAAAAAGTGCTTTTTCGCATTATGTCATAAAATGATAAAAGTCTAGATGCTTATCATGACAAGCAAAGTGAACCCAGGTAAAAAGTTCTCAAATCTGTATGGAATGATAATACCATACTAAAAAACATAAGAATAAGCCAAAAGAAGGTAAATACTTGACAAAACTCTGATTAGAAAAGGCTGAGAGAGAGATTGACTCAGGCAATTTCATGCTGGCAATCATATCATTCAAGGTGCTGTTTAGTCTGGTGGAAGACAGGATTAAGACTGGATTTAAGTGAAGATAGGTCCGCACTTTCGCGCATGATATTCAAACGACTAGTGAAGATAAGTGAAGATGTGAATGACTTGGAAACCATGGATTCTCAAACTGACTTAAGCACCTATGAAATGGGTTGCCATTGAAATGGCTGTAAGGCTTGAAAGTTTTTTAAAAAATAAATCTAAGTATGACATGGAAAACACGTTAGGTATTATATTTTCTGCAGCAGGAGTTGTGCACTAATGCCGGTGATATTAAGCCTGAGCAAATGCCTTTTCAGGACCTTAAATGAAAAAACAGCATACGGCCAACATTAATCGGTTGCACTGTACAGTAACTACCAATATCAGCTTATTATCATGTATCAGCTGATCATAAATTGCCTGAGTGATTTTAGCGGAAAAACAAAGCCTAGGGAGAGAAACAAAAGTACTTTGTACCTTTTTCAACAGAACTAAACTTAGCCAAAAACCCAACCGAAAATCCAAAAAATTTATCTAAACTACTAAAAATGACCAAGGTGAGGAAATGATTCTGATCAAACAAAACCCATTAAGCACACAATTTCACACTGTGAGAATGTTCTATATTGTAGTTGATCATATGATATCGGGAAACTCATGTAAAGTTTTCAATCAAATCATCAGGTTTGAACTTACTATAAGATAGTGGAAAAACTAAACTTAAAATGATACCTTGGAAGTCCTTGAGAGGTAATGGTAAGCAAATTTGCCCTCCAGACGATACTCATGCATAACCCAGTTGCTTTTCTCTCCTTTAGGTGCCCTTCCTCGGTAGAAAACCAACGTTTTCTTCATGCCCACAAGAGCACAAGTCTTAGAGCTGTAAATCTCTCTGTCTTTCCCAGTGGCCTTCCAGTAACCGGCTTCTGTAGCTCTGTTAGTTCGCAGTCCAGTTGGGTACTTCCTATCTCTCAGGCTGAAGAAGTACCATTCTTTCTCTCCCATCTTTGCCTTTTCTGCCAACACACGTAGAAACAACGAAACAATAAGGTTACGAATCTAGAGTTTAGGTTTTAAAGCGTGACAATGAAGAAGTTGGTATTGCTGAAGCAGATATCTTACCAGGAAGCTCCCAAGGCTCACACTTGTTGAGGTCAACTTCGGCAATGGCTCTACCAGAGAAGTTGCTGTCAAGAACTTTCTTAAGAAGATAGTAAGTGATGAGTTCTTCATCAGTTGGGTGAAACCTAAAGCCAGGAGGCAAATGGGCATCACTGTTGTCAAAGTAATTGTAGGTGTCCATGAACAATGTTAACAAGTCTGATGGACTTTGAACCCTTCAAATAAACATAGATGGGAAAATGATTCCAGCTAGCGCATCGCAAAAATGCATGGGATCACAAGAGAGGGAATAAGAAGAGAGAAGAGAGGGCTTTTGTGAACTTTTATAACTCTGCTGTCTCGTTTTGAGAATGTGGCTGGGTTGGTTGAGAAAGAGTGTTGTTATATGGGGTGGTTTCCATAGGGATTTGATGAATCGAGTGACAGAAGAAAAAGGTGAAAAATAATATTAATAATAATATTAGGGTATGATCTGCGCTGGAAAAATCTCTGTGTTTTCTCTGCTCTGTCCTCTTCTGTTCTCTCTCTCTGGTCCTCTGCTGCTATCATAATTCATAACACCATAGCTAGGGAGAGAAGCTGATGTATGTCTCTGCAGAGTGGGCTCTGTGGGGTTCTGTATTGAGTATGCGTGCGTGCGTGAGAAAGTGTGCAGGTATTCTCTTTAAGTGAGGAAAATGAAAGAGGGGAACAGAAAGTAGTTTTATGAGAGAGGTTCTTTTGGGAGAGGAAAATTAAAAAATTATATATATGAAGAGAGATTTCACCATGTATCGATAAAGCTGTTTCATATCTCTTCTGTCAGCACAGTACAAGATTAAATTATCAAACTTTGACAGAGACCATTGTGATTACACGCCACCTTCATATCACATCTACATTCTTTATATATATATATATATATATTTAATATTTACATATACGTTGTATTTCCGTATATCTCGTTTACATTTTCCACTGTATTTGTCTTGCTTCATATAATTATACGGTAGACTATTAGCACTGCACTAGATTTTATACCTTGAACGTATGGCAAGTGAACTCTTGTTTCTCAAACCCACTTTTTAATCTAAATCTTTCTGGGATTTACAGCTGATGGATCATTGGTTCTGGTTCTGAAAACACTAATAATGTGGACAACTGATGACACGGTTGCTTTTGCTAGTTCCGCATAACATTTTCATGCTAGATAGGATACATCCACATTTTTGACACATAAGACAAAAAGATTTCCACAGCGAGTGGCAAAAGTGTTTTTACCCCGCCTCTCTCTCCTTCCGCTCTGGCTAAGCCTTGTTAATTTGTAGGTAGCCTTGTTATTACCTATTGAAATGATCATGATCATCAGTCTCTTGATGTAATAAGTAGTATTCGTACAAACTCTTTTTTTTCCCCGGTGGATTATGCTTACTATATTTCACAGCACCAAAATGGCCAGGCCCCTACCCATCTCTTTGTATTCTATGCTGAGTGCTGGATTTGGTGACAGTTCTATTACTTAATTTGAATTTAATCCCATCTCATAAAAAGAGTAAATACTCAACTCTTCTACGCCAAATTTCCAAGCTCAGATCATGGTTTGAAAAATGCTCACCATCAATCAATTCTGGCTACTACTATATTTCTACTGTTCGAAATTAATGTTTCAACCACTGTAAACTGTAAAGATTTTACATGCAACAATAGTAGGATTCTCAGTGATGTCGAAATCTAACTCATTTGATTGATCCACTTAACTGTTTCCTAGTCTTTCTCATATTACAAACCAAGCACAATATGCCATTACCCATCATTTTCACAGAATCGTATCCAAAATGGCAAAAGACTTGCTGTAAATCAGCAGCTGCTGCAGCAGAATATATACTCATGACAACCCTCCACTTTCATTATCACTTCAAAGGGAACTCTTTCGACTTTTGTTGCCATATGATCTGTACTCAGAACTTCCTATAATTCCTATCGAATAGTGAACTAAAGATAAATAATTGTAATGGATATACAGGTATCTTAAGATACTACACAGTGTAATTTCAAAAGGATAGGGATGAAAACAATGGTTTTATGCAATATTGACACTAAAATAATGCAGCAGAAGAGAACAAATATTACTGATACTGGGAATTCTGAATTCGTGTCAATAAATGGGAATAAAGGGAGAAAAGAAAAAGGGGAGAGCGGTCTGTTTGTTGCTTGCTGTGTTTGATTTTACAGCCAAAAGACGGAAGACATATGAAAATATATTTCTTCTGTGGCATTTATTTTGTGTTAGAATTTCCAAGTCGTGAAATGATTAACCTCACCATGCATGCATCAATTCAAGCAATCCCATCCATCCATCTATCAAAATCAAAATCAAAAGATTGATGCCCTGAGATTTTGACGCGTCATGCTCGGATTTTGAGATGACCTATCACAGGCTTTACATCAAATCATATCGTCAATCTGCATGCTAGCGGCCTGCTGAGAAATCTCTCTCTTTCACCCTTTGTATTTCTCTTGCTTCATTCGCTTGCCTTTTCAGTCTCTTGGTGTTTCTAGTTGTCAAGGTTTCTTAACAGTAACCATCGAAAAAAGTCAAGAAAATCCCCCTTGATCTTCTCCTGTTTTTGCCCGGCTGCATTGCTTTGCCTTCAATTTTACGGCTTCTTTTTCCTCTCTCGGTTCTCCACGCCAATGCTTCGATTCATAGTTTTTCAATACAATACAAGAAATAAAGTTTTAGTGCGACTAAAATTTTCTTGAAATGCACAGTAACCTCACAATATTGAAAAATTTACCCATTTCAATAATATTTAATATTTATAATATTTAAATTGAATAAGTAATGAGATACAATATTTCTTTTTGTCATTCACAATGCCTAGCAGAGAATTGAGAGCTTCTTTGTGGAGAAAAGGAAAAGACAATATAATATCCACACATTTATTAAAATTAATAACAAGGGGCCTTGACAAGATAAAAAGGGTGCAAAATTAATACGCATGGATTTAATTCTCTTGTTACGAATGTACGTAAAATATATATTTTTTGTAAATAATGGTCTTTTGAATTTGTATTTATAACAAGGATGGTTGATTTAAAATCACATAAATGTAGCATTGTTCATAAAATTATATCACCTTGTAACACATTTAATAGAGTTGAGATATTACACAATTTTTTAATAGGTCAACAAAGGATATTAAATGCATATCCGATTTTACTTTTATTTAGGGCGTGTTATAAACTTTATAGTCGTTAGCCTAGTATTACACTTTTAATTATATGTCAGAATTATTATTTTGTGAAATCCTAGTCCTTTGATTATCAATATAAAGTATATGTAACTTAGTATTAAGGATATTTTAATCATTTATAATATTTTAATACAACTTAAGAATTTATTTATTAAAATTAAAAAATAGTATTCAAATATTCATGATAAATAAATAGATGATATAGAATTAAAATTTAATGATTTAGATATTTAAGGTAAATAAATTAATATTTTAAATTTAAACATATATAATTTATAAAATAATTAAAAATTAGCAATTAAATATTGATAGTTGTTAAAAATACATAATAACCTGTTCGATCCAATTCGAATTATCACGGTTCAAGCCACAACTGTTAATTGATTTGCAATAGGGGTGGCAATTTTGTATTTGACTCATGAATACGACACGAACTTAACATAAAAATTTTGAGTTTCAATTGATGTAAGTCTGTACAATTAATAATTGTGTCGGATTCGTGTCACCTATTTATTAATTAGGTCGTGTTCAGGTTTGACTTTCTGAACCCTCCAACTCGTTTAATGACACGATTATTATTCGGGTAACTGAGTCGTGTCAACCCACCAACTCGTTTAATAACATGATTATTATTCGAGTAACCGAGTTGTGTCAATCTGTCAACCCGTTTAATGATACAATTATTATTTGAGTAATTGGGTCATGTTAACCAGTCAATCTATTTAAATGTTGATAGTAGTTAAAAATACATAATGACCCACCCGATCCAGTATAGATCATCACAGTTCAAGCCACAACTGTTAATTGATTTGCAGAAAAGGTAGTAATTTTGTACCCGACTCGCGAACATGACACAGGCTTAGCACGAAAATTTAAGGTTTTGGTCAAAATAAGTCGACACGATTAATAATCGTATCAGGTTTGTGTCATCTATTTATTAATTTGGTAGTGCCTGAATTTAACTTTCTTAACTTACCAACCCGTTTAATGACACGGTTATTATTTTGATAATCGAATTATGTTAACCCATCAACATGTCGGGTTTCGGTTAAGATAAGTCAATCGTGTTAGGTTCGTATCACCCATTTATTAATCGGGTTGTGTCCAAATTTTACCTTCTCAACCCACCAACCCATTTAACGATATGGTTATTATTCGGATAAACAGGTCATGTCAATCTTTCAATCCATTTAATAATACGGTTACCGTGTCAGGTTCATATCAGCTATTTATTAATTAGGTCATGTCCGAATTTGGCCTTTTCAATCCATCAACCCATTTAATGACACGGTTATTATTCGAATAACCGGGTCATGTTAACCCGTCAACCCATTTAATAATACGGTTATTATTTTAAAAAAAAATTGTAACCATTAAAATTCGAACTCAGTCTTTAAAGTCACTGGCTTTCTTATCCATTAAACTATTACCACTTTTTTATTTAAATTATAGATGTACTATATACTAATATATTACAATATTTTACACCCTTTTGTATTACATTGCTAAATTATTTTTAATAGTTTTAAATGTATTTATTTTAGCTTAATGTTAAAAATTAATAGGTACTTGTAAATACGATAAAATTAAAATATTTTTAACTTAATATTTAATAACCATAATTTCTTAACAAAAAATTTATAAATTTCTTATGATATTTTATTTAACAATAATTTAAATAAAGTTTATATATGTAACAATCAAAATAAAATATAGTTGCGTAAAGAAAATAAAATCATCTAATAATAAACATTTCTCTAAATAAAAAATATTCATATAACTCCTCTATTATAAATGGGAGTTCATTTTTTTTTTAAAAAAACTGAAGATAAATTTATCGATTAATAATCTTCATTTGAATAAATTTTTGATATAATCTTAATTAATTTTGCATACATGATTTATATTATTAAAAAATTATTGTAATTTAAGCTATTGTAATAATTTGGATACTTGTACATTTATCGTAATTTGAGGTTATTGCGAAACGATTTATCCTTTGTCATTGATGATTTAAAATGGCATGTAATTTTCTTAAAACTTTTCAAATTTAATTATCTAATACTTATTTAATTTTCAAGCTAAAGATTATCATTTAATTTTCAAACTAAAGTATATCAACATAAATACTTAAGGCATATTGCTCTGTATAATGTAGTTACTCTTTATTATAATTGGAGGCTAATTATTTTAAGAAAAAAAGTGAAGATGAATTAGCTAAATTAATAATCTTCATTTTAGTAAATTTTTGACATAATCTTAATTAATTTATGATAAAAAATTTATTATAAATTAAGTTTATTGTAACATAATTCGAATATTTGCATATCCATGGTAATTTAAGTCTATTGGTAAATAATTTATATTTTATAAATTGATAAATGATAATAGAGGTGACGTACTAGTTAATTAGTATGTTATTGTTCTAAAACTTTAAAATTTAATGTTAACACTTGTTAATTAATAATATTAATATATGACTATTACATTAATAAGATTATAAAAATTAATAACTATTTAATATGTTATAAAATTAATAATTATGTCAAAATGGTTATATTAAATATTTATAAGTATTGAAAACTCAAAAATTAAATTTTCAACTACTAAATTAACTTAATCAATAAATAATTATATGTACACCATATTATATACTATATACATTAGATGGATGATTAAACGAATAATGATTCAAAAAGCTTAAAACAATAATGAGAATAAAATTATTTAATAAAAAATAAATCTAAATCAAAAAATGAAATGAAAAAATTTATTTAAAATTTTTGTAAAAAATAATACAAAAAAAAATATAAAAATAAAGAACTACTTTTTATTAAGACTATAATTATTTTTATTTTTAAGAATAATTATTGAATAATATGTTTTTACATAATAAAAGTTTACAAAAAAAAAAAACTTATCCATAATCGGTTTTTAGAAAACATTGTGTTCATGAATAGTCATTTACAAAATAATTCAAATTTTTTATATTTTCTTCTTTGATTTTGTTGTAAAAATTAAAAAAAGAAAAGAAATAATTGCATTACATTATGATTTTAATTTTTTTTATTTTTTATTGTTAGTAATTTTTTAATTTAAAATACTTTTCATTAAATAATTTTATTTTAATTACTTGTAATAATGTATCATTCACAATTTAAAGTAATTTTATGTAAAATAAGTTAATATTATAATTTAAGAAAACTTAAAAAGTGATATAAATAAATAATGCATTCATAATTTATAAAAAAAATATAGTTATAACTCAGTAGTTAAAATTGTATTAAACTAAAATCTTGAGTTTAATTTTTTACAATTACAATTTTTTTATTTAAATTAATCGGATTAACGAGTCAACTCGATTATCCGAACAATAAACGGATCAATTCAATACAATTAGCTGATTAATAAATGGGTTAATGAGTCAGATCAACCCGATTACCTGAATAATAAACGATCAATTTGACACGATTACCCAATTAATAAATGGGTTAATGGGTTGTGTTGTATCACCTGTTTAATAAATGGGTCTTGTCTTGATTAATAAATATGTTAATCGATCGTGTCGTGTCACCCATTTAATAAATGAATTTTGTCCGATTTGAAAATTCTTGACACGATTAATAAATAGGTCGTGTTCGAACTGAGAACTACTAACACGATTAATTATATGAAACAACTCGAACATGACCCGTAAACCCGAAATGTCATTCTAAAATTACAATTTTTTTCATTTAAATTAATCGGATAAACTGGTTAACCTTATTACCTGAATAATAAACAGGGTCAATCCGACATGATTAGCAGATTAATAAATAAGTTAATAGATCGTATATAAATGGGTTAATAAATCGTGTTATGTCACATGTTTCATAAATGAATTGTGTCAAATTAAAGATCTTTTAACAAGATTAATAGATGGGTCATGTTTAAATTGAGAACTGCTAACACGATTAACTATTGATATGATCCAAATACAACTCGTGAACCCTAAATTTCATCCCTAATTTGCAGACATTACAACAATAGCCTAATTATGTAGTCAGAGAGCAGCTGACTTTTAAACCAAATAAAGAAATCTCACATTTTTCTTAAATTCTATTAAAAAAAGAAAATAATAGTGAAAATATTAAAAAGAAAAAACGAAAAAATAGAACAAAAGGGTTGGGTTATTGAGAGATAGCCTGGCGGATTTTGCACGACGACAAGGTGAAGTCAGCCGTGCTACCCTCTGCCTACTGCTTCTCTCTGCGTTTCGATTCTCATGTCTTAATTTTGCCCAACTTTTTGGCCTTGCCTTTATTTATTTATTGATTTTATTGAAAGGAAAAGAAAGTCATTAACGTGAAGCTCTGGTTGAATAATGACCACCCTCACTTACATTTGTCCTCGTCCTTAGACTCAACCAATTATGTGTTGGGTTCTGTGTCCTACTCCGTGTGATCTTCACACGTGTACTCCTTTTCGCATTTATTCTATTTCTATTCTCCAAAATCGAATATTCATTTTGATTTAATTTCTTATATTATTTTAAATAAACAATTTGCATGAATGAATGTGTTGTGCGTAACATATAAATTGAAAGAGCTATTTGCCTTTTTTCCTTTTTGTTTCTTCCTTCCTGAAATGATAATACACCAATTGACAAAGTTGAAATACGATTGATTCCCATGTGATGTCCTCCCCCTTATAATCTTTTATTCTTAAGAGACATTTCTATAAATAGATATCATGCATTCTTCTGCAAGCCATTTTGCATTGATGTGTATGCTAAAAACACTTGACAACTTTTTTGACATTTTTGGGTTAATTCTGTCTTTCAATTCATTAATATTACAGAGTCCATTCTCTATTGTTTGAAACTCCATTGGCAATTAATCTGTGTGCTGTGTTGCAACATCGTTGAAAAGTTGTTTCTGCTTTTAGCAGCAAAATGGTTCAAGTGTGGTATCGTTTCATCAATCTGGACTCCCTACAAAAAACTCCACTTTTGGAAACTAAGGCTTCCAATATTTTAGGAACATGTTTGTAACATTAATCGATGCCCATAATGAGAGTAAGATTGTGAAAATAAAAAATGTGTCGATGCTATATAGAATATAAAATTTATTTTTGGTTTAAATAGTTATTACATAAACATATTCCAAATATTATCAATTTCATATATTTCTATAAATTCTAAAAGTGATTGAAATGATCATGTTGACCCAAAATTTGAAAGTGATTAGAAATCTATGAACAAACTCTAAAATTGCAACAATCTAATCACGTCAATGTGAATGTGTTGCATTAAAACACAAACATTGTTAATCAAAATGACAAAAACAGATGGATTAATTGATGTTTGCTGAAAATGGAGATAATGATCTGATATTTGATTTAATCAAACACAATGTATATTAATATCAAATTTTGTAGTTTCGATATCACATAATAAAAATTGAAATTTTCTTTTCTTTACTTGAAAAGAAAGAACAAATACTTTATTGCTTATTTTTTAGAAAAAATATAAATGAACTTATATAAAGAAAATGTGATCAATATATAGTGCTAATTTTCTTATCCTAATAACATTAAGAATTCTGATAGAATCCGGAGTGTATCTTGCAGAATCCTAATTTGACTTAAATTAGGGCTTTTAAATCTAGTTTTCCCTTTCAATAAGGATTTCTTTCGAGTGATAATCTTACTTGCTGATTAGATTCGCGTGACGCCTGACCAAAGCCCCTCTTAAGCTGATCTAAATAGGATATATCGAAACGGTACAAGTATTAAGCCAGTTAACACGAAACCTATTCACCCTATAGGCCCAAGGTTGATTTTCTTAGTTCACGATTTTGCAAAAAAATCTTACCACAGTTCAGATCAAACAACGATAATAAAAAATTCTAGATTAACAAAATCTATTTCAATCAAGGAATATAAAGGAAAGCTTAGGCCACGATGCACCTCGGCTGTCTACAATAGAGAGAAGGAATTGTTGTTGGATGACTAGGTTCAAGTTTGAGGTGCAAGTCTGCAAACCATACCTGATAATCTGTTTAGTATGATGCTACCTAGGAATAATTAAAGTCATCTCATAATACAAGTTTCCAGTGAAAATGGCTAATTTTACTGAAAATTAGGGGGCTTGATGTTTAGGAGAATGACTTAAAGCCTGAGGAGATTAGCAAGCTACACATTAGTATGCCTTTATATCTGTTTAGTTTGACTGAAGTTGGATTCTGGTCAGATCATGTCTAGTCAGGAAAATTTGACTACCGTAGCAAAAAAATCGTGAACCAAAAAAAATACTTTAGCCTCATGGGGCGAATAGGTTTCGTGTTAACTAATTTAATACTTGTACAATTTCGATACATCCTGTTCAAATCAGTTTAAGAGGGATTTTGGTTAGGTGTCATGTGAATCTGATTAGCAAATAAAATTATCACTTAAAGGAAATCCTTATTAAAAGGAAAAACTAGATTTGAAAGTTCTAATTTAAGGTAAATTAAAATTCTATAAAATACACTCCAGATTTTATTACAATTAATAATATTATTAGGATAAGAAAATTAACACTATATATGAATCACATTTTTTTCATATAAATTTATTTATATTTTTTTTGAAAAATAAATAATAAAATATTTGTTCTTTTTTTCGAGTAAAGAAAAGAATAATTTAATTTTTAATATATAATATCAAAATTGTAAATTTCAGGATCAACAATGTAATTTAGTTGGCTCTTTTTTTTTTTATGTGGGGTCAAATTTATTTTCTGCCAAAGACTTTATAGGGTCACGTTCAACAAATCCTTTTAATCTGTAAGAAAATGTCTATAAAAGTCAAACTTTTCAACAAACACGGAGCCAAGAAATCTATCCTTCACATCCATCTACTGACAAATTTAAAAGTCAACGCAAGCCTTATTTTCTTGGTATTTCCTTTTCTAAAAATAAAGATAAAATAACATTCATGCCAAATTAAAATTTTCATTTCGCCAATATTATTGAAAAAATTATTACCCTATAAGTTGAAAAACGAAGGAAGAAAATGATGCGAATATTGCTTTAATTCCTATGCTCGACTAAAAATTTATAATATTTATGAAAATAAATAACTATTTTAAGTAGTATTTTTTAATATTGAATAATCACAATGTGGAGCTGAAATCTAGCCATGGACTTTCATTTGAGGTTGGTTGGGTCTCGAACCCAACCCAATGTTCACAACTTGATGGTTTGTTACTTTCTTTTTTTTTTAAATAAAAAATGCGTGGTTGAAAATATTATCATACTATTTTCTACATGATGCATCGATTAACATATTGAAAGGATCTAAGAACAATAGAAATAAATAATAATGTCACATTAATATTCCTATACAATATGTTAATGTTGAAATTTCTCTCACTACTATGTCTATGTCATCTAGAAAAAATTTAGGTCAACAAATAAAATTTGGTCACATTTAAGGAAAGCACGTCCTCAATGGAGTTGGTGATTTGAATCAGTAATGGTTGTGGACTTAGCTTAGCGGCTAATAGGCAGCCCTTGACACTAGAGTGGTAACTCCAAATACATCAAAGGCAAATATCTGCAAAACAAGAATATATGAATAGGCACTAGTGATGTCACCAATGAACAAGCTCTGAACGATCAAGTCAAACCGAAGATCGTTAGACGATCATGAAAAAATGTAAAGCCAAGTAATAGGAGTATGTTTGAGAGAAAAGAGACTTACCTTTTCCTTTGGCATATCTCAATTTATATAAGCATGGGATGGGAAAGTGGTTGCTGCCATTTCATGTGATTCACTGTCCATCGCCACAAGGGAGAGTAGGTACAACTTGTGCTATCTTGAGCAGGTACAAGAAGGAAAAACTTTCACCACCCACCTCACTACGTGTCTGATTCATATTGGGTACAGGAGCAGTTTTATCTTACATGTCACAACGATAATAGTAAAATATTGAGTTTTATACTTGTCCATCTGACTTATTTAGACAATAATTATGAATTTTTTATCACAAGACTCACATTTAATAAGTTAGCTCTTGCAAGAATCACTTGCTACATTATTAAATCTACGTAATCTATTTAGATCTAATTTACGATTTTAATCCTTATCATTTGTGAGGTTTGATACCCGTTTGTATTTTATACTGAGGTGGTGGTCTTCAGGCCTCCACGGTAACATAACTTTAGAAAAAATAATTTTGCGAAGATAATGCCACGTCTCTATAGTACTAACAATCTGCTGACACGGATAAGCATGATAGTGCCATGAGAGTGGTTGAAAATCATATCACAAACAAAATATTTAATAACTTTTATGAGATAGGTAAGGTATAAACTGGAACTAGTAGTTGAATTCGATGTATATCTATATATATACATATATATATTTGCGTGTATGGTCGTAGACGAAAACTGGACAACTTTGGAAATAGTGGTCAGACAGTCGTCCGAAAACAGTCTATCTTCTATGCACCTATCAAAAATGTAGATGAATCATCAATCTTATCTCTAAATTAAAAAATGTACATATAAATAGCATAGTCCCACTGTCCTAGTCCCGTACATTTGGAGAAATACACACGTTCACACGTTTGTTTTAAGCTTTTAGAGTTGTGATTTGAGGAAAGTTCAAAATTGTAGGAGGAGTTTCCATTGCCGGCTTTGGATTCCCGCAAAGAAATCGAAAATTTCAAGCCAATTCTTTTACAAATCAGGTAATTTTCTTTGTTTTACATATTTATTAATCTTATAGATTTAAATTATCATAATATGTATACAAATATGAATGAATATAGATAATATGTTTGTAATATAAAAATATAAATATTTGAAAATTATTAATTTGCGAATATTTCTATTAAATAAATTAATTCATGTATCACTAGTATTTATTGTTAAATCAAAATTTTCTAATTAAAGGATAGGAGAAAAAGAAAATGGAGAATTTAATCATGATGTGTCTTGAGTCTGAGAAACTAGGTGGCTGTGTGGAGTAGACGCCCTAGGATATGGGCCCCAGGAGTCGTCGCCGTCAGATGACATTGACAATAGAACAATAGTAGAAGGAAATGATAGCTTGCGATGCATGATATCAAACAGATTTCCTTGTTGGTGTTGGAGCAGATGATTATGTGATATGATTCTATGATAGCCCCAAACTGGTGTCCAATTAAAAGCGGTCGGTGTGATCATCACAATCAATCTTCCTCTATTAGGCATGTGATATCCAACGGATTTTTGGTATGCGACGTGGCGAGTTGTGACTTCGTGATAGGACCCACAGTCTGTAGAGCTTATCTGATACCAACCCATCACCACGATCTTTCTTTTCTTGTTCCTGCCTATGTGTTCTCACTCGGGAAATAATTGAAACGTTTGGGATTATTTTTATTACTTATAAAAATTATAAATAATTACTAAATGGGCCGAGGTGGAAAAAGTAGGCCACTTTTTAAAAGCCCGTGCCATTTATTTTTCTCGGACAAGAAGTTGCAATTCTGTTGGGTGTAGTTAGAATTACGCTTCGAATTCGACCCAAACAACAGGTCAACTCGAAAAATTTACATATCATATTTTAATAGATGTTAATATTTCAGGTTTTGATAAAATATTTACTTTAACTATACTCATAATTTTTTTTCTTTTTTTTTCCTTTTGTGTTGCTTTTACAAGTCAATGGTACACCAAAATTTGAAAACTAAAATTGAAATAATTTTGCATTATGTCTTTTTTTTTTTTCCAAAGGGAGAACTTTAATTAATAATTTAAGTTGTTAAACAATAAACAAGATTCTTACCATTTTTTTAATTTGTAAAATAAGGTGGCATTATCTAAAAAATTGAAAACTTTTAAAAAATTATCATTTATTAAATACGTGCTTTCACTTATACGAAAAGAAAAAATAAATCGAAAATATTTCCTTGATTTTTAACATAATTAAATACTAATCATGTGGCTCACATTTGTACATATAATTATGAATAGTCACTTTTTTTTTTTTCAAAAAATAAGTGAATTATTTAGAAAATCAAAGATGGTTTCGTAAAAGATTTGGCCGATGTGATATACACCCAATTTATATAAACTTTAGAAAATATTCAAATGATCACCACAACAACACAAAAATTTGTTAAACATGTGATATTTAAATAAACACAAATCTTACACACACACACACACACACATATATATATGTATGTAGATGTGGGAATTTCATTTGAAATAGAAAAATAAAATTTTGTGTCGATATTCATGCCAATCTAATAAAAGAATTGATGAATAATGAAATGTAATATGAAATTAAAGATGGGCCCCCACATTTATGTGTATAAGTACTAGGAAGATATATATACGTCAACATTGAGTTGCACAAAGTGGAAGAAAAAGGAGGGGAGATTCAAATTTCGAGTTTATTCTCACAATTTATTGGTATGTTTTCAAATGTCAAATTTAATTTGATCCACACTATTTTTTGCACCTTCAATCTTAATTGTTTTTTTTTTAATTAAAAATATTGATATTATTTACGTGTATGTTCTTGTAAATACCGTTATAAGAATGTAATATGCAATTTCTGTTTTGAATTGTGATTTTTGTACCACATGTAGGCTTAATATTGACCATATATAACATGTTATTTAAATATCGAAAAAGTATTTTGATGCATTCTTTGGGATTTTTATGGATTGGTGATAGAATTATATTTCAAAATATTGCATCAATGTGTAATTTAAGAAAAAAAAAATCGAAATTTACAATAAAAACAACAATGACGAAGAAGGATAAAGAGACAAATATTGCATTTGGACCATATTAATTCATTCGTTGAACACACGTAGAAGTAACTATTTTCTCTTAATTTTTTTTTTCTTTTTGTTTCTCTTTCATAAAAAGATAATGGAAAAAGACACAAAAAATAGAAGTACAAACAAATAAAACCAAAAATAATGACACCAATAGCAACAGGTAAAGTTGCGTGCTCAATTTCTTTATTGAATTCTGTGGCAAGGACCGCATGTTTGTACCTCGTAATTACATGTTTCGAGTCGTGAGATACACAAACTATTTTTTTTTTTGAATTTTGGTAGTTTTGACTGGCGTAATTAATTTGTTCCCATGCAAAAAAAAAAGAGAAAATAGTACAGGAGCTGCAACGTGTGGTGTTGGAACATGCACTGATTCTCTCCAACCAAGCTGTCAATCTAGCGTTCTTCTTCTCTTGTGTATTTCATTTCAGACCGAAAGCCCATACTCCTTGTCGTCCCGAGGGACAAATAAGCAAGAACCCAAGACTCAGGAGTTGTAACTTCTTCTTGGTATAGTTAGTTGTAACTCAGGAGAACATGGAAGGCAGTGGAAACATGACCCACGGAGTTGATAAGACAGCTTCAACTATCACAATCAAGGGAATTCTGAGTCTGTTGATGCAGAGCGTCAACGAGAAAGATGAAAAGAGAGTGATTTCTCTGGGAATGGGCGACCCAACTTCTCATTCTTGCTTTCATACCACTCATGTTGCTCCAGAAGCTGTTGTTGACGCTCTTCAATCTGACAAGTTTCATGGCTATGCCCCAACTGTTGGTCTTCCTCAAACAAGAAGGTTTTTTTAATTTTAAAATTTATTTCTCGAGTTAGAGCTCGTTGTTTTTGGACTTTTATATAGTTACAGGATATTGATATAAAGAATTTTGGTGAAATTGATTCTCGATGGATGATGAAGAGTATTTCTGTGTTAATTCATCTTGATTTTTCAATCAATGATTTGGGTTTCCTGGTAATAATAGCTAATTCCTGTTGTTATGTGAAATTGTATTCTGATTCCATTAGAACAAGGCAAGTCATTATCGGTTTTAAGTTTTGATTGAGTTAAAAATTGACTGTTCTTTTTGTGGTTGAAAGTAACACAAAAGTCATTTTTAGATGGATTTGCTGTCATCCTAGTTTAGTTACCAATTTCTCACGGTAGAAATTGTAAATCAATTTTAGGAGTAAAAATCTGGGTTTGTTGTGATAATTTGGGTCTTTGCTCTGTGACTTTTTCCTTGAAGGGAGATGGTTTGGTTCATTCTAACAGATTATTTGTTAAAATATTCATATATTACTGCTTGCACCTTTTAACAGGGCCATTGCTGAATATCTATCTCGTGATCTTCCTTACAAGTTAACATCTGATGATGTATTTATCACATCTGGCTGCACGCAAGCCATTGATGTTGCAATGGCAATGCTAGCTCGTCCTTGTGCAAATATCTTGCTTCCAAGGCCAGGGTTTCCTATATATGAGCTATGTGCTGCCTTTAGACAAATTGAAGTTCGGCATTTTGATCTTCTGCCTGAGAAAAGCTGGGAGGTTGATCTTGATGCTATTGAATCTCTTGCAGATCAAAACACTGTTGCATTGGTAATTATAAACCCTGGGAATCCTTGTGGAAATGTGTACTCTTACCAACATTTGGAGAAGGTTAGTGGATTGACATGTAGCTTCAGGTGATGCAAAGAATGTGACTCAAACTTCATATAAAGAAGTGGGACTTAAACTTGTTTGTGTATTGTGGATAGATTGCAGAGACTGCAAACAAGCTGAAAACTCTTGTTATAGCTGATGAAGTTTATGGCCATCTCACTTTTGGGGGTAATCCGTTTGTGCCAATGGGAGTTTTTGGTTCAACAGTTCCAGTTCTTACTCTTGGATCTTTATCAAAGAGATGGATAGTACCTGGATGGCGACTTGGTTGGTTTGCAACAACTGATCCCTGTGGCATGTTTAGAAAACCAAAGGTATTGGCAAATGTTATTTAGAACTTCCATCTCATATCTCTACTTGCTCAAAGACTTCTTATATTTGAACAGCCAAACTACATAAAATGTGTTTTTTTTGGCAGAACAAGCTTTCTTCACGCACAATTTGATTGCAAACATGGATAGGACACATAACTGCATTCAAATTCTCTGTTTCACACTCTTTTTGAGCAAGACATATTTGGATTTTCAATAATGAAGAGGCCGTTTTAAATGAGGCCATCTACTTCTCAGCTGGGCCTCTTACTACCCATGGCATTTTTCTTTTCCAAATATTTAGTTGCATGTACTCCGTATTTCACCATTTATGCGAGGGAAAGTTACTACCATAGACCATAATTTTTCACTACCTCCATGTTTGCATTTTTACATCTCATGGGGGATGGTTTTCATAATTAACCATTCTTGATCTGATTTTGTCTCGTACTTGTCTGCTTAGGTTATTGAGCGTATGAAGAAATACTTTGATATTTTGGGGGGCCCTGCAACCTTCATTCAGGTTTGTGTCTTATATGTGCAATTAAATAAATCAAATAGTTTCAAGTTGGCTGACAGTAGATGCTTTTTACCACAAAAAGTCATCACATATTTTGTTCTCATCAGTACTATATTTTTGGTGTGTTAGGCAGCAGTTCCCAGTATTCTTCAGCAAACTGATGAGAGTTTCTTCAAGAAAACTCTTAATACATTGAAGCAGGCATCAGAAATTTGTTGTGATAGGATAAAGGAGATCCCTTGCGTTAGTTGCCCCCACAAACCGGAGGGATCTATGGCTGTAATGGTAAGGAAATTGTGGAATTAGCAGCTCTTTGTGGTTGAAATGAATGACTTTATTAATGTATTCTTGCTGATTTATTTGTTTTTCTCATTCCATGCAGCTGAAACTAAATCTTTCTCTCCTACATGATATTAGCGATGATATTGATTTCTGTTTCAAGCTGGCGAAAGAGGAATCTCTGATCATTCTTCCTGGTAAGAAAGAAACAATTTGAAGATTTAAGTTTAGAACTTCATATTGCTTGTTGGCTCCTATAGACATCAATTCCAATTTGCATGGAGAGATCCTCATAGATCTTATCCTTTGTGGGGTTACACAAAATTTTATCATTCTGTACTTGTGAGGTTTTCTAGGTAGCTGCATCATAATTACCAATGATTGAGAAGTACATTCACTTCTTTTGCAGGAACTGCTGTGGGGCTGAAAAACTGGATCCGAATCACTTTTGCTGTTGATCCATACTCTCTAGAAGAAGGTCTAGGCAGGATAAAATCTTTCTATCACAGGCATGCTATGCAATCGAAAAGATATTAGACATTCACTCACTTCAACAAAGCACCTAATAATCAATCATCCAGTGTCAGATTCTTGGTCCTGAGAGGCCCAAATATGTTATGTTTTTGTTCAATATACAACACAATCAATCACTAGGCAGCCTTGTTTTCTGATCAACATTCATATACTTGGACACTGCTCCAAGTCTGTTAATCATTGCCAAAGCAGTTGTGAAAGTATATAGATTACTGTTTCTGATACACATATGGTTTATGTGATGGATAAGAACTCCATTTTATATACAAATATGTTGATTTGATCACTTGATATCCCTGTTGCGTGCCTGAAATACAATCCAAATGCCTCTGTGACAACAAGAGAAGCTACTGGCATTTTTCTGATTTGGTTTTCTTCAAGCTTCTGAAATTTGAATGATTCAGTGATTATTTTGACTGTATGGATAGCAACAGGATAGTGTTCCATTTCCTTCGGCCTGGCTATAATACATGAACAAAGAAGCTCTTTAACATAATTTTGACATTCACTTGGAGAAAAGATGATTGAGAGTGCTTTTCTGAAATGAGTCTTCAGAAAAATCAATTTCTGTTAAAAAATACTTTTTTCAGAAAATGCGTATCAAATGTTTCTTCAGAAAGCACTTTTAAGCACTTTTCTGATTCAAAATTTGTGTGTTAGAACAGCTATCAAATATTTCTTCAAGGATACCCACGTACACTTAAAAGACCACTGCTATATTGGGTTATTAGAAAGCCCAACAGCAAATTCTAGTAAGCATATAAGTCACTATGTATTTTGCTTTGTATTTAGGTAGTGAAAGCTGTTCCAACTTTGTCTTATTTGTTGTATCTATGTGTGTGTAAAACAACGCAAGGTTTTCGTTTTGGATAATGCATCGATTATTTTAACAGTATTTCAGATACTATATGGTCATTACCGATATCATTTTTTAAAAGAAAATTTAACGCTGAACTTAGAGAGAATCTACCAGTTGGCTAAAAGATACCAATATTTTGCCAAATTACAGGTACTTGTGAGTTGTGAGCCGGCCTAATAACAGTTTTGAGATCATAAAGAATAAGTTATGAATCTTAACATATAGAGATGTTTCAATAAATGTATCCGATTTCACAGCACTTAATCTGTAAATTCTCTTGCTAAGTTAAAGATATTGTCGAAATATTATCCAAGTAAGAAATTATATTAGCATAGTGAGAAGAAAATACAGTATCTTGATATTTCAACCAAATGACTTTGAAGGCAAAAAAGAAGATATTCCTTGGTGAGCTATAATCGTTCTCAAAATATGCAAGCCAAAATCCTATGGCTAAGATGCGGACGCAACAAAAGACAGTGACCTGAAAGTTATTTGAAAGTTAAATTGTTAGCCAATAATATTCCGGACACTGCAAGACAGACTGTCAACTGCTGACTCAAAAATATTCCATGTCATTCCCACTAATTGCTTTCTGGGCCTCCTCTGTGGTTATATATCTAAGAATTCTCTTCTTCGTTCCACAGCAAAAAGGTACCTCTCGTTTCTTCTCGTCATCGATCAATACGGATGAAAGAGTCTGGTAAATCTTCTTCCTTTTCACAGATATTAGTTAGGATTGGTCATGATTTATTGGACTTGTTTCTAACTTTATGTTTCTCGTTTGTTTTCAAGAGGAAATAAGGGCTGCAGTTGAGGCTGAAGACGACAGTGAATTCAAAGCTCATGTGTTCTCCTCGTCATCAGAGGTGAAAACTCACAAGCCCATTTTTTCTGGGTCTAAGATTTTGTTGTTCTGGGAAATTAATGTACTCTTTCTTCCTTTATAGTTGATTTCATCAAACATTACTAGATATATTAATATGCTTTGTGTTGTGATGAAATAGCAAATAAACGGTTCACGTTTAGATTCTTTTGGCCCCGCAAGCAACAAATGATCAATTTGCTGAGTGTGAACCGTCTTAATTACTTGAAATGGTAGGAACTTCTATAAAATTTCAAGCATACGAGTAAGTTTTTGTTAATGGGTAAAAGAAATGCTGTCTTCTTAACTGATAATCACCTATATCGGAAATACAGTTCGGTTGATATGTGTCCACTGTATGAAACAATATAGTTTCCTATTTAACAATTCCGTACCGAGAGTTTCTCTCCTAGCACTTGTCAATCGTGATTCTAGTTCATAATTTTTTGGTTATTAAGTTTTTGGGGAAATGCCTTGTTGATAACTTGTTGCTTTGGGAAAATCAGTTGCTTGAAAAGCTGCATGAGAAGTGGAGTTCACTGAAAAAGAAACCATACCCAGCTATGTATTCCAGCGTATTTGGTGGAATTATTCTTGATCCTGCTATGATGATGATTCCCATAGACGATCACATGGTTCATCGAGGGCATGGGGTGTTTGATACGGCTATAATTTTAGATGGGTAGGAATAAGTCATCTTTAATCTCTATATCTATACTGATTTTTAAGCTTCAAAGTTTAGAAATAGCAGCTCTGTTAAGCTCTCATGCTATTCTACATGCTTGCGTATCATCCACCAGATATCTCTATGAGCTAGATGCCCATCTGGACCGATTCCTTCGATCTGCTGCAAAAGCAAGGATCTCATCTCCGTTTCCTCAATCAACTCTTCGAAGCATTCTTGTGCAATTGACAGTTGCATCACAATGTAAGAAAGGAACTCTAAGATATTGGTTGAGTGCAGGTCCTGGGGATTTCTTGCTCTCACCTACAGGATGCCCAACATCTGCATTCTATGCAGTAGTCATTGATGAAGATTTCTCACAGTGTGAAGAAGGGGTTAAAGTGATCACATCCACAATCCCCATGAAGCCACCTCTGTTTGCCACTGTGAAGAATGTAAACTACCTACCAAATGTTCTTGCAAAAATGGAAGCTGAAGATCAGGGAGCATTTGCTTCTATCTGGATTGATGAGCACGGTTACATTGCCGAGGGTCCAAACATAAATGTGGCATTTATAACCCAGGATAAGGAGCTTGTCCTGCCCTTTTTTGATAAGATTCTCAGTGGATGCACTGCACAAAGACTACTAGAACTAGCACCCAAATTGGTTGAACAAGGGCGTCTGAAAAGTGTCAAAACTGCTAATCTTACAGCTGAGGAAGCCAAAGGTGCAGCTGAAATGATGTATGTAGGAAGCACACTTCCAATATTGCCAATTGTCATGTGGGATGAACAACCCATTGGAGATGGTAACAGCTTTCCCCAAGCATCTATATTTACTTGTAGAATAGGCTCTTTTATTTCAATGCTTCCTGTTTCTAACAAAATGATTACACCACTAGTCTAGAATGTGGCATTATAAAAAGCTGGTAACTTTTATGTCTTCATTTATAAATAAATTTATGTTGCAAGCATAAGCTAAGGCTGCTTTGTTTCTGTGAATTGATTTTAACAGGAAAGGTGGGAGAATTGACAATGGCACTCTCTGATCTGCTTTGGGATGATATGGTATCAGGCCCACAAAAACAAAGGTTCTGTGTTCCCTATAAGCAGTGAGCCATCAATTGGGCAAGGAGGCTGCATAATTGGTATCATCTCGTGGTTAGCTGTCTTGTGTGTATTCACTAATGTTCTGTATGCTTCATCTTTGTTTTTGGTGTTAACGAATATGAAGCTTGAATAAAACAATCTATAGTCTAGATTTGTATGGTTAATAATTTAGGAGAAGATGGTGCTCATTCAATAGGTTCGCCGTGTCAAATTTGGCTCTTTGCTTGCTTACTTATGATGTTCCAGAAGCTGTCTGTTTCCTTGACTGATGGAAATGAGAAAGGAACGAGAGGAACGAGAGAATATATAAAAGTAAACAGTCTATTCAGAATTAGCGGTGTAGTCTGAGCATGAAACAAACATAAAAGAATGTCTACATGCTTACCAGCAATTAATGGGAACATTTTTATGAATCCAAATGAGAACACCTGCTTGTGAGAAACGCTCTCTCTGTTTCCTAATTGAGAGGTAATTTTAGGAAGCATTATTGTCAAATATTTATCCTTGTTCCATATGAAATTGCTGGGTCTGGTGGTTGGGCAACCACTTCTTCCAATTCGTACACTCTTCCTTATCATTCAAATACGTTTTCCATGAATTCTAGGATGAGTTTTCCAGCGATTCAAGAATTCGGTTTTCCAGTCAGAGAGTCTCCCGGCAACTGCATACCTGCCACTGATCCTTTTCTTTTTTTTCTGTGAGTTAAAATTGTAGAGCTTCTGTTTTTCAAAATACAAGGAAAGTAAATAATGCCTCCTGCAGTTTGTTTTCGGAAAGCTTTCTAGATTATCCCGAATGAACTCTCATGGCATTCAGATTTATCCTATTTTTGCTATAGCTCTCAAATTTAACCATGCAAATTTACCAGATAAGAGAAGCACTTCCTCCCAAATCAACAAATCCAGTAGAGATCATGTACTTTTTATTGTACTAATCTGGAATGTAGGTTCTCAAATTTACAACTAATTATATTCTAAGATATAAGCTGAGAAATAGATGGTACATAGATAAAATCATCTCAGTAGTGTCATGGAACATAAACATATAGACATGTTCTGCTAACTGTTTCAGAACAAGAATCTTAATTGAGTAAATAGCATATAAATAGATTGTAAGCCTATAGATATATATTAGACAAAATGAACCCAACCCATTATACAAATTAATATGATATATAATTTTTTTTTTGTTGGTTATAGTTTTAATACAGATAAAAAGATGTATTTTAATTATAATTTTTTTTAATTTCTCAAAGTAATTCAGAAATGAGTTGGTTTGTTTTATTGCAGAACAACTCCCAGCTCTTTTCTGTTTCAGAAAAGAAAAAGAAAACAATTTCCCATACCACCCATTTCTAGAAATGGAATTCCAGTGCTGCTAGCCTTCACCATCAGTGAGTCTCCTTGTCTCCGTTGCAAAACCTGGCCAGAGATCTACCATCTCATAAGCAACCACACGCACACAGAGAGAAAACAGAGTGTTGTTCTGCAATTGACGAAAGTTCCCCGAGCGGGAGAGAAATGCGTTTCTCGAGGGGGAAGAGGCATTGAGAGATTTAAATGGGAAATGATGTAGAAAGATTCACGCCATTGAAAAAGCATCTTTACTCTTTTTCTATATTGTTACGTTATGCCCAATCTTATCACTTAAGTCTACATCTAGGCGTGTCATCTTGTGGGGGCAGAGCACGACTTTACTCAAATATCTGGCCAGCTTTTCTGACTTTTGGGTGGATTCACCTAGCACGCGTTTCCACACTTCTCATGACTTCCACAGCACAATGCGCACTTTCAATAGCCTAATTATAACCAACTACTGAACCATTAACAATCTTAACAAGATTGCAAATTTAACAATCTCAACATAAATACCAAAGATTGTCAGTTGAACGTTTCAGATTATAATTCCAATAGTTCTAGTCACAAGCTTAACAAATTTGTATCAATATTTTACATGCTTGGAGGTTGTAGATTCTAGATATTGCTGGTTGTTAAACTTACTCTTTGAATACATATTAGATGAACAGCACTTGTTTTGGTTTTGACAACATCGTCTATTATCAATTCCAAGCTACATATACCACCCGTATAACAAAATATAATCACGGCAGCAGATTATTACCAGGTAATTCGAATATAGCTATTACAGGCTTCGAAACTTTGACGTTACTCCTATCTCCATGTTGCGGCTACCAAGGATCCCAGTCACTCGTCCACAACGTTCACCAGTTCATATTCAACTAGAGAGAGATTGTTATCCTCCTTGACCACAAAATTTGCTGGCTCTGTGACCTCCACACGGCCCCATTTGTCAACAGCTAGCCTCATAGACCCCTTAAACATGTCAATCTTTGCATTGCGGAGAATAACAGTTGTACCAGGCTTCATAATATCAACTGGCAAGATAATGAATCCATGAACATCAAAAATCAAAGAGGAAAAGTTAACTCCAATAAAACAATTCATAAATTAGTAGACAAACTACAACATTTCATTTGCAGTGTCTTCTACAAAATTTTCCTTCTCAACCATCAAAAAATAATATTAAAATGTTACAATTATGTCCCCTTTTTATTGAATGAGCTCAGAGAAACATTGATCAGGAAAGGAAAAGGTAAGGGTATTTTAAAACATTCCATCATCTAAACACAATGCTGAGTATGTGCCCCAGAATGTCAATGATAATCTGGGAGTAGCAAAAACAATCTAAAAATTTTTAGCCAACAAATCACCCAAACCAGCACCAAGCAAACCCTTGAATTACAAGCTACCATTACTATATACCAAAAATCTTTATTGATCCTACTAAGTTAAATCTATTGTTGACAAATAGTTACAAAACAATATAGATGGGAACCCAAAAAGTAGCAAGACCAGCTCTCTTTCACTTAATTTTCCTGTCATACAAATGAAGCAAGAACTGCGGAATTTTGCTGAGATAATTTACGAGGTTCGTTTCACATGGTAGCAAAAACAGAGAAGTCATTTGGAGTTACCAATTTTTCCTGATTAAAATATTTGGCTTCAAATATTATTTGTGACCACTTGCGGATGGGGCAATAGAACTCATGATTCAGGTTTATGCAGATATCAGACAGTATAGGATTCTGTGATTGAAACCCTTAACCCCAATAGAAGCAGGGTTAGGTTAGAAACCACATCCATCACTAGGCCACAATGTCATTAAGTCATCATACACTATTCTGTGTAGCAAAGGCAATTTGCCAGGCCCGATAAAACTATTCTGTGTAGCTCAGTTGTTTCCCCCTCTAATCTCCTCAATGGAATGAAACAAGAAACAACAAATAATGAAAGGAAATTAAATAAAAGTTGCAGGTTTTAACTTCAGGATAGGGAAATGTCTCAATAGAGACGAGCATACCGCGTGACGATGCTTTAGTGGTTCACCAACCATCATATAAAACAGTGCCACGTGTACATGTAATTGCAGAAATCACTCTCTCAGTTATGCCATGCCACTATCCAACTAAAAATTTCTTCTGATTCAGGAATTTTCAGTGTCATGGTGGGTGCCACCAATCCATAATGATTCACAACACTAGGTCCCGTTTCTAACAAATGAAAACTTCAAAGATCTTGCAATTTGATCAAACAAACAGAGCCTAACCACTATGGGTTTTTTCACATACAACGAATACTACATTGCCTAATTTAACAAAATTTACTTCCATTTCCTACCCCAAAGAACTCAAAACAAAAATCCCGTGCACTATCATCACATACACGGAAAGACATCATTGATCCAATTCATTACATATCATAAAAGCTTAATTGTCTTAATAAATGCAAAATCATTTCCATGTCCAAACCTTAAAGATATGAAATTTATTAAAACAGAGAGACCGCAAGTATGTTTGGAATTTGGGTGCAACAGATTTGAAACTACACCTGTTGTGAAATTGAATTACTAGATATCAAATATAAGGAAAAAAATGACTGATACCCACTAAAAGTTAACGTTTACCAAACACTTTCAACAGCCACACTTTCAAAGTTAACAGTTGATCCCTACAAAGCCACGTACAAGCAAAACAGTACCAAATATAGCCTTAACTTTTGACACTAACATAAGTATTATACCTTGATCGTTACGAGCAGTGAACACGATGGTCCCAGTATCGTCACCGACGAGACACTCAGCAATTCGAGTCCGTCGAAGGTGTTGAGACACCGATCGTCCTGTCTGCGAGACAGTGTTGGAGTCAAGAACCTTAACAATCAAGGTGTGACCTTTGGTGCCTGGTGTCAGCTGGTCCACCTTCTTGAACACTGGCTTTCTTAGCCCTGGTTTTGCATTACCTTGTTGTTGTTGTTGTTGTTGTTGTTGTTGTTGTCGTGGGGGTGGTTGTGTTGCCATCGTTTATGATCAAGTAGAGAAACCCTAACCCTAATTGAAATAATCAAAGGAAAGTCTTTCTGGGTATTGATGTCGATCAATGGATTCTTTACTAGTTATGAGCATCAGCCAGCAGTTCACTTTCCACGTACGGAGTTTGGAAGGCATTCATACTCGTACGTACAGAGTTCATCTGACGCTATTCATCACTAATACGCTTTAAATTTATTTATTTTTATTTTTATTGCACCGACCGAGCACTGGCGTATGCTTTGTACGATACCTATTTCACACGATTGTCTAAATTTTTTCTTTTATTTTAGTTGTTTTGTTATCGTAATTAATCAGTTTTATATTAATTTAATTACGTAAAAATATTATCATATTATATATTACATATCATGTCAAATTATAAGATAGAGATTAAGGCAGGGCGGAGTCAAAATTGTATTTTTAGGGTGTCTAAATATAAACAATCAAAGCTCATTTTAAAGACAGACTGTACATTGATAAAAACATATTTATTTGTTTAAAATTTTCGGAAAGTCATTTCATGCCGTACAGAAACTTTGACCTGACGATAATAATGTTAATGTATATAAAGTTGTAATGTATAACTTCATCATCAATTATCTTCGTTTAGTAACAAAAAACTTATAATCCCATTTTTAAAAAGTTAAACATAAAGAGTGTAGATTTTTTTAACTCGAAAAATTGGGGATGATAAGTAATTTTGGCACAAAAAATGGATGAATGGACGACTAAAAATTGAAACGAAGAGTAATTTGATTGAAGAGTGTTGACTAAAAAAAGAATTTAGTTAGCGAAAATAGCTCTTTGGATTGAAATTATAACGTTAAAAGGAGGGAGAAGAAGAGAATAAAAAAACAGAGGGGTAGAGGAGCAAATTAAGAATAGGAATAATCAATGGCGCGTTGTAAGCCTTGCGCATTCCTCGTAGGCTTACCTTTTGCTCTTCTTTCTTTGATTCTTTCTCTTATCGGAGGTATTCTTTGGTTTTGCTGGTAAGTTTCATTAATTTTTCTTCCTCTATAGCTAGCTCTTTAATCAAATTAATTAATTAATTTGATTGTAATTATTGATTGTTATTATTGTTTTAAAAATGAATTAACAAATATTAATTAATTGGACAACTTTGGTTTTGGATATATATGTTGCAGGGGTATTGCGAGTTGTATGTGTCCTTGTTGCGCGTGCTGCGCCAGAATTGCGAATTTTGCAATGTTCCTTATTAAGCTCCCTGTAAAAATTACTCACTGGTTTATTAAACAGATCCCTTGTTAAGATTAAAATTAAAATTAAACGTAGCTTTAATTTTTTTTTTTCTGCATTTCCTTTTAATTCTTTTATTATTATTATTATTATTATTTTTATTTTTATTATTCTCATAATTGTTGACTACTTAGTGTGTGCATGCACGTAGCTCCACTAATAGTATCGAAGAAACAATTACAACGTTTGATAGATATGATTAATTACAATCACAATTCACACATCACCAATTAAAGTCAAATTAAGGTTGAAAGTTTTATTTTGTTACTAATTATTCTCCTTAATTAATAATCTGAAATTAATTAAATAAAAGGTACGTTATCTCAGAAGTAGTCATATATATATATATATATATATATATGTATCATTTGTGGATAAATGTTGTCTCCTCAACGAAAGCTTCTTCTCATAGGCGGTGGTGCTATATATGCATGCCGATCCCAGCAGCTGGGACACAAAAATTATCGGTGTCGTTTTGTCAAATATTGTTTAAACTTGAAAGCCATAGCTCTTTTAAATTACAGACCAATTAATTATTTTAATTATTGGATTTAGCAAAACTTGTTGCCCATATCCCCATATATGCATATGTATGTCTTCTGTGTTGATCACTTAATTATATCTCAATCAAAACTCCTGTTTCTTTTGATGTCTGGTCGGCTTCTTAACTTTGCCTCTTGGTTTTGTCCTCATTCAAAAATGATGCCAAGTTGATAGCCCAAGCAAGTTGACTGCACTGCCCATCATTCATGAACTTGGATAGAAAAGCAACCCATCAAAGCTTTTGAACAATTTGCACCGTAAACTTACAGTCAAAACCCTAACCCTAATCCCAATCCCATTAGGGTTTCATTTTCATTGGGAAAATGAAGCTTGACCCATTAATGACATACCTGTATAGATGTAACATCACAATTCATAGATGCATGCATGAATATATAGAATTAATGGAGACTTCAACAACCATACATATAAAGGTGACGCCAATGTAGGGAAAATTTTGTAAGCCCTCCAAACGACATATTGACATTGATGTAACCCATGCAATATTGAGACTATTTTGTATTAATTTGCTTGCATATATATATATATATATATATATACACACACATTGATCGAATGCAACAACACAAACAATTATTTGATGTATCTAACTCAAAAAACATATTAGGCTTCTTAGTATATATATGTATATGCAAATTGGATGAGCATTATTTATGACAATACATGCATGCACTTAGTTTGCTATCGCATTGTCTCCATCAAAAGAAAAGAATTGAGTTAATCCAAAATATTGGTAGTTGGTCAAGATAACATTTAATTATCTTTGAACAGGAAGTCATTTATATATATATATATATTATTTAATTTACAAATATAATTGGACTAAAACTCATTTATTTTACCAATTAATATTATGATAAACGTTTCGAATTAATGCTGTTGCCAATATAACAACAAACATCTTGACTAAATTAACAATGGCCAATTTAATTAGCTAGCTTACCCCGGCCGCTAGAACACAGCGGCTAATGAGAAGACAAGTTAAGGGTCAAATTCAACAAGGGCATGCTGTCTTTTCCAAAGTCTTATTCCATTTTATTCTAATTCTATACATATCAAGTTGCCGAGTAAGGTTTTTTTTTTTTTTTTAATATGTTTTTTAAAACTTTAATTTTTTTCCTATTTTTAGAAAAGAAAAAGATGATAACTTGAATTATTTAATAGCATTAGTTGAAATTATCACATTAATTACATAAGAATTACCCTAATATGATATTATTATTAGTTATTTAATTATTATCACATATTTATATTATATATATCAAATCAATTAGGATAATTATTTAATATTTTGATGTCATGTAACCCCCAAGCAGGGAACATGACATGGTGGCATTTTTTAATTTAATTTTGTTTCGTTTTCTACTATCTGACTTAATGGATTGGAGTTAAAAGATTACAATTTGCAAGTTATTTCGCTTAAGCTAAGATTTAATCTTAAAAAATTTCAAAATATATATGAAACACTAATTTTAGATTAATCTGCCTTAAAAATTTTTAAAAATTAAATTTGTCTCAGTATCAATATTAATTTTATATATGTCATGAAAACGAGCTTCAAATTAATTATCAACATTATAAATTCGGTCAACCAAAGTTCTATCAATTTAATTCGATTGTTTTTATTTTTTCTTTCCTTATGCATCAAATGAATAATAATTTCAACTATCTTTAGCCATGAGATTAGCTTTTTCTTAACTCTAATTTAGGAAGTAGGCCCATCTTCACGTGAAGACCAACAGTCGTGCATGATATAATTAAGTATTTTAATAATAATCATTATTTTAAGTCATCTTAATTAAATTCTCTCTCTCAATAAAAAAAATATTAAAATAAAATTCACTCTCTAGAGGGACCTTCCTTCCTCCAAGTCTACGATATATGACTTTAAATACTTTTTTTTTTTTTCCTGTTCTCAAAAATAGAAAAAGTCCAAAAATAAAAGCTAGCCTCCATTAAAAGAAAGAATTATATAAAGGCACCGATATCTTAACCCAATTGCCTCATTCTTCAATAATTTTTCTTCTCACCAACATTGCTAAACTTGGAAACTTTATGGATATCTTTAACTCCCTACAAGACCAAAAACACCCGCAAAAATTTCACGGCAAAAAGAGGCTAACCCAAGACCAAGTGAGGCTGCTCGAGAGAAGCTTCACCTCCAACAAGAAGCTCGACACAGAGCTGAAGCAGAAGCTAGCAAACCAGCTCGGCGTTGCGCCTCGGCAGGTTGCCGTTTGGTACCAAAACAAGCGTGCCCGGTGGAAGACACAGAGCCTGGACCTTGACTACAACGCGATCCAAGTGAAGTTGGAGAATGCATTGGCTGAGAAAAGGAGGCTCGAGAAGGATGTGAAGCAGCTTAGAGAAGAGTTGAGGCGGGCACAACAAATGTTGTTTGCTTTGAGTAATCAGAAAGCGGTGGAAACAAATATTAGTACTACTGTTGTTTCTTGCAACAATTATTCTACTGCTACTTCTTGTAGTGATCAGAAGGGTCACTGCTCTAGCTTCAGCAGCTTGTTGCAAGAGGATTATGTGCATGGTGGTGATCATGATCATCATGATGATCAGGCTCTGCAAATTGATCATGAGCTTTATGCTTGTTTGATTGGTGCTGGTGGGTCTGCATGGGGCTGAAAATAATTGCGGGTGTGATATATAAAATTTATATGTATGTTGTTTAATTTAAGCATCAGCCTCTTGCTAGAGAGATGAAAGGCTTAATTTTGTAATTAGGATTTTATTGTATGTCCACGGACTCGTGTGTTAAATTAAAGAAAGATAATTATTTTGTAAGCAGAGAGTCTTAAAATGCGGGGCATATTATAAATTTTTAATTTTAATTATCTAATAACATTATGATATGTGTTTATTTGTATTTGGATTAGTAAATTTGTAGATTTATGGAGACTGCTCTTCCATAAAGAGTGAGTCTTTGTTTTATGATGTTACTTGCCCACAAAAAAAAAAAAAAAAAAATTTGATGGATGACACCCATTTATATCTTTTTTCCTTTGTCTTATATCAAACTAGTTAGAAAATTAAATAAAAAATACATAAATACCTTACAAGAAAATTAATGTCGCACACACACATACATATATGTAATAAAATTATTTCATTATATGCAATAATTAAAAAATATGTGAATTGATTTGATTGACAATATTTTGAAGTATTAAGGAGTTTCAAGCTGGAGTCTCAATTGTTATAAATTTTAGATTGGATTAAAGAAGTTGGAGAGGAAAAAAATGATAAAAAAGAAGTGTAATATTAGTATTACAAATTTAGTGTCAGGCTGGTTCGAATTTTTCATTAGTTTAACAATATTTTTTTTAATAGTAAAAGTCTTTTTAAAAATTTTGTTAGTGTAATTAAGTTAACACTAGAGAAAACTTGCAGAAAATTAAAAAAATCTTTCTTTATTCTAGCAAAAGAAATCCAGTAATAAATTTTAAATTATTTTTTATAATATAATTTTAAGAATTTGTCAATTAATATATTTACATAATTTTTATAAAAAATATTTGTGATAATTAAAAAATTAATAAATTTTTTGTGTAAAAAATTGCACCGATAAAATTTTAGTGGCACAAGGAAGTAAACATTTGGTTAAAAAATTATATAAAAGGTACTGTTAATCGTTTATAAGCGTTTTTACATTAGTGGGAATTTAAAAATAGAGTAATATACTTTTGTCTTTAAATTTTAGTAAAATAATAAATTAGAACACACCTTAATAAATTTTAATATTTTTATTTATACTGTTATAACAGAGTTAAAATTAAGGATAAAAATAAAAATTATCTTAAAGATTTTATTTTTCTTCACCTTCTCCTTTGCAATCCTCCAAAAAAGCAATCCTCTTTTTCTCCTTTGCAAATTCACAAAAACCATTGAGGCACTACCTATTACCGATGGCTTCATCAACAGAATTGAACGGTCATCACCACAACAAACTTCAACTATTTTTTACTGGGTCTTGTTGGATTTTATTGTTGGTATTTGAGTTTTTTTAGCTAATTTTATTGTAATAATGAGTGGGTGGTGGTAATGAAATTGCTTGGGTTGTTTTATTCGTGAAATTGCTTAGGTTGATTTGACGTTGAAATTACTTAGGTAAAATTATTTAGGTGAGTTGACTGCATTTTTGGAGTTTTAATCTATAGATGATGAAAGAAAAATAAAATTTTTAAGACTGATTTTATTTTTGTCCTTAATTTTAATTCTATGATAACAGTAAAGATAAAAATATAAAAATTTATTAAAGTGTTATCCTAACTTATTGTTTCACCAAAATTTATGGATAAAACTGTTATTAGCCTGTTCAGAAATACAACAAAACTTGGGTGAGATAGGATTGTAACGTAGTGTTGTTAAAAATCGATGAATTTAACTTGTCAATACGTGAGAGAAGAGCAAACTCGGTCAATATTAAATCAGTCGTTCACTTGGACCTTCTTATCATCATCTTTGGGCTGAAAAATGAAATGTAATTTGAAAAATGATGGTTTACTCTCACCTAAACGATGCGTTTCATGAATTCCAAGAGCGCTGCGTTTTACCAAAGATTTTCCCTCTTCAACGCTCCTAGACCCTACCCTCACACTCTCCCTCCAAAAACGAGCCCCTCGACAGCTGAATGAAGCAGAGGACTGATTCGCCAATTGGACTCATTACACGCAGCTTTTTTCCTCGAAGATGGCATCCGCCTCCGGTTCGCGGCACGATGGCGTCACCGGAAGAATCCGAAACGCCGCTACAACACTTCACAATGACAGTATTTCTCTAGTAGGTGTAAGTATCCTGTTGTCCTTCAATTCCAGGATCACTTTTCTTGTCTTTGCAGTTGAAAATCATATCCTCCTTTTGCTTTCCAAAACAAAAAGAAAAGTTCGGTACCGTGTAAGAGAGCGAATTGATTGATAGATAAATGATTACTCCTATCTGAAACCCGAGGGCTGTGCTTGGTCAGTGAGATATATTGTGCGACAAACGTAATAGTTATTCCCACGGCGGAGATTGGTGTACCCGTAGCTTATTAAAGCGGTTTTGGGTGCTTCTGAGAGTGATAAGGTCCAATGGAAGCGCTTTTGAGTGCACGTGTTATATGCCGAAGCACTTAAATAGTTTTTCCCTAAGAAATTACTTATCAAGTGCATTGTGAAAAATTATCTGAAGCATTTTTTACATCTGAGATGTATTTTGTTTTAAGAAAATCACTCATCATGTGCATCATGTGCTTTTGGTGCTTAGTTTTTCTTACAAAAGATACTGTCTATTTCAGCCAAATGGTTTTAAGTATACAAAAATGTACTGCTGAATATTTGAAATGGCTTTGATGAGGTCATCAGAAGTCATAGGATATTGCGATTCTAAATATTTAAGGGCGATTTAGATTTTTTGATATTTGGTTGGCCAATTGGAAATGATTTTTTCAATTCTATTTCTTATAAAAGTTAAATAAGTGTAATTTGTTGCTTTTCAAACAAAATAAGCACGAGACTATCTTTCTGGAAAGTAAGTTGATGCTGACTACTTTTGAATTGAAGCTCATGCATTCTTTTTATGATTTGAATTTATTGTTGTCTGTTGCAGGAAATCCGAAGGACTTTGGGTTTAATGAAGGAAATTGCAGTCGATTTGGAAAAAGATAATCAATATCAAATGGTATTCTCAACAATAATACTAGGGGTTATGTGTTTAGTTGTATTTAACTTGTGTACACATGCGCTCTGGTTTTTAGAGGATGTGAAAAGTTGAAAGAAACTAAATGTCTTGGATTTTTGGTTTTTGTGCACTTAAGCAAAGCAATATCTATTCATTCACATTCTTGTTTAAAATCTTTACTTATTTATGTTGGTTAGAGCACTGTGGGGTTAAGTCCTCTCCCTAATCCACAAAAGGTGACTAGTTTGATGAAGCTGGGATTTGGTTTCAGTTGTCTAGTGCAGCTTGCTTAGAAACATTACTAGTTGGCTAGATGATGTCATACAAAGACTTTACAAGTGGTTGAGTTCTTTGCTTGCTTTGAAAAACTTTCACGTTTATTTTAGGTTAATGTAGTTTCCATTTTGCATGTTGGGTATATTATCTATTATTTCCTTTAATCAACAACAGTTGAGAATCATGCAATGGGTTCTCTCATGTTAAATGGTTTGACAATTGTATACTATTGCAGGTGAAGGAGCTAGAAGATGCTGCTATTCAGTTGGTGGAAGCTTACGCTGACTGTACACACCATTCATCAGCCATTGAATCAATTGGGAATTCATACCAGCCTGGACCACAGGTGCTTGAATTCTTTTATAATGAATAGGCTTTTCATTGTTCAATTGACAGGTTGTGCTCATGTGTAGCAACTCTTCTTTTTAATGAACTTTGTTGGTTTAATTCATGAACTGTAGTTAACTGATTTTAAGAAGTTGCTTGAGGATGAGGCTGCAAAGTTCAAAGCCACATCAACTTCTGATCCGCAGAAAGATCTACATATACGTCAATTCAGAGAAGCTGTTTGGGTATGCTTCCTGACAATTTGGACAAAATTCTGAGTATACATATATACTTCTGTTGGATGTTGCTGATTGTATTTTTGGGGCCACCATCTTAGGTGGAATATGTGAGTGCAGAGAGATGTAGAGATGACAATTGGACACAACTCTTGCAATCAACAAAAACTATAAAAGTATACTTATGAACTAGAAATATAAGAAGTTATATATACAGCAATTATAAATACCTCAAGAAAGAGCTGAAGCTTAGCTAATTAGCATTCTATTCTCCACTTGACTAGCCTTAACCCTTCTGCCATCAGTCAATGCAAATTTTCTTTGTGTGTTTTTTAAATAAAAGTATAGGACCATGTCTGAGTCTATCAATTTTTCATATTTGTTGGTGACGCATACTACTGTTTTCCAGTGAGTACTTTATTGTATTTTTTCTGATTATGTATTTGGTGTTGTTTTCACTGTTTCCTTGCAGAATGTTCGTCATGCAGGAGAACCAATGCCTGGTGAAGAGCAGGAGGACATTATAATGACCAGTACCCAATGCAACCTTTTGAATATCACTTGCCCACTGAGTGGAAAACCCATCACTGAATTAGCAGAACCCGTTCGCAGGTACTGTGGGTCTACTTTATTTTTTTTTCTGGGATCATACTTGGGTTATTGAAGCTGCCATTTCTCAGCCTCCTTGGACTGGCTAATGGGACTTCAGTTTGCTCATTGTATGAATGAGAGAATATCTTAAGTGCACATTTATGGAGAAAATGTTAGCAATTGAGTTGTAGAATTTAGATATTATTATATCAAAAAGGAGGCCAATTTATTTGGATTCAACTAAGCTTTCCTAAACTGCAAAATGCTTAAAATATTTTTTATCACATAATTTCAGGAAAATGACGAATGTGGATAACTACAAATCACTATTGGTGTTATGAATAGAAATATGAAGGGATGAATGTATATAGTAGGCCTGGGTTTAACATATGCCATCAAAACTAGCTGAAGTTATGCTGAGAATTAGCCTTTGCCTAGATGGACTTTCTTAATCTTCAACTTGTCTAGTTGTTTAGAAATCGGAGAATAACCTCTTAACTGGTTGTGTATTCTGCTTGTGCAGTGTGGAGTGCAAGCACATATATGACAAGGCGGTGATTATGGCCTACATAAAATCCAAGAATGCCAATGCTCGATGCCCCGTAGCTGGTATATTGTTTGTTTTGTTTTTAGTCTGAGCTTTTAATTTCATTGTTGGCTTCATCTTTGACTATTTATTTTACCCCTCAGGCTGCCCTAAGAAACTGCAGGCTTCAAAAGTTATGTGTGACCCATTGTTACTAGTTGAAATTGATGAAATGCGAAGAATGAGTAAGCAATCGGCTAGGACTGATGTGATTGAAGATTTTACAGCGCTTGATGATTTAGAAAGCGAGTGATGGAGTACAGATGTTACTCTGTTAGGATATCTTGATTCTCTTTTGGATACAGATGTTGTATTATATATTCATCTCTAGTATTTTTATCTATCTATGCATCTTGAAAATAGTTTCTCTCAGTTCCGATCATGTCCTTTTTTTCTGCTGATTGGCTTACATTAAGGAGCCTATTCCATTGCTTCTGTAAGATTACCATCTGATGCTAGCTTAGCATTTATGTAAATGTTACAGAGGTGTTGTGTAAATGAATGCCTCTCCATGTCTCAAACAACATTACTAATTATTAAAATTAAAAATGAAATATTTATTGTTTATTGTATTATAGTGATGTGATTCGACACACACGTAATATAATGTAACTAATACAATAAATTATGACAAAAATAATCCAAACTCCCTCTAAAACGCAAGATGATAAACTATACAATAGGGATTATCCGCCATTAATAATCCCACTTGTGACAAACGGACCAAACCAAAATGTTTCGTCCGGCAAACTACAATGTCGTTCTCTAAGGTTTCCCTCTCTGGGTTTTCTCCCTTTCGTTCCACCAACTCTCTTTCTCCATTTCCTTTCTCTCTTCCTCTTCCCTTCCGTCGGGTTCGTACCATCGGTTGCACCCAAAACATGTCTTGTTCAGTTTCTTCTTCCGCCCATATGGAGCCAAAGAATAACAAAAGTACTCGATGGAGACCTACGTGTTTGTACTTCACGCAAGGAAAGTGTAACATGGTAACAATTGGGAGATTTTCTACAGTAACCAAAATTACCCTGTATTTGTTTGCCAATATTAGAAAGTATTTGTGTATTTGGTTGCTGAAATTTTGGCGTCTGAGATTTTTCGTGTTGCATGTCACGTGTTCGATCAAAAGTTTCAATGAATTTATCACCTGTTTCTCGCTTTTGTATAAGCTTTTGGTTCTCAAGCATGTATATAGTAAAAGTGTTCATTAAATATGGATCGAGAGAGATTAAGAACTAATTGATTACTTCATTGTATCACTTTTTAATTTGCATCGTTTAATTTTCAGCTGGTTTTTAGAAGCAGAGCATTGAATACCTTAGGAAATATTGCCGTCTGTTTTTTATTATATGGTTTCCGTATTCGTTGTCCACAGTCGTGTCCCAGAATTTATTTTGTTGTATTAATTGTAAAATGTTTTGTAACTGGGATAATGCACTCTGTATTTTAGATGGATGACCCTATGCACCTTGAGAAGTTTAATCACGATATCTCTAGCGATCTTCCAGTTGATGCCGCTGCCTTTCAACGCAAGTGCTCTCAGGATTTAGATTTTTTCTTGGTGCTTGATTTGGAGGGCAAAATTGAGATTCTTGAGTTTCCTGTTCTGATGATAGATGCAAAAACTATGGGTTTTGTAGATTTATTCCACAGGTTTTTACTCTTTTTCCTTTATTACATGGTTATTTTTTAATCTGTTCTTTTGAACAAGTAATCCTTTCTGAAGAGCTTGATGATTCAGGCTTGCCTGTTTACCATTTCCAGTATTCTTTAATTGGTCTGTGACAATGTTATCATACCAGCAAAATAACAAATAAAATCCTTCTACAGGTTTGTGAGGCCCACAAAAATGAGCGAGCAACACATAAATAAATACATTGAAGGAAAGTATGGCAAATTTGGTGTTGACCGGTACGCTGCTAATTATTCTTTAATCTTTCTTAGAATAGATTTTGTTCATGGTTACAACTCGGTAGATTTTTATCCTTTTTCTCTTGCTTTACACCATTGTCCCAACTTCAGAATGCATTGTGGAGAACAGGCGGTCTAAGCTGCTTGGGAATTTGAGTTACTGTGTCCTAGTAGATAATTTCTGTACATGTATATGACGCTACTTAGGGATCTAATTTCCACTGTTTATCTTTTTCTCAACTGAAGTTCTTGAATTTAAGTTTTTTTCTTATTTTATTTTCCCCCTCAAATATCTCCTTAGTCTTTTGAACATTTGGTGACAAATTGATGTAACAATTTGTTACGTTTGCAGTGTATGGCATGATACAGCTATCCCATTTAAGGAAGTTCTTCAACAGTTTGAAGCTTGGTTAATTCAACATCGCTTGTGGGGAGAGGGGTGGGGTGGTTGTCTTAATCGAGCAGCATTTGTGACTTGGTGAGTCCCGTGTTATCTATAAAAGGATATATAGGTTGCCTATATGCTTAGCAAGCTCAGGCTTCTATCCTTGTTGCCCAGGTGCTGTAAGAGAAGAGCACTTTCTTGCCTTATTGGGCACTCGCCTTTGGCCTCTGGGAAAATGTGCCAGAGCTGAGGCAAGTGGCTCAATAAACTAATCTTTTCACAAAAATATACTTGGTTTCCCTTAATTAGGCAGCCCTTGACTTGTGTATATTGGGTATTTTTATAATTTATATTTTCCTTCAAAGGTCCTTTGGCCCCTTTTACACTTGTACAATTTTTTTGACCCAAATACATTTGACCTTTGCCAGTTCAAAAGTTTGGTTTTTTCTAGATTACTAAATGGTATTCAACAATGGTAGAAACTTGAATTTATATAACTTGCATGATTGAAGTATTTTTATTCTGTGGTATTTTAGTGGGAATTGGGATTTGAAGACAAAGGTACCAGATCAATGCAAAGTCTCACAGATCAAGCTTCCCCCATATTTCATGGAGTGGATCAATCTGAAGGATGCCTTCTATAATTTTTACAAGACTAGAAAAAGTGATGTAAGTCCACACAAGAATTTAGCTTTCAGGTTTCAACTAACAAGCCACCCTTTGTCCTTAATGTGTCACCATGGATACATATGGTTAGAGAAAAATAGTGGGATTTACTTTCTATGGGTGCTACTTGATTTTGTTGATGCTCAGTTTTGATTTGATACAGTTTGTATCATATATGAATCAAGCCAAAAATTTAGGACATCTGCCAACAAATTAAGTTAACTTGATGATTTAAACTGATAATTTTGATCTAATGCTCAATTTCTGAAACCTAGCCAGGTATGGTTTTTCAACCCAGCGACAAACGCAAAGTTAAAACACTACTAAACTGACCAAAGATAAGGTTGAGTTGATTAAGTTATGAGGTTTATACTGGACCAAAATGTACTGTTTGTTCTTCTTTGATGCATTGGCAACATTTTTCTTTTATCCTTTTAAAAAGTTTGTGTTCGCATATGGAGGACAGGCTACAGGAATGGTGGGAATGATGAAAAACCGTCGAATATCAATGTTCGGAAGTCACCATCTTGGCATCGATGACACAAAGAACATCGCCAGAGTGTTGCAGCGCATGCTTGTTGATGGTGCATGTATGCAGGTCACTGCATGGAGGAATCCTGATACTCGAACTGTTGAATATTTATTTGAGGATCGTATTCGATAATGAATAAGCTAAGGTGGTTATTGAATATATATGTATTTTGAATGTAATTTATTGGGAAAATAGTATTTATTCAAACTCTTTCTTCAGTCATTTTGAGGTTAGATTTAATCCTTTCCTTCTTTTAGTCAACAACTGTATTACTTTTTAACACTATCAATAATGAGTAACCTGGATGCTTGAAATAAAAAGCAACATGTGAAGAGAAAGTCATTGGGCTACTTTCAGTAAGATCTTCACTATATGTGGGTTTGTTTTTGCGTGTGTTTAATTAATAGCAATGGTAGACACTTCAAAACTTATAAAAAAAAGAAAAATATATTTTAAATAATATAGCAGATATTTGTCAATTAAATAATACATTTTTAATTTTTAGAATTTTAATTTTTCATTTTCCTGTATGTTAGAAACTATGGTTAAAAAATTTTGCTCTAAATGCAACTATTGAGTTAAAATTTTGCAGTAAAATAAACACAAAATATAAACAAACCCCCATATCGCAAAAGCATCACATTTAATTTAAGAGTGGGATATTTGGTATTAAAAGGAGCCGTTGGCCTGTGCTTCATACACAAGTACATTAATGTCCCAACAACAACAACAACGACGACGACGACAACACCACCTTTTATAATTTATGCAAAATGCAAATCCAAATGCAAATGCCGCAATGAAGCGGCCCTCAACTCGACACATAATTGGCGGCAACTTTTTGGTAGCAAAATTGATGAAAAACATGAAATACACTTCTCTCCGTCTCCAGCGGCCTTACTTTCTTCCGTAGCGCGTGATTGTCAATCTCATTAATCATCCCCTTGTCCAAATTACCAATTTACCTCTCCGTCCCTCCATCACCGTATTATAACTGAATCCTAATTTATATTTATTATACTAACCCACACGCGTCTTTTATCTGCGCGTGGATATAAGCGTCCCACAAATAAAATATCAGGTGAATAACCCTAGACTTGGTGTTAGTAACTGCAAAAAGAGAGAAAAATTTACACACACAGACGGATTATTACTTGTTTTGATAGACCCAAAAAAACACCTTACAAGAGGAACGAAAATCAAACTAATAGCACTTCGATTGACAAGGTTTGCTTTTTGTCTCTCTGGTTGGGTTCATGTCATTGGCAAAACTCGGTGCGATTCACTTAGCAAAACACAGGTGAGTCTCCGACCCAAATCCCCGTTTCAATGTTTTTCTCATAGTTTTCGGATAGCATTCACCCATTTGGCCAGAAATCAAGATCGATCATTACCCATTTCCACTATTTCATAGATTTTATGTATACACATACCGATAGCTAAATAGATAGATATATACATATATTCACATAGAAGATATACAACATTTTATATATATATATTTTGTAATGCAAATATCAATGGCATCCGCGTCTTCTCCGAAGAAGAGGGATAGTAGCGTGTCAGGGCCACGGCTTCGAAAGAAGCACAAGCGGTTGGATGCAATATGTGAAGAGGAGTATAATAGAAACCATAGTGAACCGAATGAAGGTAATGATGGAGGGGCTGAACCGGGGTCGTCCATGCCTAATTCGGAGCTCCGAAGAAGCTCCCGGGTGAGACGGGCCCCGGTTTTGCTTGATGTCTCACCTCCACCGGTAAAAAAGAGGCATAAAATGGATAAAAAATTGAATGTTAAGAAGAGGTTGAACAGCAGCATAAGGAATGCCAAAGAGGAAGTGAGCCAGAAGTCTATTTCGCCGGGGGTTTGGGGATCGAGGTTGAGATCAAGAGGGAGAAACGTTGGGTTTGAGGTGAATAGCGAGGAGAGGGGTGAGTTCAGTCGGAGAAGGAAGCTTTTTAGGGAGATGGGTGAGAAGGATGAGAAGGGTGAAAAAGCTGTGGATAGTGGAGCTGGTATGAATGAAGGAGGAGGAGGCGAGGATTTGGTGATTTTGGAAACACAGAGGCTGAGGAGGGTCAAGGAGGTGAATGGTCTGAGGGATGAGGTGGAGAAGAGTGGAGAGGAAGAGGAAATGCAGGCAAAGGAGGAAGAGGAATTGACATGTGAGACAGAGGAGGAGGATGGGAGTGGAGAGGAAATGGAAGTGGCAGATAATACTGGTGTGGAGGGTACGCCAGTTTTGGGGAGTACTTTGGGTGGTGAAACTGTGACAGAAGTAGTAGATGCTGATGCTAAAGAGGTAGTTGAGGAAGAGGATGGAATACTATCAAGTCATAAGGAACTAGAGAAAGGTTGCATTGGTGATGAAAATATGGACGTGATGGAAAAAACAGAGCAGAGTGATAAAGAAGGGATACAGATGGAGGATGGAGATAAAGGAGAAAATCAACAAAATGGTGAGGAAAATGTTGGAAATTCCACAAATGTGGTGGAAGATGGAGGTTGTGGTGAACAAAAGGATGGCTTTCTGGCAAAGCTTGAGGAAAAGCCCGTGGAAGGTGAGAATGTGGGAAAGGCAGATGCCTTCAACCATGGCTCAAATGGTACACTTGACAGGCCACGCTTTAAACAGGGAAGGCGGTGTGGTTTATGTGGGTGTGGGAATGATGGTAAGCCTCCGAAGAGGTTGATGCAAGATGTAGGTGAGAGTGAAAACGAGGTGTATAGTGGATCTTCTGCTTCGGAGGACCCTAACTATGACATTTGGGATGGATTTGGTGATGAACCTGGGTGGCTTGGCCGCCTCTTGGGTCCTATAAATGATCGTTATGGTATTGCTGGAATTTGGGTTCATCAACACTGTGCTGTGTGGAGTCCAGAGGTGCGCATTCTTTTGACTGATCTGTAATATTTATCTCACTTTTGCTATTTTCCTTTGTGGGTGGAATTACAAGTCCTTGTTGTCTTCTTAGCACAAGGAATAAGTAATATTTGTAGTTTCTACATGCATATACAAGACGTTTAGATCAAGTGTATAATTTGTGGGTCGAAGTTGTTGTGGTTGAAAGGGTGTGTTGTATATAATTTACACAAGGGCATATTCTGTTATATAGATTAATATACCAGTACCAGTCTTGTTATATGAGACTATGGGATTACATAAAACAAAGAAAATGGGGAAGACTACAACTTTGAGCGTGTTTGACTGGGAAGGTTTGTGCGTGGACTATGATCATAATTTCTAGTCTTTACATATGGTGATGTAGGGCTAATTTAGCATTTAGGAAAGCTATATGGTATTACTGATTGTTGCCCCAATAAATATATTTGGTGGACTGTAACTTGGATTAGATATTGTAGAAACCATTTCAAAACATTTCATTTAATTAAACGGTGACTGCGTGGATTTAGGGTACTGATGAAATGTGCTCCAATTGCTTAACTTATTTATCTCTTGGAAATATTCATTTTTAATGAACAAACTTGTTTAGAGATTCAGATGTATAATTTTCTGTGAATTCAGTAGCTAAATTAAATACCTGAAACTTTTTGGTTAATAGATAACTTAATTAGTTTGCTTTAGGGTCATTTACTGGCATTAGACATTTTCGGGTTTTAGCCCTTATAGTTAAGGCAATGTCATTATCTCAGGACTGCAATTAAATCATTTTTCTTTCATACTAGGATTATAGGTGTGAGGCAGAGTTTTATTCTTCAACTTCTCTTCTATTGTTTCTTTCATGATCCTGTTAAGATTGAATGAATTTCAAAGGCAGTAGCAGGATCATCAAAAGAATTGATAGTAGAGGGAATTGTCTGCTTCTTCATTTGAAGAGATTAGTTGCATATATTTTGTGGTTTTCCTTGGAAATTGTGTGAAAGTGTAAATTTTCATGGAGAGGTCTACTTCTAATTAAAGAATGTAATATATTTTGTCAGGTCTAAGGTTGGCAGTTTTGTGCCCTAGGCAATCTCAATGGTTATCTCTGAGCATGAGTCATTACTGATTCTAATGTTTTCATAAGATGATCAGGGCTTGATATTTTACCTCTCTAGTCTTGCCATTTGATGGAACATATTTGTAGGAAGTAAGCAACAATTTTCTCCCTTGACCATATAACAACTTTTATTTTCTTGACATGCCGACTCTTTTTATTCATATATTTTGAATTTTCTGGCTGAATAGCTTTGCTGCATAAAGTCAACATTCCAATTCATTTTTTCCCCTTTTATTATTCAATAAATTTTCGTACACAATGATTCATATTTTCAGGTTTATTTTGCTGGTCTGGGATGCTTAAAAAATATAAGGGCTGCCCTTTGCAGAGGCAGAGCACTAAAATGCACCCGCTGTGGGAGGCCTGGAGCAACAATTGGATGTCGTGTAGATCGGTGTCCAAAAACTTATCACTTGGTTTGTATTTGATATCTTATTTTGAATGTGATGACTTTTCCTTTTCCCAAAGTACAAGGCAGAGTGATGTTGTGCTTTGTTATTCTTATTTTGTGGCTTATGGCATTGTATGTTTTGCAGCCATGTGCACGGGCTAATGGTTGCATCTTTGATCATCGCAAATTTCTCATAGCCTGCACAGATCATCGGCATCTCTTCCAACCTCATGGTAATCAATATTTTGCCAGGATAAAGAAGTTGAAAGCTAAGAAAATGAAGTTGGAAATGAGAAAGCTGTCAAATGATGCTTGGCGGAAGGATATGGAAGCAGAAGAGAAATGGTTGGAGAACTGTGGTGAGGATGAAGAGTTCTTGAAGCGTGAAAGCAAGAGGCTTCACCGAGATTTGTTGAGAATTGCACCTGTGTATATTGGGGGCTCAGATTCGGAGAGTAGCAAAGCATTTGAGGGTTGGGAATCTGTGGCTGGGCTTCAAGATGTCATTCGATGTATGAAGGAAGTTGTGATTTTACCGCTGTTATATCCTGAGTTCTTTGACAATCTGGGCCTCACTCCTCCTAGAGGTGTTCTTTTGCATGGGTATCCTGGAACAGGTAAAACACTTGTTGTTCGGGCATTGATTGGTTCATGTGCTCGTGGTGACAAACGGATAGCGTATTTTGCCCGCAAAGGTGCAGACTGCTTAGGAAAATATGTCGGTGATGCTGAGCGACAGCTTAGACTCTTGTTTCAGGTTGCTGAGAAATGTCAACCTTCTATAATTTTCTTTGATGAGATAGATGGATTAGCACCTCGCCGGACAAGGCAACAAGATCAGACACATTCTTCAGTTGTGTCCACTTTGCTTGCTTTATTGGATGGTTTAAAATCTCGAGGTTCAGTGGTGGTGATAGGTGCAACAAATCGTCCTGAAGCTATTGATCCAGCATTAAGGAGGCCTGGGAGATTTGATAGGGAAATATATTTTCCACTGCCATCCATGGACGACCGGGCTGCCATTCTCTCACTTCACACACAGAGGTGGCCAAAACCAGTCACTGGATCCTTGCTCAAGTGGATTGCAAGTAGAACTGCAGGCTTTGCCGGTGCTGATCTACAGGCTCTTTGTACTCAGGCAGCTATTATTGCTTTGAAGAGGAATTTTCCTCTGCAAGAAATGTTGTCTGCTGCTGCAGAAAAAGGTTCTGCCTCTAAACGTGTTCCTCTTCCTTCCTTTTCAGTAGAGGAGAGGGATTGGTTGGAGGCTTTATCATGTTCCCCACCACCATGCTCACGGAGAGAAGCAGGAATGTCTGCTAATGATTTAGTATCCTCTCCTCTTCCAACCCACCTGATTCCTTTTTTATTGCAACCATTATCCAACTTGCTTGTTTCGCTTTCTCTTGATGAACGCCTATGGTTGCCTCCTTCTCTTAAAAAAGCTGCGAAGATGGTTAAAGGTGTGGTTGTATCTGTTCTAAATAAGAAGAAACTGCCAAGTGATTGTTGGTGGTTACATGTTAATGATTTTGTTCAAGAGGCAGATGTTGCAAGGGAAATAGAGAGAAAGCTCTCATATGCTGGCATGGTAACTGGAGAGGCTAGCTTTGCTAGTTTCGATGCTTCTTCTGGTGATAATAGTGATGATCATGCTGATACTGAACCTTCTATACCCAATACTTATGGTGTGGACACTAGTTTGTTACGAAATATATCTTTTGCATCAAACAAGAGATCTGGATTTCGTATATTGATTTCTGGAAGTCCCAGATCTGGCCAGAGGCATCTTGCAGCTTGTCTTCTTCTCTGTTTTAATGGAAATGTGGAAATTCAGAAGGTTGATTTGGCAACTATTTCACAAGAGGGGCATGGTGATTTGGTGCAGGGTCTATCACGATTATTATGTACGTTGTCCTTTCTCTACTTTGTATATTTTATATTACATAGCCTAAATTTTGGGTTTTCAAAACTAGCGAATGTTGCTCATGCATTGTATGGCAGGATTAAAATTACTGCTAGTAGTAAGATAGTTTCTCCTAAAAGAAAAAAAAATGTAGAGAGAGATGTTGTGACCAACATTTGAAAGAAAGTTAGAGAGTTTCTTTCACTTTGTTACCCATTTCAGTTTATTTATTTATTTAATTTTTTCACTGAAATGCAGACATGGTTAATTAGGTCAGTTTGATATACTAAAAGGAGATTATTAGCAACTCAGCCAAGTAATTTGATGGAGATCAATGCAGATTTCACTAAATATACTAACCTTGATGAACTAATACGCTAAGTGAGTGCTCAGTAGGAAATATTTCTGGGTAAACCTGCTTGAATGAAGTTTCTGTATTGTTTACTCTTAGCAAACTGTAGGTTTGAGATTGCTTCGCAAAGAGGATGAGTATTTTAGTTTATCATTTGGTTTGGCAGTTTCTTCTAGTGTTAACGCCCTTTTAAGTTGAAAATTGAACTCCAAGCATAGTTGAACAATGAGCATTGAAGTATTTGCATGAATGTGCTGTAATGGAGTGTTTTTAGGTTTGATTTTAAGAAATACTAATGGAACTACTCACTGTTATGTATTGACGTGACAGTGAAATGTTCTAGTGTGGGGTCATGTTTTCTGTTCATGCCCAGAATTGATTTGTGGGCTGTGGAGACACTTCAGCAAGTTAATGAGGACATTGAGAGGAGTGATTCATCTCCAGCAAACCATCTGCTTTCTGAGAATAATAAATCTTGTTTTATCCATGGGCAAGTTGTTGAAAAGGAATCTGATTCCTGTTTGCAGCAACAGAAATCAGCAGAGACCACACAGTTCCAAGGTCCCTCACATGCCTGGAGCTCCTTTGTTGAGCAGGTGGAATCCATATATGTGTCGACATCCTTGATGATTCTGGTAAAAGTGCAATTCCTAACCTATTGATCATTTCTATTATTTCCAAAGTTTAAGTGCATCTTACTATATTGTTAAGTACTTTGATTTTTTCCAACAAAATTTTGTTGATTACTACTCAATTTTGGTTCTTTCTTTGTCAACGATTAGAGCTAAGCAATCATTTTCTAGATGTGTTTTCTGAGTGACAGTAATTTTTCACATCTCATATGTTATTTGAGTCTATAGGTTACAAGATTGAAAATTTTTAACTGTCGTGTGTCTTATTAATTACTCCTCATAGTTCAATTTGTAGTATTATTTAAGAGAAAATATACGTTGGACAAATTCAATGATCTGAGGTAACATTGAAACAAAGAATTGGTAATAAATTCTTTTTCATAGCCATTTCTGCTCTCTGAACACTATTTCTCTTTTCCACCATTTTTGTGATGTTGCGCAGAAACAGAAAATAAATGTTATATGCAACATGTTTATAGTGCATGTGGCCTGCTATTATGTCACTGATATGAAACATTAGCCAGTTTCAAGAAAGAGCAGAAGAGGTAAAAAGAAGCCACTTTTACAAATTTTTGTAAATAAACATGCAGTGAAACAGGTTGATTATTTCATTAGTGTTTTCAGAGAAAGACACAAATTACATTATATTGACAGCAATCATATAGGAAAACAATATTTTAGAACTTGATTATAAAATTTCTTGCATTTGGTCTTCCAGTTTTAGATCTCCTTTATCCATAATATGGTAACATTTAAAATATATTTTGTATTCCCTTTCTCTTATTCTAGAAAGTGGTTGTTCAAATTCAAAATATTTATGTGACTACAGGCCACTTCTGAAGTTCCATTTACATTACTTCCCCAAAGAGTAAAGCATTTTTTCGAGAGTCATAAATCAAACAGCAGTCTGTCAATTCCTTTGAAGCTCCCAGTGCCCAGATTTTCTGTGCAACTTGGTGGGAACTTCAATTGTGATGCAGTGATCAATCTATCTGCAGTGGAGTTAGCAAGGGATATAACTCAACTGCTTGTTCAGCTAATACAGCAAAGAACTCATGCCTGTGCAAATTCTTGCGAGGTCCCCAAAGATCATAATTTTACTGAAGTCAGTACCAACACTGAAATTCACCATGCAGCTCATGGTTTGGCCAATGACCATGAGGGTAAAACCCAATATCCCGATGATTCTTCTACAAAAGTTATAGTGCCACCAAACAGTAGAACTTTGAAGGGAAAATCAAGCTCAGTGTTCGCTATATCTACATTTGGCTATCAAATTCTGCGATATCCTCATTTTGCTGAACTTTGCTGGTTCACGTCAAAGTTAAAGGAGGGTCCTTGTGCGGACGTAAGTGGACCTTGGAAGGGATGGCCATTCAATTCTTGCATTATTCGTCCTAATGATTCAGTTGAGAAGGTAGCCATTGCTTGTGGCTCCAGCAATATTAAGAGTAAGGAAAAATCAGGTTTAGTAAGAGGCCTAATTGCTGTGGGCTTATCAGCATATAGAGGAGCATATGCATCACTTAGAGAAGTTTCTTCCAATGTTAGGAGGGTTCTTGAGCTCTTGGTTGGAGAGATAAACGCAAAAGTTCAAGCTGGAAAAGATAGATATCAATATATCCGTCTTTTATCGCAAGTGGCTTATTTGGAAGATGTGGTCAATAGCTGGGTATATGCCTTGCAGAGGTATTTATGCTATTACTATTCTATGATTTTGGTTCCATTTTTTTTTTGTAAATTGCTTCTCAGAATTAGTGCTTCAATTTTTCAGTTTGGAGTCAGATACTCAGGTGAAAGCGACAAGCCCTAAGCTTAATGTTTTGGGATGTCCGGAGAGTCTTACATGTACAGACAATTTAGTTGAAACTGAAGAATGCAAGCCAAATGTTTCTGAGAAATGCTTCCATGAATCAGAAGGGATGGAAGGTAGGCCTCAGGGATCTGCTGCTGGAGACATCGGAAGTCTTTGCTTGAACAATGGAGATGATGATTCTGGGTGTCCTGATTCTACAGGGAGAGCTACACTTTTGGAAGAAGGGTCTGCACTGCATATTTCCCTTCCTGATCCTTCGATGGATAAGAATCATCATGGTTCTCCCGTCGCTGATCAACCAATGGGTAAAATTACAAATGATCAGAAAGAGACAGATATTGGACCATCTGACTTGGAAAGGACTGTGAAAATGGCAGTTGATTTGAATTTGGAGTCCTTGGAACATGACAATGGATATGCATACCAAGAATCTGTTGTTATTTCTCAGATTGGCCCCCGCAGTTCAATTGAATTGGATGGCACCATGTTCCCCGAGTCCCAAAGATCTTGTGACCAGATAAATAGTTTGTCCATGACAGAGACCAAAACCACATGTGACAATTGTGAAACTGATCCTTGTGAGTTTACTGCTGACATTGACTTATCCTCAAGAAAAGCTACCAGTCTCTCTGCTAACTCGGAGGCTGTATGTTTGTATCGTTGTTGCTCTGAATGTGTATGCACCCTCCACAATTTTATGAAGAAAAGTCTTATCAATACATTGGGATTGAATGGGAGTGATTGGAAGGCAGAAGATGTCCATGACGTTGTTGCCTCATTGTCTGTGGATCTTCTATCTGAGGTTGGAAAATTTTATTTTGCTGGTTGTAGTGGTAGTACTCTTGAGGAAGACATGAGACAAGAAAACCCTGGGAAGTTGGCCAACTGTCCAGAATTGAAAACTTGTGTTTGCAAAAGTTCAGGAAATAGGTTAGTTGAAGCAGTGGAATGCACTTGTCACTCTCTAGGGGGGTTTATGACTGAAGCAAATACCTCTTCGCATACCCATATCGGTTTTGATCCAAAATTTGTTTTCAGAGATGGCGTTCTGGTCTCTGTAGATTCTAACCCAGATGCTTCATTTCACTGTAAATTTGAGACGTTGTGCCTTTGTTCTCTTATAAAGTCGATAGTAATGATGAAGCAACCTTTTGATTGATTTGTTATTTCCTTTTGTTGAATGGCCTGGTGCTTACACAGAATCTAGTTGAAGTACCCTTTTAGGAGAACCTCAAAATTTTGTTTCTGAGTTCAAGTCGTAGGCATGGGCATTTGTGGTACGTTCAAGGGTCTGTGTGTCTCGATCTTAATCTTTTTATTTCGCTTTTTGTTACTTAAACTGTGTCCCAAAGTTCTCTCTTCTTTGGGAGGCACTGTACTAACCTGCAACATGCAAACATCATTTTGAGGTTGTTGCTTCATTGACAGAACATTCTTGTTATAGGTGTATATAGAACTCTTTTGACTATTATTTTTGCTGTAGTTCAGTCTGAATAGCTTTCCAGGATTGTTTGCGTGAAGTTATTGCAGTGAGCAAATACCCATTATAAACTTGGTAATTGCTTCATGCAATCTCTGAAATGTTTGTTAAGATTTAAAGGGTTAACCCTTAATTAGAAGCAGAATTTTCCTTTTTAAGCTCGCTTTAATTCAATTATTATCGCTGTTCAGCATTGAAATCTGAATCTTTCCAATGTAACTCGAGATTTGCCGGTGCATAACCCTGAAGACCAGGCAGATCCTGTATAAAGCTATCAAACATGTCTATTTTCAGAGTAAATATTCTTCCATGCAGCATGAATCGCATCGCATGAATATTGAAGGTAAACAGTTTGGATTTTTAAATTTCTGTGTGTTGTCATTTGAATACAAAATCTGCCTGGTGCTATGTAATAAGTGCTGCTCAGTCTCACAAGGTAGACACAAACAAATCCGATCACCCAAAGGTTGTTTCAGAGGGAGTTATAGACCCGGTGATTGTCCAATATTTTCCCCATTTTGCTGATATCACCTTCTTTAATTCAAAATCTCATAATTGTGCCTGCATAAAATAAGGTGATACTCTTCAGAGGAAAACAGGAAAAAGCTTTCTACTGCAGCATCTTTACAACTTGGGTCTTTCCAGTAGCTTTTCTGAATAAGGATTATAAAGTCATCATCAACTCCGTTGATAAGCAATGTTTTCAGATGGCAAATAAGTAAACAATTTTAACAATTAAACTCTTCATAATCAAATAATAAACAAGCAAAGAAAAATAATAATACTGTTAATCGAGGGATGAGATATATTACCGGAATTCATGGCATATTTAGCAGAGCAAGGCTGACAGATGCATAATCAACTCCCAGATGTGCTCTCGCCACTTTGCAGCCAGAATATATATCCAAATGGTTGACATTCGAAAAACACATGCATGATTAAATCGATGCTGAACAAAATATTGAAAATAAATAATTAAAAGTAAAACCCAATATGCATACCACTCAATTTCTTTCTGTTTCTCGAGAAATTGTAGTCTCCAAGAGATTGTGTTTGAAGAACAGGTCTAGAAAGTTTGACTACAATAAAAGCCAATAATTATTGAATTTTATTGAATTTTATTGTTGGCAGTACAAACAGAATCACCTGCTATATAAACAGCACTAATCAAACTTCGTAATTCTACAATTTTAATTTGCAACAACAGAACAACGAGAAATAAAAGCCAAATTTTTTTTTTTTCTTCTTATGGGGGCCGGATTCACTGAACAAGCTGTTTCATATTTTCAGTAAACTTATCAATGTAACCACTCATAAATGCCGGGCTCTGCAATTTTTGCTTGCAACTCAGATGGTTCTTCCTCACCGTATTGCCCACTTCACTGTCTTTATCCATCACAGATTTAATGGCTTCGTATAAACTCTCTTTGGAAAACCACCCATTTTCTTCTCTCTCAACCTCCACAGCAACCTTGAGCTCTTCGACCATTAACCTAGTGTTCAAGATCTGATCACCAAGATGAGGAACCAAAACTATCTGACAATCACTCATCAAACTCTCCCACATCGATCCAAACCCACAATGATTTACAAAACAACCCACTGAAGGGTGTTCCAAAATCGATACTTGTTGCACCCATTCCCCGCAAACCACTCCTCTTCTTTTGGTTCTCTCTTCAAACCCTTCTGGAAACGCTTCTTCCACCGTCGTTGCACCGTTGGGCGGCTTTAGGGCTATAAGAAATGGCAATCCTGTTAACTCAAACCCTAGCAAAAGCTCCTGAAACTGGTCCTTCTCCATCATGTGTTGGCTCCCAAATGCACAGTACACTACCGTACCATGTTGAAACCCACTTAGCCACCTAGCCCATCTCTCCTCCAACGGCTTTTTGGACGGTTCAGGTAAAACCGGGCCCGTTAGCACAACCGGCTTGTTATACTGACTTCCGATATAATCACAAAATTTTCCCTCTAGTTCATGACAAGTTCTTACTGCGATCACGTCACATTCTTTCATAGCAGTTGTGATTCGTTCGTAGAACGATGTTCTCTCTCCAAATGGATAAGATATGAATAACAACAATCGTAATTCATGACCGCGTAATACGACAGTCGTCGACGGGTAGCCAGCAGGCGGCACAGCTAATTCAGCTTCTGTAATAGGCTTGTCCTTCTGGACGTTCCTTGCGGGGACAAGGGCAATGGCAACCGATGCGGCACAAAGAACGTTGTATTTTATGCTTTTGATGCCGAGAGGTTTGGTTATTTCTGGCATCCAGTAAGCAGCATCAAAGAAAACCAACTTAGGTTTTGTGGCGTTGATCACTGCTTCGACTTGATCCCGGGTGCGGTCCAGGGCGATGGCGAGAAGATTGTTTAGGAAAAGCGGTATGTCTGAAGCAGTTTCGGCCCCAGCAGGGAGGCCGTCGACGTGAGGGACAGTGAGAGGATGGAAGGAGATGAGATCGGGATGAAGGTTGAAATGTTCAAGCTGATTTTGAGCTTTTTTAGGCAGGAGAAGAGTGATTTTGTTGCCATTTTCAGCTAGCTTGTTGGCGAGATGGAGAAACGGAGTCATGTGGCCAAAAGCAAACCATGGAAACATAACTATCCTAAAACCTGAGCTGCTCGACTCAACCATTTTTTTTTTCTTGGCTTCAGTCGGAATACTACTGCTCTTTCTTGATTGGAAAATTTGCACAGATGGCCACTGTTTACTCCCCAATTCAGAAATAACCACAACATAACATTCACCGCAAAAATAACCACCTGAAATTTTTATGGACAAAATTACCCCCAGTTTAATTTTCACACTTCTCCCCACCGTTTTGTTCTTCTTTTCCTCCTCACTGTTGACGTGTTTGAATACAATTCCTCTCCAAAAAATGCAGCAGCTCCGAACCAAATTTAACAACAACAAATTGGTAAACAATCCTTGTAGTTGCTATTTAATCACACTAGAAACTAAAAGGTAAGTGTTTAAGGTTGTGCATTATGTTTCTTTCTTTTGATGCTAACAAAAGAAAAAACTTTGTGAATTAAAAATATTCGTGAAAAATTAAACATTGTGAACGTAGAATTTGTGAAACATGCTATGACTCTTATGTTTAAATGTTGTTGGTACAATTTGAAAGAGAAAGTGGAAAAATATCGAGATTTTCAGAAGTTGAATACAAAGTTCATCCTTTATGCATGTTACTTTCGAGCAAGGAGATGTACTGCACTTTTGTGTTTTCCAGAATTATTGTGAAGACTTATTTCCTGAAATATTTTTGACATATTTATAGTCTTTAATTGCAACTGTTGCACAGAGAAATGAAAAATTAAACTTGAAAACATTGTTTAGGATGTCTATCATAACCCATGCCGTTGATTAATATATGACTTTTTTTTTTTAGCATAGGTATGGTCAAGCAGCTAACGCTTGTTACTGTCAGTGGAGGGTCATGGGACCAGTTACCAAACCTCGATGACATATATATTGGTGGATTTATAAAGGGATTTTCTGTGGATACAAATATAATATATGGACAACATATTGAGAGATTGTATGAGTTGCTTAATATTGATCCGACCAAATTTATTATAAGAACAAAATCAATTTATTTTGTTTCAATCCAATAGTGTGGGGTAGCCGCACATGGCGCCAAATATTACAAATGAATGCGAGTTCCGTGGATTCATCAACGCTAACAGTACTTACATAATGAGCAGGAGGGTTTATTGTCAACTATATATAATATTAGATTTTGTATCAAATGCAGAACATCTAAGGCAATATGTTTCACCATGACTTGCTACCACTAATGGAGTTCCTACTCAAGTGTTCATGTCGTCACGTGGCAGCAATCAACTGAATGACATGTTTCTTGCAATGCCTACATGGACTTGTGTTAGCAATCAGTTTGAGTATACAGGTTAAGAATTTGTAGAGCGTTACCAACCTAAAAGTCAAGATCTACCAATAGGGCCGTCGCAATATTGTACTCACCTTGCTGATGATGCTATAACATTTGATGGAGGCTATTCTCCTCCTCGCTATAATGATACACTTTATTTGGATTATTGTAACAGTCAACCAGATATTGATGGCATCGATATTCCAACCCAGCATAAAGGTAAAGGAAATATCTCGGATGAAGAAATAGATGCACCAAGGTGGTTTGAAACGGGCACTACTCATAGGACTAGTTTAATGGCCGCTCCATCTCCATCATCAGGAAACCGTTTCATTCGATACCTACCTCTTATTCCACCCTCTCATGGCATGTAAAGCAATGCTTTTTCAAGTTCTAGATTGACTAATGTATTCGTTGGACAGTTATTCAAAACAAAGCAACAACTCTAAGACAAATTAGGATTACTGGCATTGAAAAATTATTTCTAATTCAAGGTCACCAGATCAACTACCAACCAATTTGAGGCAAAGTATCATGTTCAAGGGTGTCAATGGCAATTATGGGCCATCAAAAATATCAACAAAGTGTTTTTTCGAGTCACATAAATGAATGTGATGCATACTTATAAAACCGAAGACTTGTGTGATATACATCAACAGGCAAGCACTCGATTTATTGGCCAACTGATCAAGGATGAGTTTAAGGATGTTAGCCGAATTTACACTCCACGGAATATTCAAGATGATATTTAAACTAAATATGGGGTCTGCTTGTCGTATACAAAGTCCTAGCAGAGCAAATAAGAAACATTAAAGCAAATATCTGGGGATCTTACAAAGTCGTTCATGGGATTATCTTTGTATTTTCATGTGTTGAAAGAAAAAAATCTTGAAACAGTTATATCGATTCAGATTGATGCTAATGACTGATTCATATACTTCTTCATATCATTTAGCCTAAGCATTCGAGGATTTCGCAACAAGATTCATCCTGTCATACCCATCGATGGTATTTTTTTGAATGGTAAGTATTAGGGCACATTGTTTATCGCTACTGCAGTTGATGGGAATGACAAAATTTATCCTGTCGCATTTGATGTTACTGATTCAGAAAATGATGTCTCGTGGGAATAATTTCTATAGAAGCTTCGTAGAGCTATTGGGACGATAGATGGTTTGACTTTCATCTTTGATCAATACAATAACATCAAGAAAAGAATTAAGATAATATTCCTAGAGGTAACCCATGGTTTCTATATTTATCATATATCCGACAACTTGAAGGTTAAGTACAAGATGCGAGATAATAAGATAGAGACTTTCTTGGCCGTGTATTTTAGAGCTGGTAAGGCTTGTTGACTGTCTAAGTTTAATGAATACATGGATAGTTTAAGGACAATGCATCCTGTAGTAGCACACTACCTTAAAAACGACATTGGGTTCCATAGGTTGGCAAGCACACATTTTTCTTCCCGACGATTTGATTGGATGACGACCAACATTGCCGAAAGTATCAATTCGTTGTTGAGAAGCGCAAGGTCCCTCCCTATTGTGGCACTTACCGAACACATTAGATCAGTCATCCAAAAATGGTTGTACGAGCGCAATGAGCTAGCTGCTGCCCGAGATACATTTCTGACTGCAAATACACAGGCAAAGTTTGATGAACAACTTGAGCTGTCCCGGTCTATGGCTGTCTTTCCTGTGTCGAGTTTTGAGTTTGAGGTAAAAGAATGGGGTGAAGTTGAGATTGTGCAAGTGCAAAGCGGGCACGCAGTTGCAAATTATTTAACTTGTCATTTTTGCCGTGCACTTATGTGCTGGTTGTATGCCTTTATGTGTATTTTTTTTCCAATTCGCTTTGTACTTATTATTACACAACTAAAGTTCTTTTGAATACATATGCCGAGTCTATTCATTCAGTAGGTAGAGACATAGATTGGGATGTACCCCCTGAAGTTTAACAGAAAATTGTTCACCTTCCGAGGCAGTGTCAACCTTTGAGTTGGCGACGGAAGCAATGTATTCCGTCCGTTGGAGAAGATGTCATCCAGCGTGCATGTACGTGCTGCTAGGAACGTGGACATTATCGCGCAACGTGGAAAAATCCTATTCCGGTACATGAAAGCTGGGACGGTTATATGCAATTGTTTCTACCTTTTTTTGTTCCCTTTATGCAGACACACTTTTTTGCGTATTGTTACCTGTTATATACCGATGATACTCTTGAAAATAAATTATAATGTTTTATGTTTAGTTAAAATTGTTCCTCTGATTTGTCTTATGCAACATGGATAAAATCATTCTTCCTTACCTATATCATGTGGTTTGTGTATTTAACAATGATGTTCACTACTTTGTTCTTAACATGCTGAAAACTCGAAAGTGAACTTTCTCACAGTACTTAAAAGTGGAAGTGGACTTTCAATTAACGAAAGTGAAAGTGTATTTTCGAGCTCTGCACAAAAGTACACTTTCGAGTTTTCTAGTATATTAAGATAAAAGCAGTCAACTTCAGGACCTGGTTCTTAGATTTGAATGACAATTTACATCGACAAGTAATTATTGAAAAGTTTATTAAATTTAATTTAAATATATATCACAATGAAATGACATACGACTAGTTGAATAAATTAATCAAAAGGTAACATAATAATACAATGTAAGGAAAAAGTTTAATAAATTTAAATATGGATCGATAATCAATAACAATTCTAATTAATGTAATGTTATAACATAAAAATGATGTATGTACAACAAAACTGTCAAATTAAAACAATGAACTTGACTCTAATAACTCCCCGGACCAAAGCTCAAAAGCAATCCTATGCCTAAAAAAAGCTTTGTCGTTTGAGCTAAAATCAAAGTCTCGACTTGATCTCCTATAATAAATGAACATGTATGTGAAAATGCCACAGTCCCCCAAATCAGGTCGCTGGTGTGGAACACCATCGATCAGGCGGATAAACATGAATGCAGTGGGCGTGTCCTGTAAGTCTATACGTATGTCGTAAAAACTAGACTGTTAAAGTAAATGAGGAAGAAGCTCACACAGAGGCTCATGGTATCCGTCTACTCAGTGTCAAAATGTGTGTAGAAGGTTGAGTCATATACCATGATCTCGCGTGAATGAAAATAAACCTCGATATAACATAGTGATCATGACGTACACATATCAGAATATAAACAACATCAACATCGACCCACTGTTTGTGCATGGGTCCTCTTTTGGCCTGTGGGTACGCCTCAACATCGCTATTACGGTAGAAAGTGCCAAGTGCAAAGTAACGACTCAAGTACCCTTCCCAAACTGTCATCAATGTCGTTTGCATTTCATCACATAACAGTGAGATACATATATATATATATATAATTAATACATTTTATAGTTTATACGGTTTATAACACAAATTAAGTTGGGTACACATAAAAATGTACATATAAATAAACCGAGACAACTGTCCATTGTTGTGACATCAACCTTAGGCAAGTTCACTGTCTATGTGCAAGTAGATCCATGTACTGCTCAATCTGCTGTCATAACATGGAAAATAACAACATTAAAATCATATAAGATAATATGTGGGAATATATGTACATGATTGGTAATAAAAAAGTTACTTACACTATTCTCAAGCCAAAACCCTTCAGGGAATACACCCAAAATTCAATTAGGGGTTAGAGTCGCACGACTTGTGATGATCTGTGCTCTTAGGGTGGCCATCCAACATATGAAGGTAGCATACGCATCATCAAGAATAGGTTGTTGTGGATCAATAGTATAACCTAGCCTATACTAAGGCCACCCCTTCTCCATCGGTGGCTTTTTGGACTTAAACGAATTCGTGTATGGGCTCCGTTCGTAGCGCCCTATCTTGTATATATGGCCATATTGGTTTTTCTCATCTAATGGGGGTTTTGAGATGATTAAGAACTAACCTCTCCAATTTCCTCTATAATTTGGATAACCCAAAAAAAAATTTGTTGGTCAAAATCAAATTAACACACTTCAAACAGTATGATTATAATAATTCTATGCCTCCAAAACCACAACAACAACACAAAACATTTACAATACAATCAACAAAAATCAAAATGGCTTTCATCACTTTATAATCAATAATACGAATACTATATAATAAATTAACATGTTCTAAAATGTCATGAGTCAAGTATAATGATCAAACCTGACTCGGTGATGATTATGGCAGTAGGGGTGGCTTAAATGAATGCATAAACTGTCAGACCTCATACATAAATGTGTTTAATGTCTCTTCTTGCCTCCGTGACTACTCCGCAAACTCATCAAAATCATGCCTGAGAACCTGTATGCTCCCACACATATTCATATCCTTCACCGAAATCTGATGGCCAGCGATACTTGTGGTGTCAATATAATACCCGGTGTCTTGCTCTTATTGTTCTAGAACTTGATCATCAACGGTGACCATAGCTGCAACCGATCCTGTAGCCTTTGACCTCTTCTTATTGTGTCCACGATGGGTACTAGCTGTTTGTATGTATAATTTTACCGTGAACTCACCAAACAAGCTAAGGGAATTTATATTTATTAAGGTGGTGTGAATACTTACCTTCTTCAATCTAGTCACTCTCCACGGTATCTCATATGCCTTTACAGTAGCACTAACTGCTTGGGGAAGTTTCATAGCAGCTTCTACCCCTTAATATTCACCATTAGCTCCTTCAAATGCCAATAATGTCTGAAAATATGGTTATTCCCTCTCATGCTCTGATGGCTGTAACATGGGAACTATTGCTGCAGGCTGTATTAACTTAAACTTTGTTGTTAATAAGCATATTATGAGCATAAATAGAATATAGCCTATAATTTCATGTAATAACATTTCTACTAACTGTAAAGGGGCTGAAAATATCGGTAATAATTTCCTTGCAGATGTTGCTTAATATAGATGTCTAGCATAGCATGCAAGAAATGCGATCATTGGTCTGAACTCCCAGTAGGGACCCAGCAGTAGATATAGCCTCCATCATCTAAATCTACATCTCGATCCAGTAAAAGAAGTCAATAACATATAAAGCTAAGTATGCTAAACAATTAATTGGGGGGCCTATACCTGAAATGCAATCGTGAAGCCCTACACATTGTACCTGTTAGCATGTGTTTTCCCCTCGACAGCTACCTCTGCAGATTTCTGTCTATAACATTGCACCTGCCCAATCATCACCCTACTCAACGACCTGAATGTGTAACACCAAGTTGCTGAACCCCACGGGTACTGATTAAAAATATCCATATCATCTAATATCTTCAATAACCATGTATTGACATGGTATCGATTTCCTTTCCTCAAAACCATGTGCTCTAGTAAGTAAAATAAAGACAGCCTAACCGCATTCATGTCATTAATCTTGGTGAAATCCAACTCTTCGAAAACCTCCTTAATCCGATCCAATCACTACAAGAAAATTGGGTATTAGCGACAAAACTTTTAGCAACGACAAAAATTTTATTGCTAAAAACTATTTTAGCGATGACATTTTCAAGGTTGTCGCCAAAACTTATAGAAAAAAATTAATAATTAATTATATCCTTTAGCGACAACACTGTTGTCACTAAATATATAGTATTAGCGACGACATTATAAGTCGTCGCCTAAAGTAAGGGCGCCATTTGGTGCCAAATATATGGCGACAAGATGGTAGCTTTTGACGACAACATTTTTGTCACTAAAAGTGAGCATTTTTGTCGTTGTTAGTAAGGTTTTTGTTGAAAACAGTTCTGTGTTATCGCAGAATATATATTTAGCAACAACACTATGTTGTTGCAGAAGATGTTTTTGGTGTCGAATTTTTTATATGCTTTTGACGGCGACATTTGTCATTGTTAAAAGGTCTTTTAGCAACAATGTTTTTGTTGCCGCTAAAAACTTTGCCAATTATTATAGCAAATAAGTCCTTAAGGATGTAAGTATCATTTTGATATAATATGTAATAAAATATCATATTTTCTAAATGTACAGGGTTCTTGTTAAAAGCCGCCGCCTCTCTCTTTGCCGTCAGTATTCACCTTTCCCTTTGCCATCACCGTCGCCGTCATCGTTCATCTCTCCCCTTGCCGTCATCGTTCACTTCTCCCCACGCCGTCGTAGTCACGATTCGACTCTCCCAACGCCGTCGCGATTCACCTCTCCCCACTCAGTCGCCGTTCGACTCTCCTCGCACCGTCACTGTCGCCATTCGCCTCTCCCCGTGCTGTCACCGTCGTCGTTCGACTCTCCTCGAGCCGTCGCCGTCGCCATTCGCCTCTCCCCACGTCGTCGCGATTCACCTCTCCCCACTTCGTTGCCGTTCGACTCTCCTCGCACCGTCGCCGTCGCCGTTCAACTGTCCCCGCGCTGTCACCGTCGCTGTTCGACTCTCCCCGACCTGTCGCCGTCGCCATTCACCTCTCCCCGCGCCATAGCTGTTCGCCATATTAATTATTTATTTTCATTGCTTATTAGCTTGTTTAAATTTAAATGCTTTTGATTAGGTGTCACCTCTTCACAAAAGTGGTTTCGTAAGCTGATAATTCGGTGAAAAATTTATTCGAAATTTGTTATGTAGTTATTTTTTTTTAATTAGATATAGCAGCTAATTAATTACTCGATTTAATGTTTCAGGATTCAAATTAAAGCTTCCAAATTTTGAGAAGAGACAGAAAATTGACAGAAATAATTAATTCAGGTGAGTTCATCTTTTCACCCTTTTTATTTTTGTTATTAAAACTCGAATTCTTAGCTTTCAATATAATTATGTCTTTGTATTGAATTCTTAGTTTTAAATACAGTTATGCAATATTGCAATTATCAGCATCTGTATTGATTACATTACAGTATAGTTAAATTCTTAGTTATGCAATATCGCTCAACTGAAGCCTGCGTATTGATTACTCCATATGATAGTATATGGTTATGAATGGATCAAATGAGCTTAATAATGCACAAACATGCATATGAGAAAAAAATTTCTTAAAAATAAGTGAGGTTGAGTCATTTAAAAAATATATATATAAGAAGAATAAAAGTTGGGAATTAAAACTCTAAAATTATTGACCGTTTAAGGTATATTTATAATTGAAGATCACATTAATTATAGAATAAGATACCTAATTTTGATTAAAAAGTATATGAATTTTATTCAAACAAAACATAGTTTTCTAACATTTAATGTTGAAATAATAATAACGAAATTAAAATAGTAATAAATTACAACACATTTTGAAATTATAGTTCTAACATTTATTAACACGTATAATTTCTTAGATAATTAATTTTACAAATTTATCATTAAAAATATATCATTTTTTTACTCTATTTTTAATCATTATGTTTACTATTAAAAATAACGATAGACAAATAAATGTTGAAATATTCAAATTGTACAATTTATATCTCATTTATTATTTATTAGTGCTAATTATGCAAAATGCTAAAAATAGAAAATACACAACAAAAATAGTTTTTCCATTTTTAGAGACATTAGGGACATTTGTTACCTAACTATACCGTTAATATAAGAGCAAAATAAATTCTCATTTTAATCAAATTGTACCGAGTTAGTAGTTGGATTAAATAATTAAACACTTAATTAAGAATTTTGTTTTAAATAATTGAAATTTTTTTTCACTTAGTTTATTATTAATAAATAATCATAAGTTATCTAATTAGTTGAACTATTTTTGAAGTATAAAATTTAGAATCGTTGCACGAAAATACATAAATTATTATGTCCCAAATTTTGCTTATGGAGTTGCAAAATATATTGAAAAATATAAATTAAATTTATGGACATAAGTAAATATTTTCATAAATGGTAATAATAATAGACAATAATTACTATTTATTCCTTTAAGCTTTTTGTTATAAATTTATATTTTCATAAATTTGTTCTTGCATTCTTACTTTGCTAAACGGCACACGTCACATGTCCCTCTTTTTGTATCTACGTACCAATTAAATATGTATTCTTGTTAAAGTTATGCATTTACAATCAATTAACTTCCATATATTCTATAGACTTGTTATATATGTAATTCGATTTTTAATTGTTCATGTAAGGTTAAATTAAAGCCGAAAAGGCGTATTTATTACTATCTAAATCATTGTAGTTCCGTCATGTGCTATAATTCTTTGGTGCACTATTTTGCGAGTTAAATAAACACCTGTTGCTGCCACTTTGTTTAGGCACTAGCTAATTTCCTAATAACATCTGGATAGCTTCCATTCTTTCACTTTCAGGCCAACACAAAATAATAAAATGATAATAATAAAAGATTCGACTATGTATAGATGCAGCATGGTGGTGCTTTAGATCTTCATCAATGTTTTCATGTTCTTGTTATATATTAAATGTTTTCATCAATGTTTTCATGTTTTGATAATTTATGAAGATTTAATTAAATGTTTTCTATATGATAATTTATCTTCTTGTTTTTTTCTATAAGTTTTCATTTTTTTTTACCATTGTATACTCTTGATCATGATTTTGTCTTGAGCGTTGAGAGTTTATTATCGGTTATTGTTTCATTATGACTGCTTGTTTCATAAATTTATGACTAAGGTCGAATTCCTAAAATTTGGTAACACCAACTAGCATAATTTGTAAAGCTTCAATAAAATAAACTATAAAATGGTGACATTGACACCAACTAATTAGTTAGAAGGTGAGATTTAGATAATACTACTTACAGCAATGATAGCCAAATATATATATATATATATATATATATATATGGAATGGTACAATGATGTTAGATTGCATCTATGAAATTAAGATAATATTAATGTTAACTTAGTACACTTCCAACATGACTCACTTCTATTCCTAATATTGCTATATTATTATCATTATTATTTCCTTACATTGTTCTTGGTTCTAATATTGTGAGTTTTTATATTTTTAATTTTTACCAATTCTTATATATATATATATATATTTAACTATCTATTCTTGAATTTTACTTACTAAAACTACTTGGCTTTAGGGAAGGTATCAAAAAAATGCTGAAAATAGGAATAAACTTCCATTCAATCATCGAACTAGATCGAAACCTTTTTACGCCCATCGGACACAAAGTTCTTAGGTTCTTATTGTGATTTGAAAATTTTTGGTAATAAATTTGTATAGAGCTTGATAAACTATTATATTGAATATGTGACTTTTTTAACTTTTTATTGTAATAGAGTGACAATTCCAGTGAATGTCAAAATTTTGCAAATCATTTTCGTGCGACGCATTACAATGAAAAAAATGGGTGGATTAATTCGGAAGCAGAAAAGGAGCATGTAAGTTCATTATTTGTTTATTTCATTTAAATGAAATTCATTTTTAATTTTGAAATTATTGTGTTTATAATTTAATATATTTTGAAATAGGAAAAAATGATGGAGATACAACAATTGTCGCTTGAAGCTGTATCTCAGCCAGTTAGTGACGAGGAAATTTGTCGTCAGGTATTCGACAATCAATCACGCTATTATGTGGGGCTTGCCAAACCGAAACGAGCGCGTTACATGGATCAAAGCTCTTCTTCCAACAATGGATATTTACGTGATAAGTTAGAATCAACTCGACTTGAATTAGAGGGTACAAAATTTGAATTACAGGATACAAAAATTGAGCTGCAGGATACAAAATTTGAGCTACAGAATACAAAATCTGAGTTGCAGGATATAAGATCTCGCTTAGTAATTACTGAAAATATGTTATAGACTTATGCGAGTCAATTAAAGCATGTTATATCTTTTCTATCAGAGTTCGCATCAGATCGATTTCCTCCTTCACGTTCTTCTTAATTGTAATAATATTTTCTTTTATGGATCAATATTTGTGATGATATTTAAATTAATGAGTAATGAATTTCATTTAATCTTTTAATTTAGTTAATCTTTATGTTTAATATTAATCCATTTAATTTTAATTATTATTGATTAATTAGATTAATATACATAAATTTTATATTATTATGGCAGTAAAAATTAAATATTAGAAATTAAATATCGACAAACAAATTATTTTCATTACAAATTGAGTTTTAGCTATGATAATAGGATTTGTTGCTTAAAGTTATATTGATTGTTTTTAACGACGACAAGTAGAAATTTTTTTACTCTTGAAACATGAAATAGCAACAACAAAAACGTTGTCGGCAAATATTATTTTAGCGACAATAGGATTATATTAGCGACAACACAATGTTGCCGTCAAAATATATTTTAGCGGTGACACTACGTCGTCGCCAAAAGGAATTTTACCGACAACAGCATGTTGTCGCCAAAACAGTTTTTTGCGACCACAATACATTGTCGCCAAAAGACTTTTTAGCGACGAAACTGCGTTGCCGCAAAAATACTTTCTAGCGACGATAGCTTGTTGTCGCCAAAAGACTTTTTTGCGACGATAATGGGTTGCCACAAAAACACGTTTTGGCGACGACAGTATGTTGCTGCAACAAGCCTTTTTAGCGACAACAATGAGTTATCTCCAAAACAAGAATTGGCAGCGACAATATATTGTCGCAAAAAGCCTTTTTAGTGATGACAATGAGTTGCTGTCAGAATACTTTTTACCAACCATTTCGCGGCAACACCTATTGTCGCTAAAAAGTGTTTTAGCGGCAACAAACCATTGTCGCTAATATGTTATAGGCAACGACAGTATGTTGTCGCTAAAATTTGTTTTCGCGGCAACATAGTTAATCGCTAGTACCTCCTTTAGCGACGACAACATCTTCTTAGGCGACAACTTTATGGCGACGACATATTTTATTGCTAATATGCTTTTTGACAACAACATTTATGAAAATACCATCAATAAAAACCAAAAGGGCTTTCGGCACCTTATAATCAATAATAAAAATACTATATAATAAATTAACATGTTCTAAAATGTCATGAGTCAGGTATAATGATCAAACCTAACTCGGTGATGGTGGTGGCAGTGGGGGTGGCCCAAACAAATGCATAAACTGTCGGACCTCATACATGAACGTGTTTAATGTCTCTTCTTGCCTCTGTGGCTGCTCCGCAAACTTATCAAAATTATGCCTCAGAGTTTGTATGCTCCCACACATATTCACACCCTCCGTCAGAATCTTATTATTCTAAAACTTGATCATCAACGGTGACCTCAGCTGCAATCGATCCTATAACCGTCAACCTCTTCTTATTGTGTCCGTGATGGGTACTAGCTGTCTGTATGTATAATTTTACCGTGAACTCACCAAACAAGCTAAGGGAATTCATATTTGCTGAGGTGGTGTGAATACTTACCTTCTTCGATCTAGTCACTCTCCGCGGTATCTCAGATGCCTCTGTAGTAGCACCAACTGCCTGGGGAAGTTTCGTAGCAGCTTCTACCCCTCAATATTCACCACTAGCTCTTTCAAATACCAATAATGTCTAAAAATATGGTTATTCCCTCTCATGCTCTGATGGCTATAACATGGGAACTATTGCTGAAGGATGTATTAATTTAAAATTTATTGTTAATAAGCATATTATGAGCATAAATAGAATACAGCCTATAATTTCATGTAATAACATTTTTGCTAACAATAAGGAGGTTGAAAATATCAGTAATAATTTCCTTGCAGATGTTGCTCAATATGAATGTCCAGCGTAGCATACGAGAAATGCGATCATTGGTCTGAACTCCCAGTAGGGACCCAGCAATAGATATAGCCTCCATCATCCAAATCTACATCCCGATCCAGTTAAAGAAGTCAATAACATATAATATACAATAAAGCTAAGCATGCTAAACAATTAATTGAGGGATCTATACCTGAAATAAAATTGGGAAGCCCTTCACAATGTATATACTTGAAATGAAATTAGGAAGTCCTTCACATTATATATACCTAAAATGAAATTAGGAAGCCCTCTACATTATACCTGTTAGCATGCGTTTTCCCCTCAGCAGCTGCCTCTGTAGATTCCTGTCTATAACACTGCACCCGCCCAATCATCACCCTACTCAACGACTTGAATGTGTAACGCCAAGCTGCTGAACCCTACGGGTACTGATTAAAAGCATCCATATCATCTAATATCTCCAATAACTATGTATCGACATGGTATTGATTTCCTTTCCCCAAAACCATATGCTCTAGCAAGTAAGATAAAGACAGCCTAACCGCATCCATGTCATTAATCTTAGTGAAGTCCAACTCTTCGAAAACCTTTTTAATCTAATCCAATGGAGAGCTATCTACCCCATTAAAGTATTAGTCTCTCAAACGATTACTCCCCTCATCAACCCTGGGAAAATCGCCAAACCTTAGACTTGTAATTAAACCAAACTCAATCCATGAAAATCGGAGATACCTATCTCCCACAAGAAACCACCTCTCCTGATCAGTCCTGTCTACCACAACCTTTTGTAACAGCTTGTTGTGGACAACATTGCCAGAAAATTGGAGGAACTGGAGGTTTACAAAATGCCCTAAACATGTCTTCCTAAACAATTTTCGCTGTCGGAAGGTTAACCTATCATGGATATCGTCAATCATATATAACTTTAATAAAGTAGTCACCACCCCGATGAAATGGTCCTCCACCTTTGTTTTTAGCGTTTTGGAGACAATTACAACCATGTTATCGTTGTGTCATGGAAAAAAACAACCAAATTAGTACAATAATACTGTTAAAAGTCACTACATAAGTTACTAGAAAAAATAAAAGTGTGCAAAAATACCATTTTCGAGTAGGAAAACTTGAAAGTGGTACTTTTGCACATACAACGGTGATACTTTCGATTGTAATTGCTTGAAAGTCTTGGATTTGCATTACGTGAAAGTATACTTTCGTGCTAAATTCCCGACTTTCGAATAATTATGCTCGAAAGTAAAAAATGGGGGATATATGTGTACTTTCGAGCGTTATTGCTCAAAAATGCAAAGGATCCTCGGTCGATTGTGCAAAATAGCCACTTTCGCGTTAGTGGCTAATGCACTTTCGAGCACTATTGGTAACGCTCGAAAGTGCAAAGGATATTTTCCCCGATCGTTTTTTCTTCTTCTTTTTCGAACAAATTTTCCATAACAAAAATTAAATCCATCGGTTCTCTACACCAATCTAATACATGCATATACATAAATATCTATGCATCTAAATTTTCTAAGATTAAACAATGTAAATCCTCAACTCTCATAAAAATAAAACCTAAAGCATTCATTGAAAATTGCTACTCACCTCTGAGAAAAATCGCCATCCGCCGCTATCAAACTACTCCTCTTCCTGTCACTGTGAAAATCTAACCTTTCACGTCGTTCAACCGCTACTGTTCATCATCGTCGACACCACTTTCAAAATCGTTGAGCACTATATTGCAAGTTTAGTTTCGTGTCGGCCAGTAACTTCCTAATTGTTGAAACAGTCAATTTTTGACTATTTAGAGTTAAAAGTTAAATTGGGTGTAATTTCGTTCATTAAAGTTTCATGTGGTTATTTTTGAACTAAATGTTATGCTTAGGTTATTTTTGAATTCAGACAGTAAACAGTGGTCATTTGTACAAATTTTTCTTCTTGATTTTGAACTTGTTAATATATAGAAAAATTCCGAGAAAATTTACAATATACGCTAGATATTATTAACAGTGTTATGAAACGCATGCATGAATATAATTTAAGAGATATTTTCCAACTTACTATTTTACAGTAGTATAGCGGCTCTACATAAACTGACCCTACAATATTAAAATAATTTATTAATTATGGAATGGGATTGGGAAACTTGAAACAACGCCACATGACGTGAAAAAAAAAATATATCTATTGTTCTCCTATTTTTAGTCAATATTTTATTATTTTTTATTCTTATTTTTTTCTATTTTATATCTCGATTCAATTGATTCATATTTCAATTATAAAATAATAATATTTAAAATATTTAAAATATTAAAAGATAAAATTAAAATTAAAAAAATAATAAAATATAAACTAAAAAAGATAGAGAAATTAGAAATCTCAAAAAAAAAAAAAAGTGCATCTACGTAAACCGGCCCTATAATATTGCAAATAATTATTGATTGTGGCATGGGATTGGGAAATTTGAAACAACACAACGTGACGTGAAAAATAATTTTGATGGGGGATAATATTTACTTGGTCCAAATTTGTTGACGAATAATATCGATCGAATAGATTTTAATTCGTTATTTATACTATGAATAATAGGACAATAATTCACTCAGAAAACAGTCTTTAAGTTAACTAATTAATTTAATTACGCTTAGGTTTCATTAATTTGCTTAATTAAGTTAGAATTGTTGTTTCTTTTTAAAAGTAATAATGGGATAATAATTTTTAATTTTCCGATAGATAATTAATTAGTAATGTTGCTGGCTTAGCTGCTTTAAAATAAAAAAATAATTATAAAATTTCAAAAAGAAAAATGTAATAAGAATTTTGAAATATATATATATATATATATCATTATATATAGCATCATATCATTATCATTGTCGGCCACATTCATTATATCATCAGTCATTAATTATTTATGAAAAGAATTATGAGGTGGAGGTCTTAATGAAAAATGGAAAGATATTTCGCTGAGCTTTAAAAAAAAAAAAAAGATTCCTGCAGTTAGATCTATTTTCTTGCCGAATTTTTACTAGTTTTTCCATTTCAAGTTTTGTAGTTGTTGCTTGTCTTGATGCATTATCTGTTACTTGTTTTAGATTAATTGACTTAATTTTAGCATTGTTTAATCTAGTGTAATTAATTTTTTAGATGGTTTAGAACTTAAATACAATAAAAGATGTTTGATTAAATTATTAAAAAATTTAACTAATATTTATGACTTCTAGCAAAAAAATTTTGATAAATATAATTTAAAAAATAGGTTTTTTTTTTTCAATTTTATTACCATAAGATAATTTGTTTTTCAATGTAACATTTAAGTATATTTTTATTTTTTCCAGTAGTTTGTAAAAGGAGTACAAAAATAAAATTTCAATTAAAATCTCATAAATGAAAAAAGACAAAAAAAAAAAAAAAGAATACAAAAAAATTGAGCACTAGACTTGAAGAAAATATTTGGTTATATTTACCACCATATCACCTACATATTTATTTATATTTTACACCACTTATTATATTGAAAAAAGGGCCTATTTTTATTCTTAAGTTTTATTTCTAACCCTATTTTTTCACAACATTGTAAAAATCAAAAATATTAAAATTGAACAAATTATCGTTTTAAAAAAATTATAAAAATATATTTAAAATGTATAATAAAAAATTTGGAAGATTGTGTCATGTGGTCGTCGTTCTGTAATAAAAAATATATTTAAAGAGAAGGCAGTGTTGCATCAGAATCGTGTCGTTCAACAGTCAAAGAAGACTACTAATGCTCACCGCTAAATTGGTCAAATTTGTCTTTCACTCTCAAATCTAAACAAAAACCAAAGACTGCCCAAAACCAAGAGATATTAAATCATCAAACCCAACCAATAAATTCAACAGTAATAGGAAAAACCTGTAAAATCTTAGCTATTGCAGCTACAACTAACTGCAAAAATACAAGGTAAAACTAGCAAATCAGTTGCTATAACCAGCACCAGCCAATGTTGTGAATGGATCAGAAGTGCTTGCTTTGCCTTAATTGTGAAGAAGAAATATAACAAAATTTTTGGGATGAAAGACATGTTGTTCTTGTTCAGTTTTGGAGATGAAAATTGACTGCTGAATTTGTATTTTTTTTTTTTTCTCTCAAATTCGGTAAATTGGTAAAATATGATAGATCAGTAAAATTTAGGAATAAAAAATCTGAGACCTCTATTTTTAATTAGTGGACGTGTCTAACAGATCTTAAGAAGGTTAGGACTTAGGATTGAAGATATTAGGAGCGGATACTGGTCCTACACTTTTGGGCCCAACAGCCCTTTGTCCAGTCTAAACGGCCTGCTTCAATGACAAGGAGGATTATGATTCAATTATGAAGTGGGCCCGAGTTTTCTACGAACTCTTAACGCGCACGGATTAAAAATTTGCCGTCATGTACAATTATTTTTTTTGTTATTTATTTTCAGTATGGGGATCTGAATTAAATTTGGTAAATCACCACTACTGAAAGAAACTACTTTTTAGAATTTGTCAAAAATGTATATAATTCAGACTAATTAGATGTAAAGAGTACTTGAGAAGATGGTAAAGAATTATTTTCACAATTCATTGTTTATAAAAATTAAATTATTCTTCTTATTCATCCCATATTTTTGACAAGGAAATAATAAAAAGAGATTTAGAAGGTCCCTCTCCTAATATGTCGATCCAAAAGCCTTCTAATTATTAGATATTGGCAACCATTTTGTTAACGGTTTTGGCAACCATTTTGTTAACGGTTTTTCCTCAAATAAATAAATAAATAAATAAGTAAATAAATAAATGCACTTCATTTAAGATATATTTAATTTGCAATAATTGCCTGTTGGCTGGCTACAACCAACAACATAACAAATATGTCCTGTCATAAGAAAAATAATAAACAAATATTCTTGAATTAATACTGATATTTTGATAAAGTGAATAATGATAATATGTAGTATTTCTTCTGTACTTATTGCATCATATTCAATTTCATATTTTCTAACTTGGGTGGGAGAGAATAATACCAATTATGTATGGTGGGGTTCAAACCAACAAGACTTACTAAACAGAATTCAAACCAATTTGTACTGGAAGACTGAGTTGGTTCTTTTTTAACTATTTGATCAATGATCTATCTGATAGGATTGATAGCTAACAACGAAAGTTTTCCAATTTTTTTGTTAAGGCCTAGGCCTAGGCCTAGGCCTAGCCAGTTTGAACTTTAGTTAGATGACATGAAATTAATATCAAAGATTCGTGTTACAAGTTTTGTAGCAGTGATCGAACCCCATGAATTAAGGTCTATTTTTGGCGAACAAACATCGCAAATAAAAACCCATTTGGGTGTTTTGCACTTAGCTGTCGGCAGAAAACAACAATTTTCTGTTTTTTCATAAACAAATGAATCCGCACATGGGGGGGGTGTGCTGGCATTACAATGCAGCCACCTATATCCAATATCAAGTAATTAAATAATCCCTATGTTTTATAGTTGTTACAATTAAATTTCTCGAACCCCACTTGAAAACTTGATCAATTCTGCCTCTACTTCACCCCCCACCCTCTGATCATAACGTAATAAAATAATAGTGTTAGGAATAATTAGGCATCAAATATTATCTTTTGTGAGCTTGAAGCACATGGTGTCATGTCTCACATGCCTGCTGCTGCAGCTACCAAGGTCAAGAAAGTATGCATGAATTCATATGAATCTGGATGTGGGTTGTCTTTTTATTTGTAATTAGTTTCTGTATTTATAAGGTTAAGATTTGATAGACAAAGTTTGAAAAACCTAGTTAGTTATGGAGAGTAATTGTAATGGTATTGGTGACTCTTTTCTATCATCTTCCTCAATAGAAACTGTTGATGATCTTTTGGAAGAGTGTTGGTTCTTTGAGAATTTGTTCAAAAGAAACACAGCTATGATGTTTAAAAGGTGTAATTCTTATCCTTGTCCTTCTTCTTCTTCTTCTTCTTCTTCAAAACTTAGCCAAGTTTTGTTGCCAAAAGTTCCTGAGATTGAAACGTCGACAGAGAAGAAGGGAGATGGTGTTGTTCATCGTGGATTGGTTCGAGCTCCATCTCTGCCACCTTGTATAGGGAGGAAAGAAGAGGAGGAGGAAAAAGAAAGCAGCAATGGAACTAAAAAACTGACTAGGCAAGTGTCTCATCAGAATATGCTTCAAGCACCAAAACCAAGTTGTACAGAGAAGAAAGCAGGACTGTACAAAGAGAAGGAAAGTGGAAGTAGGAGCAAATTTTCCGGGCAATCATCCCGCCCAAGATTGCAAAGGGCACCTTCTTTACCACCAAATATAGGGAGGGAAGATATCAGCTATGACAAAGATAGTGAAGCTAGAATGAGCAGATTGATTCAGCAAGCATTTGCTCATTCTACAGAAAGCTTGTACACCCAGCACAATCCAAAGGTTAGTTCATAATCCTATCGAATTGGTAACATATTGTTTTCTATGTTCTGTTTCTTGTGATAGTAAAGATTCATTTAGATTTCAACTTTGATGCTGAAATATGAGCCTTCTAAACTCAGGGCATGATTCAAAGTAACATCATTCCGAGGGCGCGGCCACCGAGGAGCTCGGAGTTGGTGGAAAGCAATAACACAAATGGGATCAAAGAAATGAGCCGTCGATATCTGAATCAACAGAAACTGATCAGAAAGAGCTTAAATGATCTTGAAACTGAGGAAGTGCAAGGTTTCAAGGACTTGGGATATACATTTGAGAAAAAAGACTTAAACCCAAATGTGGTTAACATACTTCCTGGTTTGCAAGAAAAGAAAAGAGAAGAACTGAATCAAGAGAATGACAAGGTGAGGAGACCATATTTATCTGAGGCATGGGTTATGCAAAGCTGTACACCTCCTCCAGTTCCAAATTGGGTTACAAAGAAGTCTGCAGAAAACATGAAGGCACAACTCAAGTTTTGGGCTCGGGCTGTGGCATCCAATGTGTGGCAAGAATGCTAATAACTTGTATAATTAATTACAAATGAACTTGACATATAAAATGAAAATGATACATGGTGTTCAAATATGTAAATTATGAAGATTTAAGCTCTACTAATTCATTTTTTTTGTCCTTCTGCAATTCCAAAGATTCTTTCTTTTCATAGGTGTGTATTGTGTCCCAATGATACTCCGGGAAAGCATGATTTCAGGAATTACTAAAAGGATTAACAAAATAAGTCTTTGAATTTCTATGTCCAATTTTTTAATCTCATTTTCATTTTCTGTATGTTTGAATTGTAAATAAAAGTTTTATATTTAGAGAGAATTTTGGCCAACAATAATCATACATTACACTTTGTTCTTCTGAATTAAGTTTTACATGGAAGGACCGATTTGCGTTCATTATCCAAAACTCAAAGGCAAAAGAGAAGATATTTTCTCAAAACCCCACCAAAATCTCGAAACACAAAACTGACTTTTTAACTCCCAATCTACAATGAAGACAGACAACTAATGTTATCTGACAACGGAAACCGAACGAAAGAAAAGCTTAAGCATGTTGCGAACTCATCATCTTCTATCCTCAACCTTTCCCTTCTATCTCTCTCACCATCCCAGAAAACTCAACTTTCTCCACAAACCCGCCATTTCTCTTCCAGTTTTTCCTCGACCCAGTCCTGTCATCATCGAGCGATGGCTCGCCCAGGCTCAAGAACCCACCAACACCACCACCACCGCAACCACAAGTTCTGCAGACCCAGAAGAGGGTCCCGTTCAGCTTACACAATCTATATTTGCAACCACAGATGACCCTTCTCCTCTCCAGGTCTCCACCAGTGTTCTACTCACTGGTGCCATCGCTGTCTTCCTCTTTCGCTCTCTTAGACGCCGGGCTAAGCGTGCTAAAGAACTGGTAATTAAAGTTGCTTTTTTTTAACTTTTTTCTGTTATTTATTCTTCTGTCTGTCTTTCTAATATATGTGTTGTTATAGATCAATATACATGTGATGAACTGGGTTTAGTTTTGTTGTGTTTCATTGTGAGTTTTGGTTATTGATGCGTTGTTATTGTTCGCGTAGGATTGAATATCTGGGTGTTTAGCTGAAACCTGAAATTCTATGTGGAAGTTTGATGAATGCAGTATGTATAATAATAAAGTCTGCACTCACGTTTACTTACCTATATGTTGTCACATCTAAAGTGTAAAAATTAGTATCAGCGACGAAATCCTTGAAGCGTTATCTCTTAATTTTGGACATGTTGTGTTATCATTTTCCAATGTAAAGGACTAGTTGATTTCTATTTATCAATTCTTGATCATTTGTGTTGCTATAATTAACATGGAGGAATTTATTTTATTGGTTAAATTTAATTAATAAATTGATGAATTTATTCTTTGGCAATAGTGAAGACTTTCTGTGTTCCCTTTCGCTTCCATATGTTTTCTTCAGTTTGGACTATGATAACTGGTTTGTTATTAGTCTCTGACAGAGAGTCTCTGTTTAGTTTAGTTAAAAATTTTTTGGTTTATCTTGTTTCAATGTGAATTTTTGAGGAACTGGAGTCTTTGGTGGGTTTTCATGACTACATTTTTTGTGTTTTCGTTTGGTATGGTATCGCAGTTATGCTATTTGGAATTTGAGGCACTGTTATACAATTGCTTTGTACTTCTGTCCAATGATACATCTCCTACCCTATTAAATCTTGATTCAAGTACTGCAGAACAGAATTTAGCTGCTCTTTTATTCACTTCCTTATTTATCAGAAAATGGGTTTTGCTGGGTCTAGAAATTCAGGTCTACAGAAGCAAAGAAATCATTGAAGGAGGAGGCATTGGATAACTTGAAAGCAATGGGATCATCTTCAATCAAAGCTAAGGCTCCTCCTTCACCTGTTCAGGCATTGTTGGGTGCAATATCGGCAGGCGTGATTGCGCTCATTCTTTATAAGTTCACCACAACTATTGAGGCAGCTCTCAACCGTCAGACAGTTTCAGATAATTTCTCAGTGAGTTCTTCGATTCTCTTTTGATATTTTAATTGAATGATTCGTTCCACATTGGTTTTAACTTTTCTCACTTTTGTTAACTATGTTTTACAAATATTTCCTTTTGAATTATTTAGGTTGAAACTACCCAATGTAGGATGATTAGTAGCTGCTGAAATAATTTTTAACGACTATTCTCTTACTTCCAGCTAATAGAACACAGTGCTGCTAGCTGTAAATTTTCAGATTGTTTATGGCATTCCTGTATTATTAAGTTTGTCAACATCCATTCTCATATTAGTTTGCTTTTCCTGATTTTCAGGTTCGTCAAATAACAATAACCATAAGGTATCTCCCACCTCTATCCTTCAGCACGCACTTGTTTGAATTATGTGAGTCTTGATTCCTTTATTTCTTCATAATACTACTAATTTTGTACTCAATCATTTCAGGACTATCGTGAATGGTTTGTGCTACCTTGCCACATTTGTTTTCGGAATCAACTCTATTGGTTTGTTCCTTTATTCTGGCCAGCTTGCCCTTAATTCCTTCATGGAAGATTCTAGTAGCAATGAAACAGAGACAGAAGGTGAACAGCAATCGGGCTCACTGAAGTCAACAGCTGAGAATGCCACAGATAGCATTAAATCAAATAGCAGCAAAGAGGATTAAAGCTCAGAGGATATGCAATAAGGGAAGAGGAAACCTAAATTGGCATTGGAGAAATAGATTCTTGTAACTCATTTGTACAAAGAATATTAAAATAAAAGAAATTTTTGTGTCGGTTTTAGTCGTGACAGTGGTCAATCCTCTATTCAGTTACTTGGTGTCGATAACTCTTGCAACTGTAGTTATTTCCTCGCTGATCTGCCTGAACAGGTTATGACTCTTGGCCGGTTCAAACTGATGCAATGGCGTTGAATTTGTGTCAAGTATGTGCAGAACTATCACCATAATAACAGAAGCACCGAACATTGGTATTGGACCGAAAATCCAGAGTAGCAAAATAGTAGTGAAGTAGATTGCTCGAAGTCCAACCGACCAGAAAAGGCTTCCTCTTATTACGGCCTTCTGCACATAACTCACAGGAATATCTGAGTTTGGCATGCTGGTGAGAAAATTGGCATGTACAAAGTACCTCACACATTGAATAAAAGAACCAAAAGCCATCAGGAAACAGATTAGAAGGCTGAAGTATTTGATAGAGATGACAGGCGAACTCGTGTCACCATAAATAAGAATGTTCCTGAAGATGTTGTTTGAAGAGCTACCAATCCATGCTCCAATCAGAGAACTTAGAGCCAAGCATGTTGAAGCCAAGAAAGTAGACGCTGAAATTGTGCCATTGATTACGGTTACTGTTAATCCTCTATTTTTTGCCTCAACCTGCAACATTCTTTCAACCCAAGCCTTTTTGTTGTGGTTCTCAAAGCCAATAACCGTGGTCTGAGGAAATTTCAGGCATCTGTGAAGAAGGTAGAGGTGGTAACCAAACATGATCAGTAACCCACTTGGGAGTAAAGCTACATCCAAGTATTCCTTCCTCCAAATCATTCTCTTTCTCAACTACGTAAAATTAAAGGTCAGTTTAATATTTGATCAACAATCAAGAACTTACAAATTCAGAACAAATAAGGGACACTGTAGTGGATTTGGTAAAATTAAAAGGACTTTAGCATTTTGTCTTCTATGGGAGTAGTTGAAGATAACTTATAAACGCAATTTGCAAATTCATACTCAAATATTTTTCCTTTGTGGAATTAATTAAAGATGCTCTCTTGATCTAATCAATAATAATAGTGTGTTTCTTCTGAATTAAATGACAGTTGTGTTAACTGGTTTTTGATACATTTTTAACTTTCTTTCCTACTTAGAATTTCTCAATTTAAAAGCTGCCTTGATTATTTTATAACAGAAAGTAGGATGAAGAAGAAAAATATAGAAGTCCAAGGAACTGAAAATAATGCTTCATAGTAGCAACTTATTCTAGAGATTGCATTTTCAAAAAGTTGAGCATCTTCCCTATTTTGTTTATTTTTGTTTGGAATTTGCTCATTAGGAATAGTATGCTACGTATGCAATACACAGCCTGGGAACATCTCTGGCTCTGCTCATAAGCCCACTAAAAAACAGAAGAAACAATAACCCAAAAGGAGACCCTTTCCTTTTTCTCCTGAAAAAACGAAACCTCTAATAATTTTATATGTAATGCCTTTCTGGTTTGTCAATTCTTACTCCTCTCACAGTTTCTGAGCTTCAACATTTCTAGTAATGCTGTCATTGATTCAAATGGAAACATATTGGGGCTGGATCCTTGAGTTGTTGCTTTCTTTTGCAAAATACAGCTAATGTTACCAATAAAATTCTTATGACAAAAGTTGAGTCCTCCATGGAGCTCAGGCAGGCATCTTAAATTCTTTCTATGTAACAAAATGATTAAGCAATTTGTCCCCATTCAAACACAGAAAAGAAAACCAACCAACCGTCCACTAAATTACGTAAAAACAACATAAAATGTTCTATGAATTACCAAGAAGTGAGAAACGCTAATAGAAGGGATAAAAGTGCTTCTAAAGGCTGTTTAAGCACACCTGATTTTCCCACGAAGTGAAGCTTGCATGAGATCAATAGAAGTAAGCTGTCATGCACAAAATGCGAGCAGTGATTACATTACAAAGGACAATGAGAAGTGGCCAAATCTCTCCAGCTAGCCCCAGATTATCAAATACGCTTTTCACTTTTTGCTTCTTTCTGGTTTTCACCTTTTTACCTTTCTACTTGTCCCTACCTTAATAAAAAGTAAACAGACAGAGTGTTGTGCGAAACGGTCGAGGAAAAGCGTTGTGAAAGGCTGTGAAATGATCTGTGTAAAAAGAAAGATCTTGGGCTTGAAATTGTTGTGACAGGGGGTTATGATTGAACAGAAGAAAATACCAGTATTCTCTGCTCTGCTGTTCACACAGCCACACTCCAATTCCCATAGCCATTATCATACCATTACCAATAACGAATTTTTTCGTTCTTTCTTGAATTTAACAAATAATTTTTTTCAAGTATTTATTTTAAACCATTGATTCTGAAAGGGTAACATTGAAAAATGCCCTGAATTATTAGAGCTCGAATAGCAAAATCAAATTCTTTTTCCATTTGATTTTTATATATTGAATTTTGAAAATATGTTGCTTGTATCCAAGTATACAGCAACATGAAAATGTATGTCACAATCAATTTAGCGGGTTCAAATTACAGAATTAAATTAATTATTGAACGATAAATATGACCAAAAAGTTGGCTAATGTTGCGTCAACGCATGATTGAAACAAAGAAACACCACAATTCTAACCAAATTTATTTGCAATTCAGAAAATAGAAAAGATAAATTATTTCGATAAGCAGCCAACGTGACAACCGCCTTAACAGTACTGCTACTACTTTAATTATTTCAACATCAAATCGTTTTGTCAAAAAAAAAAACATCAAATCGTTCTCTTCGTCCTTCCAATCTTTCCAAAATCACATCCAATCTAACGGCCAGAATTGACCCTTGCTGGGCCAATACTAACATGATATATTATCGTCAAAATAAGGAAAAAAAAATTTGTCATCAATAGTATTTTTTTTTTCTTTTCTATTTAATTGACTTATGTTTTCCATAAAAATTAATAAAATTTATGTATATTCACCGCGAAATTTATCCTATCGAAAAAAGAGTAAATTTAAATCAAATAGCAGTAATAAAAAGAAAAGAAGAGTAACTGTTTGAAAATTACTAAATATGGAAGATTTACAAGCAAGACAGAGAGCGGTAAAGGCCTACAAATTACCCATACAATACATAAACTTACACGCACTTTGACCCATTTTTATTAACCCGGCTCAAAATCCGACTCCAGCCCCGCCGACCCCGAGCGTGGCAGGGCGATGAGGCTCAATCTTTCTATTCTTCCAAAAACAAGTCTCCGGCGCAAGCTTAGCTGACGATTTTCTCGGCTCCGACTTGCAGCGCGTTAGCGCGAAAGGCTCGTAGGAAGGTTTGGCTCCCACTAGCTTCTGCTCTATCATGGTGTTCATGGTTTTCACAGACGGCGCGCCGAGAGCCGGAGGAAGAGGAGGAGCCGCTGGGAAAGAGCAAGATGACCTTGGCGGCTGCATCAATAACTGGTGCTGCTGCGCAGGATTGGCGTCAATGCTGACTCGTTTTTTGGGCTCATCAGAGCCGTTCTTTTTGTTGACTGTTTGCGGCGGTGGCTTTTTCTCCGACGGCTGCCATCTAATGAAGTCCGTACTGCAGACCCATGTCTCTTTCGATACCTCCATTGACAGCTTCGGCTCACACATCATTAACAGCAAGCAATCTGGCAGTAAATTCTGCTGTTTTTGACTTTCTTCTTCCTTTGACTCTTGACCCGTTTCCGGTTCTTGGATCATTACCGGGTCCCCGGGTTCGGATCTTTCATGACTAGTCTCTGTTTCTTCTTCCTGCTCTTCCTTCTTCTCCATGGTCTCTTTCACTTCTGTTGAATCCTCTCCAACAACTACAGCTTCTTGTCCATTCTTATCTTCTCGAAATTCTTGTTGGGGCTGTAAAAAGACTTCAGAAGAAGAAGAAGAAGAAGAAGAAAGGCTCCGTCTTTTCTCTTCAAAGGAAGCAGAAAGGCTTGGTCTTTTCCCGTCAATGTCAGCAAAAGCTTCTGTCTTTTCTACCTCTCGAGCTGGTTCAGGTTTATCATCAAGAACATTTTCCGTTTCTTGCAGCAACTTGGCTACATTTCCTTCATTACTTGGATCTGCAAGAGCTACTGATGAAGAATCAGTTGGAACCGTTTCTTCTTCTAATTCTGACTGGTCCACTACTTGTCTTTCTTCTGGTACTTGTTTCTGTGACTCTTCCTCTCGTACTTCACTGATATCTTGGCTTTCCTGTTCTTCTACTCTGTCCAAAACTAATTCTTCTTCTTTTCCTTCTTCTATCTCTGATTCTGAGTCTGGGATTTTATTTTCGTCAATAATTTGATGAGAGACCAACTTTTCTGAAGACGCTTCCTGTTTTTGAACCATTTCTTGCTCTAATTTCATTTGCCTATCTTGTTGGTTCTCTTCTCCTGCATGTTCTTCCTGGGCTTCTTCATTTTCATCCTCGGCTTCATCTTGCGGAGGAGGACATTCCCAAAACCGATTAGCAAGAGCAGCCATTTTTACTGGATCAGATCTGCACCTCATTAACAACAAAGCATTCTTAGGCGGAATACATATACTCACCCTCGCTTCGTCTTCCTCCAAGATCTCATTTTTCTGCTCACATTTATCTCCTTCAATCACAATATCCTCAAACACATGCCTTCTCTGACTCCTCCGCGGCATATCATCCTCTTCCCTATCTTCTTCTCCTACTACCAACTCAATCTTCTCCGCCAGAAGCCACCGTGCAAACACCGCGCCGCAAGAGCTAGCACTTCCGTCAGCATTAACATTAGACCCCGCGTTCGGTTTCCCTTCCTTCTCCCCGTGCTCATTATTTGCCATACAAGAAGATCTACAAGGTAAAAAGCAATTAAATTCGGCTCCAAATGCTCTCAGAGCTTCGCATATTGTCACAGGCAAATGAACCCATCTCTGGTTTCTATGAGGCAAGCATTCTTGCTGCTGAAACTGATGACCCATATGCCCATAATCTTGAAAACGATTGGCATCGAGATTATGACTGTTCGTACTGCTGCTGTTCATACTAGTTGCTTGCTCTGTTTTCCTAAAGCTGACTTCTCTTCTACTGGCGGATCTCGCTCTTATTTTCTTCCCCTGTTTCTTAGTCTTAACCCGCACTTGGCCAATACAGGTGACTTTAGGCGAAGATGGCTCGGGGTTTTCGAAAGAACAGCCGCGTTTCTTGCCATTTGTAGCAGGAAACATGGGTGAAGCCTGGCCGCCTTTGATACTCCCACTGCTTCTCAACCTTCTGCTAAGAGACGTGGACAGAGAGATTTGCGAAGAATCTCTGGCACGTCCAGGACTCAAAATAGACTTTGAAGAGATTTTCATGGAGGATGAAGAAGATAAGCGTGATGTGAAACAAATGAAGAGCTCGCTTGTGCTTGTGGTAGTACTAGTGCTGTTGCTTGTGCTGCGATGTGGGGGTCTGTCTATGTCCATTTCCTGCTCTGTTTGTTTTGTTAGCTATAACTTTTTTTTTTTTTTACTGCTTGGTTTTGGCCATTAACAAAGCAAGAGTTTCAGAGATTTTTATTTGGGTAAAGAAAGAAGAGCAGAGAGATGATGAAAGAGAGAGATTGTTGTATTTGTATGGTTGGCTGTATTGTTGTGGTGGGGTGTGTTGTATTATGCAGATGATACAGTAGCAGGTGGATTGATGAAGAGAGAGGGAGGAGTGCGGGGGGGGGGAGGAAAAGAAGGGAAGAAAAGTGGGCTGTGCTTCTTGTTGTTCGATGGGAAGATGACTATATGCTGTTTGTCTTTAGCAGCTATATCCTATATGTGACTCATATTACTAATTACTCCACTGTTTAATTTCTTTTGGTACAAAACGAGCATTTGTGTTTTGCACTGTTTCATTGGTGTGACAATTATGCCCCTTTCCCTTTTTTTTTTTTTTTTTTACCTAAAAACAAACAATTGCACACAATTTTTAGGGTATCTATGTAGACAGCTTCCACGTCAATCTCAATTGAAATTTAGTCTAAATAATAAATTGAGGACTGTATTTCAATCTTTATATATTAGAAACAGTTAAATTTCCTATGTATGTGCAGAGCGATTTTAAACCTCAACTTCAAAATTAAAATAAGGAAGTGAATGTGACTAAAATAAGTGGTAATTTTCCAAATATAAAATGAGACAATAAGTAACATGTGAGTACAGTGGAGCAAAATCTCAAAAGGTTGATCTTTTTATGTTATGGACCACATGAGTTACAAATACTGACAAAGAGGTGATGCTGAGCCATTTTAACAAATAAATATGAGTGAGCGCGCGAGTGAGTGAGGAGGCCTTGTACTACATGTATATATGTAACACATGGCATCAACATTAGTTGGCTCAAATTTTCATTTTGATAAAAGCCAAATTAAAAAAAAAAAAATGAAAAGAAGAAAAGTTATGGAAAAAGGAAAACACTTTCACATACATGACTTAGACTAAAACGTAATGAATTGACACATCAACAATAACGCAACAAATTTTGCTCTAAAATCAAACCTTCACTGATTGATCGTTAAAGCATAAAAATTAGTGAAATGAAAGCATACATGTATTGAATAATTGAACGAATAATGTGAGATGAACATGAAAAATGAAATGGAAAGGCTAGGCATGAACGTGGCCAGATCATTGAGCAAAAAATGAAAAATGCAAGATGTAAGTAAAATGATAGGATAAAAAAGACACAAAACACAGTTACTTGCAAAAGAATAAGACGACGATGATGAAGTTGGAAGAGTCTTCCTCTGTGTATTGTGTATGCTATTCATTGGGAATATCAAATGCCCATCCGTGTGGCATGATTCTCTTTCTGGCCACTTCATAATTCACTCACTCTACGCATAGTAGCAAGTAGCCGTTTTTTTGCCCTTTCTTTCTTTTTTTTTTTTTTAATGAATTAAAATAAAAAATAAAATAAGAGAGAGAGAGAGAGAGAGGGAGACAAAGTGGCAATTATGGGAATTAAAGGAAAAACAATGGGTGTTTTGGAAGAGAGATCACATGGGGAGAGGGAGTGAAAAAAGAGAAGAATCCAAAGGGATGCACGTGACGACAGTCCCCGGGAGAGAGAGATATTTTGTTCGCATAATCGAATGATGAAACGTTCTGCCTTTTCAACATCGAGCCCACGCCCCCATCCTCTGGCGTGCATTACACTCTCCTACCAATCATGCCCCCGTCCTTCTTCTTTATTATTAAAATTCAAAATAAATAATAAAAAAAGCCCTCACTCCTTATTTTATACCGTTTCAATCGTTTCATTTATTTTGTTTAAATATTTAATATTTTGTAACTATATATATATATAATTAATACCATTGGGGTATGACACACGCTCTCACAAGGGAGATTGGGTGAAAAGTATTCAACGGACCGAATGCCTCGTTGGCAGAGACCCGTGCTACGTGTACTAACAATACTAGGCTCCCACGCGTTCCCTTGAGAATCGCACAAAAGGAGCGCGTGAATGAGCGACCTAAAATCGAAATTAAAAAAAAAAAAAAACAAAAAAGGCTGAGATTGGTAAAGAAATTCTCATCTGCTGTTGCAAAAGACCATAACATGCTGCTCTCCGAACCAATGGTCTCTCGCCACGTCATAGCCTTGCTAAAAGCTATTGGGTAAATCAATGTCAGGGGTCAGGCATAGGTGGGGTGTATAGTAAATGCACAACCCTATGTCATTTTAGCTTAAATTAATGGAAAGCCAGTAGGCAGACTGCCAAAAAGGTGTGACACACTCCCCCTCTCTCCCTCCCTCAGAGTGAAGAAACCCTAACTTCAAAGTGAAAATGATGAGGAAAGAAAAAATGAAATAAATAATAAAGGTGTTTTAATAATTATGATAATAAATGGGGTCAAGGGTTACTTAAAAAGGAGGAATTTGACCAAAACATTTACACCACAACAAGACAAAAACCAGTATTAAAAGCACATCATCTTGTTTACCCCTTAAACTAAAACAATCACTTTTTTCTTTTCCCCTTTTAAGTACATGCTTTGGCTTGCCAGCTAGGGCACATACCCATCTGCAATGTCACGACCCTCTTGCCATCCATCCATCCATCTCTTTCTTTTATTTTCTTTTTTCTTATGAGGTTTTTGAACAATTTAATGATAAATGTATGTAATGAAAAATTCAGGGACTACATTCTCACTCACTGCTATTGTGACTTTTACGCAATGGTAAAATTGTAGTATATTTGTAAGGTGGGGAGGGAGCCGTGTTGCAGCTGATCTAAAGATCAGGTAAGGGTGGAGCTGGACCACTGCGATGGAGAGAGATAGCTAGAGGGTAGGGTTGGGAGTGGTAATTGGTGAGTCAGTTGTCAGCTTGGGCTCGACCTGTATACGGAGAGTTTCCCTCCCTGCCACCCACAGTGTCACTAAGCAGGTTTATCTCTGCATTCATCTATCCTGGCCCAACTTCATCTTTATTTAATTTTCTCTATCTACAACACGTACAAGCAACTTTATTTATTGGCGCACTTATTACCCAATTTCATTCTATCATTCACTTCATAATTGTGCACTATATAGCACATTATTTGAAAATTTTCAGATTTAAGAAACAAAATTTCCTAAACCTAAATTAAAATATTTACGGTTAATTATTATTTCTTGACTTCCAATCAATTACCCAAGTCCATAGATCCACTCAGAAGATAATAACAATAACAATTATTATTCTAATCTTGTTTGAATAGAGGGTGATTAAGACATCAGAAGATAATAACAATAATAATTATTATTCTAATCTTGTTTGAATAGAGGGTAATTAAGACATGAACAAGTATTTGTGCTTAAAGGTAGAGCCAGATGACATCCCATATGCTCCTCACTGACGAAAATCTTGTACCATGGATTTGGGACATCATACACATTAACACAATTATTAGAGAGGCATGTGCCCTCAACAATTGGAGAAATTTTTGGAATACTGTCCTACATACATAGTTGCATACATAAGACATGATACGCTTCCTTATGATTGAAATTATTTTAAAACCTACTGTTAAAGAATTATAATCCCCTTACTTTTCAAGTAATAAGAAAGGACTGTTTTCCTGGTTCATAAATTAAGAGAAATGCCTAGTCAGTGAGAGAAAAATTTCATTAACAGTAACAGAATAATGTCTCCATGCCCCATTACATGATATGGCGGATTGACAGCTTCATAATTTTTATATATATGTTCATATCATTTGTAAATTGTTCAACTCATACACTTCTAACAATTCAGATTGAATTTGACACATATAGTTAATTATACATGATAATTAATGCATAAGTCATATTAATTTCAACTATTGAAAGTGCATAAATCCAATAATTTACAAATGATTGTAGATATATGTGTAAAAATATCGAACTACCAATCCTTCCCTTTACATGATTAAGTTTAATAGCCTATGAGACTCAAAAGACAGAAAAGGAACTGACCTGCTGAGATTACAAAGTAAAACATAACTTGCACCGGTTTGATGTATACAAATTTCAACTTGCATTTATTAATCAAGTCACCTTGGGACCGGACTAATGACCATCATCTGATTGTAAGATCAACTAGATCCAAGATAGACAACTATACAGAAAACAGAAGGAAAAAGAATTTGAAAAACTAATAATCCTTTTTCTCTTTTTGCCACGATATTTCTCACCCTAAGACCTATTTAACCCCACCTATCCTAACACCACACTGGGTTTTAAGCCCAAGGGCTCTTTCTCAACAATTTACAGATTCTCAACCTGATATTGATAGTCATTACTCACAAAACTTCCTTTTCTAGACATGATGCAGATGGTGACTGTGGAACAAAGTGGGCCTAAAATGCAGTAATGACCTTCCAAATACAACTTGAGTGAATCATCTGTACGAATGCTTACGGCATATTTTGTGAAAGTTCCAATCATTGACAGAGACCCTCAGAATTATGTCATGGAAACTACTTCAGTCAAATTCCAGAACTACTTTACCAGGAATAAGCCTCTTGTCTTTTGCCTCATGAGCCTCTTTCACTTGTGTCACAGGAAATGTTTTATCAACTGGTATTTTGAGCTTCCCAGCTTCAGATAGCCTGCGAATCTCTTCTAAACCTTCTGCATCAGCCCGCATGTATGTGTATGAATATTCTGGACCATCAGAGTAAAAAACAAACATTGGTTCAATAGTCAAAAAACATGATGATTTGCAAGTGAATGGGATGTTTTAACCATTTGAAAAGAATACTTGACATCCTCTTTTCCAGCATAAGGCATGAATTACGAAAAAATTTTTTGCAAAAGCTTGAAAAGGTTGCACAGACACAAGCATTTTGTAACATGAAGAAGTTTCTTTAGACACTTTCAGAAGTTTTTTCTTCAAACAAACTTCACCAATATGGGGGTACTGGGTCAGCATGAGGGCAGCTTCTGCCACCTCGTAACTCCCTTCCTTATACGTGCTATAGAGGAGAGTAATACTTGATCATGAAGAACAGTGGCAGGAAAAGAGAGAAATATTTGTGGAAATAAGCGGCAGGAAAAGAAAGGGAGAACCACGTCCCAATAGGTGGTTGATCCTCAAGTAGCACACAGAAGATAATTTATTGCAACTTAACAAAATTCGCATATATACCCCAAAACTTCCTGGGCATCTTTTCAAAACTTAATACACCAGATATTTCTGTTCGCTATGTTTTTCCCAGCATAGACATCAATATGACAGCTAAGCCCGACAAACTGTAAACCAATTTGAAGACGGCAAATAGTTTAGAAAATCATCATTGGATTATGATCACATTCAACTACTTACAAGCAACCAATAATGAAGCTGAAAGAACATAAGTATTTGCACTGTGGATAAGGGATTTAAATCTACAACTTGGCAAGAAAATCCACACTTTTTCTGTTCAATAGATTTTGAAGTTTAGTAAATAGCTATACCTATTCCATGAGAATACCAGTACTCCAGCCGTTTCTTCAGTAGCACTGCTGTAGCTAAAGGAAGTCCAAATGCTAATCCATAATGATCCGCGAAAGACGCTGTCTCACCCTATAAACAGAAGTGAAGTAGATCATGAATAGCTTATGTTGAAGCATTCAGGAATATAGCACAAAAAATTCTTCAAAAAGCAAAAATAAATTAGCTTTCATTTCTTACGTGAAGTGTCATATAATGCCCACCCCTCTTCAAAATATTGATGCCCAATCTTTCAGTCTCTGGTCCGCCAATAGTGTCCAAAACCGCATCAAACTTCCCCTTTATTGCCACTTCAAGGTCCTAAGAATTAATCATGGTTGATAAATTATCAGCATACAGAATGTTAAATTTCAAACAGCTGAAAAAATAGAATCAAGCAAATTAAAGCAGATCATATCATCACCTCAGAAGAATAGTCAACAGCTTGCTCAGCACCAGCTGCCAGCACTCGATCTATACTTTTGCTTCCACAAGTAGCAGTAACACAACACCCTGAAGCTACTGAAAACTGTACTGCAGCAAAACCTACCGCTCCTCCTCCACCCACAACTAACAACCTCTGTCTGGGGAGATGAGGATCAATAATGAGCAAATAAATAATGAAAATTTTCCCTTACACATACAGAAACTTTGGTTGGGATATCATACTTTCATCAACTTCAAAAATAAATAAATAAATAAATAAAAATAACAAAGGGACCAATATTTTGAAAGGTAACATGGGTACCAATAATTGGGAAAGTTGACACAGGAACTGATAATTTGGAATCACACAGAAACGAGATACACAATCCATTTAAGCATCAATGACAGTGAAGGGTTATATAAATTGCTGTTAATTATAAATGTGCATCATATACATATCACATAAACCTGAAAGTTTGCTCAACTTTTTACGATGAACAGCAAAGTTTACCATTGGCGAATACCAATAAAGGTTTATTGATAACCCATCATAAAACTAGTACAAGTGGAAGAACAAAAAAAATGGTCAGCATAACATCCACACACACACACAGAGAACAATTTCTGTTAATACAATTTCATTGCAGCAGTAGAACGAATACATGTCAAAATTGTCAATTTTATTTTTAAAAGCACAAAAACCATTTTTATCCCAAGAAAGAATTTTGTATCTGCAAAATACATACCCCTCAGTTATCCTAGCAGTACTTTTTAGAGCTCTCCAAGCAGTCAGCGCAGCAAAAGGAATTGCACTTGCCTCCTATAGGAACACATGAAACTATATAAAATGATGTTCTACAGTAAAAGGTTATTATCAAAACAGAAAACAATGTCTTAATCGTTCAGCCAAAAATTGAGGTCATAAAAGTACTAATTTATAGCTACTCGAAAGGATAATTAAGCAACCATTTTTGGTGCTAAACATTAAACATCTTACATGTGGCTAATATGGATAGCAGTCAAATATAACTGACGAAATAAAGCTAACAACAATATATTCAAAACCAGAAGGCTAGCAACAATAATATATTCAACTTGAAACCACAATGAGATTAATTCTTACTACATGCGTAACTGATGCTGGCTTTGGAGTAAGTTCATCTTCTGAAAGAATTGCATAGTCAGTGTAAGTACCCCTCACAGCAGTTGGGTGCAATGCACCAAAAACTTCTTGTCCTACAGTCAGAGATTTCACTGAAGCTCCGACAGCTGCAACTTCACCACTAACATCACGACCCAAAATGAGAGGTAGAAGAGGTTCAAATATGGACCGACCATAGCCTGATCGCATCTGAAAGAAATTAAAATTTAGAACATTAATATATTATGATTGCAAGGCCGAATGCTTTCCCAAAGAAAATTCGAGAATCCACTAGAGTGGCAACCAAATAGTATGATAAATCAGTTACAATCTTGTCCGAGATAGCAAACTTGTAAGTAATCTACAGCTGAACAGAATACAATGATTGTGTCCAGAATAAATACTAGATATCTTCTGATAACATTTTTCAGCTGCCTTAGGGCACGCATTAACCTCACATAATTCTTAATACAGTTCTCCATGATCATCTATTCACAGAAACATTACCCGACACTAACAATTATATAAAATTCAGGATTTAAATTAATTAAGCCAAGTTTCACTTTCATGGCAATTATCGAGCTCAATATTCAATGATAAAAATACATATCTACTTAGGCAAATTCAATTCTTCATTTTCCTTCAATATCTCATTATTTTCTCCGCAACCAAAGAAAGAAAAATACACAAAACAAGGATCGGCTCAAATGAAAACTCACTCACTCTTGTATCAAGTGGATTGATAGAAACAGCTCGGGTTCTAACGAGGACCTCGTTGGCTTTGAGATCAGGAACCTCCACATTGGGCCGGACCTCCAGCACCTGCGGGCCGCCGAACCGCGGGAGCACGACTGCCCTGCAGCTGGTCACCATGAACCGAAGGAACCGTAATGACCAAACCGAATTGTTAACGTTCCTTTGAGATTTTAGGATTTGCATTTTTGCGTTTATCTTTCTGTAGTATCCTATCTATTTCTTTCCTAGTTTGGTTTTGGAGCCAAGTGTTGGGGTTTCTGTATGTTGAATTGAAGAAATGCTACGCATAGTAGGTGTTTGTGTTTTGTCCGCACAGAAGGTAGTTGTGTACGTGTCCTCCGTGTATTAATCCTTCGACCCTTTTTTTTTAATTTTCAAAATTATTTTGGATGGAGATGATTTTAAAAAATATATATTTACTTTCTAAATTTACATAAAATTATAACCAACAGGTGTTAAAAGGAAATTCTAGCAGAAGTTATTTCTATCGTCTGATTACAATGAAGAGCTCGCTTTTTGTTCCTTTCCCTGTCCAAGTAAACTCGAGAAATGAAAAAATTCTGAACGTCTTCTTCTTCTCAGCTTAGTTATTAAGACTGAATTTTCCTTTTTCTGTTCACTTCTGCCGTATCTTGCTATTGGAAAAGTACGAGATGAACCCAAGAATATTATAAACCTTACCAGGGTAAATTTAATTGAACAAAGAAAATTCATGTAACTGAAGCTTGTATATAAATATTCAAGAAAAAGATAATGTCAAAAACTGTGAAATAAACCTACTATTTTTCATAAATATTTTAGCTAGAACTGCCGGTTGTGGCACTTGTTGCAGCAGTGCCGCTCAATATAGCAGCACCACTTGGAGGAACAGGATTGCTCACACTGATTGCACTGCTGCCAGTGGTGTTTTTGGCTTCTGCAGTCGTAGTTTGGATGGGTACAGATACAATGGAGTGAGATACAGGGGCAGCTGGGGCTACAATTCCACTGCCCTGCTTCTGCACCATTTCGGAGGATGAACTAATAACCCTAGGAGCAGTGGCTGCAGAAAGATCCGTGCTAGTTTTCTGCTGGTCTGCAGGTGCTGAGTCGTTCACAGCATGAAGTTGTTGCAACCTGTAATCAGTTTCAGGCCGACGGCAAACCTTTCTGAGAGGCACAATTTCCTGAGGGTTCAAATCAACAACCAACGATCTGTCACTGATCATAAAGCACACCAATATATTTATTTAACAATACAAGGATTTGATTAACAGTCATAAAGCACCATAATCATTAATTACATAATGTGTAAGTTATATTTGTTCCCAAGAAATTAAATTAAATTGTTTTCTCGTAAACAAGTAATGGGAGTTATGTTCATTTCCCACCCAACTAAAGTTTAAAAACAACAAAGAAAATCTGCAAATTTTGATTGGAGACTTTCCTTAGATCTATATCACCAAATATGTTCATTTCAAGTTTACACATTCAAAAGATATCATGGAGTAATACATAAAAAATGTTGCACATCCAGAAAATTTGCATTTGTTTCAGTAGCAAACATTACATAACTAAGAACTCATAATACTGTTGGTCACCTCTTCATATCCGTTGAATGGAGCCCAAATGTTTAATCTAAAACAAGTGAAATTTGTCTTGACAAAATAAGCCTATGCATCAATAGAATTGTAACTACGTAAAGGGTTGTTGCATAACTCTCCAAGGATTACCATTCTATCACAGAATAGAAAATATATAAGCCTAGGTCAATTGCCAACAAATTGTAGGACACAGTATTTTAATCTCACAACCAACACCCGTACTCAACCTGAATAACAAAAATAATGACAATGGCCAAAGCTACCAATGGAAGAGGTAATGTACATTATGTAAACAAAAATAAAAAGGGATCACATAGAATAATGAAATGTAGACCATCCCTAGACACTAGGATAATGACCCCCAACAAGATCTGTTACAAAGAACTACTAGATGAGCAGCTTATCATCATATTGGCCATAAGAATTATATTGCTTTTTACCCATGGGAGTCAGACCACAAAAAACAAATAAAAATAAGGGGAAACAAAAGGAGATGAATAACTTATACCTCAGATTGATCATGATCATAGCGTACCAAAAACCTACAGCGACAACCTCTTACATCATGCCTTCGTCGTTGTGCATCAAGAACGTGGGCATCAAAGTAAAGAGCCTGATCTTTACCTTCCTGAGAATTTCAATCACATTAGATATAGGTGTTCACATGCAGAACCAATTATAAGTAGCTTCTCTAATAGTTTGAGTAAAAGCATTCTTTTGTTAGCTTTTACAAGTAGTTATTCCCACCTGAAAACAGAGTATGAGATCTCCAGGAAGAACAGCAACACATTCTGATGCTTCACATGGAAGAGAACGCTGCCGAAGATGCTTTTTAATGTTAACCCACTCATCCTCCTCTGGTCCAAAACCAGCAAATCTTACCTGTACTTCCTGTAGGAAGACCAATATTTCAACACAACATCAGAAAAGCAGAAAAAAGCACAAGTGAAATCAATTGATAAATGAGACCATTTCTATTATTATGTTGTGTTAGAAGTTCAAGAAGTTCAAGAAGTCCAAGTACTATGAAATTTTATACAAAGTCAAATCAAAATTTGAAGAATTCACACAATATAGACAAGGTTAAATAACTGTCTCATAACTTGCACTGTATCAACATATGCAGTGACACATTTCAAAATCTTACCGGATCACTTGTCTCTAAATTCCTATGGGCTAGAAAGGTTGCAACATCATACCTAAGTACAGAAGACAAGGTAATTAAATTACTTACGAAACATTTTAAATCCTTACGATGATGACTATCACTTACTATGAAAAGAAGCAAATAAAAAGCCACCTCATTTCCTAAAATGTACAGCAGGATAGACTTACCATGCACCATCCCTTGCAGATTTAGCTTCAAATTCCATAAAAGTACTTTCTGATGTGGCCCTCCCTGCACTTGAAACTGGGCAGAAAAAAAGAAGAACTGAGGGGCAAACAGATCTGAAAGTTTTATAATGAGAAGCAGCATTAATTCAACTAGAAAGCATAGAGAAAAAGGGAAAATTGAAGTTAAGTGGCTTGTTTCTTCGCCTTGCTTTCTAGATCCTGTCGAATGCAGTCTCTTAATGACCTTTCAGGACTTCCAAATGACATAAAAAGGGTATACTTTGTATGCATGATCTTTTCTCCTTTTCAGCAGAAACCCTTACTGGACATTGGGTTCTCAAAAAAATATAAAGGATAAAAAGAAACGGTAATAAAAGAATTGCTTATAAGTAAAGCTGTCTTCCCAACATTTTCCTTCCTCTTGCATTACGTTTACTGAATAAAAATGAGTCATTACAGAACAATCCCCAGAAAGAAAAGGAAAAACAAAAATAAAAGTGAAAGATGGAGGTTGTGTGTTTTAGGATGAGTGTCCAGGCTGCTACACGTCTATATTTGGACTGTAATATCAAGGTATATATTCTTCATCAAAGTAACACAAGGCCTATAATATATCTAACCAAGAGAGTGCTGTATATATTTATATATAGATATAAGAGCTCATGGCAAAGGTCTGTACCACCTTAGTGTTTTTTTTTTTAACTTATTTAATACTTTTATCATGTCATACATCATAGTGCAAACAAAAGATACATTAACTCAAAACACAGTGAAGGCATATAATTATATGTCAGTTTTGTATGTTTTGAGTGGAATTCAAGACATGTATAGTTCAGAACAATGAAACCTAGAAGATTCATGTATTACAGAAAATGATACTCCATAATAATGATTCATACATATGACAAAAAAGATGCTTCTCTTGTATCATTCCAATTTATTATAATAATGTTTAACTCTTAGATGTTTAACACATCTCTCATAGTCCAAGCTCCAGTTTACAAGTAAAATCAGAAAAATTTCACTGAAAAGGTAATTTGTCAACAACTGTTAAGTACGTAAACAAAGATGCAGTCATTAATTTCCTCTCCTAGTAAACACCATAAATGAAGAGCATCAAATACCATGAACCATCAAGTGAAAAATTGTTTATTTACTGGACAACTACAAGTTGATGCCTAATTAGATGCAGAAATTACAAAGGCAAACTAGTAGTCTTTTGGTATACTTTAGTTGTCGTTATATAAAGAACAAATAAGAGTATGTAAGTCTCTTGAGAAGCAGTAGTTATTGGAATAAAAGGGGCAAAAAGAGATTCACAACTTTAAGCCTAGATCAGAGTCCATTCTACCTGAAGGAGGTGGCACAGAAGAAGGCATGGAGGCAGGAATGGAGGAAGCAGGCATGGACGCAGGAATTGGGGCAGCCACAGGTTGAGGAATATTTCTCACTGGAGCAGAATCATCCCGGGCCATAGGTGTTACATTTAACTTTCCAGGAGATTTAATTGATTTCGCCCTTATCGCATACCGCCTATTTTGGAACCAATTCCAAACCTATAATAAAATCAATGTATTAATGTATTAACTCCGAATGACTACTTATTGTTGAAAATGCAATAAATACACTTACTTGCTTCATTTGCACAATAATTTTCCCTTTTCGTTCTGGGGACTCACTACAACAAAAATGTAATGCATTTCAATTCCAATATCATAAAAATATTAACAAATATAATATGTCAAACTCTAGATAGAAAAAAGGCACACCTGAACTTCTCTGCAAGTGCTACAAGAATTTCCCGTGATGGCATTGCATTGTGGTGCTCTTGCAAAATACCTTCCATCTCCGTAACCTTCATAAAGAGACAATTGTACAACTCATTATTGAAAGTAATAACTACGTGAAAACCTTAATGGCAACAAAATTAATTTTCGTTCCATTTAATAGACAGTGGTTCACCTATTGAGCTGTACCATTCCAAAACAATAGAAGCGACCAATCAGAATAACTAAGAAACAAATTAACCCAAATAAAGAAATTTTTCATTAGCATGAATTTGCATTCTTCACCACAACAACCTCAGTAACTCGTTGACTTCCATAAATGTCAAGAGACTCAGAAATTGTCCAGAATATCAATCAGACAAAAAGAAGAATTATAAGTTACGGTAAAAATCGTTACCAATCAAAATAGTTTAGATTCAAACAAAGTTAAAGCTATAAACATGTTTCCCACATAAGAACCAAAAAAAAAGGCGCGAAAAGCTTATTTAAAAATTTGTTCCTTGAAACTACTTTTTAAAAGCCAACACCAAACTTGCGGCAAGCAGGACCATCAAATAAATGTTTCTAGCTTTCATTTTGAGATTTATGTTCATGAGAAACAAGTGACAACAAAGGTACAACCCTAAAATTTCTCCCCATATTTCATCTCTGACGCTGGCAGCATAATTTTAAAAGTGGGAGGCAAGACATATAAACCACTTAAACTCAAAAATCACAAATCATAAATTAAACGCCAAGCAACAAATTTTCATTACAATCACATACCAAAATCCTCAGTAAGGAATCCATCAATCTAAAGCACCAAATATATTCTATATTGCAATTTTTAAATACTTAAAAAGAATTAAGCACGACCTACACAAAAGAAAGTCAAGATTCAGAAAATCAAACATGTAAAACCTGAAATCGCACTAAAATTTTTGCTACCTTCAACACTTAACTGTCCTCACAAACTTACATATCCATGCATCAAAGATTGCATAAACATCAAAAGACAACGTGAAGAAGACAACAAGAAAAATTTTAAACGGAAGAAAAAAAATCGAATGATCCAATTAACATTATCAACTCTAAATTAAAAATTCGAAGTACTTCAACACATTCACACTCCATAAACATACATGCAGCACATTTTACATGAACATCAAAAACAAAACGGGTAAAAAACAAACAGAAGCAACCTAACAACAAATCGACCGAATCAACATCTCGAACACTAAATACAAAATTTAAACCACTGAGATACATTAATATTAGAAACAATCATTTAAATAAAAGGAGGGAAAAGAAGAAAATACCTCAGCGGGAGTGAAGCGGAAGGCGGGACCTCCATTACTGGGAGGACGACCCATGTCAGCGGAGTTTCCCTTCCTCTCTCTGTCTCTGTTTCTCGTCCAAGTATAACAGGAAAGCGGAGAGACTAACCGCTTGAAAAAGGGGGAAAAAAAAATTAAAATCCAAGAGCAATATATTGTGTTGTTTGGGCAACGGGGAGTTCGGTGTTGTAAACGGGAAGAGATTGCGGTTTTTTTTTTTTTTTTTTTTTTTTCTGTTTGTGTGTGTGCGTATGTGAGTTTGAAAGGGCGGAATCAGACAGTCGGGTCAGGTGTGTCCCGTGCGGTGATTATGGCTTTGGTTTTGATCTGAAACCCAACGAAAAGGATGCCCTCCTCTAATTTTAATTTTTAAATCAACCCACCAAATCACCCTTTTATTTTTCTTTTTATTTCTTTTTCAATTAATTTTTGTTCTTTCCCGTTTTAAAAGTCTTTTTTTCTCTCGCGTTTACCCATCTTTTCTTTGATTTTTAATCTTGTAATAACGTAATTTAATTTCTAAACTTATATATATATATATGTTTATTTTCGCATAAAGTAAAATATGATTTGATTTATGCACACGTATATTTATTCTTATATAAGGTAAATTATACTTTAATTTATTTGCATATATATTTTCCTATAAGGTAAAGTTATATTAAAATGAGTCAGGACAGATTTCATAACGTAAACATACTTAATTTGTTGGAAAATATTAATTAGGTGTGAGTTCTTATCATATATACGTTCTTATTTTCAAATTAATGGATTTTTTCTTCCCTCTATATTTATCAAGATAAAATCAATCAAGATTCACAACGTTCTCAACCTGTAAATTAACTAATAGTGTATCAAATTAGTTATATTATAGATCTTGACATAGATGTTACAACAACTTTTGTTCTAGTCAAATCAAATTTTTATTAGTTTTGAACATAATCGAAAAATAAGTTATGTAATAATTAAAAATAATAATAACGTAGTTATACCAGCTTTTCATTGTCAAAAGTTCACATCTAAAAATTTATTATTTATTTAGTTATTTCTACGAGAAGGTTCTAACGCACGATTTAATCATACGTCACACAGATTTTCCAACACATAAATAATGCAATAACAAGCAAGCATTAGATAAAGGTAGATATGAAATATCACATCAAACTTCTTATGTTTTTAGAAAAGAAGCAAAGCAACAAAAAGGCATGTAGATGATGAACCATCTGATCTGCTTTCTCATCTAAAGTTCACTCGTCATCTTCCACATTGTTGACCCGTTCACATTCATCGATCCATTCACTATAACTGCAGTCAAAAAAGAATGATTCTTGGTCAGATTAACAGAAGGTCAAAAAGATAAATCTGTAGTTCTACAGAGAGTGAATTTCAACTCACATGTCGATAGCTTCAGTTAAAGCTGCAAAAACAGAACAAGAAAGAGATTATTAGTTCAACTCTATACTTACCACGAGTCAAATAACTAAAAGAAACGAGGATGTACTCTCCAAGAATCAACCATAAGAGGTCATAACCCATTAACCTTTTAAGTTTTGAGGACATTTCAACATTATTTATTTGCCACACATCATACACAAAAACAACCTTACATTATATCATAAATGATTAGAAAAGCAAGTTTGGATCGCCTAACAGAACATGATAAAATTTCTTTTAACCCACAAGTTACATCACTAATAGAAGTTATTTTCCAAGTGCTTTATCAACGACTGTGATCGATTCAATATTGGATGTCTGAGCACACACTAAAATTGTTGCAAGTGCACATAATTTTCTCAGAATTTCAAGTAGGCAGTTGGACACAACCATGCTCATATAATCTTCATAGCCTTATTAGAGTTTGGGAAGCCTTTACAAATTTTAAATCATGATGATCTATGCTAGATATTACATAACTTAATGTCCAAAGCAACAAACTATAATACATACCTGTCACTGTTGTGCTAAAGCTCTCCCCACAAATTGAACATATCGCCTCGCCAATCAAGTGCTTCATGTCACTGTAACCAGATTTTTTTCATTTTAGTTCCAGAAAAAACCACTTAAAGTAAGGCACAAATGCAGACACGCTGTGCATTAACTCAATTCCTATTTAATAGGAAAGCACGAATTTGAAGAACATACACAGAAGAAGAAGGGGCAACAAAATAATCTACAATCCTCACTGGCATAAAGCCCACAATGAACTTCATTAAGAAAATTGTGAAGCAGAGTGTACATACATTCAAGCAGTTATTAACGGAACAACTGCACAAGAATAAGTGGCCCATTAATAATTAGTTTCTATTTGTCCCTCAGTTTGGAGTATGGATATAATATGCATGCATTGCAACAATTCTGAGGTTGTTAGGTTGTAGCAGCAAGTGTTTAGGTGCAGCTGAAACAAGTATCACAAAAAAATTGTATGTTTCGTCTAAGCACATTATATATTAAAAGGAAATAAAACCAAATGAACTCACATTCGACACTCAACACTTGTTCCATGATTGCAGAATGGACAACTGAAAACAGTATCAAGTTTGTCCATTCGCTTCTTAGGCGCTGGCTTTGCCCTTGACTTTCTTTTCCCCATATGTCAACTCAAGCCTGTTTTGCATCAATATTTCAATTTAATTAGTTCATCGTGCCAATAAGCATGAGAAACAACACATATTAAAAAGAGATTGCACAAAGGTTATAAAAACGATAAACACTTTAAGCTTTTTCATCAATACTAAAAAGGTTATTTGCATGCAAATGAAAATTTGTTTGCCTTCTATCAGTCAACAACCAAGCAAAAGATGTTCCCTGTAGAAACAAGCACGCTTGCTCTTTGAAAACTAAAACACCTGATAATAAAAAATGAAAGAGAAATTATCAAAACAGAGATCAGTAATTGATAGCTCATCAAGCAATATCTGACATTGATTTATCCACAGTTATCAGAAGAAAGATAAGCCCAACTAACATTAAAACTAGCAAAGATAACACTAAAAAAAGAAGGAAAATGGAAGGAAAGAGACCTATCCTTCCTTTCATCCATTTGGTTGATAAGATGGAAAAAAAAAGAAGAAGAAGAAGAAGAAGAAGAAGAAGATGAGAAGTTTTTGACTTTTTCACTATTTGGCATCACCTAATAAGAAAAGAGAAAAGGTACCAAAATATGTTAATCCAACTATTATTGTTGAATTTGTATATGCAGGAAGAATACCAATGTGTGATTCTCTGGGTGAACAGATGACGTTTCAGATGTTAAAAATAATCCCTATTTTCTAATAATTAAATGTGAGTTTGTACTTCATAACAAATCGTTAAAACCAAACAAATGAAAATAGCTTATCAACTCACCAAATGGAAACGAGCAAATTACAGATAAAACAAAATCAATGCAATTGAAAAACCGACCCTAAAAAAAACTAAATCACGAAACCTTAAATCAATTAATTCCCAAAAAACGAATATGACAATTAATAATGATAATGATAACGTTAGCATTGTAAATAATCCAAAATATACCTGAATCAAATGCAGCTAAGGCGGTTTCTCGCGAGAGAGATATCGACGAACAGTAAGTTTATAATCTCAACAGACAGCAAACCCTAAAGAACCAAAAGTCGAAGCTTATACATTAACCAGTAGGACTAAAAATCAGAAAAAACAATAATGTTATCTGCATTGTAAAGAATCTGAAGCTTGCCTGATTGAATCGGCAATCGCGAGGGTTTCGAAATCGAGAGAGAAAGAGCCGTTGATTGTTATTTTTGTAAGCTTTTCCTTTATTTGAATTAAGAGCGATGACCTTGGGTCAACGACGGACGTCCTTTGCGTAAAGGCAATTTGCCGCGCTCAAATATCACAAATTTAGTACGCTCCAATTCGCACGTGGCATGCCTTCCGCACGTGTAGTCCTACTACTTATTAGTGATTACCTAGATTTTTTTCATTTTCCTCTATGAAGATGAATTTGCGTAGTTCCAAAATTTGGTACACACTTCCTTGAAATTTATTATAAAAATTCCTAATAAATATATTTCTCATAAATTTTAATATTATAATAACTGCTTATAAATTCGAAATTTTTGTTTGAGGAGAGCCTTTTTCGTAAAAAAAATATATATTATTCAAAATTGTTACTATTTAATCGTAATTTATAATTTTTTTTGGCTGATTTATAACTAGCAAACCTAAGTATAATAAATACATTAAACTAGTAGTAGTTTTTCAGACTCAACAGTATTTATTAATAAATGTCACAAATTGTTCAGCATTATAATCTATTTTGGATTCTTTCCCAGTTCAAGCATTCTCATTTTTTAAAATTACATATGAATACAAAGTAACAAGAGAACATTTAAAAAATTATTGAACAAAATTCTCTTACTGAATAAGGAAATGCTTCCGACAGAATAAGAAAAATGTAAAGAACAAATCCATTCCATTTCAATATTTGGTGAGCACTTTTAACCGATAGTGAATGGAACACAGCTCTCTTGGGCAAGGAAAAAGAAGGAAGCATCTTATAAAACATGAGGTGACCAGCTAAGGCAATTACCATCTACTGATTGCCGCCGCTTCTTTCTTTTACCAGTCACTAGCAACTTTTCCAAGGAGTATTATGTCATTTTGCTTGAATTGTCCGACCCGTATGGTAGCTTCCAAACACTTCAACAGAATTATGAGCACAACCAGTACTAAGATGCAGTTGTAGCAGCATTGATATTCAAAGCATCTTTCAGTTTTGGTTTCTTTTTATGCTTCCGTTTCATCTGTTTTTGCTCAAGCTTCATTTGATCCTTGACACCTCTCTCCCACCGTTTTCTGTTTTTCATATATAGCAGCATTGCTGCACGAGCATCATCTATCTGTTACCACATAGTTGATATATTAGTGTCAAGACAAAATATATAACCCTGGAAACTGCAAAGAATTGAGAAGAAATGCAAATAGCGTAGGACTTTCTGGGGGAGCCGAGTTGAAGTTCAGCAAAAGATACTTCATGTTCCAAAATAGAGGTTAAGATAGAGCAAGAGTATCCTGTAATACTTCCCTAAAGTTTTCAGTGACTACGTGCTTTAGCATTTTGTCTTAAAATACCATATATTCTTTGTTTTCTATGAAATGTAGCTTTTTTTTTTTGCAATAATACGATCAACTACAATCATTACAAAGCCAGTGAGATATCATGTATATTAGCTTTTATTTTTTCGGCGATAATACCATCAACTACAATCATTACATAGCCTGTGAAATATAAAGTCTAGACTCACAGGGCAGTGCTCCCCATTTTGGATCTCAACACCAAGAATCTCAGCTGCAAGATGTCGAAGTGACTTTCTACGACCATCCCTGCTTTGCAGATCACACAGGTTAGCACCAAAGATTCTAAATAAGAATAAAAAAAAATCAATGACACAGCAAAAGTTATTCCCATTTCAGCTAGAGAAGGAAAACAGTACTTTAGGAAGGGTTGATACTCTGAGGTATCTCGCAAATCCTTCTTGGGATGTGTTAATAGTAATGCCTGTCCAAAAGAAAACTGACATAAAATTCTCACGTTCATACTCCAAACAACCAAACAAATAAAAAACTAGATAAGCAAAACCTTAAGATCATTGTGCAAGGCATGGCCAACGAGAATCCTTCCTTCAATCAGCTGTGCCACTTTCTTCTGAACAACCTGAAACTCCTTTGCTGCAGATGCATAAAAGCATGCACAAAATGTGGTAAGACTGTCAATGCACTTTCAAATATGATAGCTTTCCATTCTACAAAATATTTCCATGCCATCCTAAAGTTGACACTAATAGCACATATGCTTCCACATAAGCTATTAGATAGCAACCCGGAAATGGCCCATAGCAAATGTAATGCTCTCAAGTTGAGAAGTAAGTTTAAGAAATGCACCTAAAACAAAAATAATATTAACCTTTCCTCAAGTCTCTGGGTCGAATGCCACTAATTTTTGTACGGAAGTCAACAACCCATTCCACTGGGCGTACAAACTCATCATATATAACATTTCCCCACTTATTTACCTACCATAAAGTGAATACTTGAATGATCAGTAACCTTAAAAGAAGAAAGAGGTATAATTGTAAACTTGCAATGAAAAACCTTAAATTTTATGAATCATCGATAAAATCCATGTTGTGAATTATAGATGGTTCTCTATCATCCTGAACACACAAATCTAATTGATCCTGATTCCTAGAGGTACGAATAGAAAGCTCCACAAACTAGAAAATCAAACAAGACCTTAAAGCATGCATTGGGAAATGCAACAGATTGAAAGATCATCTACATCAAACTCATTGATTGTTGTGTTAACCACTGCACCCTTGGAAAAATAACATATTCCTACCTTACTATCAAATCATTCAATCTTCGAATGCTTTAAAGCGATGCTAACAAATCATTATACTATCAGATGCATAACCAGTTCACAATCCATTGGTAAACAACTAAGAAATGTCAACAACAAGAACCAATAAATACCAGTGTAACTCTTCCAAGAGCACTTTTATTTCCCTGACCAACGCCAACCATTTCACAATCCATAGCTACCACATCTGTCAAACTGTCAAATTGTTAATGTGTTAAGCTTCTTTACATTCATAACAAAGGAAAACAGTAAAGGATATTAACAACCATAACAAATTATTAAAAACAACAAGATGAAGTGACTAGTGTTATTTTTGTAAAAGCAGTCTACTGAACAACATAAATTTGATCATTATGCTCTTTGTGTTAAAGCAAATGATGAAGATCCCACGACCAAAAAAAAGGGGCTTAATACCAAATCAAATACAGACTTGAAAGAAATACCTGATATCATCGTTGATTGGAGTCAAAGTATTGAGCTTAGCATCATTGGACTCTGCCTCAGGCCTTTCTTTTCGTTTTCCTATATGGGAAAAAGTCCAACACAAAATCAGGCAATCCTAAAATGCACAATGCAAACACAAGACAAGGAAACAGAAGTATACTACTTTGATTAACATATTCAAATATTTCCCTTTCTCCAATACCAATTGTTTCTTTAGAACAGAAAGCATTGGTTTTAGCCCACAGGAAAAAGGAAAATTGTTCCAAAACGCCAGAGAAACAATGCTAGACTCATAAGAAACCTTGTTAGCCAAAAACCACAGCCCAAATTACAGAATGTGACGAACGAACAACAGAAAATAGTTTTACCGGTTTTAAACACAATAAAGTAAATTCAAACTCTAATACCAACCAGATCAGAATAAGGAAAAACACAACCTTCTGCGCTAGAAAACTAATAGTAGACTAATTTTTTCTTGTGAAAACATTAAAAAGTGATTACAAAGTGGTAAGCAAGCAAGACCATGGTTACCCAATATAGAGTTTTGCGTAGCGGATTCTGGGTTCTCTTTGGGTTTTGAAGACTTGTTGAAGCCATTGCTTTTCAGCTTCTGTAAAACCAATCAAAACGGAAATAAAACATGTGTACGGTGAATAAAAAAATAGAGAAGAATACGAATATGGATACAGAAATAGAGTCACCAGTTGAAGTTGAGCCCAGTTAGGGTTGAGTTGTAAATGCTTATTAGGGTTTATCTTCTTCTTCTGCTCACTCGCCATCATCTTCTTCGTAAGCGTCGGCGCCAAGGACTCAACGAACTTCTCTACGGCCAAGCGTAAGAGCTTGAACGTGAAACGACAGCGTTTTCGGAGATTAAGAGCTATCGAATCAATTAATTATTCTTTAGGCACTGTAATTTGTCAGTAATTAATTTTAAATAAATCTTCTAAAAATACCAAAAATTGCACTATACTTTTATATTTCCTTTAAAAACAGTTTTTACTTTTGTTCTCTAACTTCCCGTTTATAACTATGGGATTTTATGGCGTAAGGTTTTTATTTATAAAATAAAAAATTTAAAATGTGCTCAAAATTAAGGCAACATAATTTTTAAAGGTAAATGATAAATATATCATTTAATTATTTTTAAAATTAAATAAGAATACAATAATTATATACATATTTTCAAATGTTGAAAATTGTCATTGCAATGATTGAGTCATATCTGAAAATCAAATTGTGTTCATTGATTAAATACAATGAAAAGAATTTGATATTGAATTTATTGTGCAAAATATAATATACTTATAAAGTTGGGTCTCTTACAAATATATGCTCCAAAAAGTTTAAAAGTTCTCACATAAAGAATCTACAATATGCTTTATTGATTAAAAATATTGTTTGTTACAAGTGGAAAAGCAAAAGAATAAATGAAATTGACAACCTTAGTGCCCATATAAGAATAATGAAACATGTATGATGGTATGAAGGGCCAATAATGCACCTCTATATATAAAAGTGGATTCCCCATAAAGATGAATATTCCCATTTGACAAAGTAGAAGAGATCAATTATTGACATTTTGTTTCTTTTTTTTTTTTAAATAGAAAAACATTTATTGGATTTGATTTAAGTGATTAAATATAATGTTTTAGCTAATAGTGTTATGGTATTAACACTTCTAAAATAATAAAAATAAATCATTTCACTTATTCTAAAATCATAACCACTATCTACTTGTAAATTGCACGATCATCATTCCAGTATTTATTACTTAACATAAAAAATGAATTTTTAGTTGTTTATTTTTTAAGTATTTGTAAAATATTTTTTCATACATTAAAACTCTCAAAGTAAATTTTGTAGGAAATAAATTATTGTAAAACACTTGATTCTATTAATTTGTGAGGTCTAAGATAACGAGAAAAAATAAAAGTTATAATGACATCCACCTCCATAATTTGTTTATCATATTTAAAGTAAGAGTATATTTTATCAATTTATATGAAGTAGGTCCTAATTTCTATTGAAATTACAGAAATACCCGACGTGCTACGGTTAAACTGAAACCCAACGTACAAAGGGTAATACTGATACAGTTTATTTAATGAGAACTCAGAACTGAGAACTGGGACCCATTAGATACAAGTGAAGTATTCTTTGTTATTTTGAGATAATACATGAGATTAGAGATCCGAAAGTTATTAGCCCAAAAGCAGAAAAAGGAAAAGAAGAATGGCGGAAGCACTCGCTTGAGTGTCGCGTGACAGTAACGCTCTGATGCCACGAAAACACCCTGGTAGAGCAAAATGAGATAGATTCAAAATTAGTGACGAGCAGAAGCCAAAATCAACTATATTCTGCTTCTTCTCACTTGTTTTTAAGTCTCTGTATCTTAGAAATGGGAAGAGGAAAGTTCAAGGGCAAGCCCACTGGTCACCGCCACTTCTCCACCCCCGAAGAGCTCCGTACGCTTTCTTTTTTTCTTGTTTTACTTATACTGTATAACAATGTTTTCGGTGTAATATCGGATTTAGTAAAGTTTCTGATTACAGGTCATTCTCATTTTTATTTAATTCAGTTGTTAGAATGGATTTTTTTAGATCTATAATTAACTCTCCATGTGTTAATATCTCGCTGGTTGTATGTATGTTTGCTGTTTCTGTTGTAGCGAGTTCCTTCAGATTTGATTTGGATTGATTTATCGTTGTTGCATTCATCTTATAGTTTTTCATTTATCTTTACGACTGGGGTTGCTTTTATTTTCTCATAATATTGAGTTACAAATGCAAAGGTTTATATTTTCTATTTTTGGAGATATTCAGATAAATGTTAACAACTTCCGAAATTGAACTGCTATATATGTTTGCCTCTGCGTGCTCGCGCGCAAGCCTATGCATGAGTACTTACCACTTGGATTGGTAATTAGTAAAACTGGGTTGCTTCTATTCTTTCTTAAATTTGGATGAAATTTGAAAATTCTGTTGCTGCAATGTCTCTTTTATTATTATTTTTTTCCGAAGTGCTGTAATTCGGCTAAAATATAGTTGGAATTATTTGTTTGTTAGTTTTTTTTTTTTTCCATCTTTTTGGACAAGAAGAAAAGAAAACATTTCGCGCTGAGAACTCTATAACAGTGATTGTTGTAATTGTCAACTGTGTAATATTGTTTTTCGAATGAAAGCCTAAGTTAGAGAAGTTTGCTCTATTTTCTGCTGTATAATACTAGGACAGAAGCTGACTTTGCAAGTCTGTCTTTTGAATGGTTGCAGTTGCTGGCACTTCGAACCGTCGTCCCCGCACTTTTAAACAGGTATGCTTCATCTTTCTTCTCTATTCTTGAAGACAATGTTGTTGTTTCTTTTTATTTAATCTTTTTTGAGAACTAGAAGGTACACATTGCACAATACCTATTAATACCACATTTAGATGGTAAATCTTTATCAACTTACCTTGAGTATGTACTTTGTATTTAGCTTACTGTTTCCTTTGAATATTCTTAGTTCTAAATTTTTAGAGAATTTTTTGTAAAAACTTATATTATCCGTCTGTTATTTAGTTTTCTAGCCATTTTTCCTTGCTGATTTTGCAATTTTGAAAAAATATATATTCCATAATGATTTTATATATATAGAAGGAATCTCAAAGTTTAGTGTTCTGAAGAAATTTCACTTCCGAAGAAAACACTGCGTTGGCATTTGTACCAAACTGATGAACAATAGTATATATATATGTATTTTTCATTCACTTACTGCTGTTTGCCATTTCGAAGAAAGAACATTAAAACATGGGCAATAGTTTTCTATAATAATATCTGAATTTGGCTTCATAGTGGTTTCATTCTTTACTTCATTTGATGCATTGAGTATCAGTTGTCATAATTGTTAGAGTGCCATAAGCAATGATTTACCCTCTATCTATTTTCTATTGTTTCTCTTTGTTGCCATGTCCCCGACCTCACTCCCCTAACCCCAAAAGAAGAAACAAAGAGAGAAGATAAAATAAAAGCTGTTAGTATTCATGTGCTTCAGTACATTAAAAAAATATATATTGTTTTCTAATCATATCAGGAAGAAGCTGAAGTGAAGGAGGAGGAGGAGGAGGAAGAAGAGGAGTCTGAAGAGGAGCTGGAAGAAGAGCGGGAGGTTGGTGTTTATTTGGGTTTCATTCTTTTTGTGAATCAATTGATCCACTTACAGTACCTTTTCATAAAAAAATTCATTTACTTTTTTCTCATGGTTGAAATTGGGTTTCAATGTTGGCAGAAGAGGAAAGGCACCCAGGGAATTATTGAGATTGAGAACCCTAATTTAGTAAAACCTAAAAATTTGAAGGCTAAGGATGTTGATGTAAGTTTTTATCTAAATTTCCTATTGTACACTTTTTGTTAGATTTGAAGCTGCTGTGAGTAATTAAATTTCATGTTACAGATTGGCAAAACAACTGAACTCTCAAGGCGTGAAAGGTTTGTACTTATCATTACTATAGAAAATCAGAATGAGCACTAGGTACTGCATGCAAAACCAGAAAACCTTTTATTTGGGAAGCAATTGCATTTTGCTCTCATATTGGTATGATATTGTCTGTTTCCAATTCCTCTTTCCACAATTTTATGCGTTACTTCTTATTGAACTTCATTTGAATGTGATTTTTTTTATAAATGTCTTTTACTGTTTCAGACTATGATGCTTATTATCACAAGAAAGAAATAAAAATTTATGGATAATTTTTTAGCATGTCATTCCATGCGGATTAAAACATCCCTATGGAATTCTTTCTTGAATTTGGAGACAATTATAGATGGGGTTGATGAGGGGTGAAGCTGCGAAATTTATTTACTTTTTACTTAGAAAGTGGAAAAAAAAAATGTCAGTGGAATTCTTCTAAGGCTTGCTTCTGACATAATCATTTTTTTCCATTTGGATAGTTGTATGAACCAAGCATGCTGGTTTTTAGATGAGGAGTTCTGTTGTTATAGTTGCCTCACTTCTATTATATCTGTTTGCAGAGAGGAGATAGAGAAGCAAAAAGCTCATGAGCGATATATGAGGCTTCAGGAACAAGGAAAAACAGAACAAGCAAGAAAGGATTTGGGTAATTGGTTACAGTCATTGCATTACTTATCTTGTCATAGAGTTCATTGAAATTTATGTTAAATGTGCTACAATGCCCCATTAGTAAACCTTGCATCTCATGGTAAGATGAACAGTGATTTAGCAGGAAATAGTGCCACATGATATGATATAATCTGCAACTTGTTATCCTGTCTGTTAACTAGTGTGGTCTTTTTGGTGGTTAACTGAAACTAATGTCGATGTCGAATGATATAGGCTAGTTTTTGCAGTATTTTTATTTTTCTTATTTTCTTTAGATTCCGCTTTAAATTCCTGTTAGAGTCATGTTTGGGTTACTGATTTTAATTGCTTTTATTTTTATTTCTATTTTTTATGTTGCTGGTTTTAGTTTTCATTGTTTTTGTTAGAGTAGGATTTCTATTTCTTATTGTAAGTGGCTTTCTTTCCTTTTTCGTTTTGGCTATGGTTAATATAAATAGGCTCCTTCATTTCAGTTCTTGAGGTAGATTTTGAAGAATATCGGTAATAATTATGATTTCTTCTGGATTTCCTCCCAATGCTCTCTAAATTTCTTCCTTTTCTCTCCGAAATTTTCCCTTTATATTCTTCTTATTTGTGTCACATCAAATGCAATACCATTTGCTATAGTTAAAGTTGAAAGTTTTGTACAATATGTGTTAACAAGGGAGAACTATAAATTCTGTGTAAGTGTGGGGCAGAGTCCGTCTCTTAGCTTCACTTAGGCCTTTGATCTCTTAGGACTTAGGAGTTCTAAGATTCCTCATTTTTTCTTCATCCATTTCAATTGAAGGGGGTTTTGGGATAAGTTTTTAAGTGCTGATCGAGCCTTCTATAGTTGTGGATGGGTGTTCTTTGTACAATATAATCCATGTTTGTTTTCAAAAATTTTTTGTTAGTTTTTGTTTCCCCTCCCTTTGGTTTGTTGCTTTTTTTGTGGACAGCTTGTTCACATTATAGATGTACTGATATTTCGTCTTTAATATATTTTTCAGTTCCTTATACAAAAAGAATGGGAAATGATTAACAGTTAATGCATCTTTGTTTCTAGTAACTGAGAAATGTTTAAGGATGTTCTCAGGTTATTGTACTAATATTTGTAAATTCTCACTTCATGGGAGGGAATGCTAGGGCATTTCACATACAATTCACATTGTGAATAATGTTTGAGATGGTTGGATTTTCTAATCATTAATTATAGAAAGCATGTTGGGCATCATTATATTCTGGTGATGGGTATGCTCAAGTCTTGGTATGTGGCTCAATGTGGGTAAAAATTGTTCATGGAATGTGTCTCCCTTGTTGTGATCCTTGCTGTATTGTGTCTTTTTGAATTATTTGGGTTCACTGAATTTTTCAAATTGCGGATTTATCGTTGTTGTAGTTCTTTGTGTAGCTATTATAACATCTAGTCCTATCTGCTAGCATGTGCTTTCATAGTAATTGTTGTTGCTGCTTCTGGTTTGTTATCCATTTGGAGATAAGAAATTTATTGAAGCAAAGAAAGTGCGTGTAGAAAATACTCAATGGTTATGATGTCTGACCTGAAAATTAAACCTAATACGAGTCTGTGGACTTCTTTGATATATGGGCTGTCATTCTCACAACAAAAACATGAATTCATGTGCTTTATACATATTTCTACAGTTCCATGTGAACGGTATGGTGTAGGTCTGCCAAGGCATCAGTTATGTTCATCTACTTTGTTGTTTCAATCACATAGAAACCATACTTTGATTATATCATTGCTGATCATGTATCCTGGCTGATGTCTGTTATGATTTTCATGAACATCGCATTTTTATTAATGGATCCATTTCCATGGCTACAACACCATCCATGGACTATCATCTTGTTCTGTATACACATACATCTCTGCATTTCCTGCTTCTCTGGTCATTTAGTGATCAGTTCACACCCCTTTTTTAAAAACTCGCTCATTTTTTCAGATTTTTCTGGTTCCTTTATCTCTTGAATGTGAAACTTTTTGCAGTTATCGTCTTAATTGTTTTGACTCATTTTATATTGCTCTTACAGAGCGCCTGGCCCTGATACGGCAACAAAGGGCTGAGGCTGCTAAGAAGCGAGATGAAGAGAAGGCTGGTATGTTTCCTAGCGTTTGAATTCTCTACCATGTGTGCTTTGTGCTGTCTCTTTTTGCTTCCCATTTTGATACTTCCTCTCCCTGTGATTACTTTTAATCAAGTTTCTGGATGGGAAGCATCAGAATGCTGGGCAGAAAATGTGCAATCTTAATTTAGAAGTATTCTTATTTTTTCCTTGGGAAGCTGACATGAGATCCATTTATTCTTGTGTCAGCCAAAGAGCAGAAAAAGGCTGAAGCTCGCAAGTGAAAACAATTCAGAGCGTAGTAAGTTATATATCATTTTCTTTATTGAAAGAATGGAACCTAATGTTTTGTATGCTTAAAAGTTCTGTGCAACAAGAGGGAAAAATAAAAAAGAAACTAAAGCTGATAAATTTCACTTCCTTTGAAAGTTATTACATATATATTTATAACTTTCGAGGCATCAGAAATTTAATCCAAGTAAACTCTGTTGTACCACCGTATGAACACAGATTTCTTTATCATGTAAGCTAAGAACATCATGTCTGCATGGAATATAAGTTTCTGTTAGAATCGAATAGACAAAGAGGTTCCTTTCATAAGCTAACACATTCTCTTTTTTATTTCAATATTCTTTTATGCATCTTTTTCCTCGGCAAAAGTTTCCTTATCTGAATGATGCTATCTTGGGGTTTTTGGGAACCTATCTAATAATTTATGCACCTAAAGCCAATCGGCAAGGCAAACCCATTATATAAACAAAGAGATAAGTGGGGAATCTGTTGAGGAAGTTGAGGATTGTTGTATTCGTTGATCCTTTCCTACAGATAATAAATGTATAAACAAAAAGTTTAGAGGAAGAAGAATATGATGGTGCAGGTAACCTTCCTGAAAAGACAAAAGCCAGGACATTTCTTTCCGTGGCATTAAAACAGTGTAAGACCTTTAACCAAATAACAAGCAGAAAAAAGAAGATCCTTTGTTAATTAGACTTGTCTATTTCAGGTTGCCGTAAACTTTTTCAAAGTCATTTGCTCCTTTTTCTGTTTTGAAACCTTATTCCCCCTGTTTTCATATTTATGATCATCATTTCTCTACGCCAAACAACTCCTAACTCTTGAGGTAGGCCGATCCTATCCTACTGCACGTTATCATATAGATATAGTGACGTGAATTATAATTAAAATTAACGGTGTGTAGTGTGTTTTTAGGCAAATATTTTGCGGGTATATGTTGAATTATTAATAAAAGTAATCTATATTTTCATGAAGTTGATAGAGTGATTAATGTAAATGAATCATAAATTTATGAAGCACGTTGTAATTTAGGGTAAGATGCCTGAAAATAGAATCGTGAGATCGTGGTTAAGGCATAATTGGAGCCGAGACAGCACATGCGATTGAGGACATGACCCATGTTGACGGTTTGACGTGTCCTTTAAGCCGTGGGCTCCACCTGAAAATTTAATCCTGTTGTGTGCTTTTGCGGCTATAAATTAAGAGGACCCACTTGCAGAGAAGTTCCAGAATCCGCCCCAAATTGAAATATTAACCATTTGCAAGGGAACAAAGAATATGCTTTTCTCATACGGTGGCATCAATCTCAGGATTCCATTGAAATTTTGCATTAATTTTAATTTTAATAAAATCATAAATAATAATTTACTCCTTTCAAAAACATATTACATGAGTTGTTGACTAACAATAATAAGATTTTTTTTTTTCAGTTACTCTATAAAATGCTATGCACCTAACATTTAAAATTATGAATTAGATGTTGCATTTTCTATAATTATTTTCTAAATTATAAAAATTTTATAATGTGAATTATAGAAAGAAGGTTTACATTTATTCTACTTAGACGGTCCAGATCAAATCCGTGAGCGCACGACACCGTAATAGGAGAATAGTTGTAGCTTTGTTTATTTGATTGTTATTTGTTCGTTTCTAGGGTCAAAAAAGTGAATGATGACGTTGCCCGAAAACAAGAAAAACACTTTCTTCTTGTGTGGATATCGTTTTTCTTGTTGTCATGTGTGTGGTCAGCAACTATTTTCTTCTAATTTGTGATTACACTGTTACCAAATGTAATTCCAACCCTGGGGTTGCTTGTAAATTAGATTCTAGTTTGCTAATTTGTTTTGTGTATTTTTGTATCTGTAAAAATCAAAAAACAGTTTTGTAAAACGATATCTATTTAACTAATTTTCACCCCTATTTACTTTTCTTAAATTACCAGTAAATAATAATATTCAACCGACCTTTACCTGTCTTGACGTCTGTCAATTACAAACAGATAAATTTATTTTGAATTTTCATCAAATTATGAATTCAGTTGATATAATGTTTTATTCATGAATTATTTTTTAAATTTTTTTATTCACGTAATTAAAAGCAATTTTTCGAAATAAAATGGTATAAATAAATAAAACATGAATTATTTTTTTTAAAAATTGTTACTCCCACTTAGTTAAAATGCAGTTTTTTCTACTTAAAACGGTATAAATAAATATAAATATTTTATTTTCAAAAAATATTTTCATGATGAAGTACTATCAATTATTAAATTAAATTACGTCTTATAATTTTTTTCAAAATAAAACAATAATAATAATTAATAATAAAAATGCTTGAATAACAAGTATTAATTAAATATCTGGGTATGAAATGTCAAATCTACAATGATGGAATCCAAAAATTCACCTATATGATAAGGATATTACTTGAATATTAAGTTGATAATTTTGACTGCATTAAATCAAGCCATCACAATTTTTTTCCGTTAAAAATAAATTCAAATATTAAACATGTTTGTCTCGATCTTATTAACTAAATTTCAAAATTGAAAATTGTTTGAAATCAATAAAAATAATAATATTTTTTTTTTTACAAGGATTTGAAATATGTCAAACTTTATTTCATAAAGTATTTTTAGAAAGTATTTTTTTGAAAAAATATTTTCGAGGAACATGTTTTGTAGAAAAAACTCTTCAATGGCACTTTCGTAATTATAAATACGCACACAGCACATACATACGCGAACGGTAAAAGTCATAAATAAATAAAAAAAAGATTGAAAACCCACAAAAATCCAACGAGTATAAATAATAGAAAGTAGAAACGGGTCTCTCTCTCTCTGGTCTCTCAATCTCTCAATTAATCCTCAATTAGGTCAGTTTTCCCCTTTCGCTCATTAATTTTTTTATAATTAATTCACAATTTTTCTTCAAGACTAAAACTTGAGGATTGGGATTGTTACTCGCAATTTTACGTTAATCAACGAATAAACATATTTTTCATAAATTTTGAATCCTTCATCTTGCAGGGAATTACGATATATATATATTTTGAAGCTCTTAACTTTGTTCATGGTAACAAGGTACAAGTTTTTTCTTCGAATTATGTGTTTTTTTTTTGAATTTGTGTTGAATTTTGGATTTTACGTTATGGGTTATGTGTTGTTCGTCTTGGTTGTTCAAAATCTCGTGAAATTTCATGAATTTTTTTCTTTTATTTCGTTTTTGAGCTTTTTTCACTTTTTAACGGATTGGGTCTCGTTGTTTTTGTGAAAGTTGTGTTTAAGCATGATTGCACGAGTTAGATTGACCAGCTTATTTGGGAGGATGCATCTGTCTGGTTCAATTGGTTATCGGCGATAATGGGTATCAATAAAGCTTGGAATTTTTGATATGAGAATGGAGTTGTTTGGTGTCAAATTGTGGCAGATTGTCATCTTATACCTTCACGGATAAGAAGTTGGGTTCGATTAGGAATTTGTTGTGGAATGGAATTTGTGCAGCTTCATCTTGCAAAGTGGGATTTTGGATGCGTTTCTGAGATGATCATGTGGGTGCATGTTGCTATGAACGTGAGCTGATGATTTGCTCTTGAGCATTTTTATTTTGTTTGGCGCTGATATGTTAGTTGGACCCCAAAAAAGATTTCTTTAGAGTCATCTTGAGTTGGAAAATATGTAAAGTTGCAGTTATAGCGGGTTATGACTGAGAAACAAATTACCTCTGCTTGTTTTGTAATTTTATGCTGGTCCTGCTTCTAGGTTTCTTTTATGTTCAATTGTTGTTATTTTACTGTGAAGGTAGTTTTGGTGGTGTTAATGATATGTGCAAAATGATGAGCAATTTCTTTTACAAATCTCGTTGTACAGGAATTAGGGTTCTATCACTTTGCTAAAAACTATTTTTCCTCTCTTACATTAAAGCGAAATTTGCTTGGACTAGTTATGTAAATTCAGTAGCTTTGATTTATTAATTGTCTTCAGGCAATTTGCTTGTCGCAGAATTGATTTGTGTTTTACAGTTATGCATATTTGCAATTTATTGCAGTCCGCTCTTATTGTTGGTTGAAATTGGGTGTCATATAGTGGTTCCTTTGTAAAAAATAGGATGCATATAAAGGAACATGTCATCTCCAATTCTTTTTCTGGGTTTAGGTAATTGTTCAGCTGCTGTGTACAGTGAAATTCTTTGTATAACAAAGCGCTTTTGGTTGATACATTGTTTATTTATGCAAGCTTCTAATAATTTATTTGATTTTGAATACCTTCACCTCTACACTCCTCCTGCCAACCCGTCACTCAAAAAGATGTTCAGTCCACCACAATCCCTTGCCAAGGTCGAAGGCTGTGAATGCTTATGGTGTCCGCATAAGGGAGTGTAATGATGACTCACTTGTGCTTTTTCTATATTTTACTAGCTCTCACTTCATCACGTACCTATTCCTTACAGGAGTTGTAGATGTTTTCATTTGATAATTTGTGAGACTGGTTTCATCGCATTGAAATGCTTCTGTTAGGTAGTCTAAAGTTGCTTATTGATTGTTGTTTTAGGAACTTTGGCCATGGGGTGTTTGGAGGATTATGTAATGATTTTTACATCTAGAGGGTTCATGCAACTATGATCTGTTTGAATATTTGCCTGTTTTTCAAGGGTATCAGATGCTAAAATTCAATTTGCCTATGAAGTGTTATGCATGGAAGTATCATGTAGAACATGTTCCAAATGAATGGCGAAAAAAGTCTGGCACAATTTGGTTTTTTTTTTTTTCCTTTTTTGGGACTTTGTCCTGTGCATGGATAATTCATTGATAATGGTGGCAATAATTTCTGAACTAAATTCGAGGCTAAGATAGTACTTGGACATTGAGATCTTTTGGGGTGAATGTAGAATGAAATTTTAAACTGAGAGCTGGGAAATGATAGGTGAATATAGATAGTAATTGGTGGATGTCTGTAGTTACTTTGTTTTTATGTAGGATGCTAATAAGTGATGCTTTGCATTTATAGCATGATGAATATTACATATTTTTAAGGCTGGAGTGCTGGTCTTAAGGTGCGTAAATGGATAATGTGGTCTTGTGTTTAGCATTTCTACTTTATAATTTTCTTGTTGAACCTGCAAGAGGGCTTTTACATCATATCATATCCCTGCTTTTGGTTTTTGTGGAACATGAGAAGAATTTTGTATTGATGAAGAAGTTGTTTTTGGGTGATTGATTCTGCTATCTTCAGTTACGCAATCTTGTGGAATGCTTTGCAGGAAGTTTTAGATATTAAAAGATTTGTAACCGAGGGGTAACATCTGGTATAATTAATTTTTCATTTCATGTTTGAGATTTAAAGTTTTAAGTTGGCTTATGAACATAGTTTTATTATTATGGCGTCTTCATCATCTTCTTCCCTTTTGCTTTTCTAGGTGGAACATGTGCAGAAGCTCAGTGTTATTTATAGGAGTTTTGTTTTCCTGGTGATTCAGTCTATTATGATGATTGACATGATGAATTATGCTTTCCATACATTATGTTATCTGTGGATGAGGTGGCAAATAATAACATCAGTTTTATGTTTTGGAAGTTAATTAGTATTGCATTTTTCATTCGTAACTTATGTCTTTGAATATTCATTTTAAATGTAGGGATTTAGGAGTATGGGACAAAGAAATATGCCATGCACTAGTCAGATGATTGATTTGGAAATGGATCAGCGAAGTCGAGGTTACTTGCATCCAGAGCCCTGTGTCGTTTTGGGGGGTGTAACAAACTTCCCACAGCCTATGCAAGCAATAGTAAGAGCTTCAGGGAACACATCTAGTCTTGATGCTCATCAGCACTATGATAGTTCCATGTTCTATGGGATGCCGCATTACCATGGTGTTCATCGTCATCCTGCTGCAAATATTGATATGGGTGTTGCAACTCCATCCAACTTATATGTTCCTTACATGTCAACCCCATCATCTGGCATGCCTTTGAATCATGGGTCTTCAGATCAGTTGGCATCATCAAGCAATTTCGGAGTCATTGGAGTTTCTGCAGATGAGTATCGGAGGAACAGCCACTTTATGGATAATGTCAGAGGTTCTTATAAGAGAAAGAATACTGAGGGAATTCCTGGGGGTTTCCAGTATCTTAATGCCACGGCAAGCTCTAGTTCTTCAGTTGCTTCCTTGCATAATAGACATCCTGATGGAGTAGCTCCAATGGATGCATCTTTCTCCCTGCCTCAGTACAGAGGGAATGGCACTCCATCAATCAGGGAAGTAGAATCTCAGAGAAGTGTGAGAAACAGATTGGTTCCTACTGCAATGGACCCTGTTCTGGCTCATAGCCACAACCAATTTTTTCAAGGAAACTTTATTGGTCAGCCATTTCAACCCACTGGCTCTGTCTGGTTGGACCAACAAAGTGAAGGCAGTACTTCGGCCTGGACTCAGACCCCTGCATTACCTTATATGCATGGTAAAATCTCTGATTATTGTTTCTTCCTCTTTTGGGTTTCCATTTGTACTAATTGAATTTTTTTCCCTCTCTGAAAACCAATGTGCCTTATCTTTTGGCAATCTATTTTTGTGTCCCTTTCTTTCTTTGGTCTCTAAATTTTTCTTTGGGTCCCTCCTTTCTCCTTATATGCAGTTTTCTAAGAAATGGAGTTTAAGGAGTAGTGTTATCTAATGCTTGTGCTGATTAACGTGAGATTATGAAGTAAAAGAGAGATCTTTTTTGTGCTCTTACAGGGAGCAATCTTAATGGTGCTTCTATGGAAACTGGGAACATGGTTGTACAACGATTTCCTGAAACTAGTAGCAACAGAAGTTCCTCAACTTTCCTGCATCCTCATCATCCTCTCAACATGCGGCATCACAGCTACCATCACCCATCACCTCCTATTCAAGGAGTTAGAAGCCACAATTCAAATGTTCACCCTCAAGTAGCAGCAGCTCCATATAGAGTTCCATCAAATTATGCTGCACATAGCGCTATGAATCATTCACAAGATAGTTTGGAGATGGTACCTCGACATCTGGGTCCTGCTCCACCAACTGGCTTTAGGATATACCGGTCTTCACGAGATGGGCCCATGCCCGAGGCAACATTAAGACAGAGGAATCTTCCGCACCTGAGAGTTTTGCCATCGGATGTAATCCTTTCATACTTTATTCTTGCAATTTCTCTTTTATCATAATTGGTCATAAGTAGTGCATAATTTCAAAAGAAGTATTTTCATAGTTGGTATTTGTACCCATTTCAACTATATATGAATTGAATAAAATCTTTTACTTCTTGTTAGGGTGTTGCTGTGCTAGAGATCCCAGAGTTTTATGAAGTAGGGAATTATGTTGACCATCACAGAGACATGCGCTTGGACATTGAAGACATGACATATGAGGCAAGTTGAGCCACTCATTTATCTAATATTATCTGATAGTTGGCAGGACTATTGGAATAGAAGAGTGGAAAACCATTCTGTTTATTTGGCCTTTTAGTCCTTGATTGTCCATATTTTAAAATGAGATAGAGAGTTTCTTGGTGGAAATATTGGCTGTTAGCATCCTGTAAATGAGCATTCATTTGGGGATATATACAAAATCTGCAGGCATTTATCTAAAAATAACAGAAAATTGCCACATTTGAATAACAGGAGCTTCTTGCGTTGGGGGAGCGGATTGGCAATGTAAACACTGGGTTGTCGGAGGAAGCTGTGACAAGTCGGTTAAAGACAAGAATTTATTTAATTACTGCAACTAGCATCAACCTGGAAGAGCCAGTATCTGTGGATCAGGAACCTGATTCTTGCATTATATGCCAGGTAATAAGAGCTATGGCATTATTTATTGAACTTTTTCTTTTCTAAGGAAACCCATGTGAGTTCCAACGTTACAATGTAATTCCTTATCATGGTCCTTGAGAATTATTTTATTCACCATTAACATAACATTTGGTTTGTTCATTTGGGGTACCACAGGAAGATTATAGGGATCATGAGAAGATTGGAACTCTTGATTGTGGACATGAGTATCATGCAGAATGCTTGAAGAAATGGCTCTTCGTGAAGAATGTCTGTCCCGTCTGCAAATCTGAAGCATTAGCCACAAAAGGAAAGGATTTACAAAAAATGGAATGAGTGTACCGAGGCAGGTCAGCTCTCCTTTTGGGGGCAAATCCGTTCATAAATGGTGCCTCCTGCTGTCTTTCAACTGATCTATTTATTATAACAAAATGGATATTTTGGTATGTATCTGTACATGTACTTGCATATATTTTGCTAACAGTCACAAAGACTTAAAAATCATTTATTTGTTGGTTCTGTATTTAATCAAAAATTGTACAGACTTTCTTCATATGCTTTTGCCTTAGTGTATTATTAACTTTTCAGTTAATACCCTCTCTCTCTCGCTCTCGTTTTCTTCCTTGATCTGTGATAATGCAATGAGTCATTCCCACCAAAATGTTGAATCATATAATCAAAATCAAAGTGGAAGTTGTTTCTCTTTTACTCATTTCATTTGAGGCTTCTAATAGGTTGCCTTGTGCATGCCAGGACCTGCGTTGATTGGGTTGGCTTTTTAATATTATCAATTACATAATACAATTTATTAATATTATATTGAATCTAGTTTGATATTGTCAGAAAATTTGTAATCAATTTACGCAGGAAAATAGTGTCTATTTTATATTTGGGAGGTGTTGAATTCTTACCCTTTATTTGAACGTAGGGTGGTGGGCAATGCATGATTTAAATTTGATATTAAGAAAAGATACTTTTTGGTAAACTAATAATAATGTAATATTTATCTCATTAATATGAGAAGGCGTAAGGGAAGAACAACCAAAGTACCAGTGATTATCCTGATTGCACAAAAAGCTGCCAAGCTGTGCTTTCCACACTGTCTGGCCTGGCCCATAGTTAAAAAATAAGAAGATTGAAAGGGTTTACCCACGTTCTTTAAGAATTAAATATCAAATATTTTTCACGGCTGCAACAACAACAACCCTCATACAAATTTATTGCAAATTTGACAGTTGTCATCGCCACTCTCATCAACACAACCTTTTCATTAAATGTATTATTGTCGGCACGATGATTAGTTACATTACAATAATTTGCTTTATTGGGCAGTCATTGGGGATAAAGTTGTAATAATTTTTGTCTGCTTCGTAAATTCCAAAACTAGCTAGTATTGACTCTTGCATTTTTAACTCCCAGTCAATTTCCAAAGGATAAGAACAACCGCCTTTCAGTTGTTCCAAGTCTTTCAAATGTTTGGATGCATTGCTCCTCAAGATTTACGGCTTCTCGAGTCTTCAGTTGGAATGTCTTTCAATTTTTTGATTTCTAGTTCTCTTTTCCTTTTTCACAATCTATCGCACAGTTTCCTTTTGTCTCATTTGAAGTTTCCAACTTATTACAAGTCGCAACACCAAATCATGTTTATTTAGTTCAGAATCTAAGACCCTGCTCTGCCTCTAACCCTAGCCAGAACCGTTGAGTATCTTCATGCAAACCCAGATCAAAAAGAAGAATCAAAACCCGCCATGGGAAGACCTAAACCCTTTTATATTATCCATGATATTTGCTCATCTAAGCCTCCAGGATCAGTTGTTTTGCCCTGCTTATGTATGCCGTGCATGGCTTTCAGCAACCCTGTTCACACTCTTTCAGAACTCTGTACTAGATCTTCGTGTGATCGATAAACTTGAAGACGAAAAGCAACGTTCAAGATTTGCTCATCTTCTGAAATTGGCCATTGATCGCTGTGGTAGTTGGGTTACAATCTATTTTCCAAGTAAATATGTGTTTGGATATTTTGCTACAGCTTACATAGCCGAAAAAACCCCGAATGTTTCTTCTGTTTTTTGGTCTTCTGATCTTAGTTTAAGGGTTTTGCCTATATGCATATCCTTGTTATATTGGAGAAAACTCAGAGTTTTTCATGCAAGACTGAATCCTGACGAAGGGTTTGCTGTTCTATCTCAACTGGCTGATTACTGTGAGGATCTTATTGAACTTGGTGTGCATGGAAAACTAACAGAAAGAGATGTGTTGTGTGTTATAGAAAGCTTTCCAAGAATAAAAGCGTTGGACTTATCCGAGTCTTCTTTGTCCAGCAAAGCTCTGGGGATTCTCTTGGATGGAAAACTGAAGAACCTGAAAGAACTTAATATATTGCACTGCTTGATTCTGGATGATGAAGGGAAAGACATACGTGAGGGACATTACTGTTTACTGCGAGCCTGGAGGAAAGAGGTGCTTGGAAAAGCTTCAAATCTTAAGAATCTCAAGAAACTTATGCATTGTTTGGAAATATGCTGTGAGCAATGTAAAGATGTTCTGTCAAAATATAGCAATGATTTGGAAAAATAGAGCATACGGTGATGATGATGAGAGAATTATTCTGACTGTAATCTTGTATGGTTGGCATAATTTGTTATACTGATGAATAACATGAACATTATTGCTTTCCGAGCGTGTGATGTTTTCATGCTCTAAATAACGTGTTGCGAACAACAAAGATCACTATTTTGAAGCTAACTGTGCCTTTGTCAGCCAACTTATCGAATCAGTAATCAAATACAAAAGTAAAATGGTGCTAAAATGCTTTCTATTTTAAAGCAACCAAAATACAACAAAAACTGCAGCTCTAGGAAATGAAGAAAAAGAAAAAACAACTTACAAGGAGAAAAGCCTCGAGTGGTATCAACTGCAAAATGAAAATCCCGATGAAGCTTCATTATATTGTCAAAGCCAAATGTTCGGACGAGGGACCATGTTGTGACGTGCAAAATTCTCAGATTTGTAAGAGAAATGGGAGGAAGCACTATTTCTATCCCCTCAATCATCATAGCTTGCCTTTTAAGCATTGCAGCACCCAACTTTCTTAACAGCTGATACATCATCCTTGGATCCAACATTAATGGTCTGTCCCTTAGGCAAAGCTGCAGGATCATTCCCTATCTCAAGTGCTTTCCGGCTGACAACATGATAAATTTGCGTTAGCACTTCCGTGAATGCATTTTCAACATTCATAGATTCAAGAGCTGATGTCTCCATAAAGAATGTGCTTTCCCTCTCGGCAAAGGCTGTAGCATCCTCTGTAGAAACAGCACGCAAGTGACGCAAGTCAGCCTTGTTACCAACAAGCATAATGACAATATTAGAGTCTGTGTGAGACCGCAATTCTTTCAACCATCTCTCAACATTCTCAAATGTGACATTTCGTGTAACATCATAGACAAGCAATGCACCCACAGCTCCCCGGTAGTATGCACTTGTGATCGCTCGGTATCTTTAGCAAAGTAAATAAATTAGTAATCATATCCAGAAAGTTGCTTGCAGTTGCTCAAAAACTTAACACAAAAACACATACATATTAGTTTTGAAAAGAAAGTCTAATAATGAAATTCATCACCAAAACTGTTATAACAACGTATTGATGAGAGAAAACTTTTAGTTTCACGTCTTTTCTTTTTTTCTCTCCTGCAACTACCAAATATCACAACCTAGTACATCTAGGTCACTCAATGGTGATATCCAATAAGTCTGAACTTCCTAGTAAGACAAACTTAAAACTTTTACAGCCAATAAATACTGCATATGTTATAGATCTTTTTTGTGAAAAAGGGTGCCACTGAATATCCGAAATGTTGGACATACAAAACTGATATTTGTTGGAAGTTCAAAATCTAATCAGGAATCCGTTCCACCACAAACCAAGACCAAAATAGAAACTGACTATGAACACCTTATTTCATCTCTCATTCTTTCCTTATATTCTTTGATCTGTGAGCCACTGCTCTGACCTATCTTAGTAGTTTTACATGGGCAAATGATCTTAAGGAAAGTTGAAAATGATTTACTTGCTCCATTAGAATATCAATAAAAAATAAGGGTGTCCTCTTAGAAAAGCAGCAAACAGAGGTGAACAACTGTTATGAAATAGTAAATCCCCATTTCAGTGAGTAATGCTGTATCAACACAAAGCCACATCTAACTAAAGTTGGCCATCCATAATCTCTCCAACAGTCTCCCATAAACCAAACAAAGTCAAATTCTTTTGAAAGAAACAAAATTCCTCTTAACCACAAGTAATATAGTCTACAATTCAACTTTCATAAATCTCTTCCCACATCTTTTTAACAACCATACACAAAATCAAAATTTTATGATTTTCACAGTTGACCAGCAACCAAGAGACCATAATGTTAAATTCTAAAAGCCCATAAGACTGGAAAAGCTAGCTTTATCAACGCTACTGAAATCAAACACTTAAAAGAGAACTATGAAATTGAAATTCCCTGCATTTTACCGGCAGCCTAAAAGAAAAGCATTACAATTCCAGCATTGCCTGCAGTTTCTCAGCAACCGAAGTGCACAAAAAACACCCAATTCCAAAACTCATTTGGCCTAAGGAAAAAATTTAATTTCAGTTTCCCTGAAACCTACAACTGCCCAAATTGAAACAATTTTCTTTCGCACATTTTCCCATCAACCAAGAAAATACCTACAAAAACCCTAACAGCAAAATCAATAAAAAGATTACAAAAAACATAGGACTCAAGTAAGAAATTAAAAAAAAACACCTCTCTTGGCCAGCAGTGTCCCAAATCTGAGCCTTCACAATCTTATCCTGTACCCGAATACTCCTAGTTGCAAATTCGACTCCAATTGTCGATTTAGACTCTAGACTGAACTCATTCCGGGTGAATCTCGACAGCAAATTGGATTTTCCCACACCCGAATCGCCGATCAAAACGACTTTGAATAGGTAATCATAGTCGTCATCTGCTCTGTAAGCTGCCATTTGGTTTCTTCGGGTCGGGAAGAGAGAATTGGGTCAGGTAATACTGAAATGCAACAGTGACATGTGAGAGTGAGAGTCTGGGAACAGAGAGAGTTCAACTTCAAATGAGAAGCAAGGGAGAAGAAAAACTGGAGCGGAGCAAAATGCTCGTGTAACTTGTGGATTCAGTCGGGTCTTGGCTCCGGTTACTGACCCGACCTTTTTTTGGGCTTAGATATTTATGATATTGGCCCAAAAATATATCAGCATTGGGCTCCCTGGGCTTGTGCTCTTATACAAACAATTTTTATAAACATGGTAAATTTTAATAATATTATTTAAAATACAATTTTTAACTAGTATATTGCTTTACTAATATATGATTGCATAAATAGATTAGCGATTTTTTTTTTTAATTTGTACAAATAAAATTGATAAAATAATGATTTTTTATTATAAAAATGAGATAAAGTAATTATATTCTGTGACCAAAGTGAAAGAAAGAATAAAACTATGGCAACCAATCCAAACTAAGATAACATATGTCTCCTTCAATTTTTCAAGTATGTAAAGATATTCACGTTGTATTAACATATTTTAAGAGATAAGCAATAACAATATTTAACCAAAAAAATGTATTGTGAAATTTTAATATTATTTGTAATTCTTTTTAAAATTAATCAAAGAAAATTTGTAAAAACCTGATAAATTTATCCAAAAATCTCATTGAGTTGGCACAATCGCCACCCCGTGGGCCAATCTTCAAGGCAGGAGATTTTGTCATTTCGTCATTTTGCTTACATAGCATAATCCAATTGCCTTCTGACCATCACGTAATAAATAAATTAATAAGAATTAGAAAAATAATTTCGCTGTCATTGTTAGAAAATATTTTTTTATTATTTATGAACGGATAATGATATTTGAATCCTTAAATTTTTTATAATTTTATTTTCATTTATTTATTTTACATTAAATAAGTTCCTAAAACAAGATATCAACATGTTTTCAGTTGGATACGATTTGATTCAGTGGTCGGGTCACGTAGAGGCCTGTAGTGAGCCTGGTCCCTTTTACACTCCCAGAAAATTTTAGAATTTAAATTTAAAATTTATCAATTTAACTCTTTCAAGTTTATTTTTATTATTTTAACTCTTATAATTTTAAATTATTACATTTAGCCCCTCTTAAATTTAATCTTTACTCTACCCCTAATTTGATTCATCAACTTTTGTTTATATAAGTGTTAAAAATAATTTTTTTAATATATAATTATCAGGTTAGTTATATTGAATAAATAGGTAAAACTTTCCACAAAAAATTTTAATTTACGCATTTTAAATATTTCTTTAATTTAATAAATTCTTGATGTTGTAAAAGTTATCAATTCTAATAATAAATGGGAGTAATTTTAAAAAAAAAATTAAATAAGGTCACCTCCTTGTGTCATACCATGCAAATTGTTTTCTAACACACTATATCTTATAAGTTCCTTCCTAAAAAGGCATGGAGTTCTAAAAGTCATGTTTTATAAATTCCCTCCTAAGAAGTCATGGAGTTAAAAGTTATATCCTACGAGTCCCCTTCTAAAACACCACGTAGACAAAAAATTACGTGTTAGACACTTCCTCTTAGGAGGCCTTGAAAGTCAAAAATTTCTATTTTAAATAGTAGCATATAATGAACGGTAGCATGTAGTAAATAGCAGTGAACAGAAACAGTACTGATTATAAATAATACGAGTGTAAAAAGTAAACATAAATTATACGTCAAACCAAACGTAAATTCTGATTTTTTTCTTATTTTGCTCCAAATTTCTAATTTATACTGTAGTCCAAATTTCAATGCTCAAATTAAAAGTATTAACAATTTAATTAAATTAACCAACTAGTCATGTTTAATTTTAATTGTCACAGAACGGGAACATCAATGGAACTGTTTTTATATGAAAGAAAAAAGTCGGTCATTTGCTTTAGCCGTACACGTCTCTCAAAGCATCATTGCCACGTCATGTTTCTGTTCTTTAGTCTTTAAGGAAAATTAACATATACCCCCCTGATGTTTAGGGAAAAACAAATTTTCCACCAATTTTGGAACAATATACAGATACCCCCTTTGACTTCTCTTTCGGTAAGTTGAATGATCGGGCAAATAGCCTTTGTATCCCTAAACTTTTAAATAATCAAAATTCAAGAATAATTATTTTAATTATAATACTTAGTCCCATTCTATTTTTTTTACAATTTATATTTTGTAATTATAATAATTTAGTCCTTACTTTAATATTTTTAACAAAATATTAAAAAATAAATAATTTTTTATTTTATTATTTTAATAAAAATTTTAAAAAATTATATTTAAAAAATCTAACAATGAAGTAGACCGAATTTGTATGTTAAAATATTTTTAACTATCTACTTTTATTTTTTTAATAATAATTTGATATTTAATTATAAAAAAAAAATTTATAATATTTTTTTACTATTTTATTTTTATATACACTATAGTCATTTAAAAATTATGTTAAGTTCAATATATTTATTATAAAAATATAAATAAATATATTAAAGATGAAAATTTGATATCGTTTATTAATAGAAATAGTAATTAAATATTTTTATATTATTATTAAATAATATACTTTAATTTTAATAAAAATATGAAAAAAAGAGAGCACATACATACACATATAAAACATGTACTTTTTTTTATTTATACTTTCATAATTTTTTAAAGAAAACATAATAAAAAGTTAAATAATTTGTAAATGAATATATTATATATACAAATAAAATGTCACAATAATATCTTATTTAAAATTTTTTTATAATTAAATATTAAGTTATTACTAAAAAATAAAAGAAAAAATTAAAATTATTTAAGTGTGTGGGTTTGATCTAACTTATTATTAGAATTTTTTTAATAATAGTATTTTTTTTAAATTTTTTATTGAAATAATAAGTAAAAAAATTATTTAATTGTTAATATATTTGTAAAATATTAAAATAAAAAATACATTAATATAATAAAAATAATTGTCTAAATTATTAATATATAAAAGTTTAGAAGATACAAATGATATTTATTTAATTGGTCAACTAATAATATTTAATTAATAATTTTATTAACAATGATATAAAATTTTATTTATATTTTTATAATAAATATAATGAACTTAACATAATCTTTTAAATAAATATAGTATATATAAAAAAAATAATAGTAAAAAAATATTTCAAAATTTTTTTAACAATTAAATATCAAATATTTATTAAGAATGTAAAAGTAAAAAGTTAAAAATATTTTAATATATGTGTCCAGTTATGTATTGTTAGACTTTTTTAATTGTAATTTTTTTAAAATTTTTATTAAAATAATAAATTAAAAAATTATTTAGCTCTTAATGTCTTATTAAAAATATTAAAATAGGAAGTAAATTGTTATAATTACAAAATATAAATTGTAAAAATATTAGAATAGGGACTAAATTATTATAATTAAAATAAATATTCTTTAATTTATGATTATTTAAAAGTATAGAGATACAAATGAAATTTACCTCGTCAGCCAACTAACCGAAACAATAGTCAACGGGGAATCTGTATGTTGTCCAAACTTGGGGGAGCATTTGTTTTTCCCCAAACATCAGGGGGTTAAGTGTCTATTCTCCTAAACATCAGGGAGGTACATGTCAATTTCCCTTAATTTAAAATGCTCACCAGGCCACCCCCTGCATTCGTTAAAGTATTTGTTACGGAATAATTCTCACCCGAGAGAGCAATCATGGAGAAGAAGCAACCGCAGTCGTTCTTCAGCAAAAACGACGGCCAAGATTTTTCTAATTTGAAATACCTATCCGGATTCGGCAACTCCTTTTCCTCGGAGGCCATTGACGGGGCTTTGCCACGTGGTCAGAACAGCCCTCTAGTTTGTCCGTACGGTCTGTACGCCGAACAGATCTCCGGCACCCCCTTCACCTCTCCACGCAAGCACAATCAGCGCAGGTTCTACTATAGATATTTGGTTGATTAATTTATTCTATGATAATCATTGTTTCTTATTATTCACAAGCCTGCATTTTGATTTCTTGTGTTTTTGTTGGCGATGTGGCTTTATGCTTTATGAATGTTTTATCAGTTTGGCTGGAACCGAGCAGTAACAGAATAGATTATTATGACCTCTTCACTATATAGTATTTAATGCACTTGATCGGTCATTTCTTCTATTCATATTTATTTAATTTTTATACGTATGGTATATTTTGATTATGCAAGTACTATGCTATTGTTTGAATTCTTTTGCTGGATGATTTTCTTTTTTTTTTTTTTTTTGGTTGGGCAGTTGGTTGTATAGGATAAAACCTTCTGTGACGCATGAACCATTTAAGGCTCGATTGCCGGCTCATGGGAAGCTGGTGAGCGAATTTGACAAGTCTAACAGTTCTACTACCCCAACTCAGCTCCGATGGAGGCCAGTTGGTATTCCTGATTCGCCAACTGATTTCATTGATGGGTTATTCACCATATGTGGGGCTGGCAGCTCATTTCTTCGGCATGGATATGCTATTCACATGTAATTGGTATTCCATGTTTATTTTTACTACTTTCGTCCGTTCACGTGCTAGTATAGATTATCTCAAGAGCTTTGTCACTCTTCACTTGTAAGTTGCATGAATTGAAGTTAGTTGCTCTGTTTTGTTATGAAGTTTAGGAAAGGATTGAGTAGAACATGGTTTTATGTTGGTCTGACTCCTTTAAAGTGTTGCTTAGTCTTGGTTAGCCAGATGTGATATTCTCGGGTACTCGTCCTATGATGGTTTAAAATGTTGAGTTTTGAGCATCTCACGATGAAAATAAAGGTAAAAAATGTTGCAAGAGACTACCAGAGTTCTAGACTGTAAATCATCTTAAATAGTCCTATCACTGCATTTCAAGGCAATTGTTATTGAAATTGTGTGAGCTATGTGAAAATTTTAATAAGCATGGCAATGTTCTTTATGTGTAGTTACACTGCCAACAAATCAATGGACAACTGTGCCTTCTGCAATGCGGATGGGGATTTTTTGGTAGTTCCCCAAAAAGGAAGTAAGTGACTCAATTTCTTTTCCAAATATTAATTTCAATGACTTCTTGTTTACGGAGCCTTATTGTCTACGTCACCGTATTGATTCTCCATAAGGGACAACCTTTCTGTTTGACATTTGAACAAAATATAAGTTCCCTCTTTAGCATGCTCATAAAACTCTTGGTATGGAAAGCAATAAGTCTTCACCCTGCGTTTATGCACAAAGATGATGTAATTACCCTTTGTCTGACAGAGTTCCAGGTAAGTAATAGCTAATCATAGGAGATTTTGAGTGAATGGTGCAGCCCATGATACTTTATACTTGCGCACATGTGAGCTCGTACATATTCTTTTAATGTTTAAGATGCTTCTGTTTCCGCTATAATTTTCCAAACCTTTACTTGGAATTTATATGTAAATTCTTGTTTAACCACTAGAATAATTGGTTGCATCGAGATTTTTCTGCCGCATTTGGTCCTTGTAGAATTAAGATTTGTCTCAAGGTTTATGAGTCTAAGATCTTATACTCTGTTCTGGTTGAGTAGGGCTGTGGATTACTACTGAATGTGGAAAACTGGAAGTCTCTCCTGGTGAAATTGCTGTTTTACCTCAAGGGTTCCGTTTTGTTGTAAGTTTGCCGGATGGCCCATCACGCGGTTATGTTGCGGAGATTTTTGGTACCCATTTTCAACTTCCTGATCTTGGTCCAATAGGTACATGATCACTTTTTCAGCTGTGTCCTGCAAACGAACTAAGTACATAATTTTTTTGTATCTTTAAAATAGCTTGCATTATCAACCAATTATTAAAGTGCTAATACAGTGAAGGTATAATTTTGGTTACATGTAGGTGCTAATGGTCTTGCTGCACCAAGGGATTTCCTTGCTCCAACAGCCTGGTTTGAAGAGGGTTCCTGTCCAGGATACACTATTGTACAAAAGTTTGGTGGAGAATTGTTTACTGCCAGACAAGATTTTTCTCCCTTTAATGTTGTTGCTTGGCATGGCAACTATGTGCCATATAAGGTGGGTGTTCATGCCATAATATTACTCCTCTCATTTGAACTTAGTAATGAAGTGAGCACTGAGTCCCTGTTTATGTTTTTCCATTTGTAAAGTTTATTGGCTAAAGGTCAAAACTAATGTACAAGAAACTAGATTGTTGTGGGATTATAAAATGAACACTCATGCCAGCAATTTGCATAAAATTTCTACTTGCACTTGCAGTATGATCTCAGTAAGTTCTGCCCTTACAACACTGTTTTAGTTGATCATGGTGATCCATCTATAAACACAGGTACGATTAGTCTGTATGCATATAAATTTTTCCCGTAGAAATTTGCTTTCTTTCATCACTGATAACTTATTTTGATTTTCTTAATTTCATTTGGGCAATATGTGGCAGTTCTGACAGCACCAACTGATAAACCTGGTGTGGCACTGCTTGACTTTGTCATTTTCCCACCTCGATGGTTGGTAGCTGAGCATACATTCCGACCCCCATATTACCATCGGAATTGTATGAGTGAGTTTATGGGCTTGATACATGGTGGATATGAGGTACATGTATATACAATTTTACTTTTAGTCCTATACGGTCAATAATTACTATATTCCACTTTGTGGCCTAGCTTAATTATCTATACCTTGAAGAGGAGCTTCACTTGTTTATGCCCATAAACTCAGCAATAATCCATTTAGTTAAAATATTTATTTGGTTTGGTTCACTGTTCAGGCAAAAGCTGATGGGTTTCTTCCTGGTGGTGCAAGCCTTCACAGCTGTATGACTCCCCATGGTCCTGATACTAAGACGTATGAGGTAATAATATTGATATAGTTGCTAATTTCCCTTAGCATCTCTCCTTTTTCTCCATATTACGTAATCTCAGAAAGTTGTTATAATATCTTTATTCTTTGACTATTTGTTGCAGGGGGTAGCCTTGAAACAGCCTCTTCATATTGAACTATTCTGATCTAGTGACTCTTTTTGATACAGGCCACTATTGCTCATGGAAACGAGGCAGGACCGCATAAGATCACTGACACCATGGCTTTTATGTTTGAATCGTGTCTAATTCCCAGAATTTGCCCTTGGGCTCTGGAGTCTCCCTTTCTAGATCATGATTATTACCAGTGCTGGATTGGATTAAGATCCCGATTTTCTTCCGAAGGAACAGATTATGGGGAATTGACAATGTGGGACATGGAACAGAGGAGAATCTGTGCTTGATTTGACATCCAGGCATGAAGGCTTCTCCCATGTAAATGTGAAGGCTGCTCCTGTATAACTGCTCAGCGAGTTTACACACACACACACACACACACGCACACACACACATTTACATAAATAAATTAACACGTTGGACTGCATGGCATCAACATGTATAGGATAGTGTTGTAGCTGTTGTTTGTGTGCTTGTGAGTGTCTTGTTCAGTATTGATAATCACAAAACATGAATATATATACCATAAACTGGTATGAAATATATAGAAAATTTTAGTGTTACCTTATGAATCTAGCTGCTATACTTGAATCATTTCTTGTGTCTTGGGACTCTCATCCTCTCGCTTCCCGTCGTTTCTTAAGTTTTACAAATCTAAGGGGAAGCGCAATTCTTAACGTTGTCTTTTGTTTTAGCTCCCATGTATGTTTGTAATTAACAGAAAGGGGAGGAAATGAATTTTATTTCCATGGCTTTATATTAGGCTTCTTAAGTTGTTAATGCTGGGACCAAAATGATATTCAGGCTGACAGGATTTAATTGAAATTTTCTGGGTGCCTTGAATGAGGAAACTACTCAAACCCGGAACAAATTAAAAATATTTGCTCCTAAAAACGTGCAAGTACTTGAAAAACTATAAGAAATTTTCCGTTGCCTTCCACGTTTTTATTTTAATACTTATTTTTTATCCCATTTTCTAATAAAATTTAATGCCACAAAGATTTAATTAAAAATTTTTGAGTACCTTGAATGAGAAAATTTTATAAATTCAAACAAAATAAAAGAATAAATTAAAAATATTTACTAGTAAAATTGTGCAAAATATTTAAAAACTTTAAGAAATAATTTTTTTAAAAAAAATCTTGAGACCTAAGAATGACAATGAGGAGGGAAGCCTTTTCCATTGTCCATCACGTTTTAATTTTGTTACTTATTTCTCACCTTATTTTCTCGTAAAATATAATAGAGCGACGATAAATTTTATAATAAAATTTAATAGAACGAGGATGGATAATTTTCATATGCGAAATAGATTTCTCATTTCAACTTAATTTTTTTATTTTTGTGTTTATTTATACTAAGTATTAATTAAAACTGTCATTAATATATTATAGTGCTGTTCATAAATAATAATTATATAAAAAAATAAACTTTACTACTTAATAAGATAAAAAAATTATAAATTATAAATTTTTTAATTAAATGAGGCGGGGATGGAGATGGAAATTTCTCACCTTATTAATAATATAGGATTAATCTCTTTCTATTTTTCGTTCCATTTAGAATTATATCATTTTAATTGAACTCCGTTAAATTCCTATGAGACCCATTCATGTAGAAATCTTACCATCCTAATAAATATCTTATATAATATTATTTTTCACAATTTATTAATAAATCCAAAATGCCTTAATTAATGTCAAAGAAAACCTGGAATAGAAGAGATGCAAAACCCATTCTATCATCTATGAATAACATATTTGGAAGCAGTCATCATTTTAAACAATAGGATTAAACAAAGCAACCCCTTTTTTTTTCTTTGAGACAGATAAACGAAGCAAACTCAGAAAGCAGGTTATCAAATATTATTATTCCGGATCCTGTCTATCACTTTTAAATAGCCCATTTCAAATCATTCATGAAATGCAGAATATATATATATATATATATATATATATATAAAGACAATTGTCAATCCATATAAATTCCATAAGATACAATAATTTCTCTTATTTTTTAAAAAAATTTTCTAGCAATGACTGCATACAGAACCCACAACCAATTAGAAGGAAAACATCATTCAAAGAACTTGACCCGGTTCCAGAGTTTCAAGATTATCGACCATTGAATGCAGACAGCAAGCAAATTTACCATATGTGTAGATGCAACACAACACAACACAAAAACAATTGTTTTTAGAAAACAAAAATATAGAAGAAAACACGATCACAAGAATCAATGCAAATGGGTGAGAGTGAGAGAGAGACTCTGCAAAGTGATGACCACACAGACACAGCCGAGCAGCTGCTTTCTTTTTTTTTTTTTTTTTTTTTTTACTTGTTTATAGTAATATTGTTTACGCGTCCTCTTTTTCTGGCCCTTTTTATTATTATTATTATTATTATTTATCTGAAAATATTAGAACAAGTAGGGCCTTTCTCCCACGTGCAATAATGCTTCTTTGTGTCCAAAATATTTCTATATTCACAGTAGTACTCCTTTCTCTCCTCTCCTCCGTACGGTATTATTTCATTCTCAGAGTTTCTGGGATCCATCGATGAAATAAATAATCAAAAATTTATTTGATACAAGTTTTATTATTTATTAATTGTCATCTTTCTTATTGTTATTATTAGGTTAATTGTATTGTATGTTCTGTATGAGTTGTTAAACTTTCATGGCATGCACATGCAAACCCTAATTCTTTGAATTCTATATTATCATAATTCTCAAAGAATAGTGGCGTTTCTTAATCTGTAATTTCGAAGAACATGGGTATTGTGTTTAGATGTTTTTCACTAGATTAGAAGCGTTATATATATTTTTTAATTTTTGATTATTAATTATAAAATAAAAATTAATATTTATTGGTTATACCCTATAATAGGTATGGGTTTGAAATCAAATATTAGCATTATAATAGTTACAAGTATATGCGTACTACTTAAATAATAACACTATAATATTTATTTCAAATATTTTCGTTTAAGCAACGTGTCATTTATTAATTAAATGATAAAAGTATACTATTTAATAGATAAATATCATATAATTTGATTAGAAAAATAAAAACTTGTATAGTAATATTGACATGCAAATGTTTATATAAATTAATATGACAGACTTAAATTATTAATACTAAAAAAAAATTGTAGTATTATGTTTACTTTAATGTAAAGAGAAGTGAGACAAGAGACTTTTTTTACATGACAGTCGAAGTACTTTTTTAAAATATAACATTTATGTTTATGTTTAATTTAATTATAATAATAAAGATTACAGCTTTTAAGTAATGATTATTAATGTCTGGTAAGTAAGTACTTAAGATTAAATAAGAACAACATAAATGCCAACATGAAATGATGGAAGGTAACAAGAAATTATAAAAACAAGTGAAAAGCTGAGACAGAGACAGGCCTCCATGTGAGTCTGATTCGGGGACAAGCAGGGAAACCCAAACAGTTCACATGGGAGAGCACAAAATTAAAAACGCAAACACATCTCCATGATTCTTCCTTGCAAGTTTCCCTTTCCTTCACAGCTCATCCCACCACAACCCCCCCACCCTACATGTATAATATATCTATCTATCTCTCTTACCATTTTTTTTTTTTACCCTATCTATGGTAATATAAATTTTGAATTGATCACCCAGAAACAATTTTGACCATCTAGACTTAAAAAAAGAAGTTTAATTACATTATTTAGTATTCAAACATTCTATTTTTTCTTAGTTTTTATTTTTGTTGCTCGGAGAATTTTGACCCCCATCTTTAGTAAAATTGATTAATTAATTAATTATATTCTAACGGTTATTATTCACCTGTTATTGCTTAATCAATATGTAATGTGCTATTTAGAATATTATTACATTTTCTCATTTGATAACATATTTTAATAGTTAAACTAGAATTATTTAGAGACAATATTATATAAATTAATTAAAATCCGATAAAATGGGCCATAGATTGATTGATAATGTAGAATCCAGGGCAAAGCTAGCACCAATTTATTACCTAAAACAACCTCGAATACATATGGGCTACGAACATATATACATACATACGTTTATATTGTTATGTACTATTAAGTTATAAATTATAAATTAAAAGGAATTACATGATTATTATAATAAGGTTGATGGGAACGGAAAGGGTCACGTCGGCACGTGGTGACTGATTCCTCTAGTTATTAAACTCACAGAAGCAGTACTCGTACCACTGCTACTTTCCAGTAAAACCGGTTAGTCGTCCAACCCCAGCTGTTGCTAGCTGTCTCTAATCTTCCACCCATGTGACCCACCCAAATTTCCTTCTTTAATTCCCATATATATATATATATATATATATTTTTTTTTTTTTTTCTAATAAATAAATAAATTGTATACAATAATCAAACATACACAGACAGACACACACAAATCAGAATCTACGCTATCCATGATTTCATGTCTTCTGTTTTAATTCTCTCTCTTTTCTCTTCCGCTTTATATGGACATCCATCTGCTGCTAGAGAGTGTTTTCAGGAAGTCTTAGATTTGCTTCCACCGCTTCTTCTTGTTTGGTTCAGAATTCAGATAGTTTTTATTTTTTTTTCCTCTTTATTTCTTATCTTGCCATTTGTGATACACACATTTAATTTGTTGCCGAATGGCACAATTGCCTCCAAAGATACCTAATATGACCGCCCATAATTGGCCTTCTTTCCCTCACCAACGAATGTCTTTTATTTCTAACAACAACAACAACAACAACAACAACAACAACAGCAATAATGTTGCCAATGCTGCCACCGCTGCCACCACCATGACTATTAACGGCCCCAACAACCAGCCTTCTTGGGTCGACGAGTTTCTCGACTTCTCTTCCGTCCGTCGGGGAGCTCACCGCCGTTCTATCAGCGACTCCATCGCTTTTCTCGACCCTCCCTCGTTGGTTGAAGACTGCAGGAATTCTAACGCCATCAACAGTATGCCCGAAACGAACGGCTTTGATAGGCTTGACGATGAGCAACTCATGTCTATGTTCTCTGACGACATATCCGTCGCCGTCCCGCTTACTGCTTCCTCCTCTAATCCTTCCACGCCGTCCGATCAAAATAGCAACAACGATGAGAAAACAACGCCGTTGGATCAACAACAGCAGCCAAAGAATGAACCGGGAGAGGTGGAAAGCTCATGCAAAAATGGACCACAAACCACGCAGCCTCCTCCTGCATCTAATAGCGATACCGTCATCGATCCAAAGAGAGTTAAGAGGTAAAAATATTCATCTTCACGTTAAAAATTAACAACCAACGTAGCAAAACACCTCAAGCTCAACTTCATTGTTCTTAGTTTTAAAAAATACTTTTGTTGTTGTATCAGAATTTTGGCAAATCGGCAATCGGCGCAGAGGTCAAGAGTGAGGAAACTACAATATATTTCAGAGCTTGAACGGAGCGTGACAACATTGCAGGTACTTAATTATAAGCAATAAACTAATTCTGGTTTTGTTCATAATCTACATGAAAATGACTATGCACTGAGAATAAAAACCTTTTTTTTTTTTTTTTTTTTTTTTTTTTCTGAAATGGAAAATTATGAAGACTGAAGTATCGGCATTGTCACCGAGGGTTGCATTTTTGGATCATCAACGTTTGGTTCTGAATGTGGACAACAGTGCTTTGAAGCAACGGATTGCAGCTTTGGCTCAGGACAAGATCTTCAAAGATGGTAATAAGATCTATCTTCATTATGTACTTAGCCAAATGATTATTTTCTTCATTGATTAGATGTCATATGATGAATATTAATTTGCAAGAAAACATAATTCTCTTCCATCTTCATGAAGACAAACATATGCAACTTCCATGCTTCTGGTTTAAAAATAGTAAATGATTTGACAAAAAATAATTATTATTTCAGTTAATCATTAGATTAGTCTTTTTTAGCAGTTTATAAATTATAAGGTTAAATTCTGGATCTCCCTTCTAAAAAATTGCTAATATATATATATCTCGATTGTCCTTTTTTCAAAAAAAAAAAAAAATTGTCAGAAATTCTGAAATTTAGATATTATAATGTTAGTGATATGAATTAAAAGAAATTTATAATAATTATAGTTATTGAAGTACTCCTCTTACGTGTTTATATGGATTAACCTAAATTAAAAAATCTCTATATATACTTTCAAAATGGATAAAAACATTTTTGTGGACCTTTTAATGCAATAAAGTGGTTTTGTTTATTAGATTTTCTTATGCTACAGCACATAGAGATTAGTGCCTTATTACCATCGACAATCATTTGAAGATTATTAATTAGTTAATTAACAAACACTTTTTCCATGAATACTAGCTCACCAAGACGCTCTAAAGAAGGAAATCGAGAGATTGAGGCAAGTTTATCGCCAACAAAATCTCAAGAAAATGAACAACAACAACAATGCAGCACCACCGTTAGCATCAGCGGCGCCAACGCAGCAGCCGATGAACACTGACGCCATCGGATGTACGGACAAGGATCAGCAACTTCTCAGTTGAGAATTGATTGAGATAGAAAAATGGTCCCAAAAGAAAAAATTAAATAAATTAAAATTAAAATAAAAAAGGAAAAGAAAAAAAAAGGCTGTGGTGCATATTCTGCTAACTGGGCTTTCACGTGATGTGTTCCGACTTGCTACATTTTTTTAATTTTGACGTGGGGTCGTTGATAAGCATTGCGAGATTGGACTTAAAAGGGCAGGAAAAGGACACGCGGAGTGTCGTGATAGGTGGTGAAATTTTTAACAATGTATTGTGTGGGTTGCTTTTCTTTTTGGGAAAGTGGTGGATTTTGGTTGTTTTTTTTTTCCCCCAATTTATTATTATTATTATTATTTTTTAATCTTTACTGATTATATGAAAAAAAAAAAAAAAAAAAAATTCTTGTGGGAGGCGAGTTATGGGGATGTATTAAAAGGAGAAATTGTCAGGGATATGATGGTGATTGTTGTAACCCGGCCCTGTCGAGGTTTCTTTTTCCCTTGGGCTCAATGTAATTCACTGTTTAATGCTATGGCTTTTGGTTAATTATTTTGATTTATTATCGTATTAATTCTTTGGTGAAAATTAATTTGTAAAAATGTTGGCAGAAATTATTGGAATTGATCGGCTAGAATTTGTAATATAAATGCCAAAATTGTTCTTATATATTTTCCATCTTCTTTTCGATCAAAAGTTCAAAACTATTAATTAAATTTCAGGATTACTTTTCATATATAGCATTAAAAGCACTTCCAAAAAAACTGAAAGTGCTTTCTTTCATTACAAAAAGTAAGGATGTTCTAGTTCTACCATGACAATTATCCTCCATGCTCATGCATGCACATGGACTTGTGATGAGCAGCTCTTCCTATTAATTTCTTTGTCAAATTTGATGTTTCAATCTATCAAAATTATTACATACATATGATTTAAAAGATGTGACGGTTGGAACACAAATTAAACTTTTATTCGAATACCATATTAATTAATTTAACATTCATATTAATATTAATGTAAGTCAATATGATGAGGAAGCTTAAGCTAGCATGATTAGGCACGACATGCGAGCATATGGGACAGATCGGATTTGTAAGTAATTAAAACAGGTAAGACTTGGTCGATATCTTTACTTGTTTCTCAATTGACTTCCAAATTTTAAATTGCCCTCAAAATTAATAAATTTCATCCATCGATCGATCATATATAGACCAATATTCGAATCATTAGCAGACTTGATGACTTGCTGAGCATATGCTTATTTTCATTATTGTTTAGTTTTGGACATTATTATATGTTATCTATTTCGTTATTATATGATTTTCATGTAAGTACTCTATTATTATTTGTTCTTATATGAAGCCAGCTAAGCCAATTTATCACCATTTCAACTAACCTCAAATCTGTTTTGATGAAAGATTCAATGTAGTCTTAAACATGGTCCCCTCTAATTTTCCCTTACTTTAATTAGCATTCTATTAAATTTTTAACATAAATATTTATTTTATTTTTTTTAACAATTTACCAACCATTTACCCATGCATCTTTATTTGACTATTAATAATTTCTTTTATAATGATTGATAAATTAATTTTTATTATATGATTATACTTAAATTATCTATCATTAAGTAATATATTTAACGTTATTTAGTTCATTTTGAGTATTTATTTATTTTTTAAAATATTTTAATATTTATTTTATAAGTATTAATGTATTTTAACGTGAAAGACATAAAAATAAAATATAGAAGCACATTCGCTAGCCATTCGAGGAAACTGCAAAGTTTTGTTTTTGGGGATCAAAATGCAAGCCAATGAGAACTAAAATACAAAATTATCAAATTAGAGACTCAAATGTGAAATAATTAAAAGTAGAGAGACCTAACTAAAATTAGACAGATGATTTACCTTCGAATCAATGGCGTGCCTCTGCTCTGCTCTTTGCCTATGTGACCCAGATCATACTGTTTTTATCTAATTTGACTCATTTTTCACTCGTAAATTAAAATGAATGGCCAGATTTAGTGATATTCTACATTTTTATGTTTTTCAATCATGACCACAATAGCCACTTGGAGAGAGAGCAATTTTGAGAGGGAAAAAAGAGGAATTTTGCTAAGGAGGGAGAAGAGAAAATCAACAAGAAGAAGGGAAATTTGTTAAGAGATTGTAAAATTCTCATTAACCCTTATAGATTCAAGTTCTCCTTATCTAATTTTCTTTCTCTCCCTTTTTAATTTTAACTTGAATTAAACAATTTTATGCTTCTTAAGATTATGTATTTGAATTGTTAATTTTTTATAATTAAATCTAAATTCTATTGCATGTGTGGTTAGAATTATTTTCTAAGGTAACGATTTAATCTATTGGAAGTATTTATTTTTTAATATTGTGTTATTTATGATTTAATATATATCATTGAGTATTTATCATAATTTTTAATGCTTTTAAATATATGGCCAATATTTAAATGAATTATGAACTGATATGAATTGAGAGGTAATTATCAGATTTAGACTGTGTGATAAATGCCGTAAATTGTATGTCAGATAAAAATGTATTAATATAATTTATGCAATTTAAATTGAAATTATCACTAATCGTAATATGCTCTCATTTAATCAAATTTATATAAAAATATAGTAAATTTTTAGGTGTAAAATAATTTCGATTGATTTCGAGAGAGACTGTTAAATAGAATAGGATAATTAACTGATAATATTGATATTAAATCAGAATAACGTTAATAGAAGAATTGGATGCAACTGATTAAGATAAAATTATTAATCTTAGATTTTTTCATTAACTGAATATTTTAATTAGTTTGCTAAGTAGTTAATTTTTGTCTATTATAATTTCTCATTAAAATTAATAATCGATTTTTTAGATAAATTTAAAATTAATTATTTTCGGTACTTAATTGATTGTAATTCTCGTGAGATCAACATCTTTTAATTATTTTATTACTTATTATGATCCTGCATACTTACGGGTATCGTACACACATTGTACGAATCATACAATAATGATAATTAAAAATTATATAATACTCCAATGTATCTTAAGTATGGTAACTTATTTTTTAGAAAATATCACTTATCACAAAATTTATATAATATATAAATTGAGAAAAAAAAAGGTAGCCTATTTGCAAACTACATGACACACACACATTACATTCGATATTAGAGATATGACATTCGATATTAGAGATTTACATGTGATCTGTTAGGAAATTAGGAGTCGAAGCAAAACACGCAACTACAATGAAATTGAGAAAACAATAAAAATAAATGTTATGTAGGAGGTATAATCATCCATTATTATAAAGTAATAAATAAGTAGGAGGTATAACTGTTTATCAAAATAATAATAATAAGTAGGAGGTATAACCGTCTACAGTAAAATAAAATAGTAAAATAAATCAACACAAATATTTTACATGGAAAACCCTAAATAAGTTAGGGTAAAAAATCACGGGTAAGTATAGGAGTATTTCACTATTTTAAAGTGGAGATTACAACTCACTTTCTCTCTAATAACAAGGGAAGAACAACTCTCTAAATAGGAGTATTTCACACTCTCTTTCGAAATGGGAGAAACAACTTTAAGTGAAGAATACAATATAAAGAAAAAACTAATTTTTTTCTCTTTTTGTAGAAACTCTCAAAGGATGATTTTTGGATTGATGGAATGGTGAAAGGGGTGAGGTATTTATAATGGTTTTCTTCTCCTATTTTTCAACACACACTCCACAATTTACTCCACAAATTTCTCCACCTACCAACCACTAATTAAAATTTTCTCCACTTAACATCGACCTCATTAGTAAAGAAAGTAAAAAAGGAGTAACTGCACTTTCGGTGTATTTCGGCGCTCGTATACGGTTCGATATTGTTCATAGATACGGTACTGTTTATTTATACAGTACTGTTTATATATATGGTACTATTCACTAAAAGTGAACTTTACAATTTTACATTCTCCCACTTAAAGTCACTTTTGGTAATCTCTCCTTACTTGCCAATTCCATGCTTGCTTACGTTTCTGTTAGGCCATATGAGGATCTACACCATATAAACTTGTCAGTGTTTATTGGCTTGGTCATTACATCTGCCAGTTCTCGTTGGTGTGTATCTTTTGCATATTTACACTTCCATCTTCCACTACTTCTCGAACAAAATGATATTGAACCCCTATGTGCTTTGTCCTTGAATGAAATGCTGAATTCTTTGCAATGTGTAAGGCGCTCTGACTATCACAAAACAAAGTGATCTTATTTTGTTTGTGTCGAGCTTTTCTAATAATCTTTGAATATAGACAGCTTCTTTACAAGCTTGTGTAGCCGCCATGTATTCTGCTTCTGTGGTGGATAATGCCACAACAGTTTGCAATTTTGAAACCCAACTTACAGCTGCCCCTGCAAGTGTAAACACATAGCCTGTAGTAGATTTCCTTTTATGCAGATCTCTTGCAAAATTTGAGTCCACATAACCCCTAACAGTGAATTTCGATCCTCCATAACATAATGCAGCATCTGAGGTTCCTTTGATGTATTTTAGAATCCTCTTCACAGTTTCCCACTACTCTTTACCAGGATTCGCCATAAAACAACTAACTGCTCCCACTGCTTGTGCAATGTCTAGTCTTGTGCATATCATAGCGAATATTAAACTTCCCACTGTTGATGCATACAGCACTCGAGACATCTCTCTTCTCTCTACTTCATTGTTAGGACACATATTTGAGGATAACTTGAAATTAATAGGAAGTGAGGTAGAAATTAGCTTACTTTCTTGCATGTAGAAGCGTCATAAGATTTTTCTCAAGTAATTCTTCTGAGATAGCCAAATCTTCCTATTATTTCTGTCTCGGTGAATTTGCATCCCTAAAATCTTGTTTGCTGGTCCCAAGTCCTTCATTTCAAATTCCCTAACCAATTGTGCCTTTAATTTTTGGACTCGATCTTTGTTGAGGCTTGCTACCAACATGTCATCCATGTACAACAACAAAATAATGAAATCATAATCATCATCAAACCTCTTGTAGTACGTACAATGGTTTGAATTGAGTCTGTTGTACCCAAAACTAATTATGAAGGAATCAAATCTCTTGTACCAACACCTTGGCGCCTATTTGAGACCGTACAGAGATTTGTTTAACCTATAAACCAAGTTCTCTTTACCTGTTTCAATAAAACCTTCTGGTTGGAGCATATAAATTTCTTCTTTAAGCTTCCCATGAAAAAATGTAGTTTTGATATCTAACTGCTCAAGATGTAAATCAAATGTAGCACACATAGTCAGGACTACTCTGACTATTATAAGTCGAACCACCGATGAAAATATCTCGTTAAAGTCAATACCTTCCTTTTGAGCATATCCTTTCACCACTAATCGTGCACAATATCGTTCCACTTGATCATTGCTATCCCGCTTGATCTTGTAGAACCATTTGTTACCAATGGCTTTTCTTCCATATGGTAATGGTACTAATTCCCATGTCTTGTTCTTATGTAGAGCTTCAATCTCTTCCTGCATTGCTGCCATCCATGAAGATGCATCTGAGTTACTCGAAGCTTCAAGAAAAGTTGAGGGCTCGCCATCCTCTGTTAGAAAACAGTATGCTACATTGCACTTCGTAACATACTCCGAGTGCCAAGTTGGTGGTTTCCTTTCGTGAGTTGATCGACGAACTTCTGGAGCCTCGGACCTAACTGGTTCTTGTACCTCGTGCTCTGGTGATGCTTCAGAAAAGTCTGAAATTTCTTGTGCTTTATCATTTTCCACGTGTAATGTTGTAGTCTCTGAGCTTTCCTTCAATGTGCTATCATCTCCATCTTTTTCTTGTAGTTGATCTTTTACAAAGATAACATCTCTGCTGACTATGACCTTGCGGGTAGTGGGATCCCACAAGCGATACCCTTTTACACCATTAGCGTACCTTAAGAATATACACTTTTTAGATTTCGAATGTAACTTCGTTCTTTCTTGGGCATTGTACATTACATACACAGGACATCTAAATGAATGTAAATGAGAGTAATCAGCTGGTTTACCAGTCCACATCTCTATCGACCTCTTCAACCCAATTGCTGTTGATGGTGACCGATTTATCACATAATAAGCGGTCTTTGCTGCTTCTGCCCAAAATGAATGAGGTTGTCTCGCAGTCCTCAACATAGCTCTCATCCTTTCTATAAGTGTTCTGTTCATCCGCTCTCTCACTCTATTTTACTGCGGAGTGTATGGTACTGTAAACTGTCTTTCAATACCTTCTTGCTTACATAGTACAAGAAACTCACTGTCTGTATACTCTCTTCCACTGTTCTCAAACACTTGATTTTCTTCCCAGATTCAAGTTCCACTCGCGTTTTGAAGTCTTTGAACATTGGAAACTCTTCTGACTTTTTCTTAATTGAATATACCCAACATCTTTTAGAGTAATCATCAATAAAAGTCACAAGATACTTTGCTCCTCCTAGAGACACTTCCGGTGATTCCCAAATATCAGAATGAATCAAGTCTAGAATGCATTTGCTCCCAGCATTAGATCTGTTAAACTTCAACCTATGCTACTTACTTGTAACACAATGCTCGCAAAACGGTAGTTTCACAGCTTTAAGTCTTGAAAGTAGCTTTCAGTTGGAGAGAATCTTCAAACCTTATTCTGACATGTGGCCGAGTTTAAGATGCCACATCATTGTCAATTCTTCTCCTTTGCTAGTTGAAGCAACACACGCATCAGCTTTCTGTTGTGTTTCTTTCTTAAGCATGAATAAATTTGCAGTAATCTTTTCTGCCGTCAAAACCACAAGCGCTCCTCTAACAATCTTCATAATCTAATTCTCAATATGGGTTTTGCATCCAAGATCATTTAATTGTCCTAAAAACAATAGATTCTTCTTCAAGCCTTTGACATGTCGTACCTCTTTAATAGTGTGAACTGTTCCATTATGCATTTTTATCTTGATAGCACCAATACCGGCGATCTCCAACGCATGATCATCACCAATGTATACAGATCCTCTAGAGATAGCTTCGTATGTGTGAAACCATTCTCTTCGAGAAGTCATGTGCCATGTTGCTCCTAAGTCTACAAGCCAGACATCAGCAAGTCGTTTTCTGCCTTTAACAATTATTGTTGCCTCATCGTATAGTACTTCACCATCATCTGAGGTATTTGCAACACAACCCTGAGCCTTTGATGTCTCAGAATCTCCACTTTTCTTGTTATTTCAACAATCCCTTTTGACGTGCCCTTTCTTGCCACAATTGTAGCACTTGACATTTTTCTTACTTTTTGATTTTGATCTACCTTGATTCTAGCTCCCACTAGACTTACGTTCAGTTGATCTTCCTCTTGTCATCGGTAATGCTTCTGCTTGCTGCGAACTCACATTTCTATCTTCCTTATTTCTGCACCTCTTTTCTTCTTCTAAAACAGTGGCTGCAACATTATTAAAGACTAGAGAGTCCGTTTAGACATTAGTTGTCAGGTTGATGATGAGTTGATCATACGAGTCGGGTAGACTTTGAAGTAGAATCTCCCACGTTCATTTTCCTCCATTTTGTACCCTAATGTTATAAGTTGTGAAAATAGGGTTTTCAACATGTTGATATAGTCAGTCATCGATATGGATTCTGCCATTTGAAGAGTGTAAAGTCTTCTCTTTAAGAAGATTTGGTTGTGTAGTGACTTGGCCTCGTACAATTTTGTCAAAGTATTCCATATCTCCTTTGCCGTCTTCATCTCCTCCACACTAACTAATACTCCATCGGCTAGTCCCAAGTGTAGATCGGCAATTGCATCACCGTCCATCTTGTTCTACTTGTCTGTGTCGATATCCAAAGGTTTTTCGCTAATTGCTGCTAGACACTTGTCCTTCCTTAAAATTGCCTTCATTTTCATTTTCCATAACAAAAAATTGTTTCCGTTGAATTTCTCAATTTGGAACTTTGCTGCCATTGTTGATGATTATCTGCTTCTCACTTATACCAAATTTCACTAATTCACCGTCAATAGTACTTGTAACTATAAACAGTAACCCGCACAATCAATAGCGCTGATACCACTATTAGGAAATTAGAAGTCGAAGCAAAACACGCAACTACAATGAAATTGAGAAAACAATGAAAATAACGTTATATAAGAGGTATAACCATTCATCACTGTAAAGCAATAAATAAGTAGGAGATATAACCGTCCATCAAAATAACAATAATAAGTAAGAGGTATAACCGTCAATAGTAAAATAAAATAGCAAAATAAATCGATACAAATATTTTACATGGAAAACCCCTAAACAAGTTAGGGTAAAAAACCACGTGTAAGTATAGGAGTATTTCACTATTTTAAAGTGGAGATTACAACTCTCTTTCTCTCTAATAACAAGGAAAGAACAACTCTTTAAATATGAGTATTTCACACTTTTTCTTAAAATAGGAAAAACAACTTTAAGTGAAGAATATAATACAAAAAAAAAACTAATTTTTTTCTCTCTTTGTAAAAACTCTTAAAGGATGATTTTTGGATTGATGGAATGGTGAAAAGGGTGAGGTATTTATAGTAATTTTCTTCTCCCATTTTTCAACAAACACTACACAATTTACTCTACAAATTTCTCTATCTACCAATCACTACCTAAATTGAAACTTTTTCCACTTAACACCAACCTCATTAGTAAAAAAAGTAAAAAAGGAGTAGCTGCACTTTCGGTGTATTTCGGTACTCTTATATAGTACAACACTGTTTATAAATACGGTACTGTTTATTCATACAATACTGTTCATATATACGGTACTATTTATCAAAAGTGAACTTTACAATTTCACATGATCACAAACCAATTTTGTACTAGATCTCGCTAATGAACACACACACGCACATACACACACATTACATCTGATATTAGAGATATAACATTCGATATTAGAGATTTACATGTCATCGCAAACCTAATTTGTACTAGATCTCAATAACGAGGATCCATGGAACATCACTCGCACAGTTCCCTTACCTTCCCATTTATCTTTCTATTATCATTTTTTTAATATCCTACAGATAATTATAAATATATACATATTCTAAGTATCATTTTTAGTCCTAATAATTATACATACGCTTAAGAACTTTCTTCAGGGTTATCCTTCAGACTGATCTAATTTTATGCCATTGTTTCCAACGTTTAAATCTGGGGCAAATCTAACTTCCTCGGACGTGTTTGGAGAGCTTCCGGGACTTTCTGAGTTGCCGACTGTCCGACAGAATCGCTGTTCCTGATGCCCCCAGTGTCTCAGAAAAATCAACACCAGCATCCTTGTTGTTCTTTGTACGAGCAGACTCTCATTTATTTTCCAGTTGCAATGACTCAGATATATTAAGAGAGCAATTGTCGAAGTCCCTGCGGTTAACGCAAAAAGAACCCAGAAGCCACTGGGGCTAAGGCTTGAAATATCATCATCCAAGTCCACATCCGTGCATTTTTCGGATGCAAGCATGCTGGTTTCTAATTCTCGTAGCTTGCCATTTTCAGATACCTTCAGTAGTGCTTCATTTACAGTTGGAAGCAAAGGAGATCCTTTTGGAAAAGCCTGAAACACAAAACACCCATTAAAATCTATTACTCTTAAGCTGTAACATTGCTAAATATTAAATGAAAAGTAAAAGAAGTGAGAAGAAGAGTTACGAATCCAAGTCCTCCGACTTTATAAGTTGGCCCAGCTATGGTAAAGCCTTTGCAGTACTTTGCAAGAAATATTCTGGCCACAGCAACTTCAAGAAATATGGCTGCGATCTGTCTGCTTTTAAGGTCATTTACATATCGTTCGAGAGAGGTATAACCCTTAAGGTTTCTTTGGTTAAATTGCAAAACATCGACCAGATAACTTAATGCAAATGACACATTAGAGTAGCCAACTATTGCATCACTATTCTTCAGAGTCTCAATGTTATCGACTGTTGGTTCCAGACCTTGGATAGTTAGCATGCTGGTCAGATTTGCTGTGTAAGTCTGACTAATTACAAGCGTCACAAACAGCCACACCACCATTACCAACCGCGATAAATTGCTATGTAGTTTTTCTCCTTTGATCAGTGACATCAAAACCAAAAAGTAGTGTCAACGGCAAAATGACAACTCTTTATAATCTATACATATATATATATATATATAGGGAAAGATTTATCATATAACGTGCTTTCCTAGGGTGTATATATGATGTATAAATGCAACTTCTAATTAATTTCCTACATCAACTGAGAGAAAAATAGTTACCATGCAAGGAGAAAAGTGAGCTGAAGGATAACCAGAGAAAGGTGCCCGTTTGCTGCAATGCAGATCCATGGAGCTCAGGCCAGTGATTTCGCTCTATTACCCACACTACAAATCCATTGTAGATGCTTATCATGGTTATTAGAATCCACATGGCCTTTGTGAAAGGTTTCATGAATATCAAAGCTTTGTTGCTTGATTTTTGAACGGGGACAATCATCACCAATCCTGATTCTGTGTAGGGGTGTGTGAAGTCTGCGTACTGGCATCTCTCGGCCACTATTGCTACATCACCAACTACTGCATCGAAGTTCTGCTCCCATACAATTGACAAGAATTATGAGTACGGTTTAGCCCAATCGAATAAATAGTTCTTTTGTTATTATATTAATGATTCAGAATCAAATGAATGTGGAACATGAAATGCGACGGTAGATTTCGTACCTTGATGTAAATCTGTTTCACTAAATCATCATATGAGCCGCTGAAGTTTTGAAATTTGTATGGCAAATAGAATGGCAACTGATCCAAGACAGCTTGGAAAAGCTCAATTGAAAATCCGCCAAAGACGACGGCATTTGTCTCCTCGTCATGATAAAAATTCAAATACTGTTTGAATTCGGATCCAATAGGCACGCCGATCCTCAATGGTTTATCACACTGTGAAGGAGTCCATCCTTTTGGGGTATACGGACGTGCACCTGGCCAAAGCACTTGCCCAAGAACTTGCATAGAAGTGTTGTCACTTGCAGAATCATTGATCATCTCCGAAAATAAACCTAGTACGGGTCCATTTGTCCAAAACCCTAGTTCTCTGTAACTCTTTCCTATCACGTTGATGATTTGATATATGCGTGCTGGAGCTACACTCTGATTTGCAAACTGAACCTTTCCTGTTAAACCATCAAAATCAGTACGCAAAATTCTTTGTAGCAATTTTTGGTCACCCAGCTTGCTTTCCTTCATTGCTAAAGCCACTGACCATGCAGCATCGTAGGCTTGAACTGCCAAAGCACCAGGATCTTGGTTATCCTCTTCAGGATATTCCGAGCGAAATCTTTTCCGAAATCTGTTGCAAAAATCCTGAAACTGAGACTTGTTTTGAGGAAAGTAGCTTCTGACTCCTAAAATTCCTTGCATTGAGGATATGGTGGATGTTTTGATCGAATGCACCAAACTTGTAAAGGCATCTGTGGTAATCCATACATAACCCTCCTCCATCATCTCCATTTTCTTTGCCCTTTCAAATAGATGCACAGCTAATTCAAAGGATAAATGAACCACGAATACTCTACATTGGCCGTTTTTAAGCTTCTCGAGTTCATTGGTTAATTTAGAAGATGGAAAAGGTGGGAGAGGAAGGACATTCGTAATTTCTGCTTCTGCTTCTCTTAAGGCGCTCGAAAGATACGGTATGATTCCAGCAGCTGAAGAATCAATGTCTTCATAGATTACAGTGACCCGATGCCATGCCCAAGATTGCAAGATTGCTGCTATGGCTGTCATTTGTGCAAACTGGTTTGGCGAAGCTTGAAGCAGAAAAGGCCACTTCTGTGTTGCCCAATTCGGAATTGCCTCAGCGAAAGAAAGAAGTGGAATCTCTTTGTTGCTTGCTATCTCCGCAACCGATAATGTTTCCTCCCATGTTTGTGGCCCTAGAATCGCTTCAACCTTTTGTGAATCGATGAGATCCATGGCTGTGATTTGTACAGCAAAATGAATATCCAGAATCTATGTACTTCGTAATCATCAACAATTGACAGAGTATTTCGGAAGGCGAAAAGGGGAAAAAAAAAAAAAAAAAAACTGTTGATGAATTATATGTGTCAACTGTCAAAAACACATTAGAAATATAATTGGGATATATACTTGCATATATAGCAAATTAATTTATCATTAACCTCTTGTATAACATATTTGCTTTGAATCTTGGATATTCTTGAGATATTACGCCTACTCCATTACATGATTGTTGCGGCTGAAAAGTTTTAAATCCTAGCTACTCCAGTAAATTGTTTTTCTTTCAGTTATCATCTAACGTAATTTTATTAATTTCTTTTTAAATTTTCAATTACCAAATGAAAATTTTAACAAAAATTCACAGTATAATATACTTCTTTAAATTAATTATAATCGATAACTGACATGATAAAGACAATAGCGCAAATATCATAATTGAAAAAAGGGAAAAGGGCATAGAGATCCTAAGGTTTAGCTTAATGGATATAATAAGTTCTAATAATTTCAAAAATACACATAAAAGTCCCAATTTATTTTAAAAAGCCGGTTATACCTGATTAGAAATAGTTATTTACAAATATTATTATTAAATCTTTAAAATTTGAGAAAATATAATATATTTATAAATAGTACATTAATAATACAAAATTTGTTAATGTATTATAAACTTATATATTTTATAAATAGTAACTTTTATTTTATCATATTTTATATAATTTAACCTTACATAAATATAAATTATAATATAATTATAAGTATTGGATTATATTATATTTTATTTACATATTAATATTTATTTATGTTTTATTTTATTTATTTTCTAATACTTAACTAATATTGAATTATTAATATACTGTAAATAAATAAATTTATATTTTAGTTATAATATATTAACAAATAGAGAGAATACCTATTACCTCATATTTTTTAAGTCAATATCCTATTACTTTCTATATTTTTTCTAATACCTCATCACTCTTTTGGTTATTTTTTTTTTTTGGATTTTACCCTTTAGTTCAATTAGTTTATCAAATGATAAAATCGAAAATATTTGAAATATTAAAGAGTAAAATTAGAACTCAAGGAAATGATGAGATATTAAAGAAAATATAGGGAGATAATGAGGCATTAGCTCAAAATGTAAGAGGGTAATGTACATTCTCCTTAATAAATATTATTTATAGTATTTATAAAATATATAAATTTATATTATGTTAACAAATATTATATAGTTAATATATTAAAAAATAATATTATGATTTATTTTATTAATATATTTTTAATATATATTAATATTTCGTCACATTTTAATGATTTAATAATAATTTTAGTTAAATAACTATTAGTAGTAAGAGTATAATTATATTTTAAAAATAATTTGAGATTTTTATAGATATTTTTCAAACTATTAAGATTTATATATCCATTGAACCAAACCTCAAGCACCTCTATATATCCTTTTCCCTTAAAAAAAAAAAATTGGTTCAACTCCTACATAGTAATAATATTTAATATTCCCATGCATAAAGAAACAATTAATAGCACCAAACATTAATTAGGTAAATAATACGTCAGCAGTGGGTTTAATATTCTCAAGTCGCCGTCGTTCCTCTTTTATTTTCACATTAAGTGTCCACATAGCATAAGCGACAAAATTATTACCAATTGTACATCAGATGGAAAAATAATTTTCAATTAATAAAATATAAATGTCGAAAAGACTTAAAGAGCACCGTTCCAACACATTCTCTTCGCCAGCTAGCTTTTTATTTCAATATGAACGTAAATAATTAAACTTCCTTGGTTTCCATGGCTGTTAGTCATCTCCTTAACTCCACTGTTAGATAATTTTTATTTGTTTGTTTAATTCCAGAACATAAGAAAAGAGTACTATAACTATCATTGACACTGTTATATCAGTTTGTATAAAAATTTGTATTTCTAACAATTGAAATGATAGTTTTCATTCTTTCTGGATATGTGTTTTTATAAGATAGATACGGCTTACAATAAAAAAATTCTAATTTATTAATTAATTAGCAGATAATTAAACGAGTTCAAAAGAATATTGTACATAATATATACCTGCGAGAGCTGCATGCATAGGTTCTCTCCGAGAGTTTCTAACGTAGAGAACTAGACTTTGATTACGAGAGAGATTGAAATCTTCACAAGCCATCTCCATAGCAATTCTCTGTTCTTTACCGACACGAGAACTGTTGTTCACAATGGCTCCTATAATTCCCTTAACTTGTTTTTTGTTTTCTGGATCAGCTGCTGCAGCCTTTGATGTAAATATCAAGACCAAGGCCAGGAAAGAGAGAAGGGGAGCAGGATGCATTTTGTGTACATCTGTGAGGGGAAATTTAAACGTTAGCCTTCAATTCCTATTTATAATAACCAGGCATCTTACGTCTCTTTTGGTTCATGATTTGTAATTTTCTTTTAAGTTCCATTTTCCATTTTCTTCGGTCAAAGTCAGCTCCAGTTAATTTTCTTGGAAAAAGACTAATAACTTCACCGATGCCTCCAACTTACTTTACCTGAAGCTTTCAATATTATTAATTAATTTACTAATTCTATGTAAATTTTCATTCTACAAAACAAGTAAAGAGTTTAACTGATTGTCAATTAATCTATATTTAACTTCTTAATAACATTCATCATGGTACAAAGAATTTGATAGCCGTAAAGTAATACAAAGGAATCTATACATGATCGATGGTGCGTATTATAAAATGAAACTTTGTTTGTTATCATGAAGTCACTTAGTCGAATAATTAATTCATAAGCAGAAATGGAGTTACAGCCGTCCAATTATTGTGGAGCCGCGTGGATTTTGAAAACAACAATTGCCTAGAGATAGAATTGATGTCAAGTAGCACTAAAAATAAATAAATATTTAATAGTCGGTTAGATGGGAATTAATTTAAAAGGTTAAAGCGCAAAAATAAAAATATAAGAGTGGGTGAGATGTGAATGGTAGTGGGAATTTTCTCGCGGACAGTATTCATCTACAGTTGTTCAAAAGAGGACAAATTCTATTTCAGAGAAAATTTAGAATTGTATTTACTCGTTCCATCAGGACTATCAATCAAGATGTGACTTGTTGAACAACTAAATTTGGAATATTATGTTTAGAAGGCGTGTATCTATACCTGCCCCTCCTTCCCCGGTAATTCAATTCAGAGATCGTTGCATTGCATTACTATTTTAATTTCTAATTAAGGTGTTCAAATCATAAGATATATACTGGTAGATGAATATATATATATATATATATGTTCTTTTGCTGACTTCCGCACTTATAAAATTTGGATTTCTGAGTAATTCAGGGATGAAATACGATACAATATCAAGGAAATTTTGTCCCGGTTTTGCTATAAAATATTGCATTAAATATGCATGGTGTATTCCATCCTTGTAATCACAAATGGATTACGTGGATGACAGAATCGTAACAACTACGTATATTTGTCTCGTATGCTATGCGTGCTGAGAGAATTAATAGAATATTGAATTTGGAATCAGAGACTAGTCTACAGAATCCATCCAGTTAACAAGTTCTTGCGAAGAGAAAATTAATATTGACTGTAGATATACACCAAAACATATATATGTGTGGAACGTTTATTTCCACAGCTTGACCTGACCCATGTGACCAAATCAAATACCCCTCATACACCCATATCTGATTTGCGATCGAGGAGAGTAGATGTGATTAATTTGAATGAGTGAAGATTGGGGTGAGATTGATCAGTATACCTATTCTAGCCAGGTACTATCTATTTCGACTATGTATATTTAGTAGTTAAAGTTTAGCCGAATCCTTGCCTATACTTATGTGAACAAGATTTAACCCAATTTTAAACGGGGTAATTTTATTTTGGTTCTTAACGTTTCAGGAAATGTCACTTACATTAATATGTTTCACATATTAAGCAGAAGTCCTTAAATCTTTTAAAAACTATCACTTAAGTCTCAACATTTCAATTAATGTCAGTTAGGTTCGTTAACCAAACTTTCATCCGCTTTTAACTGTTAGATAATTTTTAATTTATCTCTAATCATATAATAATCTTTAATTTAACCGTACAATTTATGAAAGTCATCATATTACTCTTATATATTAATTTTTGAATCTTTTTTTATTTTTAACACCTAAAAAGATAAAATCATATTTATATTTTCTTTATTTTTTCTTCTTCCTTCTCTTTCTTCTCTATTTATATTCTCAATTTACATAAAAAAGTACACAACAAAAATAATTTATTCATATCTCATAATCTTAATAATTGAATTAATTAATTGAACTTTAAAAACCTAAAAATAAAAAAAATCTTAATTTTAGTTTGTTTTACACATTTTATTAGATTTTATCTAATTTCATAAGATATAAAAATAATTCTCTAGAAAAAAATTCATTAATTTTTTTAATATAACACATACACATATTTGTACAGTAACTCTATTGGAATTCAAATTTAAAAAATTATTACTCTATTATAAAATAAATATTTTCTGTAGTATTTTATTTTGAAAAAAAAAAATGAGTATTTTTATATTTTTCTACTCGAATTAACATTTTGTAAAAATTTTATACTTAAAATATTTCTATATTTTTAATTTTTGAAGAGTAAATAAGTAAATAAATTGTTTAGTGATAAATACATAGTCTTTAGGATAGTTTTGGGAGAGAAAAGTTGTGGGTTTTAATTTTTTTGTAAATTAAATTAATTGACTTTATTGTTAAGATTATGTGATTTAAATAAATTAATTTATTTATATATTAGCTTTTTCTTTGATTGAATTAAAAAAATCAAATAACTAATTTTAATTTATTTTAAACTCATTGTAATTTCTCGTCAATAAAAAAAAAAAAGGAAGAGGAAGAGACAATGAAGAAGAAGAATAATGAACAGAAAGAAATAGAGAAGAAAGGTAAGGAAGAAGAAAAACTAAAGAGTTGTTTTTATTAATTAGTTTTATAAAATATGATTTTATCTCTTTAATTGTAAAAAATAAAAAAAAAAAAAAAATATATAAGAGTAATACGATAATTTTCATAAATTTTAGAGTTAAATTAAATATTATTATATTATAAGAGATAAATTGAAAGTTACCTAATAATTAAAAATAAATAAAAGTTTGGTCAAAAGAGTTAGGTGATATTGACTGGAACGTTAGGAACCAAAATAAGAACTTTGAAAATTTTGAGGACTTTTTTTTTATCTAATATATGAAACATATCAATTTAAGTGATGTTTTCTACAAAGTTACGAATTAAAATCGAATTATTCCGATTTTAAGCAGTGTGTTTACTCATATAGAACTTAACGTTGGCATGGTATATTTGTCCGTTCGAGTATAATCAATTTCCTTAATTATAATTTGTTCAGACATAGCCTAGAAGTTCAGCTAGCATAACTTCATCCTACCATCGTATATAGTACTGTAGTTGTATTATAATGATAGCAATTATGTAGTATTGGCTAGAGCATGCACGCGCGGTTATTATATTACTAATTTGACACATGGTTAATTGTTACAACCTTGACTCATAGAACTTTAGAAGGAGGATAAAACCTAGGATTTATACATATATGCAACTTCACTCAGTTCCCTTCTTACTAATTAATTTCCCATCTTAATTTCTTTTATTTTGTCATATATATTTTGCGTATGGTATTCTAACTAACATGATAAATATACGTGTTTTTTATTTTATTTTTAGTCCCAGTACGTATATTTAAGATTGTTTAAGAACCTTTCAGGTTTTATCCGCTCTAATTGTGTGCCAAGGCTTCAATGTTTAAACTTGAGAGATAAGTCTAGATTCAGTTGCGATGGGAGAGCTTCCGGAGCTTGCTTCTGCGGGTGGCTAACTCTACGACAGAACAGCTGTATACGCCGCCCCCACTGTTTTGATAGAGCTGAAGTTAGCCTCCCGATTGTTTTCTGTCGAAGCAAATGTTCATTATTTGTCCTCCGGCAGCAGTAATGACCGAGATATACGATGAGAGCAAATGTTGAAGTGCCTCCTGTTAATACGGAAAGTACCCAAAAGTTGCCGGGACTGAGGCTTGAAACTTCGTTGTCGTCCAAATCCACCTCCATACACTTCTCTGAAGCAATCATTTTGTCCTCTAGGTCTCGAAGCTTGCCACTTTCAGATACTTTTAGGATTGCCTCAGTTACGCTGGGAAGCAGTGGAGATCCTTTCGAAAATGCCTGAACAACAATACAAACCCCCGTAAATCTATATATTATTGAATAAAAAATATTAAATGAAGAACAAACAAGTTAGTAAACGAAATAATTACGAATCCAAATCCTCCGACTTTGTATATGGGCCCAGCTGTTTTAAAGGTTTTGCGGTATCTTGCAAGAAATATTTTGGCTGGAGGAACTTCAAGAAATATGGCTGATATCTTTCCACTTCGAAGGTCACTGGCATAATCTTCAAGAAAGGCATAGCCCTTGAGGTTTCCGGGCTTAAAATGCAAGACATCCAGCAAATATTTTCCAACAAACGATAGTTGAGCGCAACCAACCACTGCATTTGCACTCTGCAGTGACGCAATGTTATCTACAGTAGGTTCAATCCCTTGAACAGTCAGCATGCTGGTGAGGTTAGCTGTGTAAGTCTGCGTAATGATTAGTGCCACAAGCAGCCACACCATCATCATCATCCGTCACAAATTGCTAAGCAGTTTTTCTGCTTTCCTCAAGAAAATTAATTAAGTTAGCTAAATAATTGTCAATTCTCTTAACATTTTGTAACATTGAAGGTCTCAAAATTTTTACCATGTAAGGAAAAAAGGGTGCTGAAGGATAGCCAAAGAAACATTCCGGTTTCTTGCTGTGCGGAATTTCGTCCCTCATGCCAGTGTTTCGCTCTATTAGCCACACTACAAAGCCCTTGTAGATGCTGACAATGATTATCAGAATCCACGTTGCCTTTGTGACGAGCTTTGCACATAACAAAGCTTTGTTACTTGATTTTTGAACGGGAACTATCATCACCAATCCTGACTCGGTGAAGGGCGGTGTGAAATCTGCATACTTGCATCGCTTGGCTAGTATTACTACATCATCAATTACTGCATCAAAGTTCTGTATCCGCGTACGGCCACGATCACATTATATGTGGGATCTCCAAGATCGAATGAGTAGGAAACGACAGGAAATTAAACAATAGTTGATAGAATGCATACCTCCAAGTATATTTGCTTCACTAGATTATCATATGAGCCATTGAAGGGAAGAAAGGTGTATGGCCAATGGAATGGCAACCTTTCTATCGTTTCTTTGAAAAGCTCGATCGAAAATCCCTCAAACGAAGCTACGTTTCCCAGGGCATCATGTACAATATTCACATACTCCTTGTATTCAGAACCAATAGGCACGCCAACTTTCAATGGCTTTGCACTTGTCGTAAGAGAGACCATCCTCTTGGGGAATATGAGGGTAACCCTGGCCAAAACACTTGCCCCAAATCTTTCATAGAAGAGTTATTATACGTAGCATTTTCATCGCTAGTATTGGAGAATCCTAGTCCATCGGTCCAGAAGACAAGTTCTCTGTAACTATTTCCTATCAAATTGATGATTTGACATATATCTGCTGAAGCAACCCTCTGACTCTTGAATTTAAATTTTCCCGTTAGACCATCAAAGTCACTGTGGGAAATGCCTTCAAATAACTTTTTGTTTCCCATTTCTTTCCTGTCCTTCATTGCTAAAGCCACTGACCATAAAGCATCATAGGCTTGAACTGCCAGAGCACCAGGCTCCTGGTTATCCTCTTCAGGATATGCCGAGCCAAATTTTTTGCGAAATCTCTTGTAAAAATGCTGGAACTGAGGCTTGTTTTTAGGAAAGTAGCTTCTGACTCCTAAATTCCTTGCAATAAGGACATGTTGGAGGCATCGATGGAATGCAAAAGACTTGTAAAGGCATCTGTAGTGATCCATACATAATCTTTCTCCATCATCGCCATCTTATTGGCCGCTCGAATAGACGCAGGGCCAACTCTAAAGACAAGTGAACCACAAACACTCTACATTGTCCACTTTTAAGCTTCTCAAGTTTTTCGGTTATTTCTGATGAAGGAAAAGGTGTGAGAGGAAGAACATGCAAAATTTGAGCTTCAACTTCTCTTAAGGCGTTGGAGAGATGTGGTGTGACTCCAGCAGCTGAAGAATCAATGTCTTCATAGATTACAGTGACCTGATGCCAGTCCCAGGATTGAACAATATTTGCAGCTGCGGCTTTCATTTGGGCAAACTGGCTTGGCGAATCTTGAAGGAGAAAGGGCCACTTCTCCGTTGCCAAATTGGGCGTTGCATCAGCAAAAGAAAGAAGTGGAATCTGTTTATTGCTTTCAATCTCCACAATCAATGATGTCTCTTCCCATGTCTGTGGCCCCAGAATTGCTTCAACTTCTTGTGAGTTGATTAATTCCACGGCTGCAGTTTATAACAATATCATGCGCTTAGAGGTTATGTTCTCGAATTGGAAAAAGATAGTGAAAATCAACTGCATATATGTAGTTTTTGTTGGCTGTGGTTTGAGGCATTACAATTAATCGTGAAAATAAAAAATAGAAAAAAAAAGAAATAAATAGACACCAAAATTGTCAACAGAAAAAAATTGTTAATTAATTAGTGTGAAATTGTAAAGTTGACTTTTGGGGAACAATACTGTATAGATTAACAGTCTGTATAAATGAACACTGCCATATTTATGAACAATATCGTACCGTATGTAAGCACCGAAATACAACGAAATACACTAAAAGTGCAGCTACTCCTTTTTTATTTTCTTTATTAATGAGATTGGTGTTAAATAGAGAAAATTTAAGTTTAAGTAATGGTTGGTACGTGGAGAAATTTATGGAGTAAATTGTAAAATGTGTGTGGAAAAAGGAGAGAAGGAAACTACTATAAATACCTCACCTCTTTCACCATTCTATCCATCCCAAAATCATCCTTTGAGAGTTTCTACAAAGAGAGAAAAATTAGCTTTTTCTTTATGTCGTATTCTTCATTTAGAGTTGTTTCTCCTATTTCAAGAAATAATGTGAAATACTCATATTAAAAAGTTGTTATTTCCTTATTATTAAAGAGAAAGAGAGTTGTAATTTCAACTTTAAAATAATAAAATACTCCTATACTTACCCGTGGTTTTTTACCCTAATTTGTTTAGAGGTTTTCTACGTAAAATATTTGTGTCGATTTATTTTTCTACTTTATTTTATTATGAACGGTCATACCTCTTACATATTATTGTTATTTTGATGAATGGTTATACCTCCTACATAACGTTTATTTTCATTATTTTTTTAATTTTACTATAGTTGTGTGTTTTGTTTCGACCCCTAATTTCCTAATAGTGGTATCAGAGAGAGCTATTGGTTGTGCGAGTTACTATTCATAATTATTATTCACAAGTACTATTGACGGTGATTTAATGAAATCTAGTATAAGTGAGAAGTAGATAATCGTCAACAATAACAGCAAAGTTCAAAATTGAGAAGTCCAACAGAAACAATTTTTCGTTGTGGAAAATGAAAATGAAGGTAATTTCAAAGAAAGACAAGTGCCTAACAGCAATTAGTGAAAAACCCTCAGATATCGACAAAGACAAGTGAAACGAGATAAACAGTGATGCAATTGCCGATCTATACTTGAGACAAGCCAATGAAATATTAGCTAAGGTAGAGGAGATGTGGCAAAGGAGATATGAGATAGTTTGACAAAATTATATGAGGCCAAGTCATTGCACAACAAAATCTTCTTAAAGAAAAAACTTTACACTCTTTGAATGACAGAATCTACATCGGTGACTGACCATATCAACACCTTGAAAACTCCATTTTCATAACTTACAACGTTGGGGTACAAAATAGAGGAAAATGAATGTGTGGAGATTCTATTTCAAAGTCTACCTGACTCGTATGATGAACTCTTCATCAACTCGACAACTAATGTCTAAACGGACTCTCTAATCTTTAATGAGGTTGCAGCCGCTATTTTAGAAGAAGAAAAGAGGTGCAGAAACAAGAAAGATAAAAATGTAAGTTTACAATAAGCAGAAGCGTTATCGATAACAAGAGGAAGATCAACTGAACGTAAGTCCAATAAGAGCCAAAATCAAGGCAGATCAAAATTAAGAAGTAAAAAGAATGTCAAGTGCTACAATTGTGGTAAGAAAGGGCACGTCAAAAAAGATTGTTAGAATAACAAGAATAGTGGAGATTCCGAGACATCAAAGGCTCAGGGTTGTGTAGTAAGTACCTCAGATGATGGTAAAGTATTATACGGTGAGACAACAATGATTATTGAAGGCAGAAAACGACTTACTGATGTCTAACTTGTAGATTCAAGAGCAACACGGCACATGACCTCTCGAAGAGAATGGTTTCACACATATGAACCTATTTCTGGAGGATTTGTATATATAGGTGATGATCACGCCTTGGAGATCTCCGGTATTGATACTATCACGATAAAAATGCACGATGGAATAACTTGTACTATTAAAAAGGTACGACATGTCAAAGACCTGAAGAAGAATCTATTGTCTTTAGGACAATTAGATGATCTTGGATGAAAAACTTTATTAAGAATGGGATTATGAAGATTGTTAGAAAATCGCTTGTGGTTTTGAAGGCAGAAAAGATTACTGCAAATCTATTCATGCTTACGGGATAAACACAACAGAAAGTTGATGGGTGTGTTACTTCAACCAGTAAAGGAGAAGAATTGACAATGGTGTGGCATCTTAAACTTGACCACATGTCAGAATAAGGTTTGAAGATTTTATCTGACCGGAAGCTATTTCTAGGACTTAACATGAAAAAACTACCATTTTGTGAGCATTGTGTTGTAAGTAAGCAACATAAATTGAAGTTCAACAGATTTGATGGTGGAAGCAAATGCATTCTATACTTGATTCATTCTGATATTTGAGAATCATCGGAAGTGCCTCTAGGAGGAGTAAAGTATCTTGTGACTTTTATTGATGATTACTCCAGGAGATGTTGGGTATATTCAATCAAGAAAAAGTTAAATACGTTTCCAGTGTTCAAAAACTTCAAAGCGCGAGTGAAACTTGAATATAGGAAGAAGATTAAGTATTTAAGAACAAACAATAGAAGAGAGTATACAAACGATGAGTTTCTTGCATTATATAAATAAGAAGGTATTGAAAGACAGTTCACGGTGCCATACACTCCGCAGTAAAATAGAGTGGTAAAGCGGATGAACAGAACTCTTGTAGAAAGGATGAAAGCTATATTGAGGACTGTAGGATAACCTAATTCATTTTAGGCAGAAGCAGCAAAAACCGCCTGTTATGTGATAAATCGGTCACCATCGACAGCAATTGGGTTGAAGACGTTAATCAAGATGTAGACTGGTAAACCAACTAATTACTTTCATCTACATTCATTTGAATGTCCTGTGTATGTTATGTACAATGCCCAAGAAAAAACGAAGTTAGATCTTAAATCTGATAAGTGTATATTCTTGGGGTATGCTAATAGTGTAAAGGTGTATCGCTTGTGAGATCCCATGGTCTGTAAGGTTATGGTCAGCAGGGATGTTATCTTTATAGAAGATCAACTACAAGAAAAAGATGGAGATGATAGCATATTGAAGGAAAGCTCAGAGACTATAACATTACATGTGGAAAATGATAAAACACAAGAAATTTTAGACTTTTCTGAAGTATCACCAGAGCACGAGGTACAAGAACCAGTCAGGTTCAATGCTTTTGAAGTTCGTCGATCAACTTGTAAGAGAAAACCACCAACTTCGCACTCGGAGTATACTGCAGAGAATAATGTAGCATACTGTCTTCTAACAAAGGATGGCAAGCTCTCAACTTTTCACGAAGCTACGAGTAGATGCATCTTTATGGATGGCAGTAATGCTGGAAGAAATTGAAGCTCTACATAAGTACAAGACATGGGAAATAATACCATTGCCATATAGAAAAAAGCCAGCGGTAACAAATGGGTTTACAAGATCAAGCGGGATAGCAATGATCAAGTGGAACGATATCGTGCACAATTCGTAGGAAAGGAATTTGGTCAAAAAGAAGGAGTTGACTTTAACGAGATATCAGAAGGTTTTATTAAAACAGGCAAGGAGACTTATAACAATCAGAGTAGTCTTGGTTATGTGTGCTATATATTCCAACCAGAAGGTTTTACTGAAACAGGTAAGGAGAACTTAGTTTGTAGGTTAAATAAGTCTCTGAACAATCTCAAACAGGTGCCAAGGTGTTTGTACAAAAGATTTGATTCCTTCATAATTAGCCTTGGATACAATAGACTCAATTTAGACTATTGTACATACTATAAAAAGTTTGATGGTGATAATGATTTCATTATTTTGTTGTTGTACGTGAATGACATATTAGTAACAAGCCCCAACAAAGATTGAGTTCAAGAATTAGAGGCACAGTTGGTTAGGGAATTTGAAATGAAAGATTTGGGACCAGCAAACAAGATTTTAAGGATTCAAATTCACTGAGACAGAAATAATAGGAAGATTTGGTTATCTTATAAGAATTACTTGAGACAAATCTTATGACGTTTCAACTTGTAAGAAAGTAAGTCAATTTCTACCCTACTTCCTATTAATTTCAAGTTATTCTCAAATATGTATCATAACAATAAAGTAAAGAGGAGAGAGATGTCTCGAGTGCATTATGCATTAGTAGTGGGAAGTTTGATGTTCGCTATGATATACACAAGACCAGACATTGCATAAGCAGTGGGAGCAATTAGTCGTTTTATGGCGAATCCTAGTAGAGAGCATTGAGAAACTGTGAAGAGGATTCTGAAATACATTAGAGGAACCTCAGATGCTGCATTATGTTATAGAGGATTAGAATTCACTGTTAGGAGTTATGTAGACTCAGATTTTGCAGGAGTTCTCAATAAAAAGAAATTTACTACAGGTTATGTGTTTACACTTGCAAAAGGAGTTGTAAGCTGGGTTTCAAAATTGCAAACTGTTATAGCATTATTCATCATAGAAGCAAAATACATGGCGGCTACATAACCTTGTAAGGAAGCTGTCTGAATTCAAAAATTATTAGAAGAGCTCGGGCACAAACAAGATAAATTACTTTATTTTGTGACAGTCAGAACGCCTTATACATTGCAAGGAATTCAGCCTTTCATTCAATGACAAAGCACATAGGGATTCAATATCATTTTGTTCGAGAAGTAGTGGAAGATGGAAGTGTAGATATGTAAAAGATATCCACCAATGAGAATCTGGCAGATGTAATGACCATGCCAATAAACACTGACAAGTTTATATAGTGTAGATTCTCATATGACCTAACAGAAATGTAAGCAAGTATGGAATTGGCAAATAAGGAGGGATTACTAAAAGTGACTTTAGGTGGGAGAATGTGAAATTGTAAAGCTGACTTTTCGTGAATAATAATGTATAGATGAACAGTATTATATAAATGAACAGTATTGTACCATATGTGAGCATCGAAATACACCGAAAGTATAACTACTATTTTTTTACTTTCTTTACTAATGAGGTTAGTGTTAAGTGTAGAAAGTTTGAATTTAGACAGTGGTTGGTAGGTGGAGAAATTTGTGAAGTAAATTGTGAATATGTGTGGAAAAAGGGAGAAGGAAACTAATATAAATACCTCACCCTTTTTATCATTCTATCCATTCCAAAATCATCCTTTGAGAGATTTTACAAAGAGAGAAAAATTAGTTTCTTTTTTGTGTCGTATTTTTCACTTAAAGTTGTTTATCCTATTTCGAGAAAAAGTGTGAAATACTCCTATTAAAGAGTTGTTATTTCCTTATTATTAGAGAGAAAGAGAGTTGTAATCCCTACTTTAAACTAGTGAAATACTCCTATACTTGCTCGTGGTTTTTTTACCCTAATTTGTTTAGAAATTTTCTACGTAAAATATTTGTATCAATTTATTTTACTGCTTTATTTTACTATAAACGGTTATATCTCCTACATATTATTGTTATTTTGATAGATGGTTATACCTCTTATATAGCGTTTATTTTCATTATTTTCTTAATTTCACTATAGTTACGTGTTTTGCTTCGACCCCTAATTTCCTAACAATTAGTCTTTGCTAGCTCTGATTTCTGGGTTCAGAATTATCATGAAAATAAAGGAAGAAAGAAATAGGAACAAAATCGAGAAAAGAACTAAAAATGCGAACTCTTTTATCAGGTTGTTTACTCGAATATTTTATTATTATCATAACCAATTCTAAAAAGCTAAAATCGAAATTTTTATCTCTCTGTGGTTTGAACCCAAAATCGTGTTGTCTGATATATTAAAAAAAATGGATGTTTATACATGTTAAATAATTATTCAATTCATTAATAACTATATATATTATTTAATTACAAATATATTATTAACATTTTAATACATACTCTTGAAGTACTAGCTCACGTTAATTAATGAATAATAATCTACGTGCTTCAAAACCTTATTTTATTTACATACTTCTCTTTCAATGTAAAATATTTACTATACGTACCTGCGAAAGCTGCCTGCACAGGGTTTCTCCTGAAGTCTCGTTCGTGGAGATGCAGGGTTCGATTTCCAGAGGCATTGAAATCATCAACTGCTATCTCCATAGCAATTCTTTGCTCTTTACCAATACGAGAACTGTTGTCTACAACGGTGCCGATAATGCCCTTAACGTGGTGATTATTGTTTTCTGTTTCGGCAGCTTCATGATCGGCTGTTGCCTTCGTTGTGCTATCTGTGCATATCAACACCAACAACAAGGTCAAGAAACAGAGAAAACGAGGATACATATTATTCAAAAAACAGAATCTGGGGGCCGGCCGGCCGGCCTGGAACAATACTTCTTGTTGTTGGCCTTAATTAATTTCCTATTTATTTATATATATATATATGTGTGTGTTTGTGTGAATTAAGAATTAATTAATGATCTTACCTTTGTTTTGGTCCAATAGTAGAAGTCAAGTTAATTAGGAGCCGAAGCCAATTTTCTGAGAGACTTGGATCCAGTCCTGATCTTTTCTATTCTATACTTTTAAGAATCTATTGACACGTAGCATAAATAAAAATGGAAGGCTGAGATTGTATTTTAAAAATTATACCAATTAATTTTAAAATTATTTTTTTATCTTTCAGTACAATAAATTGTAGTGATTAATTGGTAAAAGTTCTTAAAATACAATTTCAACCTTTCATTTTCATTCATGTCACGTGTCAATGGATCCTTAAAAATATATGATAAAAAAGATCAGAACTAGATCCAAGTCCCTCAGAAAATTAATTGGTATAGTTTTTAAAATATAATCTCAGTCTTTCATTTTCATTCATGTCACGTGTCAATAGATCTTTAAAAGTATAAAATAGAAAAGATCAGTACTAAATCCAAGACCTTTTTTTAGAAGTTGACACACCAAGTTTTTCAGTTTACATTATTACCATGTTACATCAACCTGTCAACCTCAAATTAATATATTCACAGCACATTCAACGAACTAGGCATCGCAGTTTTGTCTTTCTTCTTCTGCAAATGAATAAGTTCTCTTCAGTCATTGGGCGCCATAGATCATATGTATGATCATGGGTTGAATTTTAATGCTTTTAATTAAATCATGAGCAAATCTAATCCAAGAGATTCGTTTTACAACTAATTCCACCTTAATTAATTAATTATTTCATATATAGCATTTGGACTACTACTTAATTATTTGGATTCACATCACATATTATTAAATTACAGTTGAAAGGCACAAGTAGCATTTAATTAATTTGCTAATTTTTTAGCTCCGCGGCATGTTGCTGCTGTCATGAAACTTTGTCTTTAATCATAAGTTACTCAGACATATTATTTATTGATGAATTAATAGGAATGCCATCTCGTGCTTGTGCCATTAAACTCATGAAGACAATTCCAATTCAATTAAATTTGCTCTAGACTTGACGCGGGAAAAACAAAATAACAATTAGTTAAGAGCCACTACTTAAGTTTGAAATTTCTGTGGAAAATTTCGGAACGTAATAATTAATCATCTAGATTAAATTATTTGTTCAACAAATGAAGAGTGGTGACTTTTTAATTAATAAGCAAATTTGGAATGGTTCGAAGCGAAATTAAAGAATAGTCTTGAGATCCACCGAGTAAATTCTCGCAAAGGACTGTGAAAAATTGTTTTAACATTGTTACCCCATATATATATGGCTTGACAGACGTGGTGCTTTGTAAAGGGAAAGTATCCTTAATTAAGTCCCTATATACCAAAATGAATAGTTGAATTAATAAATACTCGATTGGATCGGGTTGATTGGTTCAACTGCAATTGATTTGAGTCTCTCGTGTTTACATTTTATGTAATGCCTTTTTAGAAAAGTTCTAAAAAAAATGTGTATGAGTTTGAATTCTCTCTTAATTAATTTGTTTATAGTCAATTTTTCTCTCAATATTAGAGGTAATTTGAACGAGTCCACCTTAGATAAGACGCAATAGGGCTGTTAATAATTTGTACATCTTGTTACAAGTAATATTATGTATGCTCTCTTAAAGCTTGTATCTTAATGTTACAAGTAACATTATGTAAAAAGAAAAGTTTAAAAAAAATGTATATGAGTTTGAATTCTCTCGTAATTAATTTGTTTATAGTCAATTTCTCTCTCAAGATTAGAGGTAATTTGAACGAGTCCACCTTAGAAAAGATGCAATAGGGCTGTCAATAATTTGTACATCTTGTTACAAGTAACGTTTATGTATGCTCTCATAAAGCTTGTATCTTACGTTGTCAACTTCAATGACATAATCAACCACAGTCCAACTAACATAATCAAATTTTAATAGTTTGATTTTGACTTGACTTTTCAATCTGTATTTACTCGTTAGGCGTTAATGCGGTTGCTTCGAACACTGATCAATGACTAAGCACTTGGCAATAGAAAACAAGTATTTAATATATGTATATTTAGGCAGAGAGTAGGAGTTCAAAGGCGTAATATAATTAATAACAATGTAATCTGTGCTTGAGCTTCCCTCATCTTCTCAATAAATTACAGTGAACTACCGGAATTCTCCATTTATTAACTAATAACCACAGAAGTGTAAATACTTTAGATTAGCATGGAATACTGATCCTTTTGAGCGTTATCGATCGACTTAATTCATTAGTTTATGTTCAGACACAGCCTTGAAGTTCAGGCATAACTTCATCCTACCAACAAACTAGCATTTTAGTTATATATAGACTTTAGAAGAAGGATAAAACCGCTATATATATATATATATATATATGCAACTTTACTCAAATCTCTTCTTATTAATTTCCCATCTTTCTTTTTATCACATCGTTGTTTAATTGTTTGCATTTTCTAACCATAATCATAAATACACATAATCTTCCTTTTATTTTTAGTCCAAATATGTATATTTAAAGACCGTTCAGGTTTTATCCCTTCTCATTGTATGCCACGGCTTCGATCAATGTTTAAACTTGAGAGACCGGTCTAGTTTGATATGTGTTATGAGAGCTTCTGGGACTTTCTTCTGCACGGCTGACTCTACGAGAGAACACCTGTTTACGACGCCCCCATTGTTTTGATAGAGCCAAAGTTAGGGTCCTGATTGATTTGTGTTGTAGAAAATTTTCATTATTCGTCTTGCTGCAGCAGCAATGACCAAGATATACAATAAGAGCAGCTGTTGAAGTGCCTCCTGTTAATACGAAAAGTGCCCAAAAGCTGCTGGGACTGAGGCTTAACACCTTATCCTTTTCGTCTAAATCCACCTCCATACACTTTTGAGAAGCAATCATTTTGTTCTCTAATTCCTGAAGCTTGCCGCTTTCAGATACATTTAGGAGTGCCTCAGTTACGCTGGCAAGCAATGGAGATCCTTTGAGAAAAGCCTGAACAACAATATTTAAACCCATGAAAATTTATATATATATATACATATTAGTGCTTAATAGTATATAATAAAATGAAGAATATAGAAGTTAGTAGAAGAAATAATTACGAATCCAAATCCTCCCACTTTGTAAATGGGCCCAGCTGTTGTAAAGCTTTTGCAGTATCTCGCAAGAAATATTTTGTGGAGAGGAACTTCAATAAATACGGCCGATATCTTTCCACTTCGGAGGTCGCTGGCATAATCATCAATAGAGGCATAACCTTTGATGTTTCTGGAGTTAAAGTGCAAGACATCCCGTAAGTAGTTTGATACAAAAGACAGATTAGCGCAACCAACCGCTGCATTTGCACTCTGCAGTGATTCAATATTATCTACAGTCGGTTCGAGCCCTTGAACAGTGAGCATGCTGGTGAGGTTAGCTGTGTAAGTCTGCGTAATAATTAGTCCCACAAACAGCCACACCACCATCATCATCCGCGACAGATTGCTATGCAAATTTTCTCCTTTGTTCAAACAAAATGTTAAATTAAGTTAGCTGCATCATCTCAATTCTTTCAACATTCTGTAACATTGAACATCACAAAGTTTTTACCCTGTAAGGAGATAAGGGAGCTGAAGGATAGCCACAGAAACATTCCCGTTTGATGCTGCGCAGAGTTTTGTGGCTCAGGCCAGTGTTTTCGCTCTATTAGCCACACTACAAAGCCGTTGTAGACGCTGACAGCGAGTATTAGGATCCACATTGCCTTCGTAAAAGGTTTTGCGAATAATAAAGGTTTGTTGCTTGATTTTCGAACGGGAACTACCATCACCAATCCTGATTCTGTGAAGGGCGGTGTGAAATCTGCATACTTGCATCGCTTGGCTACTATTGCTACATCCCCAACTACTGCGTCAAATTTCTGCATCCATGTCAAGCCAATGTAATATTACAGGTTTGACCCCCGAAATCAAATGAGTATTGGACGATACAAAACAAGAGTCGATAGGTTGCATACCTTCAAGTATATTTGCTTCACTAGATTATCATAGGACCCATTGAAGGGGAAAAAATTGTACTGCAGATGGAATGGCAACCGTTCAACCGTTGCGTTGAAGAGCTCGATTACAAATCCCTGGAAGGAAGCGGCATTTCCCAGTTCAGCTTGTAAAACGTTCACATAGTCCTTGTAGTCGGAACCCATAGGCACCCCAATTCTCAATGACTTAGCACTTGTTGGCAGAGACCATCCTCTTGGTGTATACGGAGGCAACCCTGGCCAAAGAATTTGCCCCAAATTTTTCATAGAAGAGTAATTGTAAGTAGCATCTTCATCGATAGTATTGGAGAATCCTAGTCCATCGGTCCAGAAACCAAGTTTGCTGGGAAAATTTCCTTTCAGATTGATGATTTGATATACATCTGCTGAAGCAACCTTCTGACTCTTGAATTGAAATTTTCCCATTAGACCACCGAAGTCACTGCGCGAAATGGCTTCTAATAACTTTTTGTTTCCCGTTTCACTTCTAATTTCCTTCATTGCTAAAGCCACTGACCACAAAGCATCATAGGCTTGAACTGCCAGAGCGCCAGGCTCATGGTTATCCTCTTCAGGATGCTCCGAGGCAAATCTTCTGCGAAATCTCCCGTAAAAATGCTGAAACTGAGGCTTGTTTTCAGGAAAGTAGCTTCTGACTCCTAAAATTCCTTGCATTAAGGACATGGCGGAGGCATCGATGGAGTGCAAAAGACTTGTAATGGCATCTGTAGTGATCCATACATAATCCTTTTCCATCATCTCCAACTTATTGGCCTGCTCAAATAGACGGAGGCCCAACTCTAGAGACAAATGAACCACAAACACTCTACATTGGCCACTTTTAAGTTTCTCAAGTTTTTCGGTTATTTCCGATGGAGGAAACGTTGGGAGGGGAAGAACGTTGATAATTTGAGCTCCGACTTCTCTTAAGGCGTTAGAGAGATGTGGTATGACTCCAGCAGCTGAAGAATCAACGTCTTCATAGATGACAGTGACCTGATGCCAGTCCCAGGATTGAACAATTGCAGCTATGGCTTTCATTTGGGCAAACTGGTTTGGCGAAGCTTGGAAGAGAAAGGGCCACTTGTCTGTTGCCCATTTGGGCATTGCCTCAGCAAAAGAAAGAAGTGGAATCTGTTTGTTACTTGCAATCTCCGCAACCAATGACGTCTCTTCCCATGTCTGTGGCCCCAGAATTGCTTTAACTTCTTGTGAGTTGATTAATTCCATGGCTGCAATTTTATAAAATTACAGTGAATATGAAAATTTTAAAACGTAAAATTATTTAAAATATTTTTATTTTATTTTAAAAATTTTATGTTTTTTTTTATAATAAAATATTAAAATTTTATTTATTAAAATATTTATTTAATTTTTTAAAAAAATTATTTATGACAATTAAATAATTAATAAAAAAATTTATTAAAAAATCTATTTATATAAACTCTACAAAATAAAAGATTTTTTTTTTTAAATATTTTACTTAAAAAATTATATAAAACAAACTCTAATTAGGTGTATTTTCGGTATTGCAAAGAGAAAAAAAAGATTAATGAGAATTTTTATCGGTGCAAGGCTGAACCCAAATGGCAATTCCCGATTTCTGGAAAGAATGTTGTTTTTCTTTTTGATATTTTGAAAAATCAAGTTTTTGAAACATAAAAGATCAAGACGGAATGAAAACATAAGCCAAAATTTCCCAAAATTAATTGATTGCTGGATCACAAGACCATAACGTGTGTTAGACTTACATCTCAAAATCGCACCTATCATGATATTCTAATAGTCAATACCAATCCTGTATCTATTTTCCTGATCATAATATATAATATCTAGCAATAATAATAAATTTACATTACAATTTGGTATTAACTGGGAATACATGATCTAAGAAACTTACGTTTGGTTCTGATTGTAGATTTTATTATGGAAGGTAATATCAAATGGTGGGATATGGGGCCACTTTTTAAACACAAACAAAAATATAAATGAGTAAAAAAAATTATCTTGTATTTTAGTAACACCTATTAGTGATTGACACATTCAAAATCACTTTTGTTGGAATATAAACTCGTATTCAAATTATTTTTTTTTTGCATAAATTAAACATTATGTACAAGTTATGTATGGAAATTTTTGTTAAAAAATAAGGATAAATACATGAACTGAAATATGAAGTAAAATAATCAATTAATGTGCTCTCAAATAAAATTTAAAGTCAATTCATTAACCAATATATACTTTCTTTTAGTTACAAATATATACTGCATTAATATATATTATTTTTTATTCTTCAATACTAACTTTTTAATATACACTAGGCGTTGACACAGCACTGTATATAGAATTGGAATAAAGGACAGGGATAAACTACGTGCTTAAAAAACCTTATCTCTTTCTTATTTACTTCCTTTAAATAGTTAATTTCCTTCTGTCGGAGTCTAATCAGTCAACGCCTAAAACACAAAAAGGATATGCCATAAACATGCGCATCAACAATCGAAAAAAAGAATTTCATAATTAATTAGCACAAATTTTAGTGTTTAAGATTATGTCTCAAAATTGTTTTGGAAATTCTAATCAGATTCATTTTCCCAAAGATAAAATTTTAATACCCCTTTTACATCCGAAAGAAATGGAGTAATTAATAATATTTGTGTCCTAAAACGTTTGATAAATGACAAATTAGTACATACTTTACTCGTTTTTTACATTTTAGTTCCCGACGACGATGATTGATGAACGGTAAGGTATAGAAAACAGGGTTAAAAAGCAAAGAGGCACTTTTAAATCAGAGAAAAATTGTCCTAAATGTGTATTTCAGAAAAGTTTAAAGGACAAAAATGTTGTTATCCCGATTCTAAATCAAATAAAGAGGCACTTTCACGTTCAGAACTACAGATTGCTCAGGCTCAGCTGATTAAACAGAGTTGAGGATTCTACATACTAAACGTACCTGCGAGAGCTGCATGCACGGGTTGTCTCGTGGAGTTTCCTGTGTAGAGAAGGAGGCTGTGATTTCTTAAGCTATTGAAATCGTCCACTGCCATCTCCATGGCAATTCTCTGCTCTTTACCAATACGAGAACTGTTCTGAACTACGGCCCCGATAATGGCCTTAACATGGTGATTGTTGTTTTCTGCTTCAGCAGCGTCATGATGGCCTGTTGCCTTTCCTGTGCTTGTGCATATCAAAACCATTACCAAGGTCAAGAAACAGAGAAATAAACGAGGATACATATTATTCTCCGGATCGAGATTCTGGGGTTGGGGGAAGAATACCCGTTGCTGTGGGCCTTAAATTCCTACTTGTGTGAATTAAGAATGATCCAAGTTTGTTTTGGTCCAATTTACTTTTTCGTTCTTTTTGTTTTCAGTTTTCTTTAGTCAGAGTCAAGTTAGGAACCGAGGCTAATTTTCTCAGAAAAATGCCAGAAGTCGACGCATAGAAGTATTATTCCCATCTAAATATCTCACCTTCCAACCTTAAACTAATATATACACAAATATTTAATTAACTTGCCATCGCATCGCCAACTTTTGTCTTTTTTCTTTAATTACTAATGAATAACTCTTAATTAATCCCATCTACAATTAATAATCAGTCAAGGTCGGGAAAATCATTTTTATATTATGCAATAATCACCCATCGCTGGAAATGTTGAGAAAATTTTAAGTAATTACTATTTAAAAGGTTAAACTTTTCAAAAAGATGGGTAATATTATATAGGAATCCTATATATACTATTCTGAAAAGCTAAATAGTATAAATTTTCTCTGCTGCATGCTAGTTCATTCATGGGCTATAAATCAAATATCGTTGGACTAATCAATCGGGTTCACATCACATTATTAAATTACAGGTGGATGCAAGAGATAAAGCATGAGTTCAGATCACATGATCACAACACCTTTCGTCCTTAAATATAAAGTGACACTGACAATAAATTAGAATATGCCAAGCATCCCGTGCTATTGGAACTACACATGATCAAGACAAGTGCTCTTCAATTTGCCGATGACTTGAAGTCAAGCATAAAATTACAATTAAGAGCGCAGGTAATTAATTGAGATATTGGAATTTCGTAGCATAGTAATCATCTACATTAAATTATTTGTTCAACACATCAATACGGAGACTTTTTAATAAGCAAATGTGGAACGTTTAAAAGTGTTTTCATTCCCTGCATGCCCTCTCCTATGGGTTGGTTTGGAAAATTAGAAGAGTGTAAAAGAATTTCTTTTTCCTATTTGTTAAAACAAAGTACGTACTATAGAAACTTCGTTAATAATTAATTAATATATGTTATACATGTACATATAAGATGAATTTTATGGTCCACTAATTCTTGTGTATTTTTGACTCGATCGAATGTCAAGGATATTGAATTGAAATTGGAGAATAGTCTTGAGATCCACCAAGTAAATTCTTACAAAGAGAGAATCATTGACCAAATATTGCTTGACGTGCGTGAGCCAATGAAATGCCATGCCCTCAAATAGAGCTTCATGCTTTGTAAAGTTTCATGCTTTGTAAAGGAAAAATGAATGTCCTCGATTAAGTCCCTAGACAAACTTGAATAATGGAATGTTTGTTGGTTTGGTTGATAAAACTTTTCTACGTAGCATAAGACATCTGGAACTGAGACCTCTCACATCAAGTGGCTGAGATGTCTGGTTTATATTTATGAAATACTTTCTTAAAAGCAAATAATTATACATGAGTTTGAATTCTCTGGTAATTTATTTATACTTAATATTTACTCTGAAAATTAGAGATAATTTGGCTGAGTCAATCTTAAATAAGACGCAATAAGTTGTTAATCTTTCGACCATTTTGTCCATGTAATATTATATATGCTTATAAAATTTGTATTTCAAATTTTCAATCTCAATGACATGAGCAACAATCCAACTAAAATTTATCAAATTTTAATAGTTGACTTGAACTTCACCTTTTGTTATCTTTATTATATATACACGGGTAAATATTAATTATTAGGTGATAATATCTAGTAATTGAAATTAAGTTATAAGAAATAGGGGTAGGCATGATTCGGTTCGATTTGAGTTTTTAAAAAATTGAACCGGATTCGATTTGAAAATTTCGAATCTTAAATTTTTGAGACCGGATCGGATCGAATAGAGAAAAAAACTCGGATCAAACCGATCTGATTATGTGTTAGAATCGAATTAAAATTGGACTGATCGGTTCGGTTTTTGGATAAATTTATTATTTTTTTAAAAAATTTTTAGTGCACTAAATGGCGTCATTTTATAAAAATATAATAAAACGATATTATTTAGATAAAAAATATTAAAAAATAATATTTTAAATTCGGTCCGAGTTTTTTAGACCGAAACCAAAATCGAATCGAAAATTTCGAATTTTTTATTTTAAAAACCGAAACCGGATCAAATTACATAAAATACTAGATTAAACCTATAAATTTCGATCTGATTCCGGACTGATCCGGTTCAGGCTGATTTTCTGCCCACTCTTAATAAGAACAGTGATGCATGATTGAATCCTTTTAAAATCTGATTTGAGAGCAAACAATATCCCTCCTAATTATTTAAAGAATTAATTATCAAGAAAGTCTCAATAAACCATGTATTTAATTTAATTGATTTAGAGAGAGCATCGGAGTTCAAGCTAATTAATTTCATGTAATTACACTGATCACATACATTACATACCAAAACAAAGTAAATAAAATAGAACAAGGATAATGACCAGAGATTAGTTGCTGAGATCTAATGAATAATTAATTTGCATCTGATATTTCTTTTCTGAAAATTAATCAAATGAATAATTAATTTTCCTCAAGTTGGAGTTTTTCCGGTTGCTTTGGCGGTCTATTGTTTCCAAGCATTTCTCTTCGCTGCTTGATAACATATGGTGTATGGCTGGCTTCTTCATTTTCTATCAGATTTGCAAGGCTCGAAATAAGCTGGTTTTTAAAGAGTAAAGAACCTTTGTTTCTCTTGTTATTTATTCCTGCAAGTCCATTCTTAAGTCTTGGTTTGCTTCTTGTCCGGGATTCGTTTTGTCGGTTCTTAATTTGAATATTCTTCAGTTGCTTGGAGTTGATGTTAGAAGATATAGAACTCCTAATATAATTCCAGTTCTTTGGCTATCTCGAACTAGACCTTTTGTTAAAGTAAATACAGATGGGCGCTGAAAGAATAGTCCCGGATCTGCGTTTCAGTGGTGTCTTCTGAGATTATTAAGGTTGTTTTTTGGTTGCTTTTGCTGCTGTCAAAACTTCATTCTTTGCAGAAATTATGGGTATTGTTCAAGCTATTTCTTATACTGTTAAAAGATGTTGGAATTTTAATTTAGCTGGAGAGTGACTCATTTGTAGCTATATCTTGCTTGCTTAGTTCTTCTAACTTTAATCCTCCTTGGCGTATTAAAAATGATTAGTTAAATTGTAAAGCTTCTATCTCTAAGATTTTCCAATTGAAATTCTATTGGCTTGGATTTTATTGAAGTAATTGGCTGAGAAATCATCCTGAATGCTTCCTTGGGAGTCATATTTCTCCCAAATTCATCTATTCTCTCGATGCGAATATACTTAAATCTATCACAGTCATCTGCATTTCATCTATCATGCCAAAAGGCTTGCTCTCTTTCTTATCAATTTTTCTGCCACCCCATCCATCACTACTTTCATTAAATTCTCCCCGGACTAAGTGCACCTAATAATCTTTTTCCGATTACAACTTCATAAATGGTTTCATAGGGAACTATCTCTTTCTTGTCCTCATTAGACGGTCTTCTAACTTCTGTCCATCTGCCAGCCTCATCTTTCATTTCACATGTTCCTCGGCTTTCATCTTTATCTGCAAAAGGTATCTTCATTCTTCAGTCGTTAGCCAGATGCTCCAGACAAACTCATTCGCCTCAGTTTCCACTTTTCTGATGATCAGTAGGTTTACTACTGGGAATGCTGGTGGTAAGAAAAGTGATTGCTTCAATACCAGACGATTGTTCTTCTTGCTTATAAGACCTATTTTCCTTGCTCTTCCTAAAGATGCACACTAATTCTCATAATCATCTGAAATTACATGATTATTTAACCGGAAGTTTCTGTATTTGTACAAGTTGGCAGCATTTCAGTAGCCTCTTCTGCTTTAGCATAAGCTGATTGGTATGCTTCATTCCTCATCTCAATCTCAGATTTCTCTTTCGCCTCTCTAATTGCCTGCCTTATTCCCCTCATCCCGAGACCCAAGATCCCCGACTCCCAAACCCGTTCGAAATTCTATTCGCTTATATGAATAATACTCTGCTTCCAGGGCGTCCAAATCCAGCTTCTTTTTCTTGCCTATAGATTTCTTCTTGTTGATCTTTTTAAACTGGATCATTCCTTCATGTGTATAGTAATCTGATGAGATCTTAACTGCAGGCAAGCTGAGAAATTCAAAGCCTTTATTTTTCAGAAAAAAGGATCCCGTGTCAGTGAACTGGCCCCTTGCACCCAGAGTTAGTCCCTCTTCTGGAACTGGGTCATTACACTCTGGAAGTCTCTTCTTGTCTGAACCAAAATCATCACGGAACTTAGCCCTGCTGCCTCCTAACCTTCACTTTCTCGGCCTTGAATCACACTTTCTTGCTCATCAAACAGCCTGAAAAGCTGCAAGGCTCCCTTAATTCCTCTGGCCTTCTATTCTCTACTAACCCAGTGGGCTAAAACCTCCGAAACACCTTCAGCTTTTCCCTTTCATTCTTTGTTCTTTCATCTTCAAAATTTGACAATCAAGTTCCAGTGTTGACGCATCTTCTCTATCCTCTCTGCTTTCCCTTTTGCCTTTCTGCATCTTCATATTTGTTCCTCCGATTCTCTCGTTCCTTTTCCCTGACCTATCTGCGTAATTTTGTCTGCTTCTCTCATTGTTCCGCTCAGGCCCTGATTCATGTCGGTCAAACCCGCCCATCTTCGACGACAGATTAAACTTATCACTTGAATGAAAGCAAAACTTCGATCAAAGAAGACACCCTCTACAGTGTTCCAATAATAATTTCTGAGAAAACCATACTTCTCCGAAGTCTGAACCGTCAAATTTACAAAGGGTAACTATAGGGTCTTACCTTATCCTTGTTACATGTGTTTTCCTAGATCAACAAGAAATTGCATACTACTAGCTTTAACCTAGATAAACAGGAATCCTTTCTTTGTAGGAGTCCTCTTCCTTTTTCCTTTTTCCTCTTTATTAGAAAATCTCTAAAAAGCATACCCTGATTTTCTGCCGCATTATGCAAAATTTTCTTAATTATTACTTTTTCTTGCATTATTGTCTCACTACATCATTATAGTATCTTATACTAAGAATGTAAAGATAGCTAGCTACTAAACTAAATTGTAATTTCTCAGCAGCTATTTGCACGAGTTTTTTAAACATAAATATGAATCCCATACACAAACTCTTGGTAGGTTCAAATTTAAAATTCATCAAAATATAACCGACTTATATTAATCAAACAAGCAAACATTTGCTAATTAAATTAATTAGAAGTCCTTAATATGAATTAGTCCATATATTTCCAATTAATATAACCAGCATTGGCTAAAGACATTTGCTAATTTCTCTTAGGCTTTTCCTCATCCTCCACCATTTCTTCAGCACATCACCGAGAAAGATATGACTAGTACTTTTAAAACTTTATTTGCATCTTTGTTCTTCTGCAAATGATAGTCATGGAAGCTAAAGGGCACCGGCCCATACGACACAGCTCTCCGGAATTGCTTTCAGATGGCGTCGACGATATTCGAGCTAACCAAGCTTCCAATTTACTTCTCAAAGGAATTGATTCAGGAGGGGAAGAGTGTGAACAAATGTATGGTTTCTTGCCATGCTCGAGCAATATTTTCGGACATCTGTTCCTGATTTTGGTGTATGAATATCTGTGTTCCATGGAGAATCCTATTTGGCTGCTGGAGGCGAGCGGATTTTTAAGATTCTTGGTCCTGGGGTCTTTGGTGCAAGTGCGTTTCACGTCCTGGGCGCCCTTCCTGAGGCCTTGTTACTTTTTGGTACGCCGTTTAGAATTCTCTACTTTTCTTCTTAAGTCCATCGAAAATTACCGAGAGTATTGATCTTGAGTATGTTCAATACAAATGCAGACATTTCTCCCTTGAGGTTAAGGATGCATTTGCATCATACTTTGTAGCATTCGATTTAAACATAAAGCAACATTTTCTTTACAGAAATGTTTTAATTATTGCCTTTTCCCAAAAATAAAACAATTAAAAAACAATATCGTCAAACACAACCTGACTTGCTTGGCGGCTTGGATAAAGCTTCGTTAAATGCAAACTGTTTTAGGTACGTAATGTAATGTATTATGCTTATTAGTTATAGAGATAAAACTCTCCGATCTAGGTGTCATCAATTTTTTATCAACTAATAAACTAAAAATGCATAAGATTTATTAATATTTCTGTTGTTCAATAAAATTTCTCATCTCTTTGAGATTTACAACAGAAAAGGGGAAAAAAAAAAGTGATTTGGTTGGCGGCTTGGATAAGGAAATGAAACTTTTAATGGCTGTCACGTTTTGATATTTTAAGTATTCTGCATTGTATGTTATTATTGTGTTTGTGAGACCAATTGTTTGCTAATAGTGAATTATGTATTATGTGATGTGACTGCGATTATTTATCTACCTAGACCTGGCCAGTTGGGTTGATTGTTGGCGTGTAAATCTTTCTAAAGCTAGTTCCACGAGCCCTGGGTCCTACTTAATTTTGTAGACTAGTTATATATAAGTTGCTTGCTTAATTATAACTTGAAACTATAATTAATATTGCATATATATGTTAATTAATTAATTAATGTGCCTGCAGTATACGATTAATTTATTTATTGTGTAATGTTCTGAGCTGTATAGGCTTAACTTGTGATAATCTCAATGAAGAACAATTAATGATTATACAAGAATATATGAGAGCATTGTTAATTTATCAAGTCAGTTTAATTTTGTAAGGGTTTCAGATTTGTCAAAACTCAGGCATCTATACGCAACTTAATTCCTATGGACAGATCTTCTCCACATTCAGAAGAAATTGATAATAGCTGGCTAGATTAATTTTCACTTTCAATAATATACTAATTAGATAGTCATTATTCTTTATTAATTTATATTGGTTTTAACTATTCTGATTTTTTATGACATTTATCAGCATCCGAGCTCCTCTACAGCAAGGAGGCTGCTGAAGAGTATGTGCAGACTGGAGTAGGATTGTTGGCTGGATCTTCAATTTTGCATCTCACTGTAATTTGGGGAACTTGTGTGATCGTTGGCAGTCGAGTCCTTCCCGGAGTTCCACAGACGTCTATAATTCCCTCCGATGGATCATATTTCCGAGAATTATCATGGGACAGACTACAGTCATCGTTGACAAGTTACATCCCTTCTCAATACTGATTTCTTCTACAAATATTAATAATTTTAGTAAATTTACAAAAGCACTTTTCATACAACTGTATGTGTGGAAATGATTATAATTGCAGGTTTTGGTATAAGGACTGATTTGGAGACTAGTTACATAGCAGGGATCATGGTCTTCTCAGTGATACCATTCATCATGCAACTCCTGAAGATCTTACCAGAATCTGGAAATGATGCAGTGATGTTGATTGCGCTTACAGTTTCTGTAGTATTCTTACTCTTGTACTTTTGCTATCAGGTATATAATACTTGAAGCCATTCTTCTTCAGTGCTAATTTTCTTGATAATTTGTACTTTCTTGTCAAATTATATTCACTGTAATATATATCCATGTATTTCTTATTTGATCGCTAGCTGCATTCTCATAAAAGAAGAACCTTGTGAATAATATATGCAGATATTTCAGCCCTGGATTCAGCAAAGAAGATTGGAGTATGTGAAACACGAGCATTTAGTATTGAGAATTTTAAAACATGTGCAAAATCATGCACTGGGAAGAATACTCGCTGATGATGGATCACCAAATGTAGATGCCATAAGAAGGTGAATTATCCGAAAATCAAACAATAATTCTTCCTTTAATTCAGCAGAAAGAAAAGTCATTAATGTTGTTAAAGTGGAACGAGATGAATACTTCTACATATTCCAGGCTATTTGAGGAAATAGATCAAGATGGAGATGATATGATATCACCTTCAGAACTAAGAGAGCTTCTTCTTGAGGTCAAGTTTGACAGAATGCATATCGACAAGGAAAAGGCAATAGCAGAAGTGATCAAAGAATTTGATATTGATTCTGATCAGAAAATAACTAAAGACGAATTCGTGAATGGATTGACAAAATGGCTTGATGAGGCAAAGAATGCAATTGACAAACGGTATTATTCACAGAAATCTTTACGGGAAATATATCAGGTAATTAATAAAATTAATTGCCTTAGCATACATACATTACATATGTATATATATATATATATATATGATGAGCTCCATGGATTTTATTTCTTCTGTTGAGGCTAATTATCTTGGCATTACTCAAATGTTTGACAGGTTTTCCAGCCTTGGCTTCAAAATAAAAGGAAAGAACGCGAAATGAGGAAAAATATAATAGCAGGAATTTTAGAACATATTCGAATCAATGCCTTGGGCAACCTTCTAACAGAAGATAGCACACCTAATACATCTGCAATTAGAAGGTTGGGTTATATACACATATACATAGGTATTCTTTAATATCTCTGATAAAATCAGATGATTGCATGGTAACTCTTCTTTTTTTATCAAAATGAATGATAGGTTGTTTGAAGAAACTGATCGCGATGGAAATAATTTCATATCTCAAGACGAATTGAAAGAATTACTGATGGATATAAAGTTTGGTAAGGTACCTTTGAATGCTGACGAAGTTGTTGCCAAAGTAATTGAAGAACTTGACACAAGTGGAGACAGAATGATAGATCAGGAGGAATTTGTCGCCGGAATCTCAAAATGGCTCAACACAACTCCTGTAAATGAATCTCCTTCAACAACTGAAACTCAAGATGATGCCTACCAAGTAAATAAATATACTTAAAAATACTCAAAAGTCAATTTTACTTCAACTTGGAACATAAACTGGAAGTGAATAAACTTTAACTTCGTACGTGCAGAAAACTTGGGAAGAGACTGACAAGTTGGTGGGTGATGAGGAGAGCATTATAGGAGGAGTTGATCATTCAGTATGGGCTTGGTTTAAAGCTATAATGTACTTGGTGCTTGGAGTTGTAATATTATCAGTTCTTGCAGAACCTCTTATATACAGCGTTGAGAATTTCTCCAAAGCAGCAAACTTACCATCTTTCTTCATCTCATTCATTTGAGTCCCGTTGGCAACCAATTTCAGAGCAGCAACTTCCGCTATCTCCGCCGCTTGTCGCAAGAAACCAAGAACTACTTCCTTGGGGTTCTCTGAGGTTTGCCTTGAACTTCCAAGCGCTAGTTTAGTATGATTTTTCTCTAATGAACTAAGGAGCTAGTTTTTCTATTGATGCAGATTTATGGTGTGGCTTTCGTGAACAATATTCTCGGCCTCTCGGTTCTATTATCTCTAATTTACTTACGCGGACTGGAATGGGAATTCTCTGCTGAAATTCTAGTTGTAGTCGTCGTCTGTGGTGTAATAGGTATCCTTGCAAGCTTCCGGTCTACCTTCCCTGTCTGGATTTCATTCTTGGCTTACCTGCTTTATCCTTTATCTTTGCTTCTTGTTTATCTTCTCAACGATGTCCTCAATTATGTTTAAGAGCAACACAAAGAAAGATTGAAATTTTAATTATAAATGTAAATTGGGCCGGGCCGGGCCGGGCTGATCTCCGACAAGGCTAACCCAGAAAAATAGTAAACAGAAACAACGAATTAGATTGGAAGGATGTTGATTGTTGAAGAAATCTGTCGTGATTATGAGAGTGGGGTTGGCTTGTAACATAATTTATAACATAGAAAGGCAGAACATGCTGCCGCGTTTTCCCAAAATTCTTAATTAACAAATTAATTAATTAATGAAAAAGTTAATTACTTGGCCCTTGCCGACATCGATTGATTTTTGAAATTGTAACAATATTTGGCCCATCTTTATTAGTTTTTGCAGTCTGTCTATGGTTAATGGCATGGGGTCATATTATTATATTATTATTCCACATCTGGTGGCTACGGCCAACGCAGCATTAAGATCGCATTTAATATTCAAAGTCGTATCCTTTTAACTTTTTTTTTTTTTTATTGTACCCTTTTTCTCCAAGTTGAAAAATTATTCCAAATGCTTCAGGTTTTGAAAAAGTCCTCAAATTTAATTTTCGTTCTCTTCTCCCTCACACGTGCCATATTTTGACGTAGGAATGACAACAGGCAAGGTTGGTGTGAAGAGACTTTTTTCCATTTGGATCTGTTTTAATTTTGATTCTAATTTTTTATTTTATTTTTTAATAAAATTTAATAAAGTGAGGAAGAAATATCATGTAGAGAATGATTTCTTCATCTCTATTTATTTTTTTATTTTCGTATTTATTTATATAATACTAATTAAAAATATTATTAATATTTTATGATATTATTTATATTAATAATTATATTAAAAATATAAATTTTACTCCTCAATAAGATAAAATAATTATAAATTACAAAATTTTTTTTAGTTAAAAATAATATATATATATTTTTATTTAAAAAAAATATATATATATATATATTTTTTATATATTTGGAGAATAAGACAAAAATAGAGTGGAGAGTACTAATACATTTTCTATCCTACCTCAATCTATTAATAATATAAGAATTAATATTTCTAATTCTCTATCTCATTCTTTATTATATCACTCTAATTTTATTTCAATTAGGTTAAATTTTCATAAAATTCCAAACCTATAAAAAATTTTGCGACCCTTATTTTGATGCCTTCAATAGCTTTCTTTCTTTTTTTTTTTTAAATGGTATACAAAATCTTCGACAGCTCTCTTTCTTTCTTTCTTTTTTTTTAATGGTATACAAAATCTTCGGTAGCTTTCTTTCTTTATTTTTTTAATGGTATACAAAGTCAAAGATATGCTGAATAATTTGACAGTTAATAATTTTATTTTAAATAATTGTGAATTAAATATTACATCTTAAACTCAAACTATTTCTTAAATCCATCCGTCTAGAATTTATGGTCTTGCCTCCTCAAATTGACCGTCAAACTTGACAACAACCAACCAACCAATCAACCACCACACATTGATAAAGGAAAACAAAGCTAAAACTGGAAACTGAGATTATACGTAGTTCAACCCTTTCTGTGTAGTTAATTAAAAAAATCGAGTACTTTTTTTGTGAAAAAGAAGATAATGATAACAAAGAAGAGAGCTCTCTGAAATTTTTTTAATGTTATTTATATTAATATCATTTAATTTCTTTTTTATAGCAAACATTCGTGAATATATTGCACACCCGCTTTTATATTACATATTTTTAAACAATTTTTTTACTTAAACTAATACAAATAAATAATAATGACTTGCAAACAAACCAGAAGAAGAATTCAAGTCACTAATAAATGTTGAGTTTGACCACAATTGAATAAGATAAAATAACATCAATCACTAGTCTATTTCTAATAGTGGAGAAGATGATGATTGAATTCATCTATTTATTTTCTAGATAAAAGTGTATTCTCTTACATTTTCTCTCTTGCATAAAGTACCTATGTTCAAATTAAACCTCTTGAATTGCTTTAAATTTTTTTTATTTATATAGATTGAGTAGTAAAATGACATTTTTTTTTCTTTCTAATGTAATGTTTAATTTTTTTTATTTGAACTCTAAATATAATTGAAATATAAATTTAATTAAAATTTAAATTTAAATGATATATTTATTTTTTATTTTAAAATATTTAAAAATAAGTATTAAGTTGTTTATTTTGATAAAATAAAAAATTTAAAAATTGATATTTTAACATATATACCCTTTTAAATAATATACTTATATTTAAATAATTTTAATTATATTAATACAATAATAAATAAAAAAAATTAATAAATTATATTAGTGTATATATTATTTATTTATTTGATATATGTTTTTTTAAAAAAATAATTTTTAATTTATGATATAAAAATCAATAAAAATTAAATAAAAAAAATAATAAGTCATATTATAATATAATTGTGATTATATAAATATACAAATTTATTACAATAATGAAAATATAAAATAAGTAGGATTGAGAAAATAAATAAAGAGAACTTACCGTAAATAAAAAATACGTTAAAAAAGTTAAGTAGGGTTTTAATTTTGTTAATAAATAATTTAATAAAATAGAGATATTTTTTGAAGATAAAAATATTAAATTATTCAGACATTTACTCGTTCAGTTTAAGTCAAAATTTTTAAATTAATTATATTCAAATGTTTTTACCAAATATTCAAATATAATTTAAAAACAAATAACTTTTAAATATCTGAATAATTATATTAAGATTTTAGTAAAAAAAATAAATAACCCCTAACTATAAGAAGTTTGTGCGTTTAAGGAAACCAAATCGTTTTAAATGATGCCAACTAATTAGTCAAGATTTTATTGCTACAAAAAATTAGTTGTATTTCAAATTTGGGAATATTATCACATTCCATCCTTGAAATTTAAAATTCTATCACTTAAATAAAAAATATCAAAAATTTATTATTTACCTCCCTAAATTGTCAATCAACCACCCTAAATAATAAATTTACTCAAATATTCTTCTTACTTTCTATTAAAAGATTATTTTTTTTTTTTTTTGGTTTTAAAAAAATACTTATTTTTGTTTTGTTGTGTGTTAACTAATTTAAGTACACAAAATAACTAAGATGACCATAAAAATATATAGGAAAAAAAAAAAAGTTGAATTGAAGTATAAAATATATACTTCAATAAACATCCAAGAGACCCAACAAAATCTACCTTCTAATTGAAATAGAAATTGTGTTACGAAGTAGACTAATAGCAACACAAATGATGATTATAGTCATTTGATAGAGTAATCGCTTACAATGAAATTGAGCATAAAACTCTAAAGAAAAGGTGGCAGATGATAGGTGTAAGATCTCCATTGGAGATTGTATTAAGCAAGTAAAATTAGGGCTATAAGATTATATTAAAGGTTTGGTTTCATTAAAATCTATTTGTAAAGTTTAAAAATTAAGAAAAAAATATTTAACTTCTTTGTTACTGATTATGTTAGGATTTGAAAAAGTGGATTTTTTATTTAGAAAAAATTAAAAAATTATTTTTTATACATTTATTCTTAAATATAATGGTCAATTAATAATTAAACATAATATGAGAGAAAATAAGTGATACGTTGTTTATATTTTTAACTAATATAATTTCAAACCTTAGGATAATATTTCATTAAATTTATCACAATTTTTATCTCTCTCTCACGCGCACACACATAACAGCCTTTCAAATAGTATCATAAATGGCTTATTATTTATTGTACAAAATTGGCAAATGTAGTTGTTCAATAAATTAATAGATATTAAAAATACGAGACACAGAACAACTATTTACATAATTTAGGTATTTAAAATTTTGATTAATGGGTGAAGTCTAAGACCGAACGGGTGGCTCACTTGCCGCCGCGTAAGATTCGTATATCACAACTTACGCGTTCATGTTTGTGTTTCATTTGACCCGTAAAGTACAGGCAGTTAGTGGGACCTTTACTTTACACGTGTCGGTCCTAATACGGCATGTTTATCATCTACTACGCGTCTGTTCTGGAATCAGTATAATGAATATCAACAAATTAAACTGCAATATCCAAACGGCTTTTAATAAAAAAGTAAAAGTTGAACCCCCGATGTAGCTTAAAATTACTACAACACCCTTTCTTTAATTACTGCCTGATATCTTATTTCTTCAATTCATACGACGCAAAAATTATAACAACTTTATGTGAATGTACTACCGCAAATTTTAAAAGAAAATTAAAATTACTTAAATACTAAATGTGATAAAGATTTTGTATTTAAGTAATAAACAAAACAAAAATATACAACAGAAAAATTATAACAACTAATAAACAAAAAAATTTACCAAAATATTCAAAACTAAAATAAAAATTTTAAAAATATTAAACAATATTTAAAATTATCTAAAAATTTAAAAAATGGATGATTTTTATCTTTTTTTCACAAAAAAATCTAAAAAAATTAAAAGACTTTAATTTTATTGTACAATTTTATTATCTATGTCAATTTTTTTAAAGTTTTTTATTAAAAGAATAAAATCATTTATTTATATAAATTTAAGATAGTGTTAAAATTAAAAATTATTGTTAGATAATTTTGAAATTTCTATTGTAATTTTAGATATTTTCATAAATTTTTAAAAAAATATATAGGTTTTTAATATTAAAAAACTATGTACTAAAATGATATAAAACGAATTATAATCTCAAAAGCATATAATTACTCCCATTCTACCACACAATGTCAGAGAATCTCAAAAGTTCTGCTGTTTAACTCTACAGATTTGGCAACAAGGAATCGGAAAAAGAAAAACAGAGGACGGGCAAGACAGTACAGAAGTACTAACTCCGCTGGGAGACGGCAGACCCAAGCTACCGACCGGAGTACCCAGTCAAATAGCACTGCATGGTTTATGTGGTGGGCTCTACGGTAAAATAAATTATTTGTTTTTTCAAATAATCGAGTTGTCGGACACATAAAAGGAAATATCTTTCGCAGACTTATAATCAAATGATTCTCGCTGGTAAACTACAACGTATTACAACCAAACAAGTAGGGGCATTACGGTAAAAGGATTAAAGACAAAGCAACATAGGATTTTATCGCAGAAATCCATATTTAAAATGATCTATCACCCTCCACCGTTTCACTCTTCCTGCCCGCGGCCACTGCACGGATTCGACGCTCTCTCTTCCGTCACTCAACGCGCTGAGTAACTTTGCTGCATATAACTTGAATGTACTCACTTTGACTCACAAGTCATGGCTAACAGACTCCAGCTCTCCTTCCTCTTACTCTCTCTCTTCCTCATCGACACCGTTCACTCGCGATCTGTTTCCAATTCTAAGCCCTCTGGTCTGATTTCCGATGGGATCAACAACCGGCGGAGCGATCAGTATCTCGTACTCAATCCCTTCTCTGCTGCGGAGATGGAATCAACGTGTGAGCAGACCTACGGATTCCTGCCTTGCACTACGACGGTGTTGGGGAACTTGTTTTTGATTATTGTTTATGGATATCTTATGTATGTTGCGGCTACTTATTTGTCTAGTGGAAGTGAGCTGTTGCTTGAGATTCTCGGCCCCGGTGTTGTCGGAGGACTCTTTCTTCCTATACTCGGCGCGCTTCCTGATGCAATGCTCATTCTCGGTTAGAACAACTTTTTTGAATTTTCCAATATCTTTTTGCTGTCGTTTCTGTTTATCTAGATGCTGAATAAATTTAGGAAAATAAAAGGTTGCTAGAGTCTGGTAAGTTTACACTCTGTTTTTGGTGATTACTTTATTTGACGGAAATGAAATTTGATTCTGAACTATGTATATGTATATGTACATGTACGTGTTTTAATTTTCGTTTTCGACGCCGAGAAAATGCGGGAAAAAGGATAGAAATATGAAGAGGAAGGCATTTTGGAGTTCAGAGATTTATTCTCTGTTTTGGCACTGATAGAAATGGAGAGCTGCTCCTAAGAAAAATTAGGAAAATGAATTAAACTTGAGGAAAAGATTGAATTTTGAAGATTGGGAAGGCTCAATCTCTTTTTGAAGATAGAAAAGAGTGGGGGTCAAAAAAAAAAAAAAAAAAAAAAAAAAAAAGAGGAAACCTTTTTGGCTTTAAATGAAAGTAAAGTCAAGGCGAATTCCGATATGCTCTTTTTGTTTTCTTCAAAATTAAAAACTATTACAACATCCTAGTAGACCCAGCTGATTGGTTTTCTTTCTGTTACCCTTCAGCCTAGGTGATGAAAATCTGAGATTTGTTTTGTTTTTATCTTATGCTTTATGTTTTTCCTTACAAGATTATTCCTTGCATTGTTTTATCCCCAATTAATCCTAATATTGGCCAAAATCTTACTAGTTTTTCAGAACCATTGCATATGTTATACATTATGATTTGTCTGTTGATTGCCTCTGATTTCTTTCTTCTGCTTTTCCAGTGTCTGGACTTTCTGGAACTAAAGAAACTGCTCAAAGTCAGGTCTCTGTTGGAATGGGCTTGCTAGCTGGTTCAACTGTCATGCTCAGTACTTTAATATGGGGATCATGTGTTGTTGTTGGCAAGTGCGACCTTCGGGAATCAGATTCAGTTGCAATAGATGGCCAAAATACTAAAGGATTTGACTTAACTGGTACGTAACTCAACCTAGGATTTGTCATTCCCAATCTTCTCTGGCAAACTGAAGAGCGGTTCTGGGTATGCATCATGCAGTACTCAAGCACGCGAAGCTAAAATTAACTTTGGATACCAAAACATGCTGTGATTCGACTTTGAGAGTATTTTCCTAGATTTTGAAAGCAATAACTTAAACTTTGTCAACTCCTTCAGAGTGTCTTTTGAATTTTTTGAGCCCTTTATATGTAGAAGCTGGCCATCTGCAAAATGGAAGGGGTGGACAGGGGATGGGCATTTGCCAGAGGAGTTATGAGATAATGAATTTAACTGAAGCTTTGTAGATTTCTACTAATGTCTTTTTATGAGGGCCTTGGAAGCTTCTACCTAGTATGCACACGAAAAACACTAAAAGGAATATGAAAACTGAATTGTATGTAAAAAAGCTAAATTGAATTTCATCAGACAAAGAGAGAGATTATTGTGAATCTGAAACTTAATTGTAATTATACTGACTCCTCTGGTAAATTTGCATTGTAAGCTGCCCTAATGTGAGATTTACTTTTATGAGGAAAGACACAAGGCTCAGATCGATACAGGCCCTCTTGCTGTAGATTGCTTTAGAGATTTTTTTTTTTAGTGGGTTGTGGGACTAAGGCATAGTAGTGGTGAAAATGGTTCTTTGGTGAGCTAGTTTCAGTTTTCATGGGAAAAGCATTGCTTAATTATGCTTGATGCTTTAGTTTTCTTTTTTTGTGGATATCTATCTGATTAAATTCCATGGATGATTTCTAATCAAAAAAATTCTCCTTGTTTACAGGTACTGGTATTAGTACTGATATTTGGACTTGTTATGCTGCAAGGATAATGGCTATATCTGTCATCCCATTTATTATTGTTCAACTACCACAGATACTCAATTCAACCTCAGGAAGACACTTAGCTGTCTTGATTGCACTTATTGTCTCTGTCTCAATGCTGATTGCTTATTGCCTTTATCAGGTAATCATTCTTGTAAGCAATGGTTAAAGAATCATGCATTTTGGTGAATTTAATGGCAAATTTTAAGACCATCTATCTTTATGTTACTTATTTGGAAATGTTCATGAAATATTAAATTATTTTAGTTGTATATGATGGTATGTTAAAAATATGTGGGACCAAACTATCTTTGTTTCTATCATCTATTTATTTATTTGGGCTATCCTAATTCTTGAATCTGGAGACAGTTCTTATCAAGTAAGTACTCTGTCATCACATGCAACCTCTTCATTACCTTGGAGGCATTAATAATGTAGAATTGATTGAAATCTTAAATCGCTCAGCACCATCCATTAATTGCCATTCTGCATGAAGTTGGCAGTACACTTAATCTTTCTTGTAATATTCAATGTTATAGTCATGGAATTTATTATTTCCTTTTTTCCTGCAAGAATTTCACATGAATTGAATTTAAAACTTTGCTTTTCTGATAACAAAGTTTACAGATATGTGATCTTTGGTATTTTGTTTTGCTATGAGCGTGTTAAATTTTTTGTTATGATTGCAAATTTTTCATTATCAGTAGTTATCATCTCTTCCAAAGCATATGCATCTTAATTAATAGTGAATATGTGAAACTCCTATTTTGTTTGACATACTGAGAATGGCATGATGATGTTTTGTTCTGTATTTGTAATCAGTTATTAGATAGGTTAAATGAAACAAGTTGATTGTGTCTTAGAATACCAAATAACTTTGGTTTTTTTACATGGTAGTAAGAACAATCTTGAAAACTGATCAGTTTCTTCTTCCCATTTTAGAGGGTTGATTATGGTTTGAACTTCAGACTCAATTTTGGGTAACATGGGATCATGTGGAAGACATTTTTCACGGCAATGCTAATATGTTGTTAAGATGGGCTTGTCGATTGTCTTTTCATAACTTCATATATATTGGGTTACATGAGCTGATATATTTGTGTTTAACTAATCATAAAATGAATTTACAAGGATTGAATCATGATGGTTGACTATATAGTGACCTTATTCTTGGTCAAGGACAAATGAGTCTTTAACAAAGGTGTCAATATGTTGATTACATCTCTGATTGCATAGTGCAATGGCTGAATCTTGAAGGGATTTTTTGTTCATTGCCTTGAAATAGGTCGTCCTTAATAAAATCAAGTATCTCATTTAGCGGTCATATTTATGTTGATTGCATAGTGCAATGGTCAAATCTCAAAGGGATTTATTGTTCATTGCCTTGAAATGGGTCGTCCTTAACAAAATGGAATATCTCATTGAGCAGCCATGTTTATGATGATTGCATAGTGCAATGGCCGAATCTTGAAGTGATTTTTCATTCATTGCCTTGAAATAGGTCATCTTTAATAAAATGCAATGTCCCATTTAGCGGCCATGTTTACCATTTTAAGTGTTAGATGCTAATTTTTCAGATCAAATTAAAAAAATATATAAATAAATAACTGATAAGATTTTCTCCGGTTTCTTTGTCCTTTTTATTTTCTTCTGGACAATTATGAATTATAGGAAATTTTAAATGTATATATTGGTTCTTGACGGTCCTTCTTGACACCAACATACAGGTTTTTCAGCCTTGGATTCAGAGGAGACGTCTTGCTTTTGCAAAGCACAAGCATGTGATATCAGGAATTTTAAGGCATCTAAGACAGCGTGCTTTGGGAAAGCTCCTGGATGATACTGGAGAACCTAACATTGATGTTATTAAAAAGTTAGTATTTGTTTCGTCAAACCTTTGGCTCCTTGCTCATTCCCCTTTCCACCTAAAAAAGAAAAGTATGTTTCATGAAATTTGCTGTCACTTGTCAGATAGTCTCAAGGTAACTGTGTTCTTATGACAGATTGTTTGATGCAATTGATGAGAATAAAGATGGATATCTTTCAGCTGCTGAACTAAGAGCACTTATCATAGGAATTCGGTTTGAAGAGATAGATTTAAATCATGATGATGCTGTCAGCAAAGTACTGAAAGACTTCGATGCATCTGATGATAGTTTGATTGATATTCAAGAGTTTATCCATGGTATTGGAAAATGGCTAAGCGAGGCAAAGCGAGTTAGAACTGGTGCTGATCCTGGTTCCCACACAATAAAATTTCTAGATGACTTTCATATGGTAAGTTGCAGAATGGTGAGTCTGTTCTACCTATAGAGCTTATTACTATTGAAGCTGTTACATCTTGCGAATCATGTGCAGCAAACAAAGAGGGAGCATGATTTGCTGGGAGCAGAGGAAAGTGACGAGGTCGTTGAGAATGTTGAAAACCCCAAGTGGACATCCTTTAAAGCAGTTCTGATGCTGTTGATTGGTACCATTATTGCTGCTGCATTTGCAGATCCTCTTGTAGATGCTGTTGACAACTTTTCAGAAGCGACAAGTATTCCTTCATTCTTCATCTCATTTATTGCCTTGCCTTTGGCCACCAATTCAAGTGAAGCGGTATCAGCAATTATTTTTGCCAGCCGTAAGAAGATAAGAACCGCCTCATTAACATTTTCTGAGGTCTGTTTCTCAGTTTTGTTATATGCCATTGTGGTATAAATTAGATAATAATAACTGCTGATGTTATTTCTCATTTCTGCATTTCTTGAACGTCGCAGCTATACGGAGCCGTAACGATGAATAACATCCTCTGCCTCTCGGTTTTCTTAGCTCTGGTCTATGCTAGAGGATTGACATGGGACTTCTCATCCGAAGTGCTTGTTATACTTATTGTTTGCATTGTGATGGGTGGCTTTGGCAGTTTCCGGACCAGCTTCCCCCTTTGGACATGTTCAGTTGCGTACATCCTTTACCCCTTCTCCTTGGCACTGGTTTATGTCCTTGATTATTTCCTTGGTTGGTCGTAGATCATCAACTGAAATTCATGTACTTAAATTACTTTTATTCCGATGATCCCTGTTTGATATCCCATGTGGATTGACATTTGAGAGACATCAGGTTTCTTCTTAGTTGCATGCGTAATTTGAGATTGATTTTGGAGCTAAATTATTTATTTCAACACTTTTTACCTGATTACTCTTTCTGAAGTCCTCTCTTTTACAATGTGGGGCTCTACTTACCACTGATATATACAACCATGATGAACGGTCAGATTTAGGGACCCCGCCTAATGAAAATGAAGACAAAGGATAATCACATCTCATTGCCACAACACCAGATGCACAAGTTTGTTGCCAAGCTAGAACCTGCCTGACTCATCCACCTACCAGACCCAACATCAAAAATAGCAGCAGTAAAAGCCTAAATACGAAAAAGGCACAACCAAACCAACCAAAATTTGGCTTAATTCATCAAAATGTTGCATCAAAGTAAACAAATCTACGTCTACATATCTTTCTGTTCTTTTTATCTTCACGTGGCCAAGATTTGGGATCGCTTTCATTTACGAACTTACATCCGTAGATTTTTATGTCAACTAAACTTACAACTTGTAAGTTGCTTTTTTAGAAAGAGTATTTTCTTATGAGTAGAAGATTTTTATAACTTAAAATATAAGAGTCATAGTGTATGATGTTGAGAATTTTATAATTCTCGTGCTCGCAATAATATTTTAGTTTATGATAATAAAATTCAAAGCAGAAAAGCCTGAAGCCCAAGGGAACGATCAACCAAATGTTTGCTTCATGAAAATGTACCAATCTACATCTCACCATCTTTCTTCTTCTCTCTGATCTTCACATGGGCAAGATTTGGGGTTGCTTTCATATAATATTTAAGCTTACATATATGCAAATTTGTATATCGACCCATTTGAGAATTTGGAGGAAAAAGGAAAGAAATTCCTAATATGGTCTTGTAGAGAGAAACAAGTGTAGTGAAAAAAATGGGTACAAAGGGTTGTGTTGTTGTTGACAATTTATAACTTCAAATTAAGGTCAACACTTTCACCTAATTCACCATTGTTACAACTGTTCATTGTGCTTGTTGCTTGACCAGTTTGTGCAACTGATTGTGGGAAGAAGCTATAGTAAGGCTGCCTTTGATTTCGTCCTGGCCCGACAGTGGGATCTGCAACGGTTCCCTGCTCAAAAATGATGGAATTAAACAAGAGAAGTAAGCTGAATGCGGTGAGAAAAATGGGAAATGAATTGAATGAAATGTGGGTTATTGGTTTAAGATTAAACACACTTGATGAGGTAATGATTCAAAATCGGGGAATTCTGTGTTGTGGAAAGCTAGAACATGCGGAGGGTGCTTGAACTTTGATCCTTGACACATTGAAGGAGTTGTGGGAGGAGCTAATGTGAGAAAACCTCCATTGAGAACTCCATTTTCTTTTATGCTTTTCTTTGAATTATTGGGCTCCGAAGTGAAAATTGAGCATGAAGCAACTTCTCTAAAAAGTTTGAAAACAGAAAATATGTAAGCAAAGAACAACTACATGCCATTATAATATGAAGAACCAATCTGAAAATAAAAGGTAAGCTAACCTCGAAATTGTGTTACCGGGTACAAAGAAATGTGTATGACCACTGCCACATGAGGCTGAGTCTTCTGATCTGCTGATTCTGGGATGAACAATGGGAGGAAATTTGTGGTGCAGAGATGAGGGAAAGCCTGGTGGATGGTCTAGATAGAAGGGATATGACCTCTTCATACCAACCATCTGTACTAAATTTTAACCAAATTCAACAGTTAAAAGCAGATCTAAATTTTAAATGTTTCAGTCTAAAAGACGAGAAACCAAAATCTCAGCGTAAAAATACTAGAACTCAGCCAAAAAGATGAAATCATTTTTCTTGTAGCTGAGTTACTGGAAAAAATTTAACCAAGAAATTAACAAACAAGAATTAGAAGTGGATGCTGAACAATTAGAAGCAAAATTGAACTTATATATATACCTTCTCATCTTCTGGCCACATTGGTGGATGATTGCTATAATAGCTTTGGTTTGAAGGGGGCTCCATCTGAAAATTTAGTACAGATGATGATGAAGGTGCTGATGATGATTCATACGCCTACTCAAGTTCCATGCACCAAGAAAAAACAAGAGCAGATATAAAAATATAGAATAATTTCCTTAAAAGTACAGAAAAAAATTGAAATTCCATACCATTGAAGAAGAAGGATGCTGGAATTGTTGTGCTCTTTGCATCAAGCTAGGGAGAGGCCAAATGGAGATTGATTCATAGGGCAAATTACTCAAACTTGAGTGAAAAGTCGATCCTGTATCCGCCCCAGAACTCTCTTTTTCAAGGTTATACTCACAAGAATTGTACAATTTATGAACATTCCCCTGTCCTTGAATAGGAGCACTTGACCATCCTACAGTGTTTGTCAATGGAACAGTGTTTGAATTCAGTATTTCAACATTTTGGACTGATGAAGGAGGCCTGAACAACGATTTTGGCGATGAAAGATCAGATGGAAATGGAAATGGAAATGGAAATGGAATTGGAGAAGAGGAAGAATGATCTGAGGGATGATGATAATTTGGAGTCATCACTGAAAGAGATGAAGATTTGGTCGCCGATAGAGTAGATGAATGGGAAGAAGGTAACACTGTAGCTGATAAAATAGCTGCATCTTTCTTTTGTTGTTCTTCTAGTCTAATTCTTTCAAGCTGTGCCACACCAAGTCCTCTTTGTGGGGCTTTTTTAGGCTTCTGTTTTTTGGAAGATCTAACAATATTATTTCCAACACCACTACTACTGTTATTGCTATCCTTTTGGGTTTGATCTTCTTGAGCCATTTCTTTTATCTTCCATCAATTATGTACACCACAATTTTGCAAAAAAGAAAATTTTAAAAACAAACCTACATAAGAGGAAGGACTCAAAGCTTGATAATTCTCATGTACCACAGCTTTGGCTTTCTTCTCCTCCAAATTGTATCATACTTAGAGAAACACAAGATCTTTCGGGAAATTAATATTTGGAACAAAGAAAAGAGACAATGATTCAGCGAACTAAAAGACCTAAAATTTTGATTTTGATCTCACCATTGTTGCTAATACAGAGATTTATAGAGAGAGAATTTAAAAAATCTTCATTTTATAGAAAGAAAAAAGCCATGCGTACATATATACGATTTGAAAATAGAATAAGGGGATTACATTACAAGAGCAAAATCTAGCAGAATATCAACAGCCCTAGTTGAAAAGATTACCCAAAATCTCGTCAACCCACAAGGCTAGCCAACTTTTAAGCACAAAAGATTGAAGAGAGAGAGAGAGAAACAAAGCTAGCAAAATTGTAGACTGTAGATGGAGAGGGAGAAAGAAAGAGAAAGAATCTGAGATGTTTCAGATTTTTCTCCAAACCCCAGTTGTCTTGTTTGTCTGAGAGACAGATCACATCACATCATCAAAAATCAAAAATATATATACATATTAAATGCAAAACAAAATAAGAAACCCCAGACTATTCTCTCTCTCTCTCTCGCTTTTTTAAATTTTCCTTAATTTTGTAATTTTTGAAATTCAAAACCATGCAAAATGATCTACAAAGCAAGATATTAAGTCTAATTTATAGGCCAAATCCTCGCTCCACTCCTGTTTTGATTCCTGGACCGACTCTCTCTCTGTAACCCAACTGAGATTTTCTCTGAATCTTCTCTCTCTTTAAAATTACGTGTGTTGTTGTTGATGAGTTGAGTTTCTAAACCTAGTTAAGAGCCATGAGTTGAAGTAGGCAATGTCACCTTGGCTTCTCGTGTTCTTCAATTTTTAGCCATATCTCTACTCTCACTCGCAGCTTTTTGGACCCTCTATATTAACATCGGCCGGGCCCCCCTCAACTGCAAATTGTCTTCTAACTCGCCCATTGCATCAATTTCACCACCATACATAATAATATTCATATTCTAATAAGATCCTAATAACATCCCATTTTCCCATCAAATTTGGTCTAAATAAATAGTTTAAACTAATTAAAGAAGCAGATTGCTTTGTCAAAATTTTTACCAAAGAAAGCAAGTTTAGAGGCAATGAAGAAAATGTTAAAAACCGGAAGAAAAAAAAAGGGCGGGGTTGATGAGATGTCAAGGTAGAATGGATCTTGAAATCCAATATTGAAGAGAAATGAGATCTCCAACTTTCAAAAGTTGGCCCACGGTAGCCTAAACAAACAATCTCAAACTTATCAATAAAAATACAAAATTGTTGTTGTGAATGATCCAAGCTTCAGCCACGACCCACGAATCTTGACACCATCATTTTTGTCGCATTATTCAAATGCCAAGAAGATTTTGTTAGATATGTATATACATGTAAAAGCAGCTAACCCATCTAATCTCATTAATCAACATTCTCTCTTTCTATTCTTTTTTTTTTTTTTTCACCTTATTCTGATATTCTTATACTTATTTTCTTCTTTTTTTCATGTTGAAATGGTTGATTGGAAATTAGAAGGAAGAATGCCTATTATCTCTCTATTTTTTTAGTTAATGTTCCGTTACCTTCTTATATTTGCTCTAATATTGTATCACTTCCTAATTCTTTTTTTGTTTTGAATTTTACCTTTAATTTTAATTAATTTATAAATAATAAAATAAAAAATATTAAAAATATTAAAAGATAAAATTAAAATTTAAAAGAATGATGAGATATTACAGAAAATATAGGAGAATAATGAAATATTAGCTAAAAAAGTAAATGGAAAATGGACATTCCTTTAAACTGAAATTACCATGTGTCATGTTTCCGTGAGTGCGCGAAGCTACTAAGTGACTCGGTAGTATAAAAATCGCAGAGTACATCAAGATTGCAAAAGAAAATAAAAAAATAAATATTAATGGAAATTGTTTATAGAAAGAAAGAGAACCATTTTCCTGTGAAAGAAATTGTGGCCTGAAACCATCAAAGTCAACAGGGCCCATGGGAGTTAAGAGGGGAACATTAAATGAGCCTAAAAACATTATCAATCTTATTATTCAAACACGTTAAAAGGGTAATATATTATTTTTCAATCTTAACCTAAACAATTCGACGACATTCAGAACTCAAAATGCTTCTCTTAAGTTTAAGGATTTTGGAAGTCAATTACTTAATTCTCCATAGAAATCTTAAAAAAAAAAATGGAGAGAATTCATTGTTTATGGATTCTGCAGAGAAATTCTATACCCATCACCCAACTGTGAGCACAAATGAATATATAGTTTAATGGTGTTATTATATTATATTTTATTGTATTATAAAGCATAGTTAATTCCTCAACAATAAAACCTAAAATATCTAATATTATTAATAAGAAAATTATAAGCTAAATAAAAGACGAGAATATAAATAAATGAGCCAGCTAGGGCATGTTTAATTAAAAACAAAAAGAAAAACGTATTAATCATTCTTTCATTAGAAGATTAAGTAGGGTCTTAAATAATTGCCTAACTTGGCCACCCTCTTATGCATCTAAACATTATCACTATGACAATGCCCATCACCTAAAAATTTTCATATTTCAAATGTTAATAATATTACCTCAATTTTTCTCAAAAAGATCAAACCCCACCTCAATTTAGGGTAGAAGAAAAAGCAGTTGTGTGATCTAATATCAGCACATTATACCCTATTATTATATTCTCTCTCTCTCTCTATAGGAAAGGTACTCGCTACTAAATGGTTGATGGTGAAGTCCTAATTTTAATGAGCCTTGAAATTGAAGGCATTAATTTTTTTAAGTCAACAAAGGCAATTCCCATGAAAATTAGGAGAGCTGCCAATTAGAAGAGCCACAAGCTAAGCCCTAATATTTCAGTTCTTTTAATCTGGGATTTAGTTCTTCCTAGGTACGACGTAAATTATTTCCAAAGTATTATCACTCAAACAAGTATAAGTATTACTACCCAACTATGTTTATACAATTTAATGTCATAATTGTTCCGAATGAAATATGCAGTTACGATATCATTTAATTGTTCTCTGGTCTACTGACTCTGAAATAGACTGATTTATAATATAAGACAGAATTTATTATGAACGTGGTCCCGTAGCTCAGTTGGTTAGAGCGTTGGTCTTATGAGCCGAAGGTCGCGGGTTCGAGCCCCGCCGGGACCAATTCATTAGTTTTAGTTTTAATTTTGAAGAGATTGTCTCTAAGATGAGATGAAACAAGTAAGACAAAGGTTTTTTACGTAATTACGTCGTTGTGTTGGTGTTGACTGCTGATCCACCAAAAGATCAAACAGCAGCTTCAGTTTAGTTGAAATGTCAGTTGGGTATGCTGCATATGATGAAGTGAAAATCCATTAAACATGGTGGCACCTTACACATTCACTCATTTAACTCATTCTGCCTTTTCTTCCAATCTAAGATAACTTGTTATTACTACTACTTCACACCCACCACCACCCAAGGCCATGTGTTTTTTCTTTTGTGGTTTGCACTTCATTCCTTTTATCCCCAGTTTCTCCTGTAGTCTATTTCTGATTTACGATTGCATCTTATAAATTTACTTTTGCATATTACTTGTATGTTTGGAAGTCTACTTAGCTGCTGAAAAACACGCTTTAATGGCATCTTCATTCAGAATTTTATGGGTTAGGTAAAGTTTGCTCAAGCATTGAAGCTACCAATATGCTCGTCCTTGAGTGATAGAAATTGGAGGGCTACAGGCTAAAGGCTACAGTCCTATGTTGTAGGATTTAGAATTTTGAACTTTTGTGCCTGATTTGGATGCTTTCTCTGGTGCTGTGGTCTCACTGTATTACGCATTCTAGCCCAGGTTTGCAAGGTAAAAAATTATATTCAGGATGATCTTTGCTAATAATGCTCATTGCAGCCTGCTTACTCTACTAATTGCTACAATTTAGATTAGTTGTTGACAAATTTCTTTGAATTCAATCCCCCCAGCTTGACACAGTCTAATTAGTAGATGCTCGTTAAATATTGGTTTGATTATGTTTCCATTTTTTTCTTAATCAAAATGTTTTTCCATGAGCAATTTTTAATGTTAAAAAACTCTCTGGTGCGACAAATGTTTTGCTTGCATGTCAGATCAGGTGTTAGCTTTGCTTGATTCTTGGCCAGTATGTAAAATGCAATCTAATCAGCAATATTGAAATTTCTGGATCAGGTTTATTTGATTAGTCTCCTTATTGCCCCCCACCTCAATAAAAATGGGTTCAGGGCACTGGTTTAGAGCAATAATTGGCTTTAGAAAAGTGAAGCAAGATAGATCCAAACAAGGAAAGGTAAATCTTCTCCAATGGCACAAAAGGACTCAACCAACCAACTAGTATGATTTGCTCTAACACCCAACTGATACACAGGTGCATTCAACTCCTGAAAAATCAAATATCTCCAATGAAGGTTGTCAGTCTCCTAGCGAATCAAGCAATCATGCCAATGGTAGTTCACATAGTAATCCTGTTTTTCCCAGAATTTCTGTTGAAGAAAGAGCCGCCATTCGCATCCAAAAAGCTTTCAGGGCATATAGGGTAATATTCAGTCAAAATTTCACACTTATGTGCAGCATGCTATTCAGCTAATTAATTTTGGCATATTCCTTGCAAGAACTTGGCATCCTTTGATGACTATGGAAGAACATTTACAATTCATGGCTGTAATTTGTGGTCTTTACTAAATATTCAAATTGAAATATATAAATATTATATATCATCTTGTGGTTTTTGCTCTGATTTTTGCAGGCAAGAAAATCAATCCGCCGTCTCAGGGGGACAGGGAGATTTAACGTATTGATTCAAGATCACAGTGTTCAAAAGCAAACATCAAATGCCCTGAGCCATATACATTCATGGTGCAACATCCAGACTCAAATTAGAAACCGGAGACTTTGTATGGTCACTGAAGGTCGGATTAAGCAGAAGAAACTAGAAAATCAGCTAAAACTGGAGGCTAAGCTTCATGAATTAGAGGTACTACTGATTGTGAACTTCACCTACTTGAGGACAGCCTAACCTATTCCTATTACCTGTAGCCGTCCAATCCTTAAAAGTAGTTAATATTAGCAAATTTCTACCGCCTTGATATGTACGTGATAATAATTACCAGATATCTTGGCATCAGCTAGTTCGGTTTTCATAATATGAATCTACAACTACCACCACAGTCTACATTCACAACTGATTAATGCAGTGGATGTCGTGGTCCAATCTATAAGTGCATAACTGCGTACACGTACTTTGAATATGAGTGTTAGACCCTTACCTATTACCTCTATTACCCTAAACTTAATTACTCCTAACTCTGTTGACTCCCAATAAATTGAAATATTAAACAACATTGTCTTTTTTTTTTTCTTATTGACCGTTACTTATTCTTGATAATGTGTTAGCAATAGGAGGCTTTTGCATTTAGGTGTCTCCCTTTAATTGAACAAGTAATTTGTCAATGTTTAGAACAATGTTATGACTTTCCCAACAGGTTGAATGGCACAATGGCTCTGAAACTATGGAGGAAATTCTTTCTAGAATACAGCAGAGAGAAGAAGCCGCGGTTAAGAGAGAAAGAGCTATGGCATATGCCTTTTCTCACCAGGTTTGCCTGATATTTGATTCCACTCTCATCTTTAGATATACCTACTTCTGGGCTTTTTGTAAGCTATATGCATATGAAAATATTTTGCAGTGGAGGGCAAACTCTAGCCAGTATCTGGGTCAAGCTTATTACAATATCTGCAAAGAAAACTGGGGTTGGAGCTGGATTGAACGATGGATTGCTGCCAGACCTTGGGAGGTCAGGATTAATGCCAAATCCACCAAGAAAATTAAAGCCAAGCAGCTAAGCAATGCAGACAAAGTTGCAAACCTACTAGACTTGAAAGTGTCAGCTGTTTCAGCTAGATCTACTTCATCAAATGGAAATAAAACTACAAAAGCAAAGAAATCTCCTCAGCAAACCCCTGATAACCAAACTCTCCCAGCTGAGTGACATTAATTTATAGGCTAAATATTCTGCATTTGTGTTCTGATTTTGGTCTGTTGAGTTGGTGTGAATTTGCCATGCAGTGTGAAAAATAAGAGAACACAGATTTTATAATATCTGGATTGCTTGGTTTACAATTTATATACACTGAATATGTACAGCATCAAGAATGCATGTGTAATTTCTTATTGCCTTTTCGAAACGTGGTTCTCACATATGGATTGTTGTGCTTGTCGTGAAACCGATGATGGAAATTTGCTGAATCTCCATGATTTGGATTCTTCAATCACGACAAAGTTTTTACTGTGCTTTCAACAAGTAGGATCCAAGTAGTGAATGGAATCAATGGTCAAAGGCCTGCCCAGCTAAGGGTCTAGGTGTAACTCAGCTATAAGCTGGGAAAAATATTATACTTCTCGTAGCTAACACCCAGCACCGAATGATCCAACTCATTGGTCCATAAATCATAAATTATCATACAATCCGTCATTGTAAAATTCCTATGTAAACCCAGCAAGAATCTCAACGAAGCATGCAATTTTTATTTTTTCTCCCATGAAATCCTTATTTAATACATTAATGGACATATTCTCCTCATGCACACTGGTATCACGGCCAAGCCCTAATATTATATTTTGGTTTCAAGGAAGAAATAAAAACAATGTGAGCAACTAACATGGGCCCTGTTGTTGGCAAAAGGTACTGTTAAATTTTCTCAATAATCATTCAGAAAAATATCTTCTGCAGAGTTATGAAACTTGTAAGGCCATTGGAGTAACACTTCTCAACCAACTATAAAGAAGTATCAACAACCATGAGGCAAATGTCAACATCTGCTTTGTAAGCTAAGAGGTTTTTCTTTTTTTCTTTTAATTTTTTGCTTCTCCTAAAAAACCCTAAAAAAAAAAAAGGTGTTTCCAGCTAGACATTGTTAGATTTTTATTAGGCAGTAGACTTACAAGGGGGAGGGGACCATTTACAGATGGCCAAGTATCAAATTTTGGTGGTATCCATCCGTGTATTCTTTCCATAATTGAACTTCTTGTGTTCATCTTCATCCCATGCCTCTTTCATGGTTCCTTCCGTAGATGTACTCCACTCAGCCCCACTTGGTATACCTTCTAATTTTATCTAACTTGCTCATTCATTACAAGGCCATAACCTTAGATTCCTCAGCACCCTGATCTCAATGCTAAAATAAGCTTTAGGACATGTAATTGAATTGTATCTATTGTCTTTGCATCACAAATCTAAGTACTTTGGTACCTGAAATAGCACCAAAACTCTTTTCGAGTTTAGGCTCTATCGGTGAATTCAAATTCAACAAAAATTTTAGTAACTAGGTTTCTAACAGGATGAATAATCTGCCATTCAACATGGCAAAGTACGGTGAACTGGGTTCTATTCTCCGGTCAGTAATTAATCCACTGGTCTATTGACATTCAAGATTAATCAAATGCATATTTAAGAAGCTAAGCAATATAGAGTGAACAACACAAGCTAGCACAAGATATGAAAATAATTTCTGGAAAAAGCCTATTCACTCCATGGCCAGCAACTTCTACTGTTCATAGACAGTGACTTCTCAATTGATGCTCCCAAAAACACAGGCATGATAGAGATGTTAAAGATCAGTATTCTTTCAATTCTTTTTGCAGGTTTAAGGAAGTTGTTGAGGCATGAAAGTGTTCAATTTGAAAGCAGTAAAGCAACAAAAACAATCACAAACAGAACTCTCTTTTTCATCCAATGAGAAATGGACCATTTCTAAACTAGGGAAAATACTCTAATCTGCTTCTCTCATTTTGTTATCAGATAAAAATAATAATATCATGGGGTTGAGCTAAAAAGAAAAAAAAAGACCACGAAATTTTTCTATATTAGTTTATTAGTAGCGACCAAATTGATGAGAATATTAGCAACAGTGCCAGATTCTGCGGATCGGGTTTGTTCTAATTGGGCAAAGTATCAAATCAACACTAAAACAAAACGAATTTGCTTCTAAAAGGTAAACCAGCAATAGTAGGAGAAACGCAAACAACCATAACATTCAAAAGTCTGTTAACATGAACACAAAGCAAACCAAACACAAAATAAACAAAGTTGAGCTCTAAGAGCTTACTCGAAACCAGATACAGACTCAGACTAATAGAAGTTAAACAAACCAAGGATTGAAAAACCTGAAATCCATCAGATTTCTCTTCTTCCTACGGTAGGCCATTGAAATTACAAACTGCTCCAAATCTCCCCTCTTAACTGGTCTTGATCGAATCCATCAAGACTGCTCCCCGTATCAATCTCCTTGGAAACAATCAACAAATCCTGGAAGATCATTAAATTAATGAATAAACATTAAAAAAAATTAAAAAGAAAATTAACAAGTGGGTAACTAAAGTAGGACCTGTTAGAGAGAAAAGATTGGATTTTGAGGTCACTCAATGGCGAGAGTCGGAGGAAGCAGAGGATGGCCTATTGTGAATGCCATCGTGCTCCTCATCTTCGCCTTGGATTCGTGCTGGAATGCGAAATCCTGAGAATTCACCAACCGGAGAGGCGAATCCAATGCCGGATATCACAGATTGATGGATTGCTGGAGGCAAAACCTGATGATGATGATGATGGTGGTGGTGGTGGTTTTGATGGTCGTTGGTAAGACTAATTGGTTGGTTTATCCAAGCACGAACCGAAGGCGTGTTACTGGACTGAAGGGGTCCCCTCTGAGAATTATACAACTGGTTTTGACCGAATAACGGCTGCAGTGGCGGCGGCGGTTGAGAATTAAACACAAACCCGCCAGCACCACCACTGGCACTACCAGCTGTATCTGCAGCACCACTATTCCAAGCCATCATCCTCTGAAATCTTGCGATTTCTGCTGAGTGATGATGTTGATGTTCTGACTCAGACCACGCAGCAGAAGCATTATCGTACCCAAGTGGGTTTGTTCCTGAGAACAAGACTTGAACTTGCTCATTCTGATGCTGCTGTTGTTGTTGTTGTTCCACTTGAGAATGAGCATGATGATGATGTGATTGGTGCGGTAAAAGAATATTACTTGGCTCCTGAAATGACTGGAGCGAAAGCCGCAGATCTTGGCTATGACTAGTAGTTCTCGACAGCAAATCTGGTGGGTAACTCTGGAAATTTATAGATGAAGATGATGTATCTGTTGACGCACCCATAGGAAAGAATGACTTGATTGTATCAGCTATAGAATCAGAGTCTAAAGATGGTGGAAGAAAGCTCGAACTTTGGTTCTGGTTGTCAGCCATCTGAAGATTCCGAACGTCATTCGAAGTACCCGCTATTGTTGCTGCAGTACTCGGAAACTGATAGTTCCTGTCTCCGTTTGTTTCATTTTGCTGAGCGGCGGCTCTTGTTTTTGTATTGGCTGCAGTATTTGGGACAGTTTCTGGATTCCATGGAGGCAACTCAGCGAGCTCGTCAATGGCAGCCTTAGCTTTCTTGATGAGCCAATCTACGGCTTTGCTGGGGCGGTCGTAGCCAAGGCGGTCTTGAACATCGTAGAACTGAATGGCGGTGTGAGCAGAGAGTCGAACACGGCGGTCTCTTGGTCCTTTTGCAGTGCAGACTTTGCTGTGACGGTCTTTTCTTCCTGTAGAACGAACAATGTGACCTCCTTGGACTTCAACGATCTCGCCTCCAGCGTTTCTTATCCCCAATCTCGACGATGTTGCTGCTTGGTTGTTACTATCTCCCATTTTTCTCGCATATTGGATTGATTCTTGGCCAAAATTTGAAGAAGAAGATGAAGGGAAACAAGAGCGTCTCTTATGCGGTTGTTGAAGATGTGTATCTAAGCCTAATCTTGGACAGAAGAGTTGGCGTTGTTGGAGATGAGAAGGAGAAAAGTCTTGTTGATTGTAATTTGGTTGTGGTGAATCTTGTTCTGCTGCTGTTGCTGCGGGTGCTTCTTGTCTTTCTTCTTCTTGTTGTTGTTCTTCTTCTTCTACATGTCTTGAATTGAGAACTACAGGGTATTGATGAGGATGATGATTCCTTTGAGGATCCAGACTCAGACTGTTGTGCTTTTGCTGTTCCAGCTTTTAATGAAAAACACTTTTGATTAATGGTGGGTAGTTGTTGTTGATGGTTTTTTACTACTTTCCTTTTGGTTTCTAATCTGCTCTTGTTGCTTGTGCAACTGCCACCACACTGAAACCTGATTCTTCTGCTTCTTCTGCTGCTGCCTCTCCCAAAAGGCTCTGCCATTCAATATTTCCACTTCCATCACCCCAACAACAACAACATCAACAACAGCAAAACCATCAAACTTGAAAAGAGAAAAACCAAAAACCAAAAAGCACTCTCTAAAAAGGTGAAAAACAAGGCAGAACCCAGAGAAGGCTAGCTAAAACAAGCTCTATTTTTAGCCTAACCCATCTCTTTCCTTCTGCCCTCAGCTTTTGGTAATTGAGCCTCTTTTTTATGTACTATTAGCAGTAACTAAAATGGTGATATTGCGATAACAGTCGTACAAAAACCCACTTGACCAAAGAGTAGCCGAAGAAAAAAAAATCCGAAAAGATAAGAAAAGCACCCAAATTTCAAGAAGGGTTTTCTTGGGAAATTTGCTGCAAGATTTTCTTTTTTTTTTTTTTCAGTTTTGCTTTTCTGAGAGAAAGAGAGAAGTCCAGAGATGGTGGTGGAACAGTAAATATAGGGAAGAGGAATTCTTTCTTTAGCCTATAAGTCCTTGATTATGCAACTGGTAAGTGTTGCAGTGTTTGGTCAGAAAAGAGGTTAAAGTACCTGTGATCTCATCACTGCCTCTTCTGCTGTTCTTGTACTACCCTACACACTCTATAATAAATTCTTTTCGTCTTTTTTTAAATTTAAAAAAAAAATAGTAATAAACTAACCCCAAACTCTCCTCCATTCAACCATCTAGCTACATCCTTCATATTTTTTAAACGACAATAATCATTCTTTTCTCTATGTAAACGTTTTAATACCAAAATTTGACCCTTAATTTCTGTTAAATCATGATATCAAAAATCTAACTTGTTATAGCATCCGAATGATTAATATTCACAAGAAACCTAATGTGTCAGAAGATATTCTCTGTTTGACAAAATTTGTTTTTTATTATATTTAAGTTAATTTGATTTGGTCATATTAAATTTTTACAACTAGTTAAATAGTTAGAAGAACCGTTGGTTATAGTTGGAAGGAAAGGAAAGAGTCTCCAAGGCGCTTTGGTTTGATAGATAGATAGATGGATAGATTAGATAGATCCTTTGCATGCCACCATCACACCTTTTGACAATGACCCCATTGCAGCTTTTTCTCTGTTTTTTTTTTTTTTTTTTTTTTTTTTTTTTTGGGTTTCTTGGGTTTGCTCTTTTTATTTCTTTCTTTCTCTATCTGCCCTTTCTTTATTGCTTCACTTAAAATAAACAACATCTTCTTTCCCTCAGTTTTTCTTCATCTCTCAACTCACCTTTTTCAATCTCCTTGGATTACTGAACATGGCATCTCAGGACCTGTCTCTTTTTACCATTTTCTTCTTTGGATACGATTATAATATCAATGGCCCCTTTTCGGTAATATTTTAAATCTCCAAGGACAATATCATAATCTTACAATTTTTAATGATTTTGGAGTATCTATGTCCTTTTGCTTATTCTCCATTTACATCTTTACCCCCTATAACTATATATATATATATATATATATATATATGCTATCTTCTTACTACTTTGGTGTGTAATATTTATAAAGTAAAACTATGGGCAATTATCACATGCATCCCCTACAGCTTGATAAAATTTCACTTAAAAGAATAAGAATGTACAATTAGACATAGACCTCCCCTAGTTTTAATTCACTTCATATTGCATTTAATAATTTTTTTTTTAAAAAAAAAAAGAGGAGAGAAAAGAGGACTTATTTATGTTTTATGTTCAGCAAGCAAATTTGACATGGACTAAAGAATTTTTGATTGGTTCAAACACATGTTTTTCATATAACTTTTTTTTTTCTATTCATGAATGCAACATGAAACTTATTTGTGATTGTAAGAAAATTATCTTTAATTTCAACGGTCATAAAGTGAATGGCTATAAATAAGAGTATTTGCGTATCAATTAATTCCATCAAAATGATAACCATAAGCGATCATTAGTTGTGGGCCAAACAAAACCACAAAGCAATCATGTAAATGACAAGCTAGGCAATAAAGCTTCAACTTTTAAAACATGTTATTAATTCAAGAAAATGGTAAGTGTGGCAGATGAAAACACGAAGTAATCATGCTATTGCTCTTCCATTCAATGAAAAAAAAGAAGAAGAGAAGCAGCGATTAATAATATTTAATCAAATATAAGGTATCATCAATCATATGATAATTTGCAACTTTAATATTTGTAATTTAAAGATTTGCAATGATAAATTAAAACTAACATGATAAGGTATGAAACCATGTAAAAGGTCACAATCTATGTTTTTTCTTACCTATTTTTCTCTACTAAACATGTTGCGAAGGTGCTAAACACACTAACGATGCTCACAGTCCCACCGTCTCGAAGAGCTATCACACTTATAAAAAAGTACTTGCCACAAATGAAGATATGAGCACTCTGAATTAGATTTTCAGTATTTATTAAGAATATGAATGTGTAGAATAAAAAAAAGAATGTGCTTTCACCTAACATACTTATGCCATAATGTGACAAAATTTTTATTTTTAAATTATATTTTAAAATTTTATATGTCAAGTTACCAAAACACCCTTGATTATATAAAATATGCAATTAAAAGCGAGTTAATAAAGAAGGGTGATATTTACTTATTCATACAAAATAAGGTTCTATATAAAATTTTTGCAAATTTAAGGGGAAGTATGTGATAACTATAAAAGTTGAGATGGTGTGCTTATCTCAACATTCTTTTGAAGCTCATCATCACGTTTTTCACTTTTTTATATCATTGAAAATCCTTTTCGGTAGTAATACATGCTATTAATATTATATATTTACTGCTTGCTTGCCCGCTATTATTATATACATTAATAATAAAAAAAGTTTTTCATGTTGTTACTTTTGATATCAGGATAACTTTAGGAATATATAATTTCCTTATTAATTATTGTTATGTTGGCTACTATGCTTAAAAATTATTTTTTTTCCCTTTTTCGAATTAAAGAAAAGGACACTGAATATATGTTATTTTGATAAAGCAAAACCATTTTCCAAATCAAAATACATTTATATTTGTTTTCAGAAAAGTAATACAGCTTATACAATAGTTGATCAATTTACATATTTTATATATTTTAAATATGTAATACGAGTCTCTTTTTTATTGTGAAATTATCTTCTAATTGCCTCCACTGACACATTTTAAATGTGATATTTACAAAATTTGAATCTTTTTTTTATTTTTTTTTTTTATAAATGATTTAATAGGAAGCTATTAGATGGAACAATTTTCTTTTTCTTTTTTTTTTAACTTTAATTAACTCCTAATATGTATCTATGCGAGAAATATTTATAAGTTATTTTGCTTGATTTTTTGTAATACTTTATATCTCATAATTACATTTTATTATTTATCATAATTCCATATTCTTTTAACCACTTTTAATTTCTTATTAATTCATAACATGATAGAATATTTTTCAAGTTTTAAAAAAATAAAAAATTAGAATTCATGTATAGATTACCAAAAATAATTATTTGCTCTTTTGCTTTTTCCCATAATGGACAAACTAAGAATATTAAAGAAAAGTTTAAAAAAAAAAAAGTATTTTTAAAACTCAATTATTGATTAAAATGATTGATACATATAAACTTAGATTATTCCATAACATTTAATATTGATTAGCAAAAAGCCGTTAAAATTTATGGAACGATAAGATTTGCTTTAAGCAATGTGACAAAGTTGGAAATCTTGATTCTGGCAATAATTTGATTGGTGGGTATGCAAACAAAGTCCTTGGTGGGTGATCCTATTATTTTCATTATTTTATTATTTTATTTTTTTTATACAAAGAAATGCATTAATTGTTTTCTTTATTCCATAAAATAAAATAAAATATGGTTTTGGGAAAGACAGAGACAATGACCAATGATGATAGAAAGCTGGAAACAACAGAAGTCTGCCTGACTCAATTGCCTTTTGTTTCTTTTCAAGTTAGAAGTAAATAATTTTTTAATGCAATAATCATACTTTTTTGTCGTAATTTTTTTTAAAAAAATATATTTATTTATTACTTTCAGATTTGTTTTTTGGAATTGTGTCTTGCATTGCATGAAGGAGGCCAAAAATGAAGGAAATCAGACATCTCATATATAATTATTATTATTAATGGGTTTATATAAAAAGTTGGTATGTTTCCTGGCCAGTTTGCAGTGCACAAGTTTTTCATTGTAACTTTAAGAATGATGCTTTTATCAAATAAAGTACGATATGTTTATATATCTCCCACCATTTTATTAAAAATAAATCGTCGTACTTAAGGGGTAAAATTAAAAATATAAAAAATCTTATTGGTCTATGAAATATAAACCAAAGGCTAAGTCTTAATACAGTTTAAGATAATATAATTTTCATGGGATAAAAGTATTTCGAAGTTGAGGGTTATTTTGTTAGGGAAAAATGAATACTATTTGATTGGTTAAAAAATAAAAATTTCTATTTATCCCATATGATATGATAAACAAAACAATAATATCATATTCATATAACATTACCCAAAGTATCATTTTATATGAAAATGAAAATTCTTCTTGTCCAATTTATTATTATCCACATGTATTGACTTATACTTTTGACACTTTAGTTATTAAAATATCTTTAAATTATTTAATGCTTTACATATAAAAAAATATATGTATATTTATTCATATAACATTATATATATTTTTTAAAATATAATGCTTTTAAAATTTTTAGAGTTTAATTTGGCATTATAGTCACTCTATTCTATTTTTAAAATAAAATTGACAAGTTTGATAACATTAACTTTTATTTGATGGAATTTGTATATTTCTCTATTAATATTTAACATGTAATACTTTTATTTTGTAATAATTATGACTTTAAAGTTAGTACACTTTAATATTAATAGAATCTTAAACTATTTTGATAAATCAAAGAGTGTTTCTAACTTTCATGTTAAAAAGAAAAATTTAATTTTACTTGAATATGATGCACATGATGATGCATTACTTTCAGGCAGTGGTACAAGTGTAATGTAAAGATTTATTTATTTGAATTTGTTCGTTACATCAAATAAAATTTCTACAACAAGTTTTAATTTCTTAATCCCCACAAACCATTATTAAAAGAAAGGTTAATGCTGACTAGAAGATTTATAAATCATAACAGAGGTTCAACTCAAATATTAAACTTTATATATATATATATATATAAATTATGGTAATGATTGTGATATAATTAAATTTTAATGAAATGACATATCAAATATAAGTTAATTTATAATTTATAAATACATTTGATTACTTGAATTAAACTTAATTATTGAATTGAATAATAATACTTTATATAAAATTATTTTTGTATAAAATTATATCATTTAAGTGTGGATGTAATATTAAAATGTTAGACGAGTGCAAACATAAAAATGAATAAAAAAATTACGTACTTAATTATTGAATTGAATAATAATATTTTATATAAAATTATTTTTGTATAAAACTATATTGTTCAAGTGTGGATGTAACGTTAAAAAGTTAGACAAGTGCAAACATAAAAATGAATAAAAAAATTACGAGAAATTAGAATAGGTGACAATAATATAACAATATCATATTAACGCATATAAAATAAAAGTAATGTTTTTTGTCATTATTGTTTATATTAAAATTAAAATAAATGTTAAAATTACGTGATGAAGTTGTTTGCTTATACTCCATTATTGCTAATCAAAAAGAGAAGAAAAAATAAAATATATAACAAAGATATAGGACAATTATTTATCATTTCTTTATTGCGCTGTGTATGATTAATGCTTAAAATGTTTTTGGTGATTAGATGCAATCATTTATGTTTTCTTAAATTAATTAATAATAGTAATTACTGTTGAAATCCTTGTCATACAGTTTCTTGCGGTTTTTGAATCTTGTTTCTCTACCTCAATTATGCCAATTTGGGTTTAATTAAGAAAATAATAAACTATATTTTCTCTAATTCTTAAATGTTGTACATATAAAAATAATTTTATAAAAAACATTCTTTATAAATGTTAAATAATATATTTAATAAGAATGATTTTTTATCATAAAAAATTTTGTTAAATTAAGAGTGTTAAGTCACCCGAATATCATAAAAAGCTCTTACCCTCTAATTAAAGATTAAAAGTTTAAATCTCACGGTTTACAAAAGTATATTACGAATAGAACTTTAAAACTCTTTTCATAATATATGAAAGTAGAAAATCTCAGTAATTATGTGAGGAGACTTCTAAAATTTATTTGAACTCTCACTTTTAGTAAAATTTTAATCAATTATATCAGTAAGTTTTGTATGTAATATGCAATATTAAAAAATTAAAAATATCAAAATATATACTAAAATAATATTAAAATGATGACAGTTTTTGACAAAACTTTAATCCATAATGTTGGGATACTTGATAAAGAAGTTATGTACATGAAAAATATGTTTCCATGTTGTCAAATTAAATTGAAAAAGAAAATGTCTTAGTCTTTGGTACTCTTTAATATATTTTATTAAAAAAATTAATATATGGTACAAAATACAAAATTATAATATAAGATTCCAACAATATCATTATTGAATGACTCTGATTGAATTTAGTTATACACACAAAAAGACTAATAATTAGACAAAATGAGTTGCCTTCCCATTTACGTCTTATGGATTTTTGTGGGGAAAATTCTACCAACACAATTTTCAAGTTTATGGAAATGTCAAATAAGTTAAAGTTGGTTAAAAAAAAAATGAATAAAAAAGTTACATGGACAGACAAAACTTTTTTTTAAAAAAAAAAAAGGCTGCTTTTTTTTTTTAAAAAATGAAAGTTATTTATTAATATCAATTAGCAGTGAAGCGTATTTTCATTAAAAAAAAAATCAATGAAATGTTGTTAATATATATTCATTATACCTTATATTTACAATACAATATCATCTTTATAATGTAAAATTATTTACTGGTATTTTTCTTTTGTAAAATGCATGGTTTACAAATTATTAATATGTAAATATTATTTTAAAAATATTTAATGAATATATTAACAATACAAAATCTAACAATGATTTTGTGAATCCTTAATGTTATAAAATAAATAAGCAATCCACATTTATAAATGATTGGACGTGGAAACACGATGAGGTGTACGGTACACATACACCTCAGAAGGAAAATGTAAAAGCCCCAATGTCTTTGAAAAATCCTAGCTCCTAGCTAGCCAGCCAGCTGACAAAAACATAACTGTATTCGTCCGTCCGGTCCCTTTCCATTATTCGCAGCCTATCTTTTTTCTTCTCTTCTTCTTTTTATTTATTTTTGAAAAGACGAATTCATATTGTAACATCAATATGTAATAAAAGAGAATTAGTTTTTATAGTTATAATCTGATAATTCTCTTTAATCTGTGTACTTAAATAGCATTATTTTCAATTTTTTGGGTTCATTTTATCTCAATAAATGCAAATTTAGGGAGAATTAAGATATTATTATAGTCTCATTTGAAAATTAAATTATTTTTTTCTTAATAAATGTTTTTTTTTTGGCACAAATTTGTCGATTCTTCTTCTTAATTTTTTAAAAAATTTTTTGGTAAGATAATTTATCCAAAATAACCCTAAACGGATAGATGGTTCTAATAATTGAGATAAAACAATTAAATAAAAAATAATATATTTAACATATATGTATATATATTTTATGTGAAAAAAATTAGACAGAACGAACTTACGTTGTAAGTTATGATTAAGTCCATTATTTCTGATGATTGATGAGAGGGGATGATCTGGTTCTGGTGTATAACTAATTCAAAATGATAAGAAAAAGAACAATGATCTGTGATGCAGATTAGATGTGAAGATGTGGCAGGTGTTACCACGTGGGAGTGATTAGATGGGGCCACAGGCAAAAAAAAAAAAATGGAAAGTGGCTGGGCTGGGTAGAGTATTACAATTACTAAGTGTTAGAAATAGCGTATTAGATGCTCCAGATTGGGCCCGACCGCATGTGAGGTATGACCCACTTGGAATTATTGGCTACCGTTCAGATTTCCCCATCTTTTGTTGTTGCTGACTTCGCTTTTCCTGGTCATCATAATGCAGCCAGTCAACACAACAACACAGCACGCCATTCCCCTTCCCTTTGCCTTTTCATCTCTCCCAATCTTCACTCTCCCTCTCAACATTTATCCTTTTATTGCAATAAAATTTAAAAATAAAATAAAATTCTATACCCACTTTAAAAATTATATAAAAAATAAGAGTAGCAGTATTATTGATAAGAAATTAAAGCATGTCATAATAAATTAAATATTTTCTTCTTTAATTAAATATAAATTAAAAAGGAGATTGTCCAATTAAATATAAATTAAAAAGGAGATTGCCCAATTGTAAATGTGGAAGTATGGACCCACTAATTTGTTAAGAATCCAGCTCTATATATTATATATAAGACATTGACAGAGAAGGAGGTTGGGGGGGGGGGGGGGGGGGGGGGGGGGGGGGGGGGGGGGGGGGAAGAACTTAATTTGTAGCAGAGAATGCAGAAGCCGTGCAAATATATATACATATATCAATATTCCATTATACTGATGGAAGAAGGAATCAGAAGAAGTAGCTAGCTAGGCTGTTACATAGCTAACTTACAGCTTAGAAAGATCGTGAATGATCACTAGTAGAACTGTAGAAGTAGTAGTATTAGTATTAGGAGGAGTACGTATTGAAACAATTGATTGCGCCACATAATCATGACATATAAAGAGTGAATTGAGTAATATCACCATCACCATCATTGTCATGTGTATGTATATATGCATTTAAGAATGCACATGAGTCTGCAGCAGCAACAAAGCAATAAACCCTTCATTGTGTTCTTGGGAGAAACTGATTTTTATTAATTTATTAAATTACAGCGATGTTGAAATTTAGCAATGGGGTGCTGCACAAACTTTTTGAATTTGTCCTTTTTGATTAAATCTAAAAATGAAAGTTATGAATTGTGACTCTCAAGGCTTAATTTGAACCAAGTAGTGTAAAACATAAAGAGATCGGTAAAAGCTGTAAAAGCTGATGAATTGTCCTTTCTTCTCTCTCTCTCTCTCTCTCTCTCGATTGCACCATGCATGCATGCAAAATGCAGCAGCTATAGCAGCAACAGCAGGCTCGTGATCCAAGACAATAATTATTAGTACGACCTGAATACCAAAACCCAAAAAAAAAAAAAAAAAAAAAAAAAAAAAAAAAAAAAAAAACCCCTAACACACACAATAACCATACAAAATAAAAATAAATAAATTGAAAACAGACCACCGTCTTCTTTTTAACTGCAGCCGTTGTTACTTATTTTCTCATCTCTTCTCTTCTGTTCTCTTCCCTTAAATATTATACATTTATGCATTGTTCGTAAAATTCCAAAACATGAGACAAAAATTCTAAATATTTCCAGTGTCTGTATCTTCTCGAGAATTAATGCATGCTATGCAAAATGAGGTTGACATTTTTGATTTTCAGACTCAACGTACACGACAGTAAAATTCATGATCAGTTTTGTAATTTTTATTACCAGAGGATGTTTTGTTTGTCTTTATGTCTAAAAGGAGGCTCTATACTCTATACCATACGTATAATAATTAATCTTGCTCTGCAGTTCTGTAGCCATGCAAAATTCATTCCTTTAGCACATGACATGACACGCTATTTTTACCGGAGACTCATCAGCAGAGATTTTTTTTTTTTTTTTTTAATTCTTTTTATGTTGTAAACGCTCAAAAATTAATTAAATTTCATTCTCTATAGAAATTATACATCACGCGTTAAGCATATCATTAATTTACGTCACTTTCACGATATTGGGAAAAACTTTCATCACTAAAAATATATATAGTGACCGGTTCCTCAATGTAAATCACTAATATATCTAACTCCAACAATCATGCGTCCAAAACTTAGCTTTTTCATAATTCATTTATTTTTGTTTTTACTTGATAGTTTACATTAAAAATATCTTCGATAATATTTAATAATTCCAGAATGTTTTTCAAATTAATAAATATATCTTTCTCATTTGAAATTTTGAAGCTGCGTTCATATATATATATATGTATGTGTAAATAAAACCAAATTCTTTCACGCGTTTACATTGCATATGAATATGATGTGGATGGTGCAATCAATGCAGAGTCTTTGTCCCAACCCAATTTGAACAGTTGTCTTAGCGTGCAAATGGAGCAACTTTATCTTTTCATTTTTCCTTTTTCAAAATTGTTTGTTCAACTTCTTGTTGTTCTTTTCTGGCCGTATAATTTTTTCTCCGACCGAATTTACATTCATTTGTTCTTAAAAGGTGTCCTCTTTCTTGTTTATGTTCTTTATGAAATTACTGTTGAATGTTGATGGATAGTTAATTAGTTAATTCGCCCGTATATAATCAAGGAATTGGTATTTCTATATATGCTTATATATTTATATATCTCATTGCTTCTCTGGCTCAAAAGTTGAGGATGTTTTGTAGGATTTACGGTAATAACTTTTTTGTGTTAAATCAACATCGATCGGTGTGGGGACTTTGGAATATATATATATATATTTATATAAAGTTATTAAAGCATGCATATATACGTCAATTAATAATATATAATTAATGAGCATGTATATATATGTACCACAAATTAGCTAGGCCAGGGTTTATGTAAGAAACACTCATAACTCAATATTCAATGGGATCCAAGGGGTGCTTGTGCTTGAGCTTGAGCTTGAGCTTGAGCTTGAGCTTGAGCTTGGTCACTGTCTGGTGTGTGGGACATTGAAACAAACACCTGGCTCTCACCCCTTTCTAGCCCCACTACTGCTACTACTGCTGCTACTACTACTACTACTACTACTATTACTAACAATAATGTTTTCTTTTTATCTTCGCTTTGTCTTTGTAACTTTGATACCCCACATTTCACATGCACCCATAGAGATATATATGTCACTCACAAGACCAGTTTGCCCACCATATGCTTAATAATTAATTAATTAATTACCACATTTTCATCCGTACGAGATTTTTGCATCCTTAAATAGACAGCTTTTTGACTTTTGATATAAATCTATTGTAATAATGCTAGTTCATTGATTTTATCATCCTGAAGATGCAAATTCGAATACAGAAAATTTTATCAATTGTTAATTTTTGTATACATTTGTATATTATGACGATATTGTTTTTATTTTATTATATCATTAATTTGGATCTAGCTAGCTTAGATACCTATAATCTAACTGAGATTAATATTACCGAACCCTAATTCTTAGCTAGAAATTTGCTTTCTTCATTTCGAGGTATTTTAAGAATTTAAACGGAGAAATCACGCAGCACAATAATTAATGACGTGATTCTTCTCTATTGCTTGTGAGGTCCATGCAGTTTGAAAAACTTTCGTCTTTCCATTTCATTGACACGTCGCTGTTGGCTTCCAATTAAATGGTATTTTGATTTTGACAATTCAGAAAATTAGCCAAACAGTGCTCTAGTATTCTTCCGCTTAAAGATTATTATTATTGTGAACCGACACTAATTATTCTGGAGGAACTTCAAGGAAATTTAGTATAGGACATTAGCTAAAAACTTTAACTGAAAATGACTTGCAATAACGAATCTTTACTTTCTTTCCTGATAATTAATTATTGCGCCAAAAGTTTTCTAAAACAATTAATAATATTATTTTTATGTTCGTTTTAATTGTTCTTGTGTCTAATTTCTCTGTAAACTGGGCCCAACTTCATTTTTTAACAAAAGACCAACTTATGCTATGGGCCGGACTCATTTTTCTCCTTTTTTTTCAAGGATGTTATAAAATTTTTTTCTTCTAGTTTTTATGTCAAATCAATATAAGTTTCAAAGCAACCTGTCAGTCAAATATGTGGCTGGTATTTTCTGTTAATATTTGTCGGAAAATGTATATAATTGAAATGAAATGATAAAATTAATTAAAATCATCCTTCGCCTACAAACGTTTTCCCTGGAATTTTAACGAGAAACTATAAAACACAGACCAAATTTTCCCGCCAACACTAACGGATGCTCTCTTTTTCTCTTTCTCACAGCTCACTTCCTTTACATACTCGATACAAACACCAAGCTTCACTTTTTAAACAAACCCAGTTACCTTCTCTTCATTTCACACCATACCCAAATTTTCTTTTCAAAAAATTTTATGGGTATCGAACAAAATTTTCAATTTTTTCGTTTTCGTCCTCGGATGCGGGGGTTTCTTCTTCGGTGATTGATGATTTTGACGTTGAATTGGGCCGCCTCTTGGCGCTGCTACCGGAGGAAATGCGAAGAAGAGTTAGGGAGCACCCGGAGCTCCATGAATTGGTTGAAGTGGTTATGGATTTGGGTCGCAAACCGTTGGCTAGATTTCCATCTGGGGACTTTGTTTTATCAGATTGTCCGATCACGCTCCATGATATTGAACATGCTACCTCGCAGGTGAAATTTTGGTTCTAAAATTTGTGTTTACGAAGTGTTTGATTCAAATTTGTAGTTACATGAGTTGATGGGATGTGGAGGTTTCGTCCATGTGCTTCTTCGCCATTTTTAATTGTTTCTTATAATCTATTTCACATTTAATTATTATTCTCTTTTGTAATTAAACATTTGGGTTTTGCCATTGTATGACAAATTTACAACTGCAAGCTTAAAAAAATTGAACCTTTTCTCCCTCTTGTGGTTATGCAAGTGAAACTTATTTACTCTTTATCCTTGTAATACATTAACTTCAACTGCTTAACGCTATATTTCTTTGAGATTCCTTCTAGTCTTCTTTTGGAAATTTATGGTTGAAAACTTATGGTTCAAAAAGAACTTAAAGATATTTATGTTTGAACATTTTAAAAATTTAAGGATGCTCATAGTTCTCTAGCGAGTCCCATATATGTTCATTATTTTTGGGTATCAGCCGCTTCATTGTTCTTAAGGTTATTATTCATATTTTTTATGAATCATAATGGAGAAACTGTGTATTGCAGGTGGGTGATTTTGCCATTGACAATCGAGCAGGCATCAGCCGAACATTGCACCGCATTAGTGCCATCAGGAATCGAAAAGGTGCAATTATTGGTCTAACTTGTCGTGTTGGACGTGCAGTATCAGGAAGTGCTAATTTGTTGCAAGATTTGGTTCAAGATGGGGCTTCTTTATTGCTTATTGGACCTCCTGGGGTGGGAAAAACTACAATTATCAGGTTGGTCATTCCTATTTTTCATATACTTTTTCTGCATGGAATAGCTCTTTCTATCTGCTGTTTACTCGATTTTTTATTTCACTCCTCCTTGAGTTTAGTCAAGATTAAAACATTTGAATATTACCTTTAGATTATCAGGTCCCTATCGTTCCTCCCAGTCATAGCCTTTAACTTCTCTGTCATTCTTTACAAATGAGATGTGTTGAGGTCAACTGTGAAAAATTTTGCTGAACCAAGCAAACCATCCTTGTTGATTGTATGTAAATGCGGCTCACAATCTCAAATGGCCAGATTAACGTTCTTGTCTTGAACAGATGCCTTTTAATTTTCTATTTTTTATTTAAAAAATGTATCATTGTTCAAATTTCTCAAAAGTCGCAGTTTGGTTGATCATGCTGGCACTTTCAAATTCAACTTGAGAACCCATCCTCTTGGGAAGTCTCTGGTTTCCAGTAAACAGAGGTCACTTGTTATGAGGAACACAGTTCACAACCCCTTGATGCATCAGGCTGGTTGCAGGGTTAACCTTAACATTTTAATATATCCAGGGAAATAGCTCGGATGCTTGCAAATGATTACAAGAAACGTGTGATGATTGTTGACACCTCCAATGAGATAGGTGGAGATGGTGATATACCTCATTCAGGAATAGGTAATGCTCGTCGGATGCAAGTCCCAAATTCTGACATGCAACATAAGGTATGAGTTAGTAGTGTATGATTTCAGCTGCCTTCTATGGTTTCATATTGCATCTTGTATCTGCTGAGAATGAAGTTCAAGTTACTTGATTGGTTAAAATTCTTTGCCAATGAAGTATTATAGTAATTTATCTGAATTAATGTAACAAGATATACTTAGCTCTTGTAATTATATTCACGAAGCCTTACTTAAAAAGAAAAATCAATTGTTTCTCTGTAAGGTTTCCTTAATAAAATGCAGGGTGTGAGTTCTGTTATCTAATCAATCTGTAAAATAATCTCTTTATTGAGTTTGATGAAACACATAATTATCTGGAGCCTAACTTATTTTATCATTCTTTAAGCAAAAGTTAATAAGGGATTATTGTGTTTATAATTTTATACACTTCAGGTCTTGATTGAAGCAGTAGAAAATCATATGCCACAAGTCATTGTGATTGATGAAATTGGCACAAAACTTGAAGCAATGGCAGCAAGCACAATTGCACAACGTGGAATTCAACTAGTTGCCACCGCTCATGGAGTAACAATAGAGAATTTGATAATTAATCCTTCACTGGAGATGCTTGTTGGAGGAGTACAGGTGAGCTATTGGTGTAGCTAATATCAATGGTTCATCGCATTTAGGATATATGCATGAGCTTTATGATTTATATTTCAGCTTAATCAGGCAGGACTTTTGACATGGTTATTAGTGCCTGTATATTATTAAGTTTTAACTGTGAAATTTCACAATAAAATAAGTACACCTCGTTGCCTCCCAAATGATGTTTAGCTCATATGAATTGGTTTGAGATCACTGCAATAAATTTTCAGAGTGTAACACTTGGTGATGAAGAAGCAAATCGGAGAGGTGTCCAGAAAACAGTGCTGGAAAGGAAAGGACCTTCAACATTTGCTTGTGCTGCGGAGATAGTTTCAAAGACTAAGTTGCGAGTTCATCGTAGCCTTGAAGCAACAGTGGATGCCATTCTCTCTGGTATATATTTATTCCATTGAAGAAAAAAAAAAATGCTTTCTGTTTTACGTTCCAGATTCATTTCTGTTGAATTCTTTGGCAAAGTGGTGGTAAACCTGTCTTTTGATTTGGCTTGTTATCTTTCCTCCGCTGGCGAAGGTCGTATCCCAAATGTTGAAATTCGTAGGATGCACTCTGAGGGGTTAAAAGAGACTGTGCAAACAGAAATATATGGAGACACTTCCTTTGACAAGAAAGATGAGATTATGGTTGAAGATGGTCCGGAGATCATAGAAGAAAGAGCTGGCCAGGATGAGTTCATATCTGAGTTTCCTCCAAACAATGGAGAGGATTCCGGGGAAGATGGATTGCCCCTTCAATTATATGTCTATGGGGTAAGACGTCTCACCTAAACTACTAGATGATCATTGTCTTGTGGAGTTATTTTATTTGTTGTTTCAAATGTGTGATCTTGATTTTATCTTGAAAGGTCACATGGAGCTGTTATTTAGCACATTTAAATGCTTTCGTCCGGTTTAGGTGATGAAATATGTATGGCTGTTAGCTAATGACTGAATGCGTGTCGTATATTTGTGTGTTTGACATGTACAATATATGCTATATCAACAGTAATTCTGTTGCTTAGAGTAATCATTTTAGTCATACTATTGACATCTGTCTCTTATACTATCTAGGACTGTAACACTTGTGAATCTTATACTGATATTAATCCAATAAACCTCTTCCTATAACTCGATATACTGCTTTTGTATTAGCTGAATTAAGTGGCCTCGTATTTAAGGATATTCTAAGTTCTGTTTGCTGGTCCTTTAGATTTCTTTAGCGTGCTGTAAATTATCCATTCTCTGTGACCTAACATACGAAAGCAACATAATGAGGAAATTTTACTTGCTTTGGTGATTATTTTTAAGTTTGTTCTGTTCATAAATTAAAGCCTTTTCTTTGGATATTAACATTGGACCTTACATTTTACTTCACATATACAGCCTAATTAACTCAAGACTGTTTTTACTTATATTGTAAGATTTTCTGCACAAGGAGATACCATTGGTTATGAAACTAACAGAATGAGCAGTTATTCTAGATCCTGGAGGCCAGCGTACTGCAGGGAATTAAACAGTTGAAAATGGATGCTGCAGTTCAATTAACTGATAATATCAGTGAAGCAGATGCATTACTTTCCTTGCATTCTAAACTAAAGAAGAATTCCCGCATTCAAGCCGCTGCTAAATCTCATGACATACCTATTTATGTGACAAAGGTTAGTGAGAATTCTCTTCATAGCCTTAGTACTAGCTTTTTATCATTAGTCATCAATATCTCCATGAACATGATTGGATTTTCTGATTTTCTTGAAGGCAAGCTCACTGGTGCAGATAACTAAGGCTCTTCATGCGTTAATAGATGATCATACAGATGGATTGAAGGATTTTAGATCAGAAAGCAAAATCAATTTGTCAGAGAGGATTGATGCCCTGGAGGTACCTATGGATTTATCTATATAACAGTCTCTTTTGGTGGTGTTTGTTTCTGGAAAAGAAATCTATAACTGTGATATCTTTAAGCTAACCAACTTATTCGGTCAAAGCATGATTTGGTTAATGGGCCAACTGATATATAGCCGAAAGTTCATCCATCCATATTAGTGGATTTCTTAAAGAAACAAATAGAATTAAATGATCCAAGAAAGTAAAAGAGAGAGAAAAGCATAGAGGAAGAGGCACGTATTTGGTCCACCAACCATCATTCGCGTGAGAAAAAAAAGAGCCCCCAATGATCAAAGGAAGGAGAGAGATCTATAGAAAAAGCTAAACCAATTCGTTCGTGTAAACTATGGAGAATTTGCAAGCGATTTTCCTTGGATTTTAGTTTTGCCAAATAGTTTCAATGTAAAGTTCATTTTTGTCAGTAACTACATATTTTTCATGGCTTGCTTGCATGAATAAGTGTATGTTTATGTGAAATGCCTTTTTTGTGATCTTGGATGGTGCTTTTGTGGTAAGTGGTCTCTGTTTTCACACGGTAACAAAATTGTTTTGCACAAAAGTCAAGAGAAGGAAAACAAAAACAATACTGTAGAGTTTCAATTTCTCAACCCAACTGGCTAAATACAAGAACCTTTTGGATACATTGTAGCCTTTGAATGCAGCATATTGGTGTTTTAACAAATGCATACCTAGCGCTTACTGTCATTGCATGCCATTAAACTTGGTAAACCAATTTCAATGTTACAGGAAGCAAGAGTAGCCATTGAACAGGTAGTGATACCAAAAGGGGAAGCTGTTGAGCTACTGCCAAGGCCGTCGTATATTTTGTCCCTGCAGATAGAACTCATTCAAAAATACCAATTACAATACGAGCGCATTGGTAAAGAGCCAGATGCACGTCTCCATATCCTTCCATTACAAGCAAAGCCAGATGAATCCAGAAACAGCACTGAAACAGTTGATGAAGACATTGAGTTTGATGAGTTTATTGGCTCCAGCAGCAGCTCAAATGGTGCACCATATACTATGGACAGGTTACCTTTCCTGCCCGACCATTAGGTTGTTGCATAATGTATACACTGCATTGTTGAAATCACCTTGGTTATGAATTTCTCTCTTCAGTATGATTGTTTTCAAAACATCCAAATCAGATTCCACTAGAATTGAGTTACTAAAATTTCGCATATGATGATGGTAATGTTGATCAAGAAGATAGTCGAGTTGGTTAAATCTTTTGCATCGGATTGAGAGGTTCAGGAATTGAATATGTCACATTAATTGCTGAAAGGATTATACTTGGTTTATGTAATGCATGAGAGAGACGATGAAGTGGGGAAATTTGGAATTACCTCTCTTCTTGCGTTTAATTGTACTGTGAAAAATAATAAAATCTTGATCAAATTATTGCCACAACGTGTTCCATGAAGTTTAAGTAATTATCTTAGAAATGGGGTGCTAGTACGATTTATACGTATTTATATGAAGTTTGATAATGACAAAATAAATGGATTATGTGTAATTAAATTAAAAAAGAAAATGAATCCTTACAAAGGCTGAGATTAATAAAAGAAAAACTTTTGATATTAAGAATACTAATTATTTTAATTAGAATGACAGCATTCGAAAGCCACTTAAATCCAACATTAAATAAATAAATAACGAGATTAGTGGCCCAAAAACCACGCTTAATCACTGTTTATTTCCATAATTAAACCACAGCAAACAAGCTTTGGAGTGTGGAAGCGCAGCGCAGTATCTTATCATCTTCAAAAGCATTAAGCAATAAGCATTGCATTATAGTACTTAAAGAAGTCAAACCCAATTATAAATTAAGGTTTGCTGTGGTCAACTGCAGTAGTGCCATGGAGATTTAGCCACGTATTCACATCAGGATCTTGAGGCTATGGTGTGATGTGATTGTGGATTTCGGGTGGAAATGATTTTTTCTTCTTTCTTGGTCAGACATGAATTTAAGTCAATACATAGATTAACTCTTAAAATTTTGATTGTTGCATTAATTTTAAAAAATTGTTCTCAGTTCTCTCTCCACACTCACCTGAAGTGGATTCCAGGAAGAGAATTAAAAGTTTAATTTATGATATAAGGAAGAATCAATGCAAATTAATAATGCCCTCAAACTTCAAACTCAAATATTCAACCTTATAATATATATATTCTTTTACTTTAATAAATATAACATTAATATATACTGCATATCATGAAAGTCCATTTTCATGAATAAGAAAAACCTAGAAATGATTAATGATGATAGGGTTTTTGGAACCATTAAGCGATAATATATATTTAATTAAGTCAATTCATATAATATGCTCAACTCAAATTTGGCACTTATTAGTGATAATTTTTGCTTAATTGAAAAGGACAAAAGGGTGCCTAACTGGCGGCAATTCAAAAGCTTAACTATATAATCATGCTAAAAAGTACATCTAATTTAGCTAAAGTAATCGCTAGCTAGCTAGCTACATGAAAAAGCACTTCACTTTTTGGCTTCCGCTTTGCTTTGGCATACATATATATATATATATATATCGGATTGTTTATTTTTTTAAGTTAAAATTTAAATATAATTATTTAAATGTTTAAAACTAGTTTACTTTTTAATTTATGTCTAAATATTTGTTAAATATATATATAAATAATTAAGTTAAAAAAATTTGATATAAATTTGAATGAGTAAATATTTAAATAATTTAATATTTTTATTTTTCAAAAATATCTTTATTTTATTAATTTATTTACTAATAAAACTAAAATCCTATTTAATTATGTTTAATTTATCTTTTCTTTATTTTGGATCCCCCTCTACTTGTCTTATCATTTTTACTTATTTTATATTTTAATTATTATAATCAATTTGTATATTTATATAATTGAAATTTTATTACAATATGACTTATTATTTTTATTTAATTTTATTAATCTTTATATCATTAATTAAAAATTATTTTTTAAAAAATCATATATGAAATAAATAAATAATATACGTACTAATATAATTTATTAATTTTTTATTTATTATTATTATCCTGATATAATCAAAATTATTATAAATATAAGTATATTATTTAAAAATATATATATGTTACAATATAAATTTTCAAACCTTTTATTTTGTCAAAATAAACAACTTAATACTTACTTTAATATGTTTTAAAATAAAAAATAAATAAATATATATTCAGATTCAAATTTCAATTATATTCATATTTCCAAAAAAAAAAAAATAAACGTTACCTTAGCTTAATTGAATTATAATAATTATTATATACACAAAATATAATAATATATTTAGAATCCAATAGTTGATAATTACCTTAACTACCTTTTCGACTATTTAATAGATATCAATTAATAATTATCTCTATTCTTATATTTCTCTCATTTGCGCTTAACATTGTCATTAGAGACTGGCCTAACTTCTTCTTTGGATGTTTAATTTGATAGATGGGGCAGAATCAACAGCTTCTTTATTTTATATAAAATGTTATATTAATTATAAACCGTTGGATATAAGCACTTCCAACGGTTGAGATTACATTTAATATATGCATTAATTATTGATGTTTTAATTATGCATTAATTATATGATCAGATGTAATCTCAACTGTTAAATCTATTTATATCCAATGGTTTACAATTGATGTAAGATTTTATATAAAAAAAAAAGAGTTGTTGATTCTGTCCTTTAATAGATATATTGCTTGTTAATAATATTCACTTTCCTCTCACCTTATTGGAAATATCTATATAAAAGGAGTACATATTTGTAAAAGCTATTAATTTGTAAAATGCATCTTGAACGATTTTATTTTTATTATAAAAATTAATGATAAAATCTTAAAATTCACAATTTCGAAGAAGCTTTCGATACGACGGATGAATTTATTAAATGTCACGTGTTATAATAAGATTAAATTTCATTTCTTCACTTTAGTCAAATTTAGTCAGCTAGCGGGGTAGGTGTTACCCTTGATTTCAACAAAATCCATTATTATCTTAATTAAATTCATTCCAACATCGAATCTAAATTTTTGGATTTCCTCATGACTGATAAATTGATCTTCAAATTCATCGCTTGTACTACACTTCATTGAAAAAGAAAATTCCTGAAAAATATATTTTGTATTAATGGGTTGTTAAATTTATATAAGTAGGTATAGATATATAATTTATACACGATCGAAGCATATAATAACACAATAGCCATTATGTATATTGCTTGATAATGATGATGATGCTTATCCTTTAAATTTACGCCATCAATTATCAAACTATATATTAACTATTAAGCCTTCCCGATCAAAATTAGCATTTTTATAACGTATATGCATGCATCATTCATAATATTTATTTCTCATAACTCAATATTTTTTGGACCGTCATAAATTGCGTGCATGTATAAATTTTAATTAAATTTAAGATTATTAATCCTCCATACATGCAGGCACCTAGCAAACTATCAAGTTTCTTGTGAAAGAATATATCTAAAATATTTCTGGGCATAATTATTGATCAAGACTATATATATATATATATATTGTTATTAATTTAAGATTAATATATAGTTTCTGGTGTATGTGATATATCTGCTTAAGTGGGTTGCTCCATATATGAGTGTTCTCATTGGTGAAACTATTAATTAAAGAAGAAGTTGAAGGCAGGATGAATAAGTGTGTCTTTTGGAGTTGCAAAAAATCACAACTGGGAAAGAAATACTTTCTCAAAAGGAAAAGGCAATGCAATGAAGAAAAATGAAAAATTAATTAATTAAAGCTAATTAACAAAATTTTAATTTTTTTTCTTTTATAAATACGTATGATGAAAGGGATGTCAAAAGTTAAAATGATCAATGAATTGACGACGCCCTAATAGTTGGAATAAAAGTTTTAGGTAGAAGATTTGAGATCCAATATCAATCCAATGCTAAGCCAAATTTGAGATTTCTGACATTGCCAAGGCTACCTTTCTGATAAAAAGGCATTCTACTTTTATCAAAGATTAATATATATATACATATATATATATATATATATATAAAAGCTCTAGGCTTTTTAGGTGTCATGTTAACTAAATAATTATTTCACATTAATTGTGTCAAATTTTAATACCAATTAAAGAAAGATGTAAAATAAATTTTTTTTGATAATAACGTAATAACACTTTGGTCGAAAAAGAAGAAGATCAACCAAAGTGTAACTGTTTTAATTTATTGCATAATTTCTTTTTGTAGATTAATTATGATATATTCTTTCCATACGGGGAATTTTATGAGTTGAAGTCCTATCATTATGTTAAGGAAAGAAATATATATTGGTTTAGAGGTAATTAATTCTTCTTTTCTTAATTAATGTTCTTGTGGACGCACATATTGGTGCGTTATATTTTTTAGCAATATAATGAAAGTGAGAATGGCGGCGGAAAGCAAACATATATAAATATATATGTGGCAATACGCCGTCTAAATTATCTTTTAATTGTGACCTTCGTCGGCATTTTTCTTTTTCAAACTTTAATAAATAGTTAGGGTTAACAATAAATAGATATATATATATATATATATATATGATCACGTACCCATTAGTTGGTTGAAAATGTGCAAGAAATAGTAATGCTGAATGTTAGAGCGGGCACTAATTTGATGACCAAATTTGAAAGTCTTATCCCTTCAAAAAGTTGGATCTCCATTTGACCCATTTCAATTTTTTTAATATCAATTATGTGTGGCATGAGTTCTATATAAAGCCGGCAACCCCAGCTTTCAAATTCTACGCTTAATCACACAATTAAGTTTTTGTGATCTCCTCTAAGTTTGACAATTAATCAATGTCTAACTTGAGGGTTTTGTTGCTCTTTTTCTTGATTTCGCTTTCATTTTCGAGTTCCAAATCTCGTTTGTTAGATAAAATGGTCTCAGGTGATGATAGGGATAAAGCAGTTTCAGAGAGTAGTGTACCGACGGAAGAAGTATCGAAGACAAGTATTCAGAAGCAGAAGATAATTGACAGACATTTTGACTCCAAGCAATTCTCAGATGAGGAGAGTCGTGCATTGATGGAAAGTGCCAGAAATATGTTCAAGCAAAGTGTGGTCAGACAAGAAATCATCGGCAAATTTTTCGATTCCAAACGAACAAGCCCTGGCGGACCTAATCCTCATCACCATTAATGTTAATCTTAATTAATTCTTAACAAAGTTAATTTCAACAGACCTAATTTACTCGTGTGATTTGGAGAGATAACTTTTGGTTCTTCTAGTTTTGCAGCTGTTTTTCATTTATATACGCATGTACTGTACTGTAGTGATGGTAACAATTGATGTAACTTCCCGTTAAGGTGGGTAATGGATGTCTTTATGTGAAAATTAATTTCTTGGACGCCCTTCGGTATCACCTCATCCGCCATTAATATTATTCCCCTTAATTTCAATGTTAAATTTTAACATAAGAGCATCAATATTTTGACTTGACCTATCAGCCAACCACTTTAAAATGAAGTTGAAGGGAAAAGGAAAAGGAAAAGGAAAAGGATTTATTGCCGGCGATTTCTTGTCTTTGCACACTTTGCTTGAATATAATTCCGTCAATGCTCGTGCGTACGACTCTCACCATTTGAGAATTGCTTGGAATCAAAATGTCTCTTGACACTTGGGTGAGCAATAAACTATTGTCTGAAAATTAAATGCTTTATATATATATATATTTAATATATGCCTATCATCATCCGACAACGTTTTTATCTACCAATCCAGATTCGGAACTCGAAAATGAAAGCAAAATCAGGAAAAATAACAGCAAAATGAACCCTCAAGCTGCTAGCCCTGTCAAACTTAGTTGAGGTCTCTCAAAATTAGTTTGTGTTGCTGTGAAACTTTAGATCTGGGCTTGTTGGCTTTATCTATATATATATATATATATATATATATAAACTCGTTTAAAACTTAACTGATATATATTACAAAAAAATTGAAATGATCAGTCGAAGAGAAATCTAACTATATATTTGGAAAGACTAGGTACTTAAGACTTAAATTTAGTCATCAACCTAGCGGTAGCTATTGCTTGCGGATCTTTAATCGACTACTATAAATATTAATGGGTTTCTATTCAAATTTTTGTACCCTAAATTAATTGTACGTGGAAGGTCACAAAATTAAAATTAAAATTAAAATTAAAGAAAGAATTTCGACAACATGCATGCATAATTTATGTATATATGTTGCCACATGTCTGCTGTTTCCGCATCCATTCTCAATTAATTTCATGATATATATATATATATATATATATATATAAGAAAAGAATAATGATCCTTAATCCATCTCTTTCCTTGAACATGTTGCCGTACGACTTACTCTTGATGATCAACTTTTAACTTTAACATATCCTACCGAACGGTAATTGATAATATTATTATAAATCAATAAAAAATTGAAACCCAGAGTTACCTCGTTCTCCCTGATTTATTTTCATTTAATTTAATTGGCCCCTCCAAAAATTTAATCTATTCCTCCGATTAATTAATTAAATTAATATTTAACCCAATACTTTCCCTTCTCTCTTTGGAGACTAGAAGAAATTAGAAATTTTAAAAGCAGACCAAAAAAAAAAAAAAATTTCTTTTTTGATCTCCTCTAGTCTTTAAGTATTTTCAAGTAGATATATAGTTAAGTTAATGACGTTGAATTAAGAGATTTAGCAATTGAATTTCTCACCCTAATTAATCTGTAAATTAAAAGCATTATATTTAATTTTTGTATAATGCATCTCGCTTACAGTGAAAATCAATAAATTCTTGACGAAATGACTGCTACAACGTGTTCCACGAATTTTAAGTAATAATCTTTAAAATTTATTGCTAGTACGATCTTAATTTTATATATGAAGCTTGATAGCGACAAAATAAATAGATGATATACAATAAAATTATATAATGATCAATAATAACACTGACAAAGGCTGAGAATGATCGAAAGATTTAAATGATAATAAAAATAAATAAATACTTGGAATTTATAATATTATTTCTACCGAAAAGCGAGAATATTTTAATCAGAATGGCAGCATTTCAAATTAAGCCACTTAAATCCAAGATTAATAATGAGATTAGTGCATGGTCCAAAAACCACACTAAATCACTGTTTATTATAATCATTAATGCTTTAATTAAATCGCTACGAACAAGCTTAATTAGAACTGTGGAAGTGCTTCGCAGGTGCTTATCTTCAAAGCATTAAGCATTATAATATTACTTAAGTTTTAATGAAGTCAAACCCAATTATAAATTCAGGTTTGCTGTGGTCAACCGCAGTAGTTCCTTGGAGATTTAGCCACGTAGTCACATCAGATCTTGATTCTGTGATGTGAGGACACGTCAACGCATGTATAGATTAGTCAATTATTATTATGGGTGGAGATGATTTTTCTTCGTGCTTGGGCGGGCATTAATTAAGCTAAGCCAATTAATAGCTAGATTAAGCTTTTGATGAATACATTTTATATTGTCCATCAAAATTTTTTAAATAAAATATTAATTTTTATTTTATATCTTAAATAAAGATGTAACATATCTATTTAGTTCGCCCAAATTTTTTTTAAAGATTTGATAGTTTTTTTATTAAAAATTTTAAATTATGTAATAATAAGTTAGTTAAATATTATTTTTTTTTAAAGTTTAAAACCTATTTATTGATACTTTACTTATAAAATAATTTTTTTTAAGAAATTACTTATTTAATTTTAATTTTCGTATAATTAGAAATCTTTTTTTATGGGAAAACTATATAATTTTGAAAATTTCTTTTTTTTTTTTTGTAAAAAAAACCTTTGTATTTAAAATTTTTTCTTTATATGAAAATAATTTTTCTAATTAGTGTATAAATATATATCATAAATCTCTACGAAATAATTAAAAACATCAAGTTTGTTAATTTTCTTAATTTTTTCTTTTCTTCCGTTGCATGTAGAAGTCTTTTTTTAATTTTGATTAATATTTATTTATTAATTTTTTAATTAAAAAATTAAATTATTACTTGACCCCCAGGTTTTAAATTCTGGCTTTGCCCTTGATTGTCTTTAATTCTGAAGTGGATTCCAGGAAGCTAAAGTTTATGCTTGAACTAAGACAGATTAATTAATGAAAATTAATATCTTATTTTTCTTTTCGAACCACCACGTCTCATTTTTCTATTAACTTTCTTGTTTTTACACTCCTAACTATTTAACTTTTTGTTACTAAAAATTTTACTTATTAAATTATGTAGACGTTTTTAATAGTCATGACATTTTTTTGTCTTTAAATTTTTATATTTGCATAGATACTTTTAAATAATTTGATCGAAACGATTTTTAATTCTATCTTTGTTATCAGTAAAAATTTAATGTTACAGACTTCTTTTAATTTGTTGCTCGTAAGGAAATCCATTTATAAATTATAGACCCCTAGAAATGATTAACGATAGCTAGGTTTTGGAAGCATTAACTAAGTGATAATATAGATATAATTATTAAGTCAATTTACAAAATATATATGCTCAACTCAAATTTGGCACTTATTAGTGACAATTTTTGGATTAATTGAAAAGGACAAGATGGTGCTTAACAGGCGCCAATTCATCAAATCCTTAACAAATCGAGCTCTAAAGAACACCTCATTTAGCAGAATAATAAACGCTAGATGATCGAAAGGCTAGCACTTCTGACTTTTGTCTTTTGACTTAGCTATATATCCTCGATCCCTTAGCTAACTCATTAGATCATCTTACACGATTTATATGAAGTAGAGTCCAAAGGTTGATAATTACCTTAGCTTTTCAACTATTGGCCATTAATCAGATCCATATCTATATCCTTGTATATACATCCACATCTCTCTTAAATTTGGTGCTTACTGACTGATCCTTAACGTCTCATTAGAGACCGCCCTAGCTACTTGTTTGGATTTTACGTGTTACTTGTTCATTAATATATATCCACTCAACATAATAAAATAATCAACATGACTTTTCAAGAACTTTTCGAGGGTTAATTAATTTAGGTTAAATTTAAATGTAATATATATCTATATCTATATCTATATCTATATCTATATAAAACTTAGGGTTTTAATTCAAATATTTGTACACGTACGAAGCATATATATATATATATATATATATATATATATATATATAAAACACAACTAGCTATATATTCTACTGCTTCATAATGATATATGATGATGATGGCTAGCCAGGCAGGGACGGCTCCACTAGTTACAAGTGGTATTAATTTGATTACAAAGGTTAATTTCTACGTTTATAAATTAAATAAATTATTTAGCCTTATCCTCATCCTTTACGTGATCGTATGTATATAAACTAATATAGCCTGCCGAAGGCTTCAAAATTATCATTTTTATAACACGTATATGCATGCAAACTCAATTTTCTTTTTTTGACCATATACATATTCGGGCCATTATAAGAGCTCCCCAAAGCACTTCAGTATATACATATACATATACATATATATATATATATATATATATATATAAAACAACAAGTAATAAAATAAAAAAAAATAAACTATACAGATGAATAAATTTGAAATGTTTAATTCTTGTTTATCATCGTGCTCTCTTGGAAAAGAAGTAGCTAGACGATTTATTGAATAGGAAACTAATTAACCGTCAACCGGCAATATAGTCATCCATATTTATTTATAATTTATTGATTATATATATAAATAAAAAAATATGTATGTAATTAATTGCTGGATGACTACTCTATTACAATACATATATACATGTTTGTAATGTATTCGCTAAGTGGGTTGCTCATATTTCAGTGTTGTCATTGGAGAATTAACAGAGGAGCTTGAAGGCAGGACCACAAGCGCTTGAAAAAAGAAATTAATGTTGTCCTAAAATAAAAAAGCTAATTAACAGGTTTATTAATTGAATTTATACATGGGATGAAAGGGATGCTAAGTTTAGACTGATCGATAACGACGCCTTAAAAGCTGATGAGAAGTTATGGGAAGAAGATTTTAAATCCAATCCAATGTCAGGCCAAATTTGAGAGTTCTAATTAAGGCTACAGGAAGCAAAATAAAAAAGTTTCTTTTAGTTAAGAAAATTAAAATTGTTAAATCTACCGGAAGCAAAATTAATTTTAACATTATTTCGTTGTACATATTAAAAAAAAAAAGTTATAACTTCTTTTTTTTTTTGGAACTATGTTAATTATCTCCTACAAAGAATAAGACTCGTCATATTTTTTACGTTAGATGTTATTTTGCAGTCCGTTGAAGTTTGTTGGAAAAGCAGAAGGTAAAATAAAATTTCTAGAAAGACCATGAACTATAATAACTACAAGTCATGGAAGATTTGCAAATGGCTTCTCCTGCTATCGTTTCTTTTCTTTCTCTTCCTGTTCTATGGTTTTTATAGAGAGTTGGGTTCACTTTGTCCCCATTAACTGTATTCGGTTTTTTTTTTTTTTTCCTTTAATAATATGGCCTTGCGAGGGCTTAATATTACAAAAAAAAAAAGTGATGGAAGAACGAAGTTATGTATCAAGTTTCATAATTAACTGTATTTTTTTTTTATATTTTTATAATTGATCAATGAGCTCAAGTGCTACGTTGGTATATGTGTTAAAGAAAGAGAAGGATTAATTAAGAATTATTCTTTTCTTTAACGTTAATCTGAACCCAAGTAAAGTAGTATCGCTGGTTGTAATTTTAGAAATTAATGAAAAAGTAGTGATCATGGCGGCGGAAAGCAAATAAATGTGGCAGTATGTTGTCCAAATTAATTGTCTTTTAATTATAACTTTCGTCGATTTCTATATATTTTCACACTTAAATTAGGGTTAAAAATATAGATATGAACCACCGCAACCAAGAAAAAAAAAAATTTAATAGAAACCCATTAGTCGGTAAACAATGTGTAAGTAATGCACATTAGAGTTAGCACTAAGTTGATGACCAAAATATATTAAGACTTATCCTTTCAAAAAGATTGGACTTCCATTTGACCAATAGCAATTTTTTTAATATCAATCAAGTGCTCGCGAGTTCTATATAAGGCAAGCAACCCCAACTCTAAAATTCTACACTTAGACAAAGTTTTTCAGTCCTCACAAGTTTGAGACCTCAATATAATCAAGTTAATAATAATGGCAAGCCTGGGGTTTTGCTTGTGCTTTTCCCTGATTCTGCTTTCATTTTCAAAATCCGAATCTCGTTTGTTAGAGAAAATGTTGTCAGATGATGATAGGCATAAATCATTATCAGGTCAGAGTACTACTAGTATAACAGAAGTGTCAAAGACAAGTATTCGGAAACAGGAGATGATTGACAGACATTTTGACTCCAAGCAATTATCAAACGATGGGAGTCGCGCATTGATGGAAAGCGCCAGAAAAATGTTCAAGCAAAGTGTACAGAGGCAAGAGATTATCGGCAAGTTTTTCGAGTCCAAACGAGTGAGCCCCGGAGGACCTGATCCACACCATCATTAATAATAATCATCTTTGCTTTCTCATATATGAACGTTTCAACAGATTTACCAGTGTGATTTAGATAGAGAACTTTTGGTTCTTCTAGTTTTCCAGCGGTTTTCATTTATATATGCATGTACTGCAGTGATGATGATCATTTTGGTTTGGTTATAATTGATGTAACTTTCCGTTAAGGTCGATAATGGATATATATATATATATATATATATATGAACTTTTTCCTTACAATGATGAGGTGATCCAAAGCGAAAATTTATATTAAACAATTAATTAATGTTGTTTTCCTTTGCAATATATATAAATATATAATCTTGGATGCTGGAACTAAAAATATTTAACAAGTATATCCCATTGTTATTTTTTAAGCAAATTAGTTATCCGAACAAACATCCCATTAAAGTGGTGCTCCATTTGAGACAATAATTATCGAGACCAGGATAGCTTGTTATTGTATTCTTAATTCCTCACGCCGTTTTATACAGATGGTGGAGCTTTCCATTTTCCCATTGCACTCATGGATCAGCATAAGAGAAAGAGCTAGCATCAGCCTCATCAAGCTTAATTCCCCAGTCTATCAAAATTAATGTAGTCGCTTAGTAAGACTTGCAATTGCATTAATATTGCCCCGTGCATTAATATTTTTGTTAATGCATGTAATAAGTAACAGCACTTTTTTTTCTTCTCTTTTTTTTTTTTTTGTTATGTATATTTCATAGCTGCAAATTTGTTAGAACCTTGCTAAATTATTAGACATGTTAAAGTACAATATGAATTCGATCTATATTTTTCTTTTGTGAAAACCAAATCTCTTTCTCAGGTTTCTTTCCAACCATACTAATGGACGATGTATAACACGATTAAAAGATTTAATTAATTTTAGAAGGAGTAAAAATTGATAGTAAATAGTTTATAATAGATATCAAATCAAGCAATCGGACTACGTTCTAGCTAGGAACCTTATTTATAGTTAAATAAAAGATATAAATTCTCAAGCCATTGAAATCTGAAGTCCGTACAATTCAATTTAGCATATATTGTTCAACTTTTTTTTTTTTTTATATATTTTTCAATAATGTTAGACTGTAAAATAAAAGTAGTAAGCATTTTTGACCTATTTAACTTAAAAAATCTGCACACTCCTGAAACAATATTGGTGTATAACTATAAAAAAAATTGTCTTGGAGTAATATTAAAGTGCAGAAATGGGATTCATCAGAAAACACAAAGAATATGAGAAAATGGGATATCGTACTTCTGGATTCCATTTTTTAATTACTTAATCAGCAGTCATTTTATGACCATATACATATATAATTAATGAAATTGACTTTTTCGAGTACCCTCAATTCTATTTATCAAATTCCCTTCTATGAAAATGGCCACTAGTGCTTATCAGTCCATAATTTTTTATTTATTTATTTTAATGTGTGTCATCATCAACCTACAGGAATTTGAAGACAGAAAGAACAAGTGCACCTTATGTGGATCCTACTAAAGAATTCTGAAGAATTCGGCTGAGTCAACCGACCCGGCGTACATGGCCTTCCCTTTTCATTATTTATGCTACAGATTGTAAATAAGGATAATATATACATTACGTAGTTGGTTAATTCCTTTAATGAGTTGCAAAGAATTAATTTATATATTCACTGTATGCAAGAGCTCAATAATATTAATCGTCCTCCCAATAACCAAAACACACAAAAAAAAAAAAGTGAGCTATTTATGTATTGCATATGGTTAGCCATATATATAAATTAATAAAATAATATTATATTGTTTTAACATATAATATTTAATAAATGGGACTCTACTAAAAGTAGAGATAAAAAATTCAAACCAAATCAACTTCGAACTACGTTTTTGATTGAGATCAGCTTTTACGCTTATCATTGATGACAGATGATGTGAACATACGATTTCACATTTTACAACTAACATCAACTCTTTCAAATATATCTTACCAAATCAACTTTGAACTTCGTTTTTGATTGAGATCAGCTTTTACACTTATCATAGATGATAGATGATGTGAACATACAATTTCACATTTTGCCACTAACATTAACTCTTTCAAATAAAACTTAATTCTCTATATATATAGCATCACATTCTAAATGTGATCTTTTATTTATTTTCATAGCTTTTAGTACTTGAATGACTAATGAGAAAACAAGAGGGGTAAATCTGATCCTCCTTACCTACCAAATCTTCTAAATTCTTGAAGATTCTGATTAAGATTTTTTTTCATCGTTATCATATATAGATAAAAGGGTTTTAATTAATCTACAATTTCGTGTATCAAATGATCAAAATTTTCCGCTCGATTGGATCTTTAATTTCTAAATCGCACGGATTAATTTAATTTAGTCTAATGTCTTTAATAACATCATAATTATTGAATCTTTGACATGACTTTATATGAAATCTAAATCACAAATCGGTGCTTTTTTTTTTTCCTTTATTTATAATCTTTTTGTATTAAAATTAATGTTCATGACGAACTTTCATAGAGTATGATGTGTATAGTTTACAATGTGAATTGATTATGCTTGTCCTACAATTATGCGATTCAAATCCTTTAGACAAAGTTTTAGTTAAGAGATTTCTATGGACCCCCCACGCGATCGGATTCAGACAATAAGTTATTGCAATATCAGTTATAGCTAGCTGTTTGTAGTTAGAAACCACGTCAAATTCAATTGTAATTAATTTTACGTAAAGGCTTTGTATTACATTTTCACACATGCAGATCAGGTAGATCTACGTAAAGTTATTGTCCTAGTTTAGAGGCTTTTGAAAGAGTTCCTTAGCTTGTCCCCAAATGTCTTGCCACCTACCATGTTAAATTGACTGACAATCTTTATATATAGTTAGCAAAAATCACAATACACGTAATTTTTTTTTTAATATTACATATTAGTTTACTGATAGTATATAATTATACATTAGAAATTTATTAAGACTGGAAGTTTAGATACATTTAAATTACAATGCATTTTAAAAATTAGCCCCGTAAATTAGAGAGAAAATTTTATTTTTATGAAAAATGGAGGAAAATTTACCTACAAAAAATTTGAGCTGTTATTCATATTTTGTAGAATAAGACTTGAACACTTACATTTTAATTAAAAGAAAAATATTCTTTATCATCTCAATTGTAACCTCATAAATAATCCCATACTTACAAATTAAAGATAAAGAAAAATTAAAAGTTAGACAAGTTATCATTATTTTTTTACCTTCAAGATTAGTCTAATTAATTATTATATTGAAAACCTTCTGTTCACATTGATGATGCGAAATTGCGAATGCCTTTTTATGTGTGTTCAACTCTAAGTATAATTTCGTGTATTTTTTATGCACGTCTCCTTCAGAAGCATACAAATGTCAACTACTTCGTTATTGGGAATTTTAGTTCTGCCCAAAATTCTTTAAAGTAAAAATATCAAATAAATAATAAATAAAAATATAGATTAAAAAAGTATATCATACACACAATATAAGTATTTACATGTATAACTCATATAAAAAAAAAAAAAAAAAAACTACAGTCTCTAAGGCATCGACCTTTAACAATTTTTTTTAACATTCTAAACTTTAATTATACTTAATTTCAAATAAATTTACTCTAGTAATTAATTTTTACCTTAATAAATCTCAAGGTCATATTTAGAGATCAAATACGTACATCTCAACAATCCCCATTAGAAACAATATATATATATATATATATATTTATAAATTTCAAATTATTCAAGTTATGTAATAAGTGAACCTAATATTCCTATATATATTGAATAATATTTTATTCTTATAACAGAAATTTTCTTAAAACAAGGAAACACCGACCAAAAATAATTTAGGAAACCTCATGATATTTGAAATATAAATCCTGAAAAAAGGAGATATATATTCGATAGCTATATAAAACAATTATTATTTATATAAAAAACACCTAATTAATATTTAAAATACAAAGTTTTATCGCAAAAGAGAGTCGTAATTCAACATCCCTTTAATTAATTCATTTGTAAAGGAATTTGGCAAGTCTTAAACCATTTTATGCAACATAGAATTAATAAAGTATTTCTAAGTTTACACTCAATTCCACGTGTGTATTTCTCTAGAACTCTGTCCTTGTTTGAGATTTTCTCTCATTTTCCACCAAACCAAACACACAAACTAATTGTAGGATCTGAGAAATATCGCCTAAGCGTTGTGACTTGGCGCGATGCATCCCTCCTAATTCCCTCAGCCTTTGAGATTATTTTTAATGATTAATAAGATTATATTATAGGCAATAGTAACTAAAATTATACCACAAATTAATTTCACTACTTAAGAAGCTAACTTTTTACTTTCTGCTACTAACATGACCTGAACGATTAATGAAGAAATCATGGTGTAATACAGATCGATCATGAATTAATATTATCAATTTGGTTAAAATGTGCCTGGGAGTTGTTTCATTGGCTGGCTTATTAACAACTCTGTTAATTCCTTATTCACCAATTGACTGTGGCCATTAGCATCTCAGGAATTTCAATAAAACTTTAATTCACAATCTAAAGTATTAGCCACCTTCTATTATTTTTACTTTTGAAGCCACCATCACCCTTAGCCTTAACCGAACCATGTCAAATTTAAACCAAACCCTTTGCTATCTTCCCTCTGATTGTTTTTATATGAATATGAGCAGCGAGATACGATCCCAATCCAATCCCCAGTCCTACATTAATTATTCCAAGAAATCCAAGCAAATTAATTGGTTGTTATCATCAATTACATACATTTAAAATTAAGAAGAGTAGGTTTAGAGCGGCTATATGTTTGCTTAAATTTAAAAGAATAGCAATTAAATTCCTTGCCACCTAATTAATATTTGTTATCTATTCTTTCACTTATACTTTTAACACATAATAATTAATTATATTTCATAACAAATTTGAATTAAAAATTGTTAAGATTTTTATTGGCATTATATAAGTATATTTGAAGAATTTCTAATTCTAAAAATTGTTATTGTTTTAATTAAACTCTATGTATGTTAATTTTCTAGTTATTTTAGAATTAATTGATTGTGAGAGTTTAGTTAAGAAATATAAATTTGCTACTCTACAACTCAAATAAAAGAAGAATTTTTGAAAATAAGGAGTTTAATAAGGTAAGAATCTTTCGTATATAACTTAAGAGATTTATTTTCTTAAAAAATAAGGAAATAAAAATTCTTTTTGGATTAGGGTTTATAACTTATTAATATAAATAAGAGATATTTTTTAAAATATTTTAAGTCTTTAATACATAAAAAACTAGTTAAAAAAAAAGATTCTTTGCAAATATAATTTTTGTTAAAAACTAGTAAAAAAAAAGTTCCTTTATAAATATGATTTTTGTTTTCTAAGGTTTTCATCTTTTTTTAAGAACAATTTAGTGAGAATGATTTCTCGTGATTTCTATTATAATAAATTTAAAGATTTAAATCTCTTAAATATTATAAAGACATTTTGATTGTGTTCTTCGAGAGAAGTTGTGTTCATTAAAGGAGTTTAACAACATTAAAGTTAAGGGATCTTATGAACCCACACCATTTAAGAAGATTTTACACAACGTGTTTAATTTGTATAAGTTTATTAATTCTTATATCATCTTACACCTTAGTAGATTGTGTTTCTCTAAACATAGACTTGTAAATGTAAGATTGAGAAATCTGAATTATGTTAAAAATGCTTGTACTTATTATTTTATTTATGGCTTATTGATTAGTTTAATTACAAAATTAATCTATATTAATTAATTAATTAAATAATTAATTAAAAATGACAACATGCCTACCGACAAATCTTTCAAAAAAATCATTACTTACCTTGTTTTCACAATTTTTTAAAATGAAAATTTTCAGGTGCTCTATCCCTTATCTCTTTTCCAATTAGATAAGATATAAATGAGTCATCCATGATCAGATCCCAATTGACCAAATTCAAACTCAACGTTTAAGAAAATTCTAGACTAATTTTTATTAATTTCAAAATGAAATGATGATCATTTGACCTTCATTAATATATGCCGTTTTAATCGATCTCTATCTTGTTTTATTACTGCATTGTACTATTACTTACCTTAAATACATTCCCCGCTCAAAGACTGAAACAAATTAACAAAACTTTGTTGGATTTAAAATGTGAAACAAACAAAGCTTAGTTGGCAATACAAAAGGCCAAATCAAGAAACAGCCAAAGGGAAATATTAAAGAACATATATTTTCCATTTTCATACATGCAAACAAGATGCCAAGTCTCAAAATCTCATGTCGGCAGCTTATATAATTTCAAGAATCAATATATAAAGGGCATAGCATATATATGGAAAAGAGAATGATCAACGAATAAAGGCATGATGCATTTGAGCAGACGGCAAAGACAGATTATTTCTGTTGAAATATTTGTAGGATTTAAATTCAATGATGAACACTAGAGAACAAAATTGTGACTAGATTTAGTGAACTAAAAATCATCAGTTTGGCTGTTTGTGGGGGCAAAGAACTGGCCACTAATTTCGATACGCAAATAAGGATGGAAAACATGCGTGGGATTTAGTGTGTGGTGGGATTTAGTGTGTGATGTGATTTGAGGTAATGGAGATGACTCAAGAAAGCAGATTGCCTTTTTTATGAGAGAAGACAATTCTCAAAGTTATCTGCTTATACGACGTTCCAATATGGGTCTGTCTTATAATGACTGAAAGCTTTTCCAAACATTGTCATCTCTAGCTGCTGCGAATGCCAATTTGCTGGTTTCTTTGTGTGTATAAAAGGGGAACTCTTCATTTATTCTAAGCTACTTGATTTGCCTTGCTAAGTTTAATTAGTAGCTACTTCTAAGTTCTCTTCTCATTGCGTCCATTACATTAAGTCCTTCGGAAAGTATATGCTTGCCATTCATGGCTAATTTATCAAAGAAAAAAGTGTTGTTAGTGTCACTAGTCATGTTTCTTGTGCTTGTAGCAAGTTCTGAGGCACGCCTGTCTCGCAGGTCCTCAACCATGCCTAAAAGGATTGATAGCAACCTTATTTTACGCAAATTAGGTTATGATGAATCAAAACTTGAAAAGTATAGGAGGAGACTTGATTCAGATCCTAATAGAGTTTCTCCGGGAGGTCCAGACTCACATCATCACTCGGAACCACCAGCATTATCCTAGATGACATTCTGTGGAGGAATAAATTATCTCTCGTTGACAGGTTAATCCTAACAAAGGATAAACCAAACTTTTTTTTTTTTTTTCATTTGTACGTACTGATCAGAATGTTTGCATACTCCAGAGGAAAAATCTTGTCTCCTCAGAGACATCCCAGGAAAGGCATACCTTGTTATATAATGTACTAGTGGGACCATATTTCTCATTGACAACTAGGCTTATTGCTGATGAGGGCTTCATTTTCGGGACCTTGTCTGACATTCATTTTCTTTTTCTCTCTTGTTTGTTCCCCCAAATTCAGAAATCTCTCAGATCCCTGTATTATAATTATATTGTCTATTTTTCTGGAATAAAATGCATATTTTGCTTATTAATTTAGCTCTCAAGTGGTTCTAGGTTAGATTTTGGGCCAACTTTTTGGTCCCTTTTCCTTTGCTTGTGTTGCTGCGGGCTTGAATTGTCACATCACTTTCATTGCTACCAACTACCTCGGGATGGAGAAGAGATCTCTGAAGTTGAATGGAAGTCATAATAAAACACAATGACAGACTATTAAAGCCAAAATAGTAACATCATAAGACATCATGCATTAATATTCAATTCGGTTGATCAATATTCTATATCATCCAATACTTCCATTCTTTTAGTCACGTTCTGATAAGTACTTTTGTCTATGTCGCCTATCACTTTCACGGTCCAAAGCAGAGTCATGTTATGCATTTGCTGGATCCCACACCATCGCCAAGTGAGAATTTGTTGGCTCCCATACTATAGCCAAATGATAATTACTGGCAATTATACTAGTAAAATATTTTGTACTTATTTTCACTTCATAATTTTGTGCTGGCCAATTGCTAACATAGACCATCAGCTTCAGCACTGAAGCTGGTTGCTCTAGGCATAACGGAGATCATATCATCTCATATGTCTACTGGACTTCTAAAAAGAATGGTTACTCAAAATGTCTCACTTACTACATCGCTAAAACTGGCATACAATTTGTCAGAAGTTCCACAAATATTCTTTACTGTAGAATGCAATACAAGTATAAAATTCATATTTTCCTAAGCTTTTAAACATTGGATTTATGTAAATACCAAACTTCAGTAGCACGTCTAATTTCATACAATATTCGGGGTAAAAATTTCTAGCAATCCATGGGAAGAGGATACTGACAGTATCCAGTGTTCTTCATGCAGAGGAAGAATCTCTCGTAAGCAGATGCCATTTTATTAGCGGTAAAAATTGAAAGAGCATGTTCCTTGCAGGCCATGCCTTTCCTCTGCAACACTTCAGTTCCATCTCTGATCACCTGCTCTAGTGCCTCAACGAAGGATTTCACATTTGGTGAAAATGTGTATCCTAATTCTTCATTCACAACTACTGTCCCAACTATGCTTGGATAATTTGGAGTCAAAACTGTTTTGCCACAATGCATTGCTTCAATCAAAGTAAGATCAAGCCCCTGAGGCCTCAATGTTGGATTCACAAACACATCAAGGGCGTTATAAAATTCAGACAGCTGTTGAGGCTCTAACGCACCCAAGATCTTCACATTTTGGCCTAATTCTTGGTACCTTCTTCCCCAAGGACCAGTTCCAGCCACAAGAAGATATACACCAGGGAGGCGCTTGGTTATGGTAGAAAATGCTTCATAGAGCAGGGGATGTCCCTTGTCTCTAACCAAACGCCCTGCAACTCCCATCACAAGGCTTGCATTTGTGGGGACGCCATGCTTTTCCCTAAACTTAGCACCCTTTACAGGCTCTTGCACAAATCTTGTATCATCAACTCCATTAAGAATAACATGAACATTTCTTTGGGAAAGTTGGTAGATTGTAACTAGTACCTCAGCAGCGCTATTGCTTATGCATATATGTTGATTATAGCTTGAAAAGAATCTAATTTCATCGATAAGTCTTGGCATTGCTTCTTGAAGCTCTGTCGTGGGGCCAGGCAAAAGCCCATTTTGGTTTGAAAAAAGCTCTTCAAACAACTTTGAGTGCATAATTTCGTACCAAATCCCATGCCAAGTGACAGCAACATTAGGCACCATTTTTGCACGCCAGTGAGGCAGAGAAACACTCTCTGTATGCACATAATCAAAAGCCCCATTGTTATTCACTTTGTTGAAAATCTCAAATGCCAAAGAACAATTGACAGAACCATGATCGTTGGCTGCAAAGTAAACATGAAGGTTTCCTTCATGTATCTCACTGTGATGCTTTCTATCAGATGGCACAGTAAAGACATGAATTTCATGTCCTTTTGCAGCCAGAGCATGGTATAAAGTCGAAGCGTGGCACTCCATGCCGCCAGGAGCTGCACCAATCGGCCATGTCTTGGAGAAAACAGCAAGCTTGAGCTTTTCAAATGTTGGTCCAAAACAAAGCTTGTTCCATGGAAATTTAGCATCTCTAAGGTCCCCAATAAATCTCTTTTCCTCAGTCAAGATAAGCGGTCCCGGGACATTCCGAAACCGCGAAAGGAACAGATAAAATGAGGTACAGAAAATAGCTGAAATGAGTAGTGTTGAGTATCTGATACGGAGGAAGCTAGAAGAATAGTTTCTGCCAGATTGATGTTTGAAGCCCATTGGAAGCAGTTTGAGAAAAGTGTATTGACTTTCATTTCAGCTTATTGGTTTGTTTAATAGCTTCCACTTAGGTGTTGTATTGCTGATATTAATTGCATTCTACCATTGATGCCGGATCTCCTCGTGCATATGCATAAAGTTCCATGTAACTGCACATGGGTTGCCTCTAGATTTTGTCAAATTCTTACTTTCTTTGAACAATGAATTACTTGTATTAAATGTTGATCACTAGTTTAAGGGGTTGTATTGTAGAAAGTCAAGCCAATAATAGGAAAGTGACTAATATACGTTGATGTAAAAAACTTGAAATTTTAATAATATTGAAATAATATTTAAAGTTCGAATTATACATATATTAAAAAAAAGAAAAAAAACGACATTGTTAAAGAGGAATGCCGCCCGAGAGATGTACCCACGAGTTATCTTTTTCCATCACGTTTGAGATATGACGTGGCAAAAACTGGTCTCTTCCTTTGTATCATTCGCGCAGCAGCGCGTGTGTTCACCGCACTGTCTCCCTCGCGCCCAAGAGTCCACCCTGAATTCACTTGCACTGAAGAGAGCGCAGGCCGACGAAAATGAATCTTCTCTTTTCGTTCTCCCACCGTAGCTTTCTTTTCAACTTCTTTTCTTTCAGAAAGAAAACCGAAACCCTATTTTCCTTCATCCCTCAAATACCCTAATTTCTCTCAATATTTTACCCCGAAGGGCTTGTTCCGTAAACCCACTTAAACCCTTGAGAAACCCTAATACCCTTTTTTATTTACCAAGTTATCACTTTTTTGCCTTTTAAACCAATTATTATTCAGAGTTAAGAAAACCCAGCAACGACCCTATGCATAAACTAATTTGGTTTTTAGGGTTTTTTCCGGTGATCACATGAATGGCAGATTAGCGTTTGTTTGAATTTCGCTGTTTTTTTCCTCCAAAAAAGAAAAAAAAGAAAGCTTTTGTGGGTTTGTGTAAAGTTGGGTTTTCTTCCTCCTTTTTTTTTCCCCTTGAGAATTGCATGAATGGCTTCAGGTCCATTAGTTGGTGAAAGAGATGCTGGCGAGAAACAGGACAAAGTCTATTCCAGAAAGAACCAAAACAAGTCAAAAAATCCCAAGGGTGTCCCCCGCCAATACTACCAACAACAATCTTCACTACAAGCCCTAGCCACTACTATTGATGACAACAGCTTCTCTCAGCGTCAGATAATGCCTGTGACATCAGATGATTCGTCCAGCCAACCGGGTGCACAGAACCGCCGGGAACCCAGCCATGGGAATGCAATTCCAGGTTATGTTAAATTTGATAACTTCGTAAAAATTAGTTTTAATTTAGACAATAGGGATGAGGTTAGAGCACTCAAAAGAAAGCTTGCAAGTGAGCTTGATCAAGTGACGAGTCTAGTCAAGAGGCTCGAAGCTACACAAATTCAGTTGAGTAAAACCGTTAATAGAAATGCAGTGAGAATGAATTCTGAAGTGTGTACTGTGGAGCCAACAAATCCGCGGTCTTTTCGGGGATCAACTGTATCTGCTAATGAGCATGGGAACAATTATGGGGTTCATGGTGAATCAGTGGACAAAGAGAAGGGAGGGCCGAAAATGAATCAGTATTATAAGAATTTGGATTCTGTTGTGGAGAAGAAGTCAAGTCCGGTGGGGGGTAACAAGAAGTTTAAGTCCAATGAAATGAAAAATGGTTTATTATTGGAGAAAGATTTGGGCAGATTGTTGAAGAGTTGTCGTAATTTGTTAGAGACATTGATGAAACATAAGTTTGGTTGGGTGTTTAATAAGCCTGTGGATGTGAAGGGGCTTGGATTGCATGATTATTATAAGATAATCAGGCATCCAATGGATTTAGGTACAGTGAAGGCTAGGTTGAGTAAAAATTTGTACAAGTCCCCTACGGAGTTTGCAGAGGATGTGAGGCTTACCTTTAGTAATGCCATTTTGTATAACCCAAAAGGGCAGGATGTTCATATTATGGCTGAGGAATTATCGAAGATATTTGAGGAGAAGTGGACAAAAATAGATGCAGAGTATAATTTCAGTAGACGGTCAAAACTGAGTCGCAATTCAGGTTTGCTGACACGTGCTCCAAAGGAAGTTCATGCTCCCCTTGCACCAGTTCATTCTCCTGTTCGTGCTCCTCCTCCTGCACTGGTTCATACTCCTGCTCCTGCTCTACCTCCACGGCCTATTGAAACAAGGACTTTGGAGAGAGTAGAGTCTGTGACAATGGCTGTGGATCCAAAGACAAATGTTACAAGTTTGGCTCATCAAGGTAGGACACCAGTTCCAAAGAAGCCTAAGGCGAAGGATCCTGACAAGAGAGATATGACGTATGAGGAAAAGCAGAAACTCAGTATGAATCTTCAGGATTTGCCTTCAGACAAGCTGGACAACGTCGTCCAAATCATTAAAAAGAGGAATCCAGTGCTTTCACAGCAAGAGGATGAGATTGAGGTGGACATTGATAGTTTTGATCCTGAAACGCTTTGGGAGCTTCATAGGTTTGTGACTAATTATAGAAAGAGTTTGAGCAAGAGCAAGAGAAAAGCTGAAGTTGCTCATCAGACAACTAAAGAAGATGACAATATTATTCAGGATACTGTAAGGGCTTGAACTGTGGAGTGATATAATCTCTATCTTTTTTCCTGCACGACACTGTTCTCTGCTAATTTGCTAGTTCCATTTTATCTTTGCAGAATATAGAACCATTAATTGTGGAGGAACCAAAAGAGACTGAAGAAGGTAATGATTTTGAACTTAAGAGGATTTATTGCATTAGTTTAGGAACAGTTGTCAGGTTTTCCATGACGATCTAATCATTATGCTCTGGTTTATTGTGGCTGCTTGTTTGAGCAGTTGAAAAGATCGTTGCCTCCTCTTCACCTGTTCAAGGAGAAAAGCATGGTGATAATGTGACTGAATCAGGCAGTTCAGGTGGTGCTAGAAGTGACTCTGAATCATCCTCCAGTGGTAAATGTTAAATCTTTTCCTTTACCTGTTATATGTTGGCTGTATTCACCAGTTCTTCAAGTGTTGCTTACCTATTAAGACCATCATTAATTTTTTTGATACTGAATATGTAGACTCTGGCGGTGGTAGTTCCTCTGGATGTGGTTGAGATGCAGATAATTAATCTATGAGGTAAATGGATTCAGTTAAGGTAGGGTGCATGATTTCTCACTATTGAGTTTTGTCAAACTCTCGTTTTGCACTTGAGTAATGCTAATATTATGAGTTTTTACCTCCTCAAATAGAATAAAAATGCCAGTGTATTTTTTGAATTATTTTTAATTGGGTATGGTCAGTTGCAAAGGTCTGCCTGTGCTAGTGATGATATGAAGACTTTGTTGTATGCATTTGAGTAGGTTAGTCTTCAGAATGCTTATTCGTTTTAAACAATCTAGTTGGCTCAGTGGCCAGTGGCTTGGTGGTAAAAAATATCTTTATTATACCCAATGGGCCTGTGGTGGCCAACACTCTTGAAGAGAAAAAGGAAATGACGTTAGTCACTATTCCTTTCAAGTCAATCATGCCTTTTCTTCGGCTCCTTCTTAAGTGGACCATATTTACAGTTTCCGCTTCCAAGTTTTTGGTGAGCATCCTCATTTTGCTCAGTCTCTTGTTAATCTCCTTCTAGGGTTGGTTGTTTGTTGCCAAATCATCTATGACATTAAGCCGTACACCTTGAACTTCTCTTTAATTTGTTCCTGAATTCCATTTTGCAATTTTGTAGTGACATGTTTGGACATCTGCAGGGACTGCCAGTGCTTTTACTATTTAGTTGTTGTATTGACAACCAGTGTTTCACATGTGACTTTCTTGCACCAACATTTGTTTCTATTAATCATTCCACGTGTGGACCGGTCTTAAAAATGAGTTGGGAGTTTGTATATGCATTTAAAAACTGATGGATTTGGGTTTGATGCCTTCTACAAATAGCTAAATGTCTGTTCGCTCAATCTAATATATGGCCTGAAAATCCAAGAACTAGCTTCACCTTATATCTACTCAATAGAATGTGGTAAGGGAAAGGGGACTTGGTGACTTCCGAGTGAAAATTTACCTGGTCAACTATTGTATTTTGTGCAATGTAAGGGCCATTTTGCTTTCTGTTCTAAGAATTATAATTTCCCTTTTGTAGACTTGTGTTGCATGAAATTTGTGCCAATTCTTAGCTACATATTTCCACCACCTGGCAGTAGCTAGTTTTGCTTAGTGTTATAGATTTGAAAGAGATTGTAAACGTTAGATTTCTTGAAACTATACAATGTTGATGAACAAAAACCAAGGTTTGTGTTTGTGCCACTTGGGTGAACTTTGAGATGCAAAATATAATTGTGTTGTAAGCATGGCGAGTATAAGTTTTGACAGTTTATTACAAGACATTAGAAAGTTTTGATGTTGGTTGCTTCTCATCATGCGAAGATAAAACGTGAATAAATTATAAAGTCTTATTTCATTGCTGTTAGTTTGTAAGTATTATCATAATTTGTCAACTTACTGATGAGGGCTCTACTTGTTTGCAGCTGATCTGAAGATTTTGGATCCAAGGATGGCCCTTCTTAAGTTAAACTAGAATTGCATGCTGCCTAACGACCTCGTGCCGAGGTGACCAACTGGTAGCTGTAGCCGTAGAGCCTTTTTTCTGAAGCAACGTTTCTGAACAATGGACTGACTTTTTATAATTTTTGCTGTCGTTAGAACTAGCCTACAGTGGGGTTGAGATCAAATTCTCCGTAAGTGTTACATACGAAATTCCAACAAGTTTGTTTTGTAGTATATTGTAAGTAAATAGTTATTAATTAAGCAAATCTTAACTGTCAGTTTCCAATCACTAACTACTGCTTTGACTTGAAATTGGACGTATCAAATAGCACTTTCAGTAGCCAATATGCGCCGACCTGACGGCCATCTCAAAGCAGGATCTGCGGGCGCACAAGTCTATCAACGAATAAGAGCAGTAGTACGCACGCAGGAAAATAGTAGTTATAATAACAGAATATGACTCTTTCGTAAATGGTGGAAATATTCCTAGAAATTGGATACGTAAACCGTTGTGAATGTCCTGCAACGTTTGATTGGAATTTATTGGTGAAATTTTCAGTTTTTAAGTGAAGCCTACTCTAAAAAAAAACAGCAACAGCCGGAGCCACAAGCAATAAGTACAACACTTTCGAAAAATAATGCAAAATTTGGAGAAATTTTCTATGGAAGATGCCAATAACTTGACATTTAATTTTCATTGGCGAACTTAATTCCCTTCTCAATAGATGCTTTGAGCTCGGGCTTCAGTTTTTCCAAGCCTTCTTGTTCGTAGTCGGATAGAGGACCCAACCCTAGAACTTCCTCCACACCATTCTGTCCCAGCCTCACCTGCAAATGGAGATTGAAGAATTTCGTCATACTGATTATGAGACCAGACCAACATATAAATTAAACTCTTTGCACAGTAGACATGCCAAAATATGAGCACCATGCAACCAGTTAACTATAGAAAAACAAGCACCATGCAGATTGAAACATGGACATAACATGTCTCCTGCCAGAATGCAGGATAAATAGTATCCCCCAAAAAAATGAAACCAATACCAACTATATGTTTTAGAGCATAAACGTGCACAAGCATACGAGAAAGAAACTATGAAATCTTCACAAATATCAAACAAAATGATGATTCTTTGCACTCCGGATTTTTCCAAAGCATGCCGAAAAATAATTCATCAGCTCATTTGCACTTCTAACAAAATAACAGTATTCACATAAATAAGATCATAACAATCAAAGAACTCTAGTTAATATCATAATAAGTTAAGTCACCCACCTTAGAAGCAAAGAAGGGGAGTTCAGTAACAGTTGACTGCACAAAGGAACATTCCACTACATCTGGAACACCATTAAGACCCTTAAGGCAAGCATCAGCAAAAAGCGCTCCAGCATAGCTGTAAAAACACAGGGCAGATTTGTCAGGTACTGAATATAGACTTGAGGGGATTAATATCCCCTTACATTAGTATCAGATAGCAAGCATAATTTTCACCTCCAGAAAACTCCATATCTTAGTGAATATAAAAAGAGATCGGATCATTAGATTATGTTTCGGAAATATGCATACAATAGTATCAATTTCGACTTACGCCATTGAAAGTGTTGCAGAACCCTTTCCAGCCTTTGCTTCCACAACTTCTGTCCCTCCATCTTGTGTTCTCTTTGTGAGAGCCTTAATATCTTCATCTCCCAGATTCGCTTTTGGTGTGGCCTACAGTATTTGAAAAAACAACTCAATAATACCATTTTACAACCAAAAAGCACCACAAAAACCATAAGTGACATTAAGATTCAACTTACATAGCCAAAAAGTTTGATACAAAGAAAAAAGAGAAAAAGAGGCAATTCGTACCTGAGAAAATAGTGGGAGAATTGTTATACCAGCATGACCACCGACAACTGGTACATTAACCTCTGCAAATAGAAAACTCAGGTCAACCCATAGGATAAAATAGATTTTCCTACGTAGTGAACCCTTTGGCAGCTAAGAAGAGGCACGATACCAAAAGTCAATCAAAATTACAAATTTTGGATCATATGATTTCAGTATATAAAAGCAAAGAAAAAATAAATCTATGTGCAACTCATCATATTATAGACTTTAATATGTTTTCATTCCTCTTAGAACCCAAAAACCAAAAAATATTAACCATACTAGTTGTTTCCCCTCTTCTCCCGTTTTCATTGAATAGCAGGGAACCAAAAAGAGACAATAACTAATAGCTTCCTGTGTGTGACTGGGTTACCTGCAACATTGACATTGGCTTTCCCAGCATAGAAAGTCTTAGCCCTAACCACATCAAGAGTGGTCACTCCAAACAACTTCTTCTCATTATATGTCCCTGCTTTCTTGAAAACCTCAGCCGCAATTGGAACAGTTGAGTTCACAGGGTTGCTAATCATGTTAACAATTGCCTGAAATCCAAAATAGTCAACTCACATGAAACAGCCGGAGAAGAAAATTTGCTTCCAAACTAATCACATAATTTTTTAAGTAATATACTCACATTGGGACAATACTTGGCAATTGCAGTGCATAGGGACTTGACAATTCCAGCATTAATGTTAAATAGATCATCACGGGTCATACCAGGCTTCCTTGGAACACCAGCTGGTATGATGACAACGTCTGATCCCTCCAGAGCTTGGCCAAGCTGATCATCACCCACGAATCCATAAACCTGTAACAAACCCCAAAAATAATTAGAATTCAAAGACAAAAAGAAATAAATCAGTTCAGTATAGGATAAATGAAGACCCTAAAAAGACAAATAGAGCTACATTAAAATCAAATATCAATTAAAACATTTTTACGCAAAAAAGGTACAGCATCTAAGAGAAGAAAAGCATAAAAAAGAACACACAGAGCCTTGATACTATCTCACTAACATTGTAATCCAAGCTCACTATCTAAATGCACCAATAAACACATTGTAAATCATAAAGATATACAAATCAGTTTTTTTATAGATTAAGGGACAATTTTCGGTATAACTGTATTGGAATCTACACAAAATGGACAGCATAATATACAGAATCACATGAAATTGGCCTCAGATAACTTTGTAAAGGAAAAAAAAGGAAACATTAGCGATTTCAGAAAAGTATAGAAGACACACTAGAGAAAAATTGAAAGAAGATTAAAAAGGAAACCTGATTTCAACAATAAGATCATTGAAAATATCCAAAGAAACTGTTGTACAGAAACTAAAGAGGGAGAAATGAGAATAGAATATAGACCTCAGATCTGGTGTTGATGTGGCTGACATCAGCGGCAACACCGGGTGTGTTAGCAATATCGTACAGCGCCAGCCTGGAGACAAGCGGGTTAAGCTTCATGAGCAGAGCAAGGGGCTGTCCGATCCCGCCAGCCGCGCCAAGGACGGCGACCTTGCGGTCGGGGACGGACTCGGAGGAGAAGCCGCGTGCGGCGGTGGGTTTGGCCAGGGTTTTGACAGATCGGAGAAGTGAGGATCTCATTTTTGTGGAGTTGGGAAGAAGGGGATTGGACAAAAAGAGCGAGAGCTTTCAGAGGTTTAAGAGCGTCGCCTGTCTCGAGAGACACACCGGCCGGCTTGCCTTCTATTTATGGGGTTTTGGGGTCGTTGGTGTGGTAAATTTTCAGATTATTTTTCATTTTTTTAAAAAAATATTTATTGATATTTTAAGATATTTTGTTTTAATAGAAATAGCGATGACAATAAGGTTGGGGGTGGGAAGGCATGCCCCATCCCCTGTCCTATTTTCTATTTTAATTTTTATTTTTTGTCTCAATTTTTATTAAATTTAATGAACCGTGAATAGAGAATTCTGGTACAGAGAATGAATTCTCCATCCCGTATCAATTTTCTATTTTATATTATTTTTATAAATTAATTTTAATAATATAAAAATTTAATTAACTTAAATAAAAATATTATTAATATATTATTATTAAAACATAATATAAAATCTTTTTAATTTTTAACCTTTTATTTTTTATTTATATATTCTATTTTTTTTTATCACATTAATTTATAAATTCATAATTTTTTATTACTAATTACATTTAATTATAATATATAATTTTAAAAATTATAATATAAAATTATATTTACATATATAAAATTTAATTTATAAATTATAATATATTTATATTATATTTTATTTGAGAATGGGATGGGATAAGAGTGGGAAGAGGTAAATCAGTGCCTATCACATTAATAAATTGGAAATTAATTTCTCCCTATTCTCTACCCTATTTCCTGTAAATTTATTTAAATTCTCCCTGACGAGGATGGATTATTGTGAATTTTGGACCCTAATTAGAAAGACCTAAATATACGAATATTTTATATTTACAATTTTATTTATCCGGCTTTTTTTAAATTAAAAGGGAAAAATTTTACGTTCCAAACCGAATTAGCGGTGATCATGATTACGGAGTGCAATAAAGTTACGTGCTATAGATAGATTGGCGTGAGTGACAACTTCAACTTGCATTATTCAGTGCAGCTGCAGGGTTTATGAATTATGAGTACAAGAACAGAATATTCTTATTGAGCCGGAGCATCTCAATGTAATAATGATTAAAGACTACAAATCTGTTTCTACAGCTAAACGCCTTTACACATTCAAATCTTAATGGTATTCTCTTTCTTTGCTTCTCTTTTTTCTTCTCTTCTCTAAAAGGCTGCAATAAGAGCTCTTCCATGCTCTCTCTGTTGAAGTGTACAGTTTTGTTGTGATATACATACATACATATATATATATGGATGGTGCATTAGTACCGGATTGATTGGCAGGCGAACAATACCTCTTCTTAGTCTAAACCATAAAAGCTCACATTATGACTGGTTGTTGGAGTTCATGACTTTCCCTGCATATATACATGTATCAGAAAACTATCAGGCTTACGAAGAATTTAAACATATCATGAGAAAGCAACGGCCTTAATCGGTTGCCTTTGAAAGTTAGTTCATGAGACATTGGTTGGTTTACCCTTGAGTTCTCTTTATCCAGTCTAGAATATCAGAACAATCTTCACGGCTAATAAAATGCCTTCACATTTGAAAAAGATAAATGATTAGTACCAGTAATGAATTATGTAATGATCAACTACATAAGAGCTTGTACCTATTTCTAGGGCGATAAGACTTAAGTTCAAATGCTTCTTGGCGGTTTGATATATCTTTCTTCATTTGAAGATAATTAGGCACAACCAAAGTTCCACTGGAATCATGGTATGCATTGATAATGAAGTCCAGCACATTTTCCTAACAAATAACAAAATTGGCTAATGAAAGCATTCCAGCAACGAAAGATGAATAAAAAAAAAAATAACCTACCTTGGTGCTAGTTACAAAACCTAAAGCAATCGAGTTGCAAAGTAACTTACCAGGGGCCTAGAAGCATTAAGCCAGTGATATATACGCTCATTACGGAACCATGTCATTTGCCTTTTAGCAAAATTTCTGCAGAACAAGTAAACAATTTCTGGATTCATGTTTGCTGAGTGAGAACATACTTTACTCCATATAGCAGAAAGATTAAAGAATCATAACACAGCATACATCTTCACCAAAGAGATTACACATTTCTTGTGACGGTCCTTCACTGATTTACAGACTGCTAAATTGGCAACCCCATCAAATGGTATAATGTTCCTCTCAATCAATATATTTCAAGATATAGAGAAGGAATAAATTTTCCAGCCACTACACACCTAATTTTGTCCTAAATCCCATGGAGGCATAGCAACAACTGAAATCCAGTTTTTGGAATAACTCTAGAATAACAATAAAAAGAGAAATTCTGTTCTTAATTCTCTGCAATCAAACAATAAAGTAACAAATAATTCACTGCTCCCAAAATTTTGCACATATAACAAATTTCCCATGTTCAACCATATTTTCAACTGCTAGATTGCAAGAAAATACAGTGGTTCAAGTGGAATTGTCTCAACCTTTTCAATCATTCTCATTCTTTTTGTTCTTTAAACAACTAATTTCCTATGTTCGACCATATTTTCAACTGCTAGATTGCAAGAAAATACAGTGGTTCAAGTGGAATTTCTCAATGTCTTCAATCATTCTCATTCTTTTTGTTCTTTAAATGACTAGCCTTTTAGTTTTACTCTTTCTGGTGTTAACTTGAGTTCAAACAAATGAATCCATATATCACAAGTGAACCTTCTTATACTTAATAATAGAAATTGGCAAACTTCCAAATTCCCAACATCCCATAGTCTTGTAGAAAAAGAATATTGTTTTTGCTACATAAATGAAATATGTTCTGTCAGGCGTGGAAATGTATTACCTGGATGCTTTCTGAAATTCTGATAAAAAGGCATAAAATTCTCTAGTAGAACCTCTTCCCCCTTGTTGCCTACATCTCAATAGGTATTCCATAGCCTGAAATTAGTACCAGACTAATTTAGATGAATTTTAACAATCTTTCACTATAAAGTGCAAAAACAAAATGAGGTGCCAAATAAAACCAAGACTACAGAATAAATCGGTAAAAGCAATGCAAAACTAAAAAAAAGGGTGCTATAAAATAAACTAAAGTGCTGGTATGAGCAATGCAACATTCAATTTGAATGCTTATTCTTTTGTTAATCTTTTAATTGAATGTAATATATGATCAACATCTATTGTTTCAGATACATAAGTTTAAAAAGAAATTGTTAAGGTTGATGATCACAGCTATAAAGGGATTGCTTGAGAAACCACAAATACATGAACATGAAAAGAAGGATTTTTCCTGGGTAAAAAAATGATGCCCACACCCATACATGTGTGGTATATATATTCTCAAAGAAATCCACGAGATGCAGAAAATACTAAATAAAGATTATAATATTTTTTCTCTTTTGCCACAAGGAACAAAATGGAAAAGCATCCATTTCTCTTATAATCAGTAAATAGATGCAAGAAAAGTGCAAGAATCATATTTCAGAGGTATACTTGTCTATATCCAATTGCTCGGGTTGCAGAGTTTGAATTTGGAAGAAGACCCGTATCAAGAAGCCATCTGGCCTCGGACAAGATCCCATCACTTCCTACATTTGAAACCAAATATCCAGACAAAAAATATTGTTACATTACTAAAGATTAAAAAAGCTTTCCACCTTATACCACAAAATTAAGAACTAATGAACAAAAATGTTACAAGAACAATGAATCAATCAGATAGGAGAGCAGCAATCATTGCTGGTCATAATGCTAATTGCTCAACCTGTACAAAACTGTCGTCTCTAAGTACCAAAGCAAAAAGAACAATAAGATACACATCATACAGTGATGTGCCATAACTTAACCTACCTGAAAACATATCTTCACAACGCAAATCTATCGATCTATAAAGATCAAGTCTGTGGCTTGAGAGGAAAAAGCAAAGAAACTCATAATCCAATTCCTTTGTATTTTGATCAGACAGACCGGCAGAAGAGTTCCTCTCATGAGAATGGTCTATTTCAGTTGAATTAGACAGTTCCCTATATGACTCATATGGTATCTGGAAAGCGGATGGAGGAGAACCGGTGGACTGCCGTGACAAAAGAAATGTCAATAAGCAACAACAGTGTACACTCAAAAATATTTTCAGTCATCACATTTTTTCAGGTAAAACAACTGTTTCACAATTCAAATGCAAACATATTCTTACAGAGTTTAAACTACTAAGTCCAGACCAGAAAAGGCTGGAAAGTGAAGTATCCAAATCTCAGCATGTATTAATCAGATAATTAGCTCATAAAATATTCATTTACAACTTAAATTCATATTGACTATGTAGCTCATTTCTTCAGGTTTTTGTAGAGATAATGATCATGAAAAAAATCATTCACAACTCAAATTCACATTCAAGATGCAGCTTGTTTTATTATGTTTACAAAGACAGGGGGTGGGCAGGAATTGGGCACCTAAATGTTTACGATAGAGAGATAGAGCAGCATCTGAATCTTTCTGTATATATAAGCTAAGAACATTGCAAACTAACCTTGATTATTTCTAGGCTGCGCCGTAAACGATACCAATCATTGGCAGCCAGCAACTGAGCTTTCGGATCACCTGCACTGACCACTAACTCCACAGCAGCATCCCATTCCTCATCTCTCTGTAGATCAGCAAGCTCTGAATTTACCTCAGCAGCAATCTCTGGAGAGGCTTTTGGAACATCTGGCTTCCCATATATGAACCTAATATTATCAACAAGAAGAAAATAGTGAAACATGTGCTATATGAGTTTTTTTTCAGTAACTCAACATAAAATTACAATCACAGCATGGGATACTGTCTGACATAGAAAAATTCACCTGCACAAGATAACAAAACTGTGATCTTAACACTCTCACATTACTCTATACACACACACAGTCACACATTTATATGAATTCGCTTTGGAAAAGCTAGTTGAATAGCTACCAAGACCAGCAATTATGCAGACTCACTTCTCAATGGAATCAGTTAGCACAGATCAGGTTGTTGCAATCAGGAGAAATTATGTGCATAACAGCACTTAGTTCCAGTGAAAAGAAAAAGGAAACAGTTTTCAATAATGCTAACCTACACAAAAAGATGTGTAAACATACCATCTCAAATACAATCCAGTCCCACCGGTGACAATTGGAACACGGCCATTATTAAGGACATCTTTTGTCACTTGCCTTGCATCCTCAAAAAATTGTCCAACAGAATAGTCTGAAAGAGGAGATAAATTCAAAACTTAGGAGAAGAGATGTTTCAAATTACCCTGAAAGAAATGCCATCATATTGTTTTACAAGATGCATTAAAATGCTTTACTATGGTCCACACTCCACAGCCGACATACCTTCAGATGGATGCAATATGTCAATAAGGTGATGAGGCACTACCTGCAAAGACAAAAAAATTTGATTATTAAAACTATTTGACATGGCACAAATAGTAGAGGAGAACTGGATGGACATCAAAACAAGAAAAGATAAAGCCGAAAATATCATAGTGATATATCATATTTCTGAGAGTCGAAAAAACTTCATCAGAACCAGAATTAGAATATTAGCCATGAGGCAGAGTGGAATAAAATAATATGAGAATGGTTTAGTCACAAATACAACAGGGGTTCATGCTTATTACTATCATGTAATATTTACTTAAAGGAATATGAATCCTCAGAAAGGCTATATGTCTCTGAAAGAAAATGGTAGATCATAAAATTATATTTGTTCTAGACTATCACATGAATGATCGCTCATTAAGAGAAACTACGTCTCAATCATATTAAAGCAGATAAAAAATAAGCTTCAAGTACAAAATAGCAAACACTGAAGTTCTACCACCATGATATGTGTGCGTAAATAAGTGAAAATAGCATACAAGAGTATCTTGAAGCTTAAAATCTCATCATTGATGTCTCTTATGTCTTTGTGGAACCATTATTTTACCATCAAATAAATGAAACATTACACCATACATAATATGCAACACATAATACTCATTACAGATATCTTTATCACAAAAGCAGACATTAAACAAGTAGTATCTCAACAAGGCACCTTTCTATCATTAGAAGAAGGCTTTGCAGACCCAATATCAAGACCTCGATAGACCTGCAACAGACTCACGGGTATTAAATACTTGTATAACGACTGAAATATTATGTGAGTGAAACAAAACGAGCACTGTGACAGTCCATTTAAACACAATTTTGAATATAATTTATATAAAACCATGGGTTAAGCGTAGCAAGAGAGAAACTGTCTATTCTCCATAGTATCAAAGAATGAATTAGTCTAGGGTGAGTTGAAAATTTTTGTTCAGCCCAACAAACGCCTAGTTTCTTCACTTCACCAAAAGTTAGCTCAATCTACTAAGAGAAAAGTAGAAAACTTCAACCAATTTCTTTCCTATTAAACTGTTGCTACTTAAAACCACTAAACATAAAACTTCACGGCTCTCCAACCGATGTTCAAAACAACATAAGACATAACAAAAGCTCAGAACTTTGACATTTTTTTTTTCGTTTATTTGTTTACCCTAATTTTCTTCCCGTAAAATGTTTAATCAATTAAAACCAATGTTTTAAGCAGTTCATAATTGCTTAAAACCATCCATTTAAGACAACAAAGCACCAAGAAAAAAAATTCTGCCGGCCTTACTAACCTGGACAGAGTCGGCGCTGATGATTTCACCATTGAGCCGCTTAGCAAGCTCCAAAGCCAGGCGGCTCTTTCCAGCTCCAGTAGGCCCAGATATCACAATAACCTTTTCTTTCTTGGATGAAACGGAGCATGACATGGTAAAGAGATGCCGACGCCGAGTGAATTGTCGGAAAAATGGCTTCTCTTTCAGCCGCAGGTTGCATGTACGAATGCCACCACACACTCCGCTCATTAACATTGCCTTAAATTACTTTTTTGTTATTCTTGGATTTCAGATTGAAAGATTGGAGTTTCGTTTTATGATGTGATGCTCTGTTCTGGGTTTGACGACGGCGATACTTTTTGTGTTTTTCAGTCTTTGAAGATGTTAACTAAAACTAAAACTGAAGTGGGTAAGGTTTTAAGGATTGGGGTTTTGGCCTGTTTTGATTTCTTCCTTTTTTCGTTTTTACAGATATTTGTGATATACAATGTGTTCTCCACAAAAAGAAAAATATATATTTTCTCCTCAAATGCTACTTTAAATATACTTTTAATCTATTATTTAAAAACAAAGTAAATACAAAAAATTATTATTTAAAAAAAAACTCTATCAATTGCAACTATTGACTCTTGTTCTTGTTTCTGATTTGATCTTTTTTTATTTCTTCTGTTTTTTCTGTTGCATTCCTTCTTCGGAGGAAAAATAAATGAAACCCATATGCAAATAGCTGTTGCCCATAACCTCAAACTACCAACAACTGATGTCCAATTCAGAAGAATGATATCTCACCTATTTTCAGAATAAATTCAATTCAAAAAAGAAAAAAAAATAAAAAGAATCTTGATTATGACAGTTTCCCCATAGCTATCTAGTTAAAATAAATAACTTACTACCTAAACTTGACCACCAACTGGTTGTTGTATGGAAACCTTCTAAACAGACTTGAAACTCAAGATACTCGTTAAAAAGTTTCAGAACATTGTCTCTAAAAATTGAGTAAAAGAACAACAATTCCATCTTTAGCCACCAAGATCAAATGATGACACAACCATGGCTTGATCGCCGGATTCAATCCCTTTTTCCAGTTGCATTGGTTTCGGTTCTGATTGTTGGAACTGCACGACTGGTACTAGATAACTTGAGGAGCAACCAGAGCTATATCTTTCAGTTGTATCGCAATGCAGATGGTTACAGGCAGAGGAAACCAGTCTTTGTTTCTGCTAAAGATCGGTTCGAGAAAAGCTGCAACGTTTTTGAAGGAAAATGGGTTTGGGATAATGTGACTTATCCTCTTTATACAGAAGAAAGCTGCCCTTATTTGGTTAAGCAGACTGCTTGCCAAAGAAATGGCAGACCTGATTCATTCTATCAGAGCTGGAGGTGGCAGCCGGATGCATGCAAACTACCAAGGTAACTGTCTTTTACATGCTTGAATCGAAGATTCGCATACAGGAAAACATTTTGTATTATGAAGTTCCACATAAGCAGTTATGTGGGTGGAGATTACATTCTGAAGAGCATTTGAAATGTTTCTGTATCTCTCAGGTTTGATGCATTGAAGTTATTGGACATTCTGAGGGGAAAAAGATTGATGTTTATTGGAGATTCAGTGCAGAGAGGCCAGTTTGAATCAATGGTCTGTATGGTACAATCTGTGATTCCTGAAGCAAAGAAATCATTTCACAGAATTCCTCCGACGAAGATCTTTAAAGCTGAGGTACCTGAGTTTAAATACTTTGTTGATTTTTTGTTCCCAATTGGAATTGTTGATGATTAGCTTAGCTGAAGATGATTTATTCTGTTTTTTTTTTTCTCAGGAATACAATGTCTCCATTGAGTATTACTGGGCACCCTTTATTGTGGAGTCAATTTCAGATCATGCCACAAATCATACAGTGCGAAAAAGACTGGTAAATCTTGACTCCATAACTAAACACGGCAAGAGCTGGGAAGGAGTTGATGTGTTAGTATTTGAAAGCTATGTATGGTGGATGTACAAACCAACGATCAATGCTACGTAATTCTCGATCATTGCTTGTTTAACTTATTTAATGAAGCTCTAGTAGCTGAAAATGTATCATAATTTGCTGTAAGAAGCTCAAATTGAAAATCCTTCGTGTGGTTTCTGTTTCCAGATACGGATCTCCAGATGATGTTCAAGAATATAATGTAACCACTGCCTACAGATCGGCATTAGAAACTTGGGCAAATTGGCTAGAATCCAGCATCAACCCTCGCAATCAAAAGGTGTTCTTCGTGAGTATGTCTCCAACACATTTGTGGTAAGTTTCAACCAAGTTTCGAGCAAATTTTACATCTTTAAATCCAAAGATTTGTCAACTCGTTCAACGGCCTTGCTTTAATCATGAAACATATTTGCATATTATGTTGTAGGAGCTATGAATGGAGACCTGGAAGTAACGAAAACTGTTTCAATGAGGTATATCCCATCCAAGGTTCATACTGGGGAACTGGTTCCAGTCTGGCAATCATGGAGATAATTCATGATATTCTGCGAGAATTAAAAGTCAATGTAACATTTTTGAACATCACTCAATTATCTGAGTATCGGAAAGACGCTCATACAACAGTTTATGGGGAACGGAAGGGCAAACTATTGACAAAAGAACAAAGATCTGATCCGAAAAATTTTGCTGATTGCATTCACTGGTGTTTACCAGGAGTTCCTGATACATGGAATGAGATTCTGTACGCATATTTATTGCAAAAACATCAAAACTTTTTGTAACCATCGGGATTGTTATGAAGAAAAAGAAAACAATCTGCCATGCAGAAAAACATATCATCCCATCTATAAATCAGAGAATTTGCACAACTTTTTTATCTTTAAATCCTTATTATTCATTTATTTCTACACAGAAACTGGGAACTTCAACCGTTTTATTTACATATTGATATAACACACTGATGTTTGACATGAAAGACGCTGCATAAAGGTCAGATAGCTTAATTTATTTACAGGAGCTCCCATTCAGAGTCACATGTATGATTTTTACTTGAGTTCTCCAAATCCAAGGTCGCAGAGGTGGTCGATGGCAAGAGACTTTGCATTGTTTCTTGGCTGGGTCCCATATAAATGTCTCCAAACCAAATTGCTAGCTGCTCGTACTCCTTAGCTAACCTCCTTTTTGAAGCAAAAGCATCCTGGATCCTTTTCTGGTAAAAATATGAGAAATGAGGTGAACAACCAATTCATTTAATTTTGAGTATCTGGATAATTAATAATTGTAGGTAAAAACATAAAATTATAATGTTGTTTTATTTATGACCATGCATGCTTCAAAGAATTACTGAAAATTCAGACCACGAACATATTCCAATTTGGGTATGACTTAAATACACTTTCCAACTTATTTTCTAGATTTCATGAGCTAGTGCATTCACATTTTAGTTTTGACATGTATAGCCTCTTCCTTTGTTTTTGAATTTTTTTTTTTTTTCCAAAAACCTTCTGACCAAGGTTATGAACTGAAGAAACCCGTTTTATTAGAATGAAAAAGAGGATGTACAAACAGCTTTCTTTTTAGGGTTAGGCAATTCAAAAAACAAGGTTAACAAGTACAAATCTAGATTTTCCTATTTATTTACAAAACAAAATATGTGTTAAACAGGGAGCAAAATATGGATCCCTATCATGATTTCTCTTGCAAATAAAGTGAGAGGATGTGTGTTTGACACAGAGAGAGAGACAGAGGAGGAGAGAAACAGAGAGAGATGTCAACCTTGAATGATCTCAGTTTCTGTGTCCTATAAGAGACAGAATAAAGAGATCTATCATCAACCATGACGCAGCTATTCTCCAGCTTTGCATTATCAAATAGTTCAATGGTTTCCATCCCAGAATAATCCAAATCATCAGTATAATCACGTGAAGGTCCTGTAGATGCTTTCAGAATTAGAGAGAATCCAAATCATATAACAGTTCTGGTAAATGGGAATTCTGACTACATTTTTATATGTTCTCTCAAAATAGACAAACATCAATGTGATATATACAAAATAAATAAACTCATGAATTATAGAGGAAAATAGACAACAAATATTTGTGAATGTGGAACACAGTCTTTTTAAAAAATTCTTGTTCTTTGTTCTTCTGGGAACTAATGTTAACTCAAGACTCTGCCATGCCCCTTCAAATGACGATACTCAACTTAAAAGGCCGTAGCAAGGACAGGGAGAAACAAGATATTTAAGTAGTAAATCTAAAATACTTCGAAGGATCAATCCAATTGGCAGATACCAAGTGCATGAATTTAACATTTGGACTTTCTTATACAATAAGTACTGAAGTTATATGCACACAACACCCACACCTGAACCCATATAACATAGCAGCTTTCTGCTGCTTCCTGAATCACATAGCACTGCCTTCATCCCCTCCAAAATTCATGTTCCCAAGGAAAACTACTACATTTGTTTTTATTTTAAGGTAGACTACATAACTATAAACATGTATTAAGGGAAGAAGTTGTAATCATCACATCATCATCATCCGGCTATGGCCAATAAATATCAGGGGAGAAAAAAAATAGACACCTGCAAATTGAGAAAAGAAGCAAAATAAACTTTAACATACCATCATCTGAAGAGGTTGCAAGAGCCTCAAATTGAGCAGACTCACGTAAATCAGCATTAGTGTTTCGAGATATCTCAGTTAGTGCCGTTGTATAATCAGTTCTAGATACATCTTCTTCTGCAAGCCAGAAGTAAATGAGAATCACGGGAAAAAGAAGGAAACAATAATTATTTCAGGATTCAGAAATACAAACCAATTGGTTTCAGAGACAGGACACTTCTGGAGTTGATGAGTCCTGCCTCCTTGTCCTTATGGGAAAAAATTGGAGACGATGTAGAAGAAGGGATTGCTTCACCACTATCATAAACTTCAACTTCATCAACTACATCAGTAGACGGTACTGCTTCTGTGGTTAAGTAATCAAGTAAATTCTCATGCAAATCATTAGATTCCATTGACCTTGAATAGCTAGAGGGCATTAATCTCGTCTCTGACATTTTTTCCTCACAAGATGCAACTGACAGAGCCACTTTAGAAGCAGCAAAAATATTTGAAATATCAGAAACACTCACAGAGTCATCTGCCAAGTTATCACAAACTGTATCCACTCTTTGGGTGGGTTGAAACTCCACAACATTGACTGAAGTTCCATGTGAAATCTCCGCCCCAACCTCACATGCATTTTTTTTATTAGTGCCAACGAATTCACAAGATGCTAGCACTTTGGATGAGTTTTTCTCACTAGGAGACACTAACTCCAACACCTCAGATGTAGACGACTTTTCTTTTATGGCATTTTCTTCAACATCCAAATCACAGATCTCATGTGTTAAAACATCATCTATTTTTCCTAAAACCAAATCAGGCCCTGAACCATCAACAGGATCTACAGCAGTTGGAGTAATGAGTTGATTTGCATGGTCAAGTCTATTAACTGCATGACCAAGCTGGTTCTTCATTTGATTGATTGGGTCATCTTCCTCTTGTGATTGCTTAATCATAGTATTTGCAGAATTTTCTTCAATACCTATTACTGACTTAATATATGTACCAGTGGAATCATTTTTTTTCATAGCCACTTCTTGAGCTTCATGTTTTACAGCATCTACTAGAGGAAGTAAATCTAGGACGACATCAGAATAGAATCTTTTCACGCTTCCGCCCATTGTCTGCATCTGATTTTCAACATATTTAACAGTGTCCTTCACATAAAATCACATCAAATTCATTAGAAAAAATGCCAACAAATTTATAAGTCACAAGCGCGGGCCAAAAACTACATACATGTTCTGTTATTCAATCTAATGAACCTGCACCAACTAAACGATAGATGGATATCCAAGGAAATAACAAGAAAAACTATGGAGAAAGAGGAATTATATTTATAATAACTACCTGGCTCACGATATTATCCACCTGCTGGCACATTGTTTCAAATTTCTGGGAGATATTCTTCCCAACCCAGGTTATACTTTTGAGTTTTTTATCCATTTCAGACTTGTACAATATTTCTGGAACAGATGTTTCAAACAGCCCCACTTTTATAGAAGGTGCAAGAATTACTCCTACACCAGGATGATGAACTTGCCTGCATTGAGACCCCACCTCATCAAGAATTTGATGGCTTAACATGTTGGGAAATGAGAAAAACAATTATAAGGATCTCAATATCTCAGCTCATTTAAACTGTAATGAAGCTGTTGTCTAAATGTAAACCTATCAGAACTAAAAATTATAACCATTTTAAAAAGGCCCACCAAAATCTAAAACGTTTTCCAAGTGAAGTAGTAACCTGAACACAGTCAAACTTCATCAACTTAAACTTTTACTTTAAATTTCACATTGAAAATATTTGAAGAACTGACTAAGGTATAATGATTTAGAAAGGTTTCAGTCCTTAGACAGTTATCAGACTCAATACCAACAAGACAAACAACCTCAGTAACATAAACTAGCATTTGCATATTCAAAGCTTATGTACAAGAGTAGTCTCAAAACAATACAAGATTCTCTTAATGAAAAAATGAAATTCCATTTACACCTTGTTGATAAAACCCATGCAATCTGGAAAACCTTTTAACTTTTATCAAGCACTAATATTGATTTCCTGCATTGTCTAATTTATGGCTCATTGCACTAAATTTTCTGCTTCTTACAACATCTCCAAAATGTGCTTCATTTGTCTACTTACTGTTCCACGGGAAGTCCACTGAACTTACAGCCTACAAAGTGAGATGTAACTCTTTCCTGGTGTGTGCAGGTCGCTTCTCAATGGCAAATTACTTTACCAATTAAGCAATCGACGGCAAGTGTACACCTTGAAGACCATTAAACTTTCAGCAGAATTTGGACAACTAACAAAAACCAACCCGTTCGTATGGAAAGTATCACTTCACAACACATTGGTTCATCCAACTCCATTAAAAAAAAAAAAAGAATTCTTGTATAAATTTTAATATTTTATTCACTCATGCAGTGTTGTCACCTAAGTATATTCATACTTTAAATAACAGACCCATAATTTAATTCCTTCTCTTACTGGTATCCTCCATGATCATCCTTTAAACATTGATACAAGTAGCTCAATTTCGTTTTTTCCAATATCAGCACAAAGGGCTACAAACAGAGATTATAACGCAATCCAATCTCGCTAAACGAAGTAACTATCTAACAAAATTATAACCATGACGATCAAGCGTGATCAACTTCTTAAACTGAGAATTGACACTAATAAAGATTCCAAATTTGACAGAACTTCCGTAAAAGAACCAAATTTTACATGCAAGAGACGTTGAACGAGAAAAAGAAGAATATGGGATGTTACCGGAAACCTAAAGCAGACGAAGAACGGCGGAGATTGTCGCCTCTGAGCTTGGTTATTCTTTTGGGGCTGGTTGGGTTTATGAAATTAATGACTCTGGAGATTGTATGTAACCCGGGGTTTTAGTAATTGAAAGCGAATTTTTAGTTATTTTAGATTTTAGTTGGTGGGATAATTACTTCAAACGCTCTCACTTTTAACATTCTTGTGGATAAGGACATAGTTTTTCTATTTATATCAACTACGTCTACAATCTTTATTGTGATGACTGAATTACCATGGAAGTGCCTAATTCTTGTGAATAAGGACATAGATTTTCAAAACGTGAGAGACTGTCTTTGATACAAATTAAAAGAACTGTGTCTTATTTTGCAAGAACTATAAACAATCGAGGACTCTTATCCTGTCAATGACAACGGCATCCTCAAGCTGTCACCGGAAAATTAGGTAATAGCATAATTTGCCCCTAATTCGTATAATTTCTGAAATAAAGATATAGTTTGTCCACATATATCAAATAAGTCCTTAAAATTGTTCTGATAAAATATTTAAAAATTGATTTGAAATAGAATACAAACGATTTACTGTTTCATCTATAGTCCAAAGTAAATTTAAGTTATGTTGAATATTACTCTTTCTTAATTTTAGTTAATTTCACTTTTTTTTTAATCAATGTACGTCTTATGAGTAGTCATTGATAAAGAACAATTGAGAATTTGTGTTCATTTTAAATTGAATTTTTCAAATAAAAAGATTCAGTCACTTTAAACATAGTAAATAAGTAAATGTTTAACTTTTCAATCTTTTTTTATTTTTTTTTATTTTTTTATTTTTTTATTTGTTTTTGTGTTGCCAATCACTTAAGTCATGAAAATTTTCTCTCTCACCTCGCTGTTTATTTAATTTACTGGTCTCCCATATGAGTAAATACATGACTGGCCGAGTTTTTTTCAGCCTTTTCCGATCGTTCTTCCTTTTGTTTTCTATCGGCCAGTTAGTAAATGAAAACTCCAGTCATTGGGTAATTTTTAATTTTAATTAATTATTTAATTAAATAATTTAATAATTACTTGTATCAACAATCCATAAATTTTTAAATTTTAATTAATTATATGATTAAATAATTAATAAAAATTAAGAAAAAAAAAGACATGCATATCCCTACAATTTAGTTTAATTTACTGATTAATCATAATAGTTTCGAAAATATCCACATATATCTAAATTTATTTTAAAATAACGATTATACTTCTATTATTAATAGTTATTCAACAAAAAATTATTATTAAATTTTTAAAATTTGACAAAATAAAATATATTTATAAAAAATACATTAATAAATAGTACATTAATAATATAATATTTAAATATATTATAAATTTATACATTTTATACATAATATATTTTATTTTTATTATATTATATATATATTAAATATATAACATATTTTTTAACTACACATAATATAAATTGTAATAGACTCATAAGTATTGTACTATGGTATATTATAATGGTATATTTTATTTATATATCAATATTTATTTATGATTTATTTTATTTATTTTTCTAATACTTAATTCATATTAAATTGTTAACATATTGTAAAATAAATCAATTTATATTTTAGTTATAATATATTAACAAGTATCATTTATATTATTTAAGAAATATGTAAATTTATGATATTTTCATAAATATTGTATTATTAATAAACTATAAAGTAATATTATATTTATTTTATTAATATATTTTTGATAAATATATTTTATTTTATTAAATTTAAAGATTTAATAATAATTTTTATTAAATAACTATTATTGATAGGAGTATAACCGTCATTTTAAAATAAATTAAAACTTGTGTGAGTATTTTTAAAACTATTAGGATTAATCAATATATTAAACCAAACTTTAAAATTTTGCAGGTCCTTTTCCCATTAATTAATTTCATAATTAATTATATTAACACCCCACAAATAAAAGATAGTACAATTTTAATGTGATTCAAATTTCTTAATCCTACATTAACGAAACCACTGCTAATAAATAACATATAATAGCATTAAAAATATCCACATACAACTAAAGACCCCTCTTTATTGTGGCTACTATAATGAATCTTGTTAGATCCTATTGCAAGAAATTCTCTTTGAAAGAGTTTTTCACTTGTAAAAGGCTTAACCAATTTTTTTAAAAAATTATTTATAATAAAAAAATATAAACTTCTTATCTACTTTCTGGAACTTTTTGATTTCAATAGGTCTTTTTTCTATTTGAGTTGTTCATTTATAAATCCATGTTTCTTAGTTAAATTTGATAACTACCTAATAAAAATATAAACTAGAAAATTAATTAAAATAAGAGGTAACGTTAAAACTGGGTAGTTGAAGAAAAAATTTTACACGAAAAACTTACTCAATAATAAAAAACTAAATAAGTTTATTTTAATTAATTCTAACAAGTAGTTTATTCTCAGCGGTTCAGTTTTATAAATCCACAACATTTGACTCGTATTCATAAATACATAATTAGAACAAATTTATACGATGACGAAAAGTTTACTCATTATCATCTTGAATCCATAGGGAAATGTGCTAATTAAGAGAGAGATACTTCCACTTTTACAGAGGCATCAATTTCGGAGCTTAAAACAAAAGCAAATGCAGAGGCCAAAAACCAACAAAACTATTTCCTCTTCGGTCCTTAGCTGCACTTGTTTGGAGGACCTTCACAAGTGCATGCACGGCAGATACCTGACTATCAAATAACCCATTTGCAAGATGAGCGCCGATAATGAGAGAAGATCGCAACCAGTGGTGAATATTTTGGAAATTCGGTTCAAATGGTGAAAGCCGCAGCTACGAGTTCTGAGCTCCTCGAAAATGGTCTTGGATGGGCAGCTCAGAAGCTTCACCTGGGTGCTGCATGTTGATCGCACTGATAAAACAGTCCGCGAATGGTAGGTAACTTAGAGAAATGCAGACAGTCTCCTGTTATGTACCAGTGGGACAGTTTATTCGAACCAAATTGTACACAAATCAGGAGCTCCCCAAGATTTAACAAATATGGAGTGAGTTCGGAATCCGCAAACCACTGGAACTTCGCATTGGTTATAAATAACCACAAAGTATAGTGGGAAAGTAACAGCTTATCCTGGACGTGAAGGAGGAGGAAGCACAGGGATTTGGAGACTTGCCTAGTGCCCTTGAACGCCATTAGAAGTTCATGAATGGTACTTAACTTGATTTTGTTTTACGTTGATTCTATCGGATCGTCTATCAGTAACAATAATTGGGTGGTGCTTCGAGCAGAATATACATCATGCGATTATTTGAGTCATTTGACCATTATGCAATGGAATTAATAAACTTTTCTATCCATATTTGTCCTATCTAATTAGTTCATCTGTCTAAGTGGATGATTTAAAGGTCATTTATTTATTTTATTGACTATTAATAGACGTCCTCCTATCATCATCAAAGTGTATAAAAGAAAAATGCGTATTAAGAGTTGTACATCCTGATGACATTGCTTTTTTTTTTTTTCTCCTTTTTCTAATATTCTACATACCTCTCAAAAACAAATTCCAAGAATGAAGTGAAGAAATAGAGAGACCAGCGAATATTGCTTGCAATGAATGTCATCTCTTTGTTCTTTTTGTTTAGTGAAATAGTAAGTATGCGTTTTTGTATATTATTTTGGCTTGGAAATAAATGTATCTAAAAGAATTCAATTAACAGAGCATAAAAGCTAACGAATCTTTCTTGTGAGTAGATGACATGTAATGTAAGTTGTTTAAAATCATGCATGTTACTATAATTTTTCATTTTTAATCTCTCTTTTTTCTATATATTAATTTATTAATACGTATTGAACATCCACGAAAATGGCTATATATCATCATGAACTTCAATTAATATTCCATGTAGCTCTGATAGGTGCTGGAAACTATTCATCAATTGCCATAATTAATTAATTAATATATATATATATATGCATATATTTTTTTTTTCTGACAGAAGAACAGATCAGGTATGAATTAATGTTCCATCATACTCGGACGGCTGATGCATGCAATTAACATTAATTAATTGTATTCAGTTAGCCAGGTTAAGTCAATAATATGATGAATTATTATTGACTTTTTATGCCAGTTTGATTTATTAAATTAATAATAATAAAAATCTTGCGTAATCTTAATTTTCAAGGAATCAAAATTTTGAAACATGTAGAGTCTAAATTAACTGAAGACGAAGGAAAAACGCTAAGACCAATAATTATTTCTGAAAAAACAAAAAAATAAAAAAAGAAAGCTTCCACATAGATGATGAGATTAAAAGTAATAAATTACTGATATAGTTGACTTAATTGATAAATTTTTTTAGTATTTGCACTAATTACAATACCACTATTTATTGTAAAAAAACTAAGAGACCAAAAGAAAGTAATCAGATCATGATCAATTTCATAATATAGACACTTTTTTCAAAGACTATTTATTTATAAATAATTAAAATTAAGCTGTGATTTTTGCTATATCTGTAGGCCATAATTCGGTGGATGAATTTTGGAAATTAAAAAAATTTCTTTAATTCGACAATGGATATATAAAACTAGTTAATTAAGGATAGAAAGGAAAAAGTGAAGCTTCTTCAGTTCAAGACAAAACCGATGCCATGAAAAACTGGCCAACCAGATGCTTTAGAAACTTAATTATATAAGTTGTTATTATATATATATATATATATATATAAGAGATATATCAAAGCGTCATGCTTTTGAGAAACAATAATTATAAGAAGAATAATTTATTACACATATAATTCATCATGAAACGTTGGCAAACATGAGATATGCCATTTTTAATTCAAGTCAGCGTATATAAACATATTTGTATTTAGGCGTTGTGCTGTCATTAATATTCTTATAATAGGAGGAAGGAGAGAACGCGACGAAGCAGGAAATGTTAACCTAAGCTATCCCACAAACCTGAATTAACTGGTCATATACATGTATATATATATATATATATAGCCAAATAATAAAACATATTTGTATATATTTTTGCGGCATTAATTATATATGCTGAAGATATATATTTTTAATTATCTTCATTAATTAATTCATGTGAAACTCGATATAAATATCCAACTCTAGCTACATGCTCTCCATAACCCATAACCACATCCCTACGCACCATTAATTAGCTAGCCTCTCATAGTTAATTTGTCCGATATTTCCATGGAGGAAATCATAGCCTCTGAAAATGGCCAAACCCCTTCTTCACCCGAAACAGAAGAGCTACTCTTGTCTCTTCCTAGAGTCAAACTCTTGGAAGATCGTTATCTCTGCAAATACCAAGGTTTTTGGATTCCTTCTTGGTTCTTACAAGGGATGGTTTCTTTTCAAAAACATTTCCAAGCAAAAGACAGTGATGTACGTAATTTTAATTACCTTTCCAAAATCAGGCACAACTTGGCTAAAGGCTCTACTATATGCCATCGTGAACCGTTCTCGTTATCCATTCTTAGAAGAAAGCCCCTTGCGTACTACCTTTCCTCATGATTTAGTACGTTTCCTTGAGGTTGATCTTTATTTGAAAGATCAGCTTCCAAACCTTGATGACCTTTCCTCACCAAGGATTTTAGCTACTCATGCTCCATATACTTCACTTCCACAATCCATTCTGAGTTCCAATTGTAAAATTGTGTACATGTGTAGGAATCCCTTAGACCAAATGATCTCTGAGTGGTCTTTCTTGCTCAAACTTCAAGGCGAAACCGAAGAGCCACGTTCCATAGATGAAGCTTTGGAGATGGCTTGCAATGGAATGCAATGCTACGGTCCTATTTGGGAACATATTATAGACTAATGGAAGGCCAGCTTAGAGGAACCAAATAAAATACTCTTCATCAAACACGAAGATCTGAAAAAGGAAACGATCAATCATATTACCAAGTTGGCTGAATTTTTGGGATGCCCTTTCACCAAGGATGAAGAGACTGAAGAGGTCATAGAGAAAATATTAAAACTATGCAGTTTTGATAACATGAGAAAGTTGGAGGTGAACAGGGGTAAACATCCTGACGGTCTTAAGAAAGGTTTATTCTTTAGAAAAGGCCAAGTGAGAGATAGGAAAAATTATTTAACCCCTTCAATGTCTGAACGCCTTCAGAAATTAATGGAGGAAAAGCTGAGTAAATACGGTCTGACCTTTGCATCCTTGGAAGCTCCAAAGCCGTATTAAGAAAAATTATATATACGTATGTTTAATTCCTCATCAGAGTATGTTTGATTTCAATGTTTGTGTGTCCGATATATTTAGCATGGAGAGTTGTCTGAATAACTTTCGAAATTGAAATTAGATCTGAATAAATTCGAATGTATGAATGCGTAAGTTAATATATATGTTTGTTTAATTATAATGCAAATGACAGTTGTAGTTGTTTGTTCTTCCTTAATTTGTGTTTTGAAGCCAAACAGTAGTTGTAAATATTGATATTTTAACATATATTTACAACTGAGCGTGTCAAAGAAAAATTAAATAAATAAAGTAGATTATCTAACCGCATAAATCAGGAGCAACAGAGTTCCTCGTACGAATAAGAACAAAATGCAAATTTAAATAAATAAAGTAGATTATCACTATTTGATGTGTTAGGGCAACCAACGGATAAAATCATAAGTCGTTAAATATAAGTGAAATTATAAGTGGTGGTTGCTATAGGAAAAAAAACGTATATATTAATTGTAGAAAGAGTTGTAATCTCATATTTATATATATATATATATATATTTATATATATTTGTAGTAGTTATTGAATTTACATAATTTTAATAATTAAAATTAAATTTAACATAAATATTAATTATAATATATATTAATTATATTTGTTAAATTTAATATAGTATATAAATTTAACGATTTATAATTAACATAAATACAACATAAATAAATGTGTAAATTCACAAAATTCACATATGTTACCCCATTAGTTTTATTTATTTATTTATTTATTTCAAAAAAAGACCAATCAATCTGTGCGCAACGATAATTCATTGGACTATAATCCATGAATCAGAATGCTCATAACAAAAACAATTACGCTGGTGATTTACATTATAGAGGGCAATTATCGAAAAGCTTACAAACAATTCTCAACTCCGTCGGTGTGCTGTTAATGGTAACAGTAGCTCTTCACCTTTTAATGGTTGCCTCGTAGAAGGATTCACACACACCACAGCAGCAGCGGCGGCGGCGGCGGCGGCATCATTTGAAAACCTCTTACTGCATCGCACCACTTCATTCGTCAAGACGCTTTGTGGCCAACAATTCCGATATGAGCAGCATCATCTCGGCTCGTCATCGCACATACTCCCCCACAAAAGAAATTTTTGGAAAACAACCCAAAAAAAGGGAGGCACAAATAAAAAAAAAAAACAGCAATAGTTAGGGACGGAGTAACTTGTAATATGAAACCCACTAGTTCGTTAATTTCTTCGAGAGTCGCATTTTGCCTTAAGTCGAGCAAACACAAGTCATCAGACACTGATATTGAAGAAGAATCTTCAAACAGGATTTACTGACCACACACATTTACAGCAGCATTTCCAAGAAATTCACCAAGGCAAATCAAATAATTCTGTCACACGGGTTTACCAAAACACCTGACACAAACTTGAACAATTTCCTCAACCAAAGAGGCACTTCTTATCCCAACTTGGCCAGAATCGTGCTTATATCACAATTGAACATTTTTCAGACAACAACGTGTATGTTCATAAAATGGAAATTATGGTATCCCACAGAGATTAGAATTAAACTCCAAATTCATCCAGCTTGCATTTTAAGAAATAACCAAAGGAAATTTAACAGCGTGGATATCATTGCAGCCAAGAGGATTTGATTTCACGACAATCCTGGCTGAGCATATGTAGCAAAATGAAGTCAAAAGATTCCAAGAAGCTATCATAGCACCTTTGTAAAAATTGTGGATGTGAAGAATGCAACTACCCACAATATACAGGGAAGGGTTTTGACAGAGGTAGAAAACTGTGCAAAAAAGGCACACATCACATACCAATCCCATTAAGGTTGTTTCAACAAAATGAACAAAATCTCATAACTGGGAAACAGAAGGCTTAAATCCTTGATTTGTCAACAGAAGATGTTGAAAAGCAACTACAAGCCTTTCAACCACTCTCCTACATCATGTCACAAAGTATTTCAACTTCATAATACAAACATGATCCATAAGTCTCATCACATATACTTCAACTTTCAGTTAAAAAACCATCCTCCAGAATTGGTTACGGCATTATACAGAAAATACAGCAATGCTGTCGATGAAGAAAATGAAATCAAATGCTTCACACTGCCAAGTCAAAGGGACACTTCATCCTTCTTAAAAGAGCAAACACAACCCACAACCAATGCCACAAGCATATCTTTACAAGGCAGGAAAAAACATGAGTTGGCCAAATACAATTTTTTTCCCCAATCATCATCAGCATCAGTTACATATGGAACTTTGAGTCAATCACTGACACAACAAATTATGCTGCTCTGGCTATAAAATTTACAATCAGAATACAACCAACCATACATAGTAATCCACTATTAATGAAAAAACCATCACTGCAAAAAACCAAATTAATTAAGACAAACAGATCCCTCTCAAAGCCACCCACAAGACACAAAAGGAAGGCTACTGAACTGCAACCAATAGCACGTTATTACAGTTCAAATACCTTCAATGAAAAATGCAAACCACCACAATAAATTTGAAAATCTGGAGAGGTCTTTGGATTAAAAGACAAGAGACAGATAGCATAACCAAAAAAATTTTTGGCACACAGCATAACCAGCAAAGTTTAAACTTTAGATTTAAGCAAGGATTGACAAAAGAGCTAAAAATGACAAAATCCAAAATTAGAGAAGTCAGTAGTAATCTCAGGCACGAGCAAACAAACCGGTACATCATTAATGGTCAAAAAGATCAAAATAAACTAAATCCCTGGAGTAGCAATTTCATGAGCTTTATGTATATCACATAACATGCCTTATAACTATGCATCTACACACAAATACAATATACTGTCTCTTAAACCAGTTGAGAAACCTTGATGAAAAAACAGTTGACAAAGCTCAATATGGTCAGAGATAAAAGCCATAACCACTATGAAGAAACTCTAGCAAAAAATACTAAAAAACAACCATACAAAGTTGCATAATACACCGAAATATAAGATCTCAATAGTTAAAATTCTATACTAGTACTTCAAAGCCCAAATAGCAAATAGTTTCTCTCATAAGTACAAAGACTACTCTAATCAAGTCATTTGGACAACCATCACTCAAGAATAAACCACATCTTAAAGGTGCAGATCAAGATATCAAGCGAAGAAGTGGCCGTAAAAGCAAAGCTAATACATTCATATAGTCTGCATTACGCAATCACCAGAACCACAAAAAGCATCTGCGCCAACAAGCTGTCATACACCTGAATCAAACACCCATTCACAACTCAATTCATCATTCCAAATCATCAGCAAAACAATGATCATACAAGATTAAAGTAAATAGCCAAACAAACTAAGAAAAACAAATATTGGAACTTCTAGAATGAGAGACTGTCATGCAAAAAAAAGGAAACTACCAAGCAAAGAAAGCAAACAACACTACTCTAGAAAACAGGTACGTGAAAGAACACAGCAAAATTATGTCATGAAGACAATGCAACTCCAAGAGATCATGATAAACTTCTTCCAGTTACAACTACGTCACTTATGTACCTTGGGTTTGGGACAAAAACAACAACGTGTTACTAGACAGAAATCATCAACTTCATAGCTTAATCTTATATTGTTAACAGTGCTAGGAATTGTATTGGTATACAAAGCCAATCTTGTTACGCATGATAAAAGCGAAAGACAAATTATCCTGGACTCAATTTGCAAAACAATGAAGTTCACATTAGAAAGAGAAAAGGGCAACCGTTTTGAATACAGAATATGAATACATCTCACTGCCATATGAGTAAGAGAATTATACCCCTAGAAACTACACCATCATTTTCCTTAACAATACCCTGTAACTCTGTTTGGCAAATGAAATAATCAACCCTTCAAACTTCACATATTAACCCTCATCTCATATTTGAGTTTGCTGTTTCAAAATAATTCAATTGCAAAGCAACACAGCATGATATAAACAAACATCAGCCTCATTCAATTATAAGTTGATATAAAAATGAGGTGCAGGAATTAGTCACAAATAAAGAGTGCTCCTAAAACACAATGTTTAAAAAATAAATGTGAAACACGTTAAACTGAAAGTGGTTAAGAGATAATGTAATATGAGAAGATCAACTACAGAGAAATAACAGACACAAATATCTCTTTTCCTGATGACCTTTGTGCACTCTCTTAAGCATATTTGACTAAAACAGAACAAAATTTATGAACTTTTACAAACAAAGTTTAAATTCAAAATCCATAGAACTGTTACCGAGAACTTTTTACTTTTACAAAACAGTAAACTTATATAACTAAGTTAACAAAAAGATGCAAGTTTGGTGCCCGTAGCTCATTCCCAGATGATGAAAATAACCAAGTACAAATCAATGGAGTATCCACCAACAGAATTGATATTTCCATCAATGCATGTTCTTACTTCTTCCATCTGATTTTAAAAATAAGAGGAAACAAAGAAATAACAAAGACAGTTAATGAAGAATGCATGGAAAATGATATGCACACAGATTACATGAATATTATCACCAAAACCCAGTAAAACATTTAGTGCAACCATTTAAATACACGAATTTCAAAAATTAGACAGGAAAGCAGTGGCAAACACATGAAAATGAAATCCAACAACGGGAAGAAAAAGAAAAGGTGAAAACAAAGGCACATGAAAAGGCATAATCACATAGCACACTGAAAAAAGCAGCAAGAAGACTTCTACAACCAGAAGCCGAAGAAGAAAAACAAGCCAAAAAAACATTGCACCAAAACCATTATCATAAAGCACCAAAAAGTAGCCAAAAAAAGCAATCAAGCAAAAAACACCTAATGAAGGAAGACTACCTCAATAATATGGTGGTACGTTCGGGTACATTCCTCCCGGAGGAACCCTAGGAACAGGAGATGTCCCTGTTGGCTGGAGATGCTGACTTGGATATGCAGACGAAGTAGACATGCCATAGTGTCCACTATCAGGATAGCCACCAGAAGGCATTCCAACCGAGCTAGGAGGCAACCTATACAGGGAAGATCCGCCACCCAATCCACCAGTAGAACCAACACCGCCCAATCCACCACCTGCTCCGCTACCAGCACCGGCAGCACCCAGCCCACCGTAACCTGCTGATCCTGGCCCACCATAGCCACCATATGGCCCACCCAGTCCAGCACCGTACCCACCAGCACCAACACCACCCAAAGAAGACGGTACCTGACCTGGCCCACCCAAAGACGAGTTGAGATGATGGCCTAATGCCGGAGGGCCCGAAAAAGGGTATCCAGGTCCGCCGGGACCGCCATATGATCCTCCCGCAGAGGGTGGAACCATGCCCATTCCATCGCCATGATTAACATTCCCGGGCCCACCCGCCTGAATCCCATCAGGCCCGACAGGTTTTGCCTTTTTATTATCAGCTAGTCTACAATTCAGCTGCTTTCCATCCACGGTCTTAATCGGATCCACTAGTGCTGCTTGAGCCCCCTCTGCAGTCTTATAAACGAACAAAGCGAAACCCTTCGGCTTTCCAGTCTGCTTATCGAAACCCAACGGGCCCTCTTCAATTTCTCCATAACAAGCGAAATGCGCTAGCAATTTATCGGCCGACATGTCGTTAGGTACATTCCCGACGAAAATTTTCCTTAACGATACATCCACTGGGTTATTAGTACTATTCCCCGAATTTCCTGCAACCGCCAGATTCGTAACCGTCACGCGACCGTCAATTTTCTTACTCGGCTCTTTCAGGGCCAACATCGCACCGTCGATGTGTTTAAACGTTATAAAGCCATAGCCTTTTGATTTTCCGGTCGCTTTATCGAGGATGACAACGGCTTCTTCGAGTTCGCCATAGGCGGAGAAGATGCCACGTAGGCTCTCGGTGGTGGTGTCCCAGCCAAGGCCGCGGATGAACAGCTTCCGCTGGGTGGGGTCGACATCGGCAACGGTCCGGACAGAGTCAAGAACGTCATCATGGCCGGCGACGGCGGTGGAAAGGATGTCTAGGAGTTGATCGCTGGTTAAGCGTTCGACAATTTTGCGAGCGTCCGATGGGGCTAGTTTGTTGGGAGAGTCGGGGTCGGTCAACGCGGCGCCGTTTTCTTCCAGCTTGCGTTTCTTAGTTGGATCCATTGACGAATTGAGAACGACTTGGAGAGCAAAACCCTAACCCTAGTCCTAATTTCAGTGAGTGAAAAAGAGAGAGCGAGATAGGAAAAGGGTGAAGGCGCTATCTTTATAGGGTAATCTTGTTATTGGCGGTAAGAAGATGCGTCTGGGGTCTACTTTCCATCGGGCCCGTTCAGCCCAATACAACTCGGGTTTGAATATGTATGAGCGATAGGATCTTGTAAACAGTAAAAAGATTCGTTTAAAGAAACTTTTTAAATAAAATTTTTTTAAAATAAATTTTTATAAGTAAAATTTTTAATAAAATTTTATTAATTATTTAATTATTATAAATTATTTTTAAAAAATTTAAATAATTATTTTAATAAATAAATTTTTAATATTATATTTTAAAAAAAGCTTGCTTGTGACTTGCATTTATATTTATGTAATACTTTTAAAAATAAAACTTAAATGTGACTTATAAAATTAATTATCTTCATTTACTTAACCTAAATGTTCAATAACAATGGGACGGAGACAGAGTATCATCGAATGATTCCCAACTGAAAAAAGGAAAAAAAAAAGAAAGAAAAAATGCCAAATAACTATATTACGTGTTTCTTGTTGATTTATACATATCCAAACCAAATACAAAAAAAGCCTCAAACAAAAATCAAAATTCAGAGCATCAAAAAGTGCTTTTACAACATCAAAATCTCAAACAACCAAACACACAGATAATAACTTGTACAGCATCATCGTACGTCCATAATCCAGTCCCAGAAAAGAAATCAGTGAAACAATATATCCATGCAGGTCCATAATTCCTGGAACTTTTGCTTAATTAATTTATAATTTATTTTTGGAACCCACCTCAAGATTGGAGAAGCACATTACCAAACAGGATCTACTCTTATCATTTCCCAGATCTAGAAAAGAAAGTGCTTTTGCTTTATCTTCCTGATCATGTTCAACGTCACGAAACTCTACATTTGAACAGCAAAAGAAATAAGCACATCTTTTCTTCCTGTTCCTTTACTTCTTCTCGGAGATTGAAGAATGAAGGACGACGACTGGATTATCTTCGGCTGGAATGGAAGCAGGGCCGCCGGTTTTCGCAATCTCGTTAGCACCCATTAATTGTTGATTTTCTTCAAGCAATTAATTCCAGTTGGCAAGAGATCCTGCTCGTCTGTCGCAAATATATTTTCCTGGGAAACAATTATTGTTTTGCAGAATATATATATATACGTATAAATGTAACACGGAAGAGCTTATAAAGGAGGTAAAAGTCAACTGAGTTGCGTGGATCGATGAAACTCTGCTTCACTGATAAGCACTTAAACATTAAAAAAATTAACAGGATAACTTGCTGAGCAAGAGTTCAGGTGAGTTTTATGAATATTAATTTGTTATTCTGAGTTTGTTTGCAAAGCAAAAATGATCATAAATTTATAAAAATGAAGATTTATGAATATTTGACAGTTAACACGATATTTTGAATTGAGTGTTATTTAAAATTAATCCACACAAAAGCTTAGTATTAGGGGATTCTTTCTTTTCTTAACAATTATCAGGACATTAGTACTTAATATGCTGAGTTTGATGAATAAAGTCATATTTTCCAAAATATCAGGGACCTCAATAAAAAGTTTTCCGCAGATTTTTTATAAGGCGATTTTTGTAAATATATGTATGTAGGACACTAATGATTAATTTGTAAACATTATGATATAGAATTATCATTTGAAAAATATTAGGGACACTCCTAAAATTTCCCGATTTTTCTATTAAAAAGAAAACAACAAAATTAAAAATTAAAAATTAAAAAAATAAAAAAGGGAAAATCCTCGATGTCTGGTCACTATTAAGGGATAACTTTAACCAATTCCACAACATTTACTTAAATATGAATACTCGGTTTATGTAAAATCTCTTCTCTCGTATGTCTGGTTGTAGACGAAACAAGGTCAGCATATCTTCCTCTGTCAAATGCCAGCTCTTCTTCAGTACATGTAAATTCTTCTCTCTGTTACTGCTAGAGATATGCTCAAATTCTCGTCTTTCTTCTTATTTTGTATTCTCTGTATGCTGTAGTTTATATTGCATATTTATGTTTCACATTCACATTAAAGGAAAGAGTATAGAGAATAAATTTAAGACTTCAGTAGCTAACTAAAATTTTTCATCGTTACTTATCTGCATTTGCTGCGTCTAGCTTTTGAGTTCGGTCTTCTATCTACTCTGGAAACTTTTTCCTCTTTTTGAGCTTCTCTAAGTTTCATACCTGTACATGATAAATTTAAAGTATGATGTAATGTGACGGGTTAGGGATTAATTATGAATTTCGGTTGTATAGGTCTTTAAATTCCTGTGGAAGATGACATATTGAAATGGAGTTTGATCAGAACTCACCAGGTTATTAATTGCATTTGAACATTTGGTTGAGTTCATATTCTCAGGTTATAAGCTTGGTTTCAACGTTCAATGCAAAACTGTGTTCTTATGGAAATGGGCTGATTGTGTAGCTACACTTATCCTTTGTATTTATGGTGCATATTTGTATGATTAAATGAAGGAAACAGATGGAGTAATTTTCACTACCTGCATTCAAAGGAAACACTCATTAACATGTATAAATGTTACTGAAATAACTTTGCTTGGGATAATTCTTTAGTATGGATAACCAATGTTGTTTTTCTAAACATTTTTCAGGAGATTGTCTGTTCTGCATCCATCTTCCAAACACGTTCCAAACACTATTTTATGGCCTTCGTTTGCTGCAATGGAGTATACTCATTGTCTATCAAATGCATTTCAACCAAGTTATTATGAATTAGCGGTGAAGAAAATGTCTCACTCATATTTGTATCTTGATTCCTTGAGACTTCACCGTGTTGGCGCCTTTTATATTTGTTCTGATGTCGGAGACATACAATGTTTTTGCAATTGGCATGAGTCTAAGGTTAATATAAGTTCATCTGAGAAGCAAACTTGTAATGACGAGGCTCAAGTAGATATTTTCAATGAATCTCTTAATAGTCTTTGCGACAAAGATCAAAAGGAAATGGCAAGAAGAAGAAAAATAGGTTTAGCCAACAAAGGGCGGGTGCCATGGAACAAAGGCAGAAAACACACTGCAGGTAACTTTTAAATGTAAAATAATATTTACTTGAAGCCTTGATACATTCCATTAATTCTAAACTTCAGGTATTTCTTATTATTCAGAGACTCGTGTGCGAATCAAGCAGAGAACAATAGAAGCTTTGAGAGACCCCAAGGTGAAGTCATGTAAGATTCAGAATTATCCAATTTCTTGTATTTCTTTCAGTGGGAAAATGGTTGTAGTAGGTAAGAGTTTGTAATTCTGGCAGAATAATTGATTTGATTTGGCAAATTATTCATCTTCAGTGTAATAGCTAACCAATTTTTGAAGTTCTAGAAGCAATTTTTACTGAGTAAAATGGCTGAATAGCAAACCCTTTTGGCATTCCATTTCCTTTTATACTTTTTATGAGTGGGTGCAGTGAAGCACTAATCATCAATAACAATATATAGAGAATAGAACATGCAAAAGAAGATTTGTTCTTAGAAGTAACTGAATCTCGAAAAACCTTCAGATAACCAGTTTTTATTTTGCAAAACATAAGAAATCGACCTTTTTATTTCCCTTTTTAACGGAGATTTTAAGTTTGGTTCTCTTTCTTCTCATTATCCATTTCTTTTCCCCTGAAAAAATTACAGGTACGGAAGAAGATGGCTGATCATCACCTTGCTCATAGGTAAACCTTCTCTACTGTAATACTTTTATCTTTCTTCTTATAAAAGTTTGAAAAGAAAATTAGTTTAAGAAATTAGGAAACACATGCTATCGGGGCTTCTTAAGCGCTTAGACCTTTACGTTGGGATGGGTTTGCTTATGCATGATGTAGAATATATAAAGGGATAATTAAAGAATTAGATACAGTTTCATGTTTATGTATATTTAAATTTTCACATGGCGGAACGATAGAAAGAAAAATGTGCCTTTGATATAGCTTGAGTGCACATAAGCATGTGTGCAGGTGATAATAGTTTGAATAACAAATTTCAGTGATTGCTAAGTTTATTCCTAAGAATGTCAATAAAGATGGACAATCGAGAACTTGAAAGTTTGAATTTAAGGGGATCTTTTGTCCATTGACATGGAAGTTCAAACATCTTACAGGTCATGGAATGCTTCTTCTAAGCATCGCACAAAAATTGTTTTTAGTCTCTTGATCACTAAGAATTGTATGATCACGACCATTATTGGTCTCATAATCAAAAATAGAGTTCTAGCATTCATTTCTAAGCCAAAAAAACATTTAACAAAATTTCTAGCGGCTGGTTGAAGCTAATATGTTCTATTTCCGGGTTCAGATGAATACTAATTAAATATTCACCTATCATATGATTCATTCATCTATCATTACTTGGTAAGCATTTTATATATTTCTTTTTCTCCTTTTCCAACATCTAGAATGATTCATTGACTTGCTGAAAAAACACCAGTGTTTAACATGATTTTCTGAGCTTCGAGGTTGTCAAAATCAATTCTCTTGCAGTGATGAGACCAAGGCAAGAATAGGTTCCGCATTGAAACATGTTTGGGCCAAGCGTTTGAGATGGAAACAGTTGGGCGAAAAATTCCTACTGTCATGGTCAAAAAGCATCACAAAAGCAGCTAAGGATGGAGGGAATGACCAACGAGAGCTAGATTGGGACAGCTATGATAAAATAAAGCAAGAGTTGGCTTTGCAACAGCTGCAATGGGCTGCAGAGAAAGCAAAGGCTAAGGAGATGGCAAAGATAATGGCAGAGCAAGCAGCTCTGGCAAGAGCTGAGAAGGCAGCTCAGAAAAAGGCAGAGAAGATGGCAAGGCTTGCTGAGAAGAGGAAAGAGCGGGAGGAGAAAGCAAAAGCAAGAAGAGAAAGGAAGAGAAAGGAACGCAGAAAAAAGGAGAAAAATGGGGAGTTTTCTGTTTCCCAAGGATTGAAACTTAAGAGATTAATCAAGGTAAAGACCCATGCAATTGCATAGACTGGGCTAGCTTTCAGGAATAATGTATATCAATGTGGCCAGGCTGTATGTATACCATTGCTGAGGTGAAAGTAGGTGGATGAGGACACATTATGTGGAATGGAATTATTACTTTGTGTATTAGATGCTTCATGGCTGTTGCAATGCTATGTTAAGCAGGAAACTCGGGGAATTTTAAAGAAAATTTAAGAAAGGCAAAAGACTAGAAAACTACATATTATATCAACATGAGTAAAAGATCAAAAGAAAAATGCACTGGCAGAATCTTATCACTTGTCCATATCCATTAATCGAAATTGTAGAGGATAGGCTTTTATTGTGGACATATTCCGTGCCAGCTAGAGCATTTAGTTAATTTCTTAATTATAACCCTCTTAAATAAACTGCTTGATTAATGATTTTGAATATACCATTGCATATATTGTGCCACACACATTTGTTAAGCTGTGCATTTATCAGATGGAAGTACAGCTTCTATGACTCTCCTTCCTGTATATGTATGAATTTCCAAGGAATGTGACTATATGCTTTGCAATTCAAAACTCCATATCTGTATCACAATCTGCAGTTCTGTAATTTATCTGTAATCTTTATGTAGTAATAATGTCTTGTCTTATTGTCAGATTCACAAAAAGAAATCAGTGAATGTTCCTGCCAGTATTCGGGGGAACATTGTAGATTCACATGTCCGAGCTTGGGAGAAGTTTGATGTAGACCTTATAAAGAAAGAAAAAATGCAGAGAGAAGTTTCACTTGCAGATCAGATCCAAGCTGCCAAAAACAAAAGAGCAGAGACAATAGCCAAGGAAATTCTGCCAGCCTCATCCTCCAATCACCCTCAGAGTGTGAAATGTGGATCTGATTCACAGTTGCAGTTTATGCAGCATAAGTGAAAGAGGTGCAGTGAAGGAGATGTAAGTGACAACTCCTTCCCCATTCCGATTCAGTTCCTGCTTAGGGTTACTTCTTATACAGCTACACCCTTTTTCTGACGGTGGAAAAATGACTTAAATTAGTGACTGATACTCCAATTAACTATCATTATCCTCTTCAAATGCGATGTATTTGTCTGATAAAACTTTACATTCTGGCAGATTAGATTGATTGGAATTGCAACATGGAGTTGCAGACAGAGAAACTTGTGATACAAGTTCACGATTCAACTTTGGTTGCTAGCTATCCAGTAGTAGAGAGTTTCGGTCTTTGTACTTTTGGTGGCAGACACATTCTTATCTCCATAGAACTCCATAGGTTATGTATTCACATACATAACAGTACATAAAATGTTGTATCTGACCCATGATGCTCGGATTTTTAATACGATAATATTATTCATATAAGAATTCCAGCAAGCCATATTTGCTTCCCTCTCTGTTTGATGTCATGAAATGAAGAAACGGAGCCAAGTTTATTAGAAGGCCGCTTATCCCTGATTTGAAAAACAAAGATCGATTGTGGCGCAAATTCTTCTTTCAATATATTTTTTTGTTTATACTTAAAATTTACCAGCTTGAACATGCCAGCAACTTTATTCTTGCAGCAGTAAGACTTTAATTTGACCTGGCACTGATATCTATTCAGTAATTTTCTCACGCACAAAACAAACATGGGTAGATACTTTTCAAGGATCGTGAATTTTGGTTTCTCGAATATATCGCATCATTTATAGGTCAATCTAATAAGGCCACAACATGAATATATCAATGCATTTATTGCAATAAGATTGCATGCGCGATTACGAGACTCGTGGCAGAATTTGGTATATGATTGCCAGGTCTGGTACAAAAAGATCATTATTAAGCACGGCATCAAATAATGAGTATCTTATAAAGAAGTAACATCCAAAACTCCGTTGGCCGTAGCTTCATTTCTCGTTCTGGTCTCTTCCATATTAGTTAATGCTGTAAATTAACCAAAGAGAAAACCGAAGTTAAGCTCTCAGTTTCTGAGGTAAACAAATATGTTAGTCATGAACTAGAACGTTTTGCTTGTAAAATATGCAACAGAAAGACTCACTTTGCACAGTCGGTGGTCCTGGAGATGGGAATATTCATATCAACTCCACATTTTGTAGGGAGAGATGAGGCTGCATCTTGCTTGATATTTGGATATTTAGCAGCAGCTGCCTTGACACAATCACAAGCAGCCCGTCTATCTGCCGTAGTTGGAGTGATTGTCTTGAGATTCTTCACGCCATCACAGCATGCAGCAGAAGGGCTGCCTCCTGCCATCAAGTAAGGAATGCAAGAAGCCAAAGACGCATCAACTTGGCCACAGGTGACTGCCTCTCCAGGCTTCACCATAAACTGAACCAGGGGTACGACCAACATTAATATGACAACACTCTTCATCCTTGCTAATGTCTGGTTAAGCTAAAATATTACTTTAAGATGATAATGTTTTGGCGAGCTTTCACTTGGTGAATTATATGGGAGGCTGATATGGGGTATTTATAGCAGAATGAGTGATTAACAAGTTGGAAAATGTGGGCATGGCATAACAATAACAGTTACAGCTTTTTGGCTGCTTGTCTGCCTTCACATGTTCTTGGCTACTCTGAAAGTAGTAAGGAGGATAAGCATTTGGATCATAGTTCCTTCTCTTTTAATGTTTCTGTTACTTCCTTTACGGGAAAGGAACATGTTTTTTGGCATTCAAAACTTAAGACCAGAATGAAAATCAAACTCGGTGAAGAAAGATGAGGCAGGATAGAACTCATTTACTTTATCTGGTCCGAGTGTAGTAGAGCTGATTTGCTGCACCGGACCTACAAATTAATTGGCCTAAACTCCTGCAATCTTATCTGAACAGATCCAAATAGCAAAGGTCTTGTGTCACATTAAAAGATCTTAACAATTACATCAATCAGTAGCCTTGGCATAAGCCCAAGCCAAAAAAAGTCACCACAAGACATTGCAGTGCTGGATCCGTTGTTGCATGATTCCTCAATTAATGTAACAGTGGCAGTATAAGCCTTTCAGCGAGTAAGGTTTCAGGCATCTTGCTTGTAACATGTTTCAGTGCTTGGTCAAGCTGTTCGTTTTGGGTCTCCAAATACTTAAAACTAAAGAACCAACAATCATTTTACAAGGATTCCACTTCATCCGGTTAGAAAATCAGTACTCCACTGGCTTGCTAAGGGCTCCTCTTCTTTGACGGTAATGATGAAAAAGAATAGTTGACATGCCAATTCAATAATGGAATATATCAATTTCTCCCCTGATTTATTCTACTTCTATCACTTACACCCCTATTATTTCAAAAATATATTTTACCCTACCGTTTTATTAACAAAATATTTTGTAATTATAGGAGTTTGAAGAACTCAACGTTAAAACTTTAAATTCTAACCATTAAACTAGACCACTAATAAACATTAATTATATACACTAAAATTATTTATTGTAAGCATATATTCGATAGATAATTAAAAAAATTAATGTCAATTTCAAAGCATTCAAACAAATAATTAGAATAAAATTATTTAATAAAAAGTAATTTCAAATTAAAAAATTACTAACAATAAAAAATAATTTCAAATTAAAAAAGTATTAATAAAACAAAATTAAAGTTATAATGTAATAAATTTATTTTTTAAGTTTTTTTTTTTTAATTTTTATGATAAAATTAAATCAAATAAAAAGAACTAAAAACTAAATTTTTTGTAAAAAACTAATTATGAACACAATGCTTTGTAAAAACTAATGATGCATAAGACTTTTTTTTTAAAGTTCTTATAATCTAAAAACATATTATTCAATAATTATTTTTAAAAAATTAAAATTAAAATTAAAAATAGTTACAGTTTTAATAAAAAGAAATTCTTTATTTTTTATATTTTTTTGCATTTGTTTTCATTAAAATATTTAAATAAATTTTTTCTTTTTATTCTTTCATTTAAATTAATTTTTATTAGAGAAATTTATTTTATTATTATTTTAAACTTTTATGATTATTATTTATTTAATCATCCATTTAACATATATAATATACAACATGGTATATTGATAAATAGGAATTATAGATCTCTCTTATCCGCCTAATGACTCATTCAGTAATTAAATTAAATGACCCTTTTACCTGAACAGTAGAGAAAGTCGGCTAAAGATTTCTTGCAAGAACATTAGCCCCACTCCGCTCAAAACGGTATAAAATCTGTTTAGGTCTAATGTTTAAATTCTTGTACTTAGAAATAAAATTATAAAAAAATTATTAAACAAAATTAAGTTAGACTGAACTACAGTTTAAGTCTAATATAAAATTTAATTAAAAGTAAATATGTAAAATGATTATAAAAACACTAACAGTTAATGTAAGTGGTAGAAATATTAGGTCAAACGTTAAACCACGTCTGAAGCATCAGAGAGCCAAATGAAATAACATCAATAAACTTCCTAAATATTTAAAACTGAACATTGACACCATTGACCCCACCAGAGTCCATGACCATCGTACATGGTTTATCTACACCGTGCCAAAAATAGTCTCTACTACAGGATGGAGTACAAATAAAACAATATGCATTTGGGGATGTTTAAGGCCTATAAAAGTTTCCACCGGGCATGCTTCTATTTTCCCTGTTCCCTGCTCCCTGTTCGGAGCATGGCTACTTCTGAAACTGTACGTTTGGCGCTGCATTTTGGTAGGTAGGGCCATCCGCACTCTGCTGCATATTACCAGGCATGTTACCTGACCATCCTGCATTCGGCTGCACTCCTCCCATGTTCCCTGGGTTGTTGGGTGGCATTCCTCCATAATTATGCTGTGGAGGCACTCCGTAGTTGTTCTGCGGCGGCGCCCCTCCGTAGTTGTTCTGCGGCGGCGCCCCTCCGTAGTTGCTCTGCGGGGGCATTCCTCCATAATTGCTCTGCTGCGGCACTCCTCCGTAGTTGTTCTGTGGCGACACTCCTCCGTAGTTGTTCTGTGGCATGCCTCCCATGTTAGGTGGCATCCTCCCCATATTAGGAGGCATGTTGCTGCTAGGGGGCATGTTATTGGGAGGTGGGCCACTCATATTGGGTGTAGGGTTCTGCATACCCTGGCTCTGAAAATCTCGGTTCTGCATGTTCTCCCTTCTTCTTTCATAGTTTCTTGATCTATCAAAGTTGCGAGGCCTATCATTGCGCCTATTTCTCTCATTTGCTCGGGCATGGTTCCTGATCCATTCTTCATGGTACTTTGGGTCATAAGGAACTGCTTGTCCATTAATAAAAGGTTCCCCTGACAAATAGACAATAATGTATAATGAAGCATAGAACAATCTACAACGTAACAATAAAGAGAAGGCAATTAAATGGATCCAACTACCAAGAAAGGGGTCCAAAATTACATAAAATGGTGGCCACTAAGAAACTATTAGCATGACAAGAGTTGTAAAAAGACTTTTTTAAAGCTGGACTCACAGAAACTAATACCTACATTCCTAGAGGTGTTAAGATTTAAGCAATACACCAGAAATCAATTCACTGAATAGCAGGCAATGCTGAGTCAGCCTTCTTTATATGGATAATGACCAACAAAAATGTCCAGCCATTACATTAACAAGCTGCTGTTCAAGACCATCATAATACGGAGTAACTAACATGCACGACATATGACAGCCTTTGACAGCTGAATGCTGCATTTTTAACAAAATAAAAGAGTCAAAGACACACCCATCCATGAAATAAAAAGACAGAAAGCATTAGGCTTCCTGTCCAAACTGGTCCAGGAAAATTTTGAAGGTCTTCCAATTTGAGACACTGTCATCAAATATCCCAATTCCACACCTCCAGTCTAGAAAACAATTTTGCAGCATTAAGACAGAAAACATAAATTAAGAATTTAATCTAGTTCAATATTAGTCACACAAAACTAAAACTTATTTTTGAAAAAAAAAAAAAACTGAAATCCTCATGAAATACTATAAAAAAAAGGTTGCTCTTGACAAGAGGGATAATGAAGTCAAAACAAAATACAGCTTCCCATTTGCTATGAGGAAAAACATCTACATCCCCAATGCTACCGTGCACTATAGTAACACACTTTGGTGTGACCACAAAGTCTTACTCTTAACTCATAATTTTTTTCTCTAAGAAAAGGCCAACTCAAAGTTGCACATGTCTTACCTCCATAATCTTTGTTCTTAACATCCAAGTACGAATCAGGAAGAACCCAGCGGACTCGGGGAAGTCCTGTGGAGAAAAAGAAAACACCATAATTTTAGCTTTCTTAAAGGCAAGAGCAGAATCTAGAAATAAAAGAAAATGAGTACCTTTGAGCTGGTGTGAAAGCTCTTCAGACACTAGAGCCCCAAATGCATAGTAGCACCTTGTTGAAACTGAGTAGATCTTCATCCTTGCTTCTTCCTCACTGTAAGAGAGACAAAGAAACTATAACAAACAATATCAACCAGTACAAGTATCTGAACCGGATAATTCTCTTCACATGCACACCTTAAACAACAAAGGTCAGAAGTTAAAAAAGGGCACAAGCAGACTCCTCAATTCCAACATAAAACACTCCAACTGTCATAGGTTATCACCTTTACGAAACTCAACACAGAAAACTAATTTAGCTTTCACGTGCAGATCCTCTGAAATTATTGTCACTAATTTATACAATACATACAAGCAATAGTTGCTTCCCAAAATTATCTCAGACCATGCAACTAAAAGGCTTACGTTGTAGCAAAGTCAGGTAACAAATTAACCATTATCCTATCAATATGAACTTCAACATGTCTGACAAAGTGCAAAGCAGAAAACTTACAACAATAAAATCACAAAACTGACAAAGGAAGAACAAAAAGTATAAAGATTCACCACTCTCACTAAATCACAACTCTTGTCGACGTCTTATCAGAACCTGCTCTGCCAAAAGTTTATGTATTAACATGAATTAACAGAACTCGACTTACCAAAAAACGATTAAAACAAATGAATTGAGAAAATTATCATCACAGACTCACAAGATAGAGTAGTACCTTTATTCGAATAAATATGCTAGGGAAAAAAATAGAGAGATATATAACATAACAAGTAGTACTTCCCCAGTTCTCAATGAGAAAAACACAAAAAATTTCAGAAGCAATCCGCTATGACAACCAAAAAAAAGCAGCAATTTTTACACAACTAAAAAGAAAACCCATCTTTCACAATGAAAAAAAAAAGGAGAATAAAAATACATCAAAAGAAACATAAAAAATTCAAAATTTTCAACAATTTTATCCTGACCTGCCGACAACCATGGCTAGGGTTTTAATATAGCTATCAATAATCTCATCCCTAGTGGGCTCTCCTTCGGGCGGCTCCATGACAACGAGCCAGTGCTCGAAATCACACCCATCAAGCAAAATCGTTTCCTTGGGCGGCCGGTTCGACCAGTTGGGGTTGGGGTCATTGACCGAAGAAGATGCGGGACGTGTCGCTAGTCCGCGAACTGTCGGTCCATTTATGCCACTAAACCGGCCGACGCTCAAGGCGGTCAAGGGACGGAGGCGGTTGAGAAAGAGTGTAGAGAGAGAAGGGGAGGGGAACTTGGAAGAGAGGGAAAGAGAAGAAAACGATCGAGAGAAGATGGATGCTATGGCTTTAGAGTTGGAGAGAAAAGAGCCAGAGAAGACGCGGGTCGCCATTTCTCCAAAACCCTGAGAGAGAGAAACGAACAGAGAGAATCAAACGATAGGGTTTATGGGGAGGGTCTTTTTTAGAAAAATGGAGAGAAAAAGGAAAGACCCCTGGGTTTTAGTGAAATTGCGTTGGGCTTTTTTTAAAAAAAAAAAAATTTCATTTTGTTAAAAAAAAAAAAAAGAATTTTTTATTTAACTACTTTTCCTTTTTTTGCCAGGATTTTTTTTGAGCTTGAATACCCTCAAATATTGAAATTAATCAAATTTATCTCTAATAAATATTGAAATTTATCACATTATAACTCTTTAAATCCTTAAAATGTATTAAGGAATATCTCTGAAACAGCTTCATATTTTTTTTAAATCACATAAATATATAGTTGTTTTCTTGTTTTTTGCATTTTACCTTTGAAGCCTTTGTAAATGATAAATGAATGGAATGGCTGACGGTTGCCAGAGAATTCTTTGAGCCTTTGGTCCAATCTCTTGCAAGGAAGCCGAATGAACTCGGCCCAAGTTAGCCCATTTATTATATTGGGCTCGATTGTAAAGAACAAGAATTCTCACCGTGGTGGATATAATGTCAAGTAGCTTAACGAAAGTTTCATGGTTCTGTTAGTAACCTTTGCGCCAATTAGCTTAACTTATAAGCGAAGTGTCATCACTGGATAGGCTTAGAATTAAACTCTTCTCGACCCAAAATAGAAAATGGGGGTTCATACTTGGTGCTAAAGATTGCTTGTTTCAATCATATAGATCACATATTCAATAAGCTTTCAGCCAGTAAATGGGTATATTATAGCATTCTTCAACTAAACTGTTGAGCTGTCAGTTAAGGTGGGGAAAGATGGTGAGGCCACCAACACCAAACCCTGGAGAGTCAATATGCAGCTCACCTGAAAAAACTTCACACAAGAAGAAACTCAATTTCTTTCTTTGGTTTTCTTGTAACTCTCTAACTTATCATCAAATCCCACCAAAATTCCCATTTGCTTGAAGAAAATATTGCAAAGCAAAACCAAGTCAAGTCCATGCCTAAAACCTCCTAAAAATGCTTAAGCCCATGCATGCTAATTTTCAACTTTTGGCTTTTCTTGCTTTAGCTTGTGTGCTAACACACAATTTGGTGTGTTAGTTCATCTCCTAGTTCTTATTCAGCATACCTCACATAATCTATTTTTCTCACTTTTCATTCACTTTCTGATCTCTACAAGTTTCCCACAATGGAGTTGCCAGTGAAGGCACCGGTTTCCTGTAGCCGGAAAACTTTATGCAGATTAGAAGCTAAAAATCTGTCCTACAAGTTGTGCAGTAAATTTGATGAGTTCAGTTCGGTTTGTTGTGGTGTGACTTCAGAGAAAGCTCCCAAGTACATTTTGAAGGATGTAAGTTGTGAAGCTAGGCCTAGACAAATTACTGCAATTGCTGGTCCTAGTGGAGCAGGAAAAACTACTTTGCTTGAGATTCTTGCTGGGAAAATACCATCGCGGAACGTGTCAGGAAAAGTGCTTGTCAATGACAGGCCTATGGATGCTAAACGTTTCCGGAGAATTTCGGGGTTTGTCACCCAAGATGATGCACTATTTCCATTACTTACAGTTGAAGAAACATTGATGTATAGTGCACTTCTAAGGCTACCCGGTGGACGAAAACATGCTGTCACCAGAGTCAGAGGGCTGTTGAAAGAGCTTGGACTGGATCACGTTGCAAGTTCAAGAATTGGCGGAGGATCAAATTGTGGCATTTCAGGTGGTGAAAGAAGAAGAGTTTCTATTGGAGTTGATCTAGTTCATGATCCTGCCGTTGTTTTGATTGATGAACCAACTTCAGGATTGGATTCAGCTTCTGCTCTCCATGTAACAACATTGCTTAAATCCATGGTGGTTAATCAAGGTAAGACAATTATTTTAACAATTCACCAGCCTGGTTTTCGAATTCTGGGGCTGTTTGATCGGCTTGTTTTGCTTTCAAATGGATTTGTCGTTCATAATGGAACATTAAATCTTCTTGAAGAGAGGCTTAAGTTTGCTGGCCACCGCATTCCTCGCCATGTTAATGTGCTAGAATTTGCCATTGATGTCATAGACAGTCTGGTCATACCAACTTCAGAAACTCTGGTAAACCAGTCCAATCTCCAGACAAGAAACAGTGAACTGAGGCTTGCTTGTTCCAATAATTGTGAAGAAAAGCCTCTTTCCTATCCCAACTCTCAATTCCAGGAGGTCTTAATACTAGGACAAAGATTTTACTACAACATATTTAGGACCAAGCAACTTTTTGCCACAAGAGTTATACAAGCCCTGGTAGCCGGATTAGTACTTGGAACCATATACTTGAATGTTGGCGATGATACAGGACAGGTTGCGCTCCAAACCCGAATCGGATTCTTTGCTTTCAGCCTTACATTCTTGTTATCATCCACAACAGAAGGCCTACCAATTTTCCTGCAAGAGAGAAGAATTTTAATGAGAGAAACTTCAAGAGGAGCTTATAGAGTTTCTTCCTATGTTTTAGCAAACACCATCATCTTCATTCCTTTTCTTTTGATGGTTGGTCTTCTCTTCACCACTCCAGTTTACTGGCTGATTGGCTTGAGAAGGGAAATTGATGGGTTTCTCTACTTTTCCCTAGTGGTTTGGACGGTTCTTCTGATGTCCAATTCTTTTGTGGCTTGTTTCAGTGCTCTGGTTCCAAATTTCATCATGGGAACATCAGTGATTTCAGGCCTTATGGGTTCATTCTTTCTCTTTTCTGGGTATTTTATATCCAAGGATAACATTCCTGATTACTGGATTTTCATGCATTATTTGAGTATGTTTAAGTACCCATTTGAGTGTTTTATGATAAATGAATATGGAGGAGAACTAGGGAAAAGAAGGTGCTTAGAATTTAAGGAAGGTGAATGCAGTTTATATGGCAGTGGGTTCTTAAAGCAGCAAGATCTGAAACAGTCACAGAAATGGAGCAATTTAGCTTTGATGCTGTGTTTCATCATCAGCTACAGAGTGCTTTGTTTTTTCATCTTGTGGTATAGATGTTACCGAGGTAGAAAATAGATAGAATTTTTACTGCAAGAGAGACATATTATTTATGTTTCTTCCTTTTCCTTTTACTTTATTCTTTTGCTCAATATTTTTTAAATAATAATCAAACCAATGTATGATCTTTATATAAAGTTCATTGACATAAGGAATTGTAGCCTACACTTATGCTTGAAATAAATGGAAGCTAGCTCAGGATTAATTTGAGATAAAAGAGTAAAACTAAATGTACACAATTCAAGTTTTGTCCTCTAGGCGTAGCGCAGGCGGTCTGAGATACACTTAAAATTTTCAAACCATTTTAATTTCAAGTAACAATAGAGAACAAGTGTTGGTTGTTTTGTAGGTAAAGTTTCTCACTCCCTTTCAAAACCTTTAAAAAGAAAGTGTACGGCACTAAAAGTGTCTTTCAGATCAACAGCTGAGATCTCATGTATGTTTGCCAGCACCGGCTTCCTTATTCTCTGTATGTCCCAATCACATGAACAAGCGCGTAAACTCCCACTGGTTTCAGCATTCCCTTAATTAATACGTATAAGCTGAGTAAACGAAAGAGAGGAACAGTTCCTCCAAACCAGAAAGAAAACAGACACTATAGAAAGATAATATAAATAAAGAACAAAAGAGAAAAGCTAAGTGAGCTCAGAAAAAAAAAAAAAAAGAATCAAAGATTTAAATTACCTTCAGGATATTACACAAATTTTACATCAAAGATAGTCTCGCACATTTAAAAAAGGAAGTCTCTCTAGGTTAGCACTCTATATGCACTTGCAATGCTTTTAAAAAAAAAAACTTATACTGATTCTTGCCAAAAAAAAAAAAAAAAAAAAAAGAATCGTACATAAAACAGTGACCTAAATATACCTTCAAAACAATATAATAGATCTAATTGCTTCGGTCGTATATAGAATTGTAGGTCATGGTAGCATAAGATGTTATATTTCCTGAAGAGAAAGATGAATGATCAAGCTTGCTGGAGTCTCCAGATTCAGCAGAAGATTTGTTCTTCATATCGCCCTTGTCACCTTTCAAGCCTAATAACTCAGAAAGAAGGCCAGGTTTTGATATCTTCTCTTTATCTACATCTATCTCTCCAAGGAGCATCTTGACGATAGTAGACATGGATGGTCTGAGTTTCGGCATATCTTGTGTGCAGAGGAGTGCAATCTTCAGATATCTGTGAGCCTCTTCAACATCATAATCCCCATTCAATGAGGCATCAACCAATCCCGCCAGCTTCCCTCTCTCATGCTGTTCCCATGCCTACAGATAGCATATCACCTTAAAAAATGTTTTTCAAGATTCTAAATCTACTGCAAGAGATTAAATTAAAAGTACATGACCCTAAAGGCCATTAAAGTTCAGTATCACAAGAACAAAAGCCGTTCCAATATAATGATGTACAAATGCATACCATTTCAAGGAGATATTGTTCTTCAAAAGGTAACCGCTTGTTTGTGTTGCACCTCCCACTGACAATTTCCAGCAGCAGAACACCAAAACTGTATATATCTGCTTTCCTTGTCAATTGACCTCGTATGGCATACTCAGGTGCCAGATAACCTCTAAAGAAACCAAATAAGGACGTATGAGACCAACAGATGAGGTCAAAGAAAATTGATAGAATTATGAAAATGAAAATATAAATTGTGAGGCAATCCAAATCCAAGGCAACCCACTTGGCAGCCGATAGCAGACTTGTATCAGCCTGGCTAGAAGTTGTACCATGTCAAACAGTTTCATGCAATTAGATCTGAATAAACAAGATCCTATAATATTTTTTTGCAACATGTCTAAGCTATATCATCTCCAAAGTTGCCTAATATATATCAACTTCATGCAAGAGACTGATATCAGATAGTAAAGTCAATTTTTCACCTTTGAGTATCAAACAATAACCAAAGAGGCTTTAACTAGAAGGTGAGAAACTTACTCTGTTCCAGCAACACGAGTACTGATATGAGTCTCGTTGGCTGGAAAAAGCTTTGCAAGACCAAAATCTGAAATTATGGGTGTAAGATCTTTATCGAGGAGTATATTGCTTGCTTTGATATCTCTATGAACAACATGTGGCTGAACCTCCTCATGAAGGAAAGCAAGCCCCTTAGCAATGCCAATGCAAATATCACGGCGTGTATGCCAATTGAATTGGATACTGCTGTGACCTCTACCTGAAGAAGAATAACTTATTAACTAGACAGTTGACAAACTCAAAAAGGAAAAAGTATGTATATACCTACAGCAGCTTACCAAGAAGTGTTTGCGCTAGACTGTTATTCTCAAGATAGCCGTAGACCAAAATCCTATGGTTATCTTCCACGCAACAACCATACAACTCAACCAGGTTTTCATGTTTTATATCAGCGATCACATTTATTTCTGTCAAGAACTCTCGCACCCCTTGCCTTGAGTTAGCTGATAGCACCTTTATAGCAGCCAGAGTGCCATCTTTCAACCTCCCCTGTTCATTGACTAGAGTTTCTAAAAGGAGCCAATGGTTGGAAGTTGAAACTAAATGAAGTATGCAATTAAGTATTTCTACACAAGGTTTGAGAATATCACACATGTGCAATCACCTTGTAGACAGAACCAAAACCTCCCTGTCCAATTTTATTAGCTAGACTGAAATTTTCAGTTGCCATTCGTAACTCTTTGTAACTGTACATGTTTGTATTTTGAATGCCTGAAACATCTGCACTGACGTAAATGCATTAGACCCTTTTTGACACACATAAAGCAAATTGAGGCTAAAGTTTTGTGAATATGAAACAATGCATGATTCCATATCAGATGTAAAAAGACGACATCCTGTGAGTATTTCACAACATTAGTCCTTCCCACATATAACAAACTCTTCAGTTAATCATGGTAGAGGCTGCTAATCTAAGTGCTTAAAGTTTCATCCACAAAGCCAATCCAGTTTACTGAAGGCCCCAGCTGAAACATTTCAATTCCATGAGAATATGCTCAATGCTTTACCTTCATTTACGTCTGCTGCGTGTGGAGGCAAGGAAGCTCTCTTCCTTCTGAAAAATAAAGAGAGACAAGTCATCAGCAGCTGCTTTCAGTGAACCACCTCTGCAACTCAAATTAATCCTTTGCCCTGTATAAAGCATTAATCAGAGAATACTCATCATGTGACCAAAAAGAATTTACTCTTGTTTCACTAAAATCAGATTAACCATCGCAAAAGGAGAAAGAACAAAGGTAAATCTGCCACCCAAAGATAATGGTCATCTGACTATAATCAACATTATCAATAATTCAATGTTATTTATCATCTGCTACATTTTCCATAGAAGGAGCAGCGAAAAGCAGAAAAAAGAAATGTAAACTTAGTTTATGCATGCAACCATAAACCCTTTAAATCAATATCTCATACACACTCGTAACTTACCAATAGGAAAACTGGTAAATTGCAAGTCTTTGCCGCAGACCCACAAGCAGTCAACTATCGTAACTTTCAGAGAGCGTCCAGATTCTTTGACAACTACTAAATTAAACCTGGAATTCATACATAATTTTATTGATTTGATCGGCTTCAGAAAGCTATCAAATTAAGAACTTACATAGACAAAACATATACATTGAAAGGGTATGAAAAATGTACGAGGCCATCTCCAACAAGCATACAGTAAATTTTAAGCAGAGTCATAGAATTCCAATATTCATAGAGAAAAAACTAGAACAAAATTTAGCTGTTAAGCAGCATCTTATCTGATGTCCTAAACTACATCAGAAAATAAAGAAATTGCTGAAGGATCCAATACAGAGACAGTTTTAGTTCATTTCTTTACTAAGAAAAGAATAAAGATCCCACATAAACAGATTTGAAATTCCATAAATTCATTAGAGCACTGCCAGGGCGAATTATGATTATTGTAATGATCAAATAAATACACAAATTTAGAGGAATTATTAGTTATGTAGGATCATAAACGAATCTACAAAAAATTCAATCTTGACAAAGATCCTTGCTCAAAATTATTATGATCTAACTGCATAACTGCTCATATTCCACGATGAATACAGTATCTCTGCTTGCTCAGAAGGAAAAACAATAAAAAAAAAGAGCTCCTTGAATCTTGAGCTACTCATAAGATAGAACCCAGAAAAATCAAGTTGAATGCAAGGAGATGAAAGAGTTTGACTACCAAAGTTACACAACCCAGAATTCAACTTTCTTTTCTGTTCCAACTTTTCTTCCAACCAAACACGAAAGCATACGGCAAAAGAAAAAAACACAACAAGCGGGAGAAACTCACTTCAGATGTTGCAGAAAATGGAGGAAAATAAGAGAGGAGGATAAACTGTTGGAGCTCTTGCGTAATGATAGAGCTGCTATAAGTTGCAAGGACTCGTCTTTCCGGAGGTACGAACTTGAAATGTCAAAAATACAGCCTTTCAAGTTGTTCGGATATTTTAATTTAGAGGGGGGGGGGGGGGGGGGGTGGTGGTGGGGGGGTGTGGTGGGAGAGGTGGGGTGGGGGCGGCCGGGGCCCGCGTGGGGAGGGGAGGGGGAGGGGTTTTTTAACACAGACGTACCCTAAGATTTAATATTTTATCTCTTAAATGAAAGGTTTAAAAAAATATATAGTTACCTCCCCTAAATTATTAATTAACTATACAATTTTATATATAAAACTATAATACCCTTAATTACTTTAAAATAAGATATAAAAGACTTAATTTATATTTATTTAAAAATTAAAAATTTAATTAATAATAATTTTACTTTACGTGTACTTAATATTTATGAAATTAAAAATTTAAATAATGATAATTTAACTTGATAATTTTAATTTATATTTATTTAATATTTATTCAAAGTAACAATTTAATTTTTATTCATGTATCATACTTATTCAAATCTCAAATTCTAATATACAAAATCATTGCATTTTTTATTTCCCTCTTTTACAAATTTTCCGGCAATAAATTATATTTTTATATTTTATTAAATAACTTTACAGCCTTATCAATCTCACTCTTCTTACAAAAATACTTTAATACAAGATTTATGTTATACATATTCATATTAAATTTATACTTCAATATCAATCTTATGATTCGTAAAGTAAATGTAAAATTTTGGGGTTACACAAAAAGTTTGATGAAATTACGCAATGACAGAAAATTATATAAAATATCAATATGAGTAAATTGCTGATTTTAAATATCATTAAATAAATTTTTAATTTAAATAAATATAAATTATAGTTGTCATTAATCAAAATTTTAATTATTTTAATTTTTTAAACATCAAATAAATTGAAATTGAGTTTTTTAAAGTTTATTTTGAAGTAATTAAGGGTATTATAGTTATTTTAAGTAAAAATACTTAGTCAATTGACGGTTCAAGGGACGTAAGTATGTCTTTTTTTAAAACTTTTATTTAAGTGTTAAAATCGCAAATTTCAAAAAAGGTATATGTTAAAAACACATTTAATTTAATTTTAATTTTAATTTATGATACTATTCGTTGTTAGATCTAAGCTTAATTATTTTATCTATAATTATTTTATGGTATTTTATTTTCTTTGTATTCTAATTTTGCTTCAAAGAAGATTTATAATGTTTTTTTTTTAATATTTTATTTACAATATACCAATATTACATTAAAATTCGATCAAAAATTTGTGATGGGATTGTATATAGTACAATTTGGATAATTACACTCAATTTGAGTGATATCTACCAATATTACATCAAAATTCTATTAAAAATTTATAATGAGATCGCATATAATACAATCTAAATAATTACACTTAATTTGAATGATATGTACCAATATTATATTGAAATTCTATGAAAAATTTGTAATAGGATCACATATAACACAATCCAAATAGGTACATTCAATTTGAGTAATATCTACTCTCACCCATAAAGAAAAATTTATCCATACTTAATATAATAAGCCTCACATATGTGACGGATATTATTTTTTATAATTGAAAAATGAGTTTTGCTGACTATAGTTAGCAAAGGTCAAAGGCTGGACTCTAAAATAATAATCCACTCTGACAAATTCCAAGTGGCTAGAGGATTTATAACGTTAATATTATTCTATTGGATTAGATTGAAACTCTCTCATCTTTCCACGTAAATATTATTACGATATATTCCAACTGGTTTAAGAAATTTCGCTCGACCACCCCTTAAAATAAAAAAAAAGGAATTATAACATATGTGTTGTTAAATTTTGACTCAAACTCTAGACTGACATTAAAAAGAAATTATAGTAATTAATTGATAAGTCTTACAACTAATCACATGTATGGTCTGTTTTGTAAAGTAAATACTAATTTTCAGTTCTTATTTGAGATGCAAAAAAAACACAAATATAATGCAGTATATATATATATATATATTTTTTTAAAAATAATAATAAGTTATACTTTGGTAAATTTTTTGTGAGTCTTATTGCCTGCAGTGAAATAGGTTTATTTTTTAATTATAGAAAATAATATTTATTATATATCAAGTTTATTGTATTTAAATATAAATAAATTTTTTTTTTACGTATGAAAATAAAATATTTTTTAAATTAGATAAAAATATTTACATGATATTATATGTGATTTTATTATAAATTTTATTATATTTTTTTACGTAATATTAATAATGTGTATGTGTCGGTAATATTAAAAAGGAGAAGAGAGAATAATGATTACATTGATTAAAGATTAAAGATAAGTATTAATCTCACAAAGTACGTGCAGCAGGCACAGTTGGTCTAATTAGTTACTTTTATTTTCAGAATAATCTTTATTATGATCTCAAATTCAATTTTTTTTATATGAGTCTTAAATAATAATTTGTTTTTAATTTGTCAATATAATTATTATAAATACAGATAAAACTTCAGTAATTATAATTAAAAAAATATTTAAAATTAACCATAAAAATCTTTGGTCTTTTCAAATATTAATATATTTTCGTGAAAATATATGTCTGTCTTGGTCTCGGCTTGGGCAGGCTTGACCGTTGTATTACATCAGATGAGCGTCAGGTCAACGAAGAATGATGACGCTCATAAGCTTTCCAGCCTGCCGACGCGGGCAACGTTTGAAGTTGTAGCCGCCTTTGAAATTAGAATCGTTAGATTTGGAAAAATATAAAAATCGGGGTAAGACAAGTGCCTTTTAATTAGAGAGACGGAGAGTATAGACTGGTCTAAAATTAAGAAAATTATTATTATTTATACAGTATGAACCTCAAACAATTTATTGGGACTGTAGTACAAGTCGAATTGGCAATTTATTACTTCAAAAATTTTCTATCTTGACCTGAGCTGACCCCAAATTTAAAGCTAACGCCAGCTGCTTTCCCTCTCAAATCTCAATTATAAAACTTTTGAGACCACAACAATTCTTTAATTAATCCACAGTTTTTGCAGGCCTGACTTTCTGGCTTTTGTAAGGACACAATCAAATGTATAGAGTTATATATCATTTTCATTATGTTAAATTTTGATGAGCTCGAAACTAATAATTCTAATAAGATACACCTCTGACACGCTATTAATTAAGATATTTTAAAAAATTAAAAGTAATTAAACATGTGTTGTTTCATCCTCAATGCCTGGCCGCCAAAATTGATTGGTAATTTGATACATATAATGTAATTAACCGAATATATATTATATAAATAGGTGTGAATTGAGATGATAGCAATTAGCATCCAAAATTTTGATTTTTCTTCACGTTTCTCAAAAGGGTGTGTACGTGTTTCCTAAGGGTTTGTTTGGTTTTTATTGACTGCAGGATTAAAAGTCAGCTTACTTCAAAAGATCCAACATATATCATCATCGCGGAAATTAATAAATTTGCATTGCTTATTAGAGTTAAAAGATTTAATAAGAAAATGACAAATGTTTAAAAAAAAAAAAAAAAGAAAAGAAAAGAAAAGAAAAGAAAAAAGCCATCTTATTTAGTGAAAAGTAGCTATGTAATTGGTTTGAAATAGTAGTATCGATTCAATTAGTGAGAAATAAAAGACATTTTACACAATAATAATTCAGTGCTTTCTACAATAGTTGTAGTCGTACCCAATAAAATATTACTATCTGAGAATATTTACGTTACAAATTGTTTTATTGTATAATTTTTAATTTCTTTCTTTTTAGAATTTTATAATTTTAAATGTAACTTATAAACATAAATGGGAAAAAGGATTGAGACGTCCAAACTAAAAAAGTTAGAGTATATTAATAAAGTAAAAAAGGTACTACAATATCATAATTGAATAGTTACAAACTAACGGCCAACCAACCAACCAACCAAACAAAAAAGCACTACAATAGGCAAGGTCTCATTAGCTTTTGAAGGATCGAATGGTGGAATTTAATTGGTTTTAATACTATATTGCCTTCCTTGAACTACCATAAAATTAAATCTGATTCGTAAACACTGATCTGAAGACCCACACGACCACAACCATTCAACTTCTTTTGAAATGTCAAAACCATGAAGTAATAAGGATAAATTTTGTCAGACCTACTCTTGACAAATTGCAAATAATAAGAGCACACTTCTGATAAAATTAATAATAATGAAATAGTAAATATATATTTCTTTTCATTTTGTTTTGATTAAAAATTTGCTTTTATTTTAATTAATAAACTTGGAAAATATTCTAAGTCATTGTATTATCGATCATCTTGATGCAGTTAACAAGATTGCAAACTACCTTTTTTTTTTTTCTTTGGAAATTGGGATTTTTTTTTTTTTTTTTTTTTTGGGAAATTGGGATCTTCCTAGTAGACCACACCACTCATACATCAAGCGTAGCAGTCACTTCACCTCTGAAAAATTTCTGATCTTCCCAGCAGCAAGGATGTTGATGTTGTACAAACCGGCGTTCTCTTCCCTATCTCAGTTTTCAACGCCTCAATTTCTCTTTTTTACCATATAATAAGAGGTTTTATGAACTTGGTCGACAATTTTCTACAACACCATAACAATTCAAGCATGCGATGCCCCTCATATTAATCAATGGATTAATATCGCAGTAACCGCTCCAAATCATTTGGGGGTTAATGTTGGTGGTGATGTGAAGAGTCCTGACTTGTCTAGCTACTCCGTTGCTCTCCTCTTCTTCGAGCTACTGCAAGACGATCCAATTTTGTTGACAGATGAATTACTACTCCTTTCAATTATTTTAACAGTAAACACATCTAACAATAAAGTCACTATCAAATTTTACGTAAAACAGTTTAACTACGTAGTGACACTTCATGAACTCATTTATTTATAAACAAACTATTGTACAAACCCGGCCGCAGTGTGAGTCCATATTCAAACATGAATTCAGCTTTCCATTTCACCTCTCTAGCACATATAGTAGTAATTGGAACATAGACTAGGAGTCTAGTAGTAGCTGGGTGATAACAGGAAACACTCACACAAGCTTCTTTACATGCGACTGAAAAGCATTATCTTTGCTAGCTCTAGTGCTTTGTTGCGACCAAAAAACTTCTCCACAGTTGCCAGTGCAAACTCCATGGAAGTTCCTGGCCCTCTGCTGCTGATGAGGTTGCCATCAACCACAACCCTGTTCTCAATTTCACTCTGATCTGACAGCTTGTTGCACATTGCAGGAAAAGCTGTAGCTTTCTTACCCTGAAAAGAAATTAAACATATGTTTCAATTGGAAGCACTGTACAGGGAACAACATCTAATGATCTGAATTGGAAGATTATGCAATTAGAAACCAGCATTTAGAGTTGGAAGACATAACACCTTAGACTAGAGCCACAATTCTAAATGAAAACAATGCTATTTATGAAGCAGCAGGACTAGTTGTGTTTGTAATTTGTTAGCAAACAGCACATAATTCATCAGTTACTACACAATATGAGATAAGACCAGGTTGTGCATCATTTATAAAAGCACAAAAGACTACTATATCTTCCTTCAAGCTCAGAGTAAGTGGTTCAACTAAGGAAGAAAATACTTAACCAAATATAGTAAAAGTAATACCTTGAGTAAGCCATGGGGCTCCAACACTAGAGCTGGGGATGCACATATAGCACCATAAGGTTTATTTGACTCCTTTTGCTTCTTTAGCATAGTAACCAATTTCTCTGACTTTGCAAATGCTTGAGCACCACCAAGTCCGCCCTGCAGATAGGTACAATGTAGTTAGTTCAGCCAATAATTTGGTAAAGACTATAGAACAAGAATGTACCCACTTACTGGCAAGACAATCAAGTCAAATGAAAGTTTAGAAGCCTCGTCAAGGAGCACATCTGCCACTAATTTAACTTGTCGGGAAGCCAAAATTTCTAGTTTATCCTCAACTGAGGCAACCACAACATTTGCTTTAGCTCGTCGCAGAATATCAATAATCATGACAGCTTCCATTTCCTCTGAGCCATTTGCAATAGGTACAAGAACCTAGAAGGAAAGAAATTAAAAGATTCAATAGAAACTTTCATTATAGCAAAGTAGCAAGTCACATCACAATTTCATGATAATTACGGAAGATCAGACTGTAATGTTACACATTTTGGAACAGTCTAGTTGAAACTTGAAAAAGCTTTTCCCCAGGATTCCGCTCCACAATTGATGCACATTCAAACAATTCAATAACAACAAATGCAAAAGAAATAATGCGGGGATGTAAATCTATTGCATTAAATAGTAAAACTTAAACTTTCAAAAAATAAACTATATTCACTATTTTAAAAAGCAATTGGATCTATTAAAATATCAAACAAGGACCAGCTTGGTATTTGCAGAGCTCATGTGAAAAGGAAGCCTGGAGCATTTGGAGGTATTGAGCATTGCATATTGAACTCAAGTCAGGGATCCTACAGACCTTATGTCCAGTTTTAGTTTTCACTTCATTGAACTACAATGTCCTCCTTTCAAGTAGTTAATAGCCTGGATTTTGTCTTTACATTGTTTTTCTCCTCTAGATTCTCTCCCCAACCAAAGCCCCCAGCCAAACAGAAAACCCCTTTTGGCCGCCTTTTTCTGCCACTTATTCATCATAAAAACAAATTGACCACCTCCAACATGTTAAACAAACAATTTAAGCCAATCATATATATTATGCTGAATGTGTATGAAAGATAACTCAGGTTCTATATTCTGTTGAACATGTATGAATAAAAAACATGAGAGAAAAGCAAACATATGATATTGAATGTCCAATGTCACCTGAGGGCAATTATCAAATGTCCACTGCATTGGATTGATTTCAGTAATAGAATATTCATCCCCATGGTTTGAACGCATCACCTAACCACAAGATGATAGTAAAGATTCATGCACGAGAAAGATAAAGTTGAGAGACAAATAATACCAGAAAAATAAAAATAATTGCATTAAAGAGAATTGATCAGCGAAAACATGAAGCTTAATCAATGCATACTCTAGAAATTGGTTTCAAAACCTTAAGTGGACCAGCAGCATAAAGCACCGAATGAATACCTAAAGCAAGTAGTTAAAAATTCCCCCTGACCTAGTGTTATTGAGTTGACAACCTTCCAATTAGATACATCTGATGAACTTATTTGAATGGATTTTCCACATATTCCTAACTAAGAAACCTCTAAAATTTCATTAAATTGAAGCACTAAAGATAAAGTTGATACCAGCGGCCCAGAAACTTCAGCAGCTTTTTCTTTTCCATACAATTGCTCAACCAGTGCAACAGCAAACTCCATGGTAGTGCCAGGTCCACGACTAGTAACAACTTTGCCATCCTGCTGAACTCTTGATTCAACAGTTGATGCACAAGCAGGTGCTAATTGCTCCATAAATGATGGATAACAAGTGGCCTATAGAAAATGAATATCCACTTAAATTTGAACTTAATAATCATTGACAAGAAGAAAACTCAACTCTAACATAAATATTAGTGAGATTCCCAAAATAAAAGTATGAAACATCAGAACTGTTATTTAATCCTTACCTTCAATCCCTTCAACAAGCCCCAAGACCCCAGCGCCACAGCTGGCGAAGCACAGACGGCAGCATAAAGCCGTCCATCCGAAGCCTGTTTCTTCACCATGCTTTCTAGTTCTCCACAGTCTTTCAGATTGGTAGCACCTGGCATGCCACCCTATAGTGAATAATTAATAAAACAAATAAACAAAGACAAAGAATCAGCCAACTCAATAAATAATTCAAAAAAACAGCAATAAAAGAAACTGAGAAGTATGAATACGCATACAGGATTAAACACAGAAATGCATTTCACAGACTACAAAATTCAGAACTTAAAATGTAAAAGAATCGGATAAAAGGATCCTCCGGTCAAAGCGCTGATAAACAATGAAAAGAAAAGAAAGAACGCACGGGGCATTTTAGACATCCCATCATTTAAATGTCACTGTTTGTGTTTTATGTATAATCCTATGCAAAAATTTACTACTATGTAAACAATTTTTTAAAAAGAAAAAAATTACATTATAACTTAATATTCAGTTTTGGTAACAATCATCCAACATTATAAAAATATGTCAAAAATTCATATGCCTATAGTAGAAATATTAGCTCCGACACGTACAGGAAGAGCAATAAGATCGAAGACGGCGTCGCGACAATCCGAAACAAGAGCATCAGCGACAATCTTGACACCATGACACGCGTCAACACGAAGCTGTTTCTCCACAGACGCGACCGTGACGTCAGCTCCGGACCTTCTCAAAACATCGATGGTTATCACCGCCTCCATCGGCTCACTCCCGTTGGCAATCGGTACCAAAACCTAAAACGAAAGAAAAAAATAAACAGCGCACGTTGAAAGAAACAAAACGATAAACCAAAAGAAAAGAAGAAGAGAGCTTACTTTTCTGGAAGTGGAAGCCATTGTAGCTGTCGGTGTAAAGGAGAAGAAGCGATTGTTCAAGGAAGGGATTTGTTTGGGAAGAAAATGATTCGTGAGAGGAGAGTGACGAAGAAGGGAGTGAGGAGTGAGGTGGCGTAAATTTATTAATGGCATTTTTTTTTTCTGTTACAGTTTATTATCTAATAATCTAGAGACATCGTTAGAGTAGGCGCTCGTGGCAGCGGAACAGTGTTTTAGAGATTGGGGACATGGCTTAAATTGTTGGGCTTTCTGGCCCGGATCTGCCTGCCATTTGCGTTGGACCAGAATACTAACTAATGGGCCAGGCTTTTTTGGAAAAGGCCCAAGTTTCTTTAAAGATAGAAAAGTGCACGAAACCTTTTAACCGAATAAAAATATTTTAATTTTTTTAATCATGCATTTAGCGTTTCCGATAATGATTTTGTGATTCGAAACTCCTGGAAAGAGACGTTGCCTAATTATTATAGATGATTGTTACTTATTCCTTACATTGAAATCGTAAGGTAAATTTGAAAATATTATTTATGTTGTTATTAACTTATCACTAACCGTATTAAACTTCTGATGTACTTCCAAGTATTAAAAATTACCCAACAAAAAAAAAAAAGAAATCAACTCGCAAAACATATTTAAAATTTGAAAGATATAACCTCAATCTCAAAGCCTGCTGGAGATAGTTGCATCCCTATTCCTTCCAGACAAGAAAGGAAAACAATAACTCAAAATTCAAATTATTACAAAAAGTGAGTCATGGACATCAAACATTTTGCGGAACATATTTCAGAGATTTACCTGTACTATCTTCAAAATTCTCCAAATACCTAGCTGATCACTAATATAATTTTAAATGAAGAAAGCCAAAATTGTTCTACAGATGAATTGGAACCTCATATCAAGAAAACAAATGAAAAACAACTATTTATTTGCCTCGGACTTTCACATTGAGAGTCCAATGAACCTTTCCTTCTGGCAAGGGAATGGACTTGGGAAGGCGCATAGGCACCTCATATTCTCCAAAAGCTGACAAAGGTAATGGTAGATGCAGATTTTCAGGCTCAATAGACACTGAGAGTTGTCTTGCCACCTAAAATGGTAAACAGTATCAGTGAATAAAAATTAGAGAAATATTAATATAGGATATAATCCATGAAACCTGTGTGTTTTCAAGACTCAACTGGCAATATGTCTAGTTAACAACATAGCTAGTTAAAAAAATTGCTGAAAGCTACATCTCCACGGATTACAATGCGAATTTCAGACAATATGAACAGGCGAAAGTGTTGCACACCATTTGCAGATATCTAATCATACCCTAGTAGAAATTTACCTCTGGCTTGGTAGAGACTGAACTTGATATTATCACCTGTTTGATTTTTACTTATATTTAAGAACCATACAATCATAATGATCTTTGATATTGCTAACCCCAATGGGTTAATCTTTTTGCAAAAAGTCCTATAATCAATTCGCCGTGCCACTCATCTAGAAAAACTTGAAAATTGTGCAGTCTGCAGATCAGATGTAGCTTTTCTTAATCATGAGTAATTTATCTGCTTAAAACACACTTGAAAAAGTTATTTTGTTATTCCAGTTCATGGATAATAAGCAATGCACTAGAAACCTATTAAAAATTAGATTATGTTATAGCCGATAAAACTAGGTTACGCTGATGGCAGTGATCACAAGTAATTGACTGATATTGAGGTCCTTTTGTGCAAGTTGCATGAGTAGTCTACTCCACAAATTTTCTTGCCATATGCCACATTTACATTTTCTGACCAGAAAGAGTAATCTAGAAGCAAATGCTTCTGCTCCTCAAAGTTTTCCTACTCTAATGGCAAATAGACCACACTCATCAATATGCAAAAGCCACCTTTGGCATATTAATAAGCAAAACAACTGTAACAACAAACAACAAAAGAACAGAAGAAAATACCTCGGCTACGAGCTCCTCTTTAGTCACAGGCGAGCGCAATTCTATGGGATCATCTTTTGAAGCACGGGAGCGTAATTTCTCAATATTGGGTAACCTCCTCAATACCTAGAAAAATGCAATATACATCAGATAGCCCAGATCTAAAAGCAAGATAGCATGTATTTAGTTCTTGCTCAAGAGCCTCAAGAAACTTTCTGAAATATAGCTCTGAATTTGACTCCTTAAGAAATCAAGTTATAACATCCTTTCAAAACCTTAAGAAGCTCTACTTTACACCTTTGAGACCAGCATATTGATGCAAACAGAGAGCTAACATCATGAAAGAAATCAAAACAAACTCCGTTTTGAACATACGTTACATATTTCACTCCTATACATAACAAGTACACAATTCAAGCTTGAATCAGGAAATAAGAAAAGGCAAAAGATCAGAAAAATTAAAGATAATTTGCCAAGAATAATCAAAGCTTCAAAGATAGGACACAAACCAGTCGAGCATTCTCCAAGTGCCTTGCTGCCTTTTCATATTCTTTCATCCTATTATCATTGGACTTCTTGACAACTTTAACCTCTTCCTCTTCCTCAGGTTGGTAAATCTGATAAAAGTAGGTCATATAACAAATATTAACAACTTGTTATTCAACTTCAAGATAATATGAATATTTCCAAACCTAGAATTTTGATGAATACACAAGACAGTGTTTTGGAAGATTTAAAGACAATTTCTGCATCACTAGAACTAGATAATTCTCAACTGAAACACAAGAAGTTATGCAGACGAAAGAAAAATGAAATACCCTGCGCTGCTCTCTAATGAGATGAGCATACTTCTCAATATTTGGGACAGCAAGTAATTTGGGCATCAAATGGTTGCGGAAATATCCAGGAGCAACCTTCACCGTCTCACCAGCATTGCCGAGCTTATCTATTTTCTGCACATGTAGGACTTAATAATCAATAAGTAAAAATTTTCGAAAATCCAATTAATCAGAAGACCAAGTAAAAATAAAATACAAAATTAATTCTCCAGTAGAGTCAATTCACTCACTGTTGTGAGAATAACTTCCAACCTCCTGTATCTGACTCCTTGACAAGAAAATAATAAGGGATGATGTAACACGCGATCAGAACTCTCTTTTATAATCCGCGGGAGGGCATTTCTGCCGTGGTGAATATAAGCCATCCAGTGCCGATAGCTAACAATCAACGTCAACCGAAACTTCATTAATCGATTAGCACCATCACATACTACTTTAACACCCAGAAAATAATTAGCCGGATTTTCCAAATATTTTACCAAACTTCGATTCACACTGATAACTCGGAATAAAAAAGAACAAATGTTTAGCCAATTCTTTCATCAAGACCTTTCTCTTTTAAGATACCAATCACTTCAAACATGAGTGTAAGACACATGGAACATGTTCATTAAAATAAACTCACTACGTTAAGGACATAGAATCATGGGTCCTTCTCAGATAACCAATTACAGCGCATTTCATGATTTCAGCTTATTTGGTCAGAAAAGCACTTTCAAACGCACTTCGAAAACAAGTTTCCTACCGCATTGCTACTTTATTAACAACACTTACAGGGGCCGAGAAGGGCTTACCGTTGGGCGGTGGTGAGAGGAAGAACCGACGACTAAGAGATGAACGCGAACACAGCGGATGCAAGGCAACGAGAGAGAGCAGAGGTTTTAGGGCTCGCGGAGCTGGGCTCAAAAAAAATAGAGCCCAACAAAATTTGTCTTTGGGCTTCAGCCCAATGAAGAAGGTCTAAATTCCTGTGCAATTGTAAAAAAAAAAAAACTAAATAAATAAATAATTTAAGACTGCTTTGGCATAAATTACTTTCTGCAAAAGTGCCTGACAATGCTTTACATAAAGTTTTTGTCAAGTGCTTTTTAAAATGTACAGACGTCATCCTTTTCTTATCTAAAAAGCATTTTTTAGGGGAAAAAAAAAGTATAATAAATTATTTTTTAAGATACTTTCCAAGTAATTCTTTCTTTCCTACAATGTCATACTCATTTTAGCACATTTTTTTGACCTTTAATAATGTCAAAAATACTCCCAAGTCCATTATAAATCACCCTTAACTAAATAAGATGAATTAAATTTTCGTAGAACTAGTATATTTTAAGGGAATTAGTTATCTCGTACTTAATTTCAACCGAATTAAAAAAAGTAAAAAGATTGATTGATTATTGGGATTATAAGATGTGTAATAAAGTTTCTTTCAACTTATCCCTAAATAAATCAGAATTTTGTTTGAGTTATTACTAAATGTCACGACAGTATATCTACAAGTCAACAACTACGTATACACGTATTATGTGCATGTATAGATAGATATACGTAAATATAAATATAAAATCGCCATGCACAATAATGTCAACATTAATTTAAACTTAATTAACGTCAAAGACTAGTAAATTGCGAAAAACCATTGAAACATAAGTTATTTAAAAAGTATTAATTTCCCCGATAGTCATGAATTCATTAACAAGTATTATAAAAATTGTTATTATTGTTATTATTTTAATTATAGTACAACAATATATCAAAGAGAAAAGGGGTGCTTCTTTTGACAACAAATGTTATAATATTTGAAATAAATTAAGAAAAAAAAAAGAAAAACGTAATTGATAGGTTTTTGACAAAATTATAACAAAAAAATAGAAAGAAGAATTTATTATATATAAAACGTAATTTTATCAGACAACTTTACTGAAATTATGTACGTAAGATTGTTGATAGAAATTATGAGGTGATAATATCTGATATGGGAATTATAAATATAATGTCAATAATTAAAAAAATAAACAAAAAAGGAAAAAACAAATCATCACACAATAGATAGCATTAGCATAATATCCATATCAAGTAAATCTCACTGTTATAAAAATGTTAAAATGAACCCTATTTCAGGGGTTTTACGCAGGCAAAAGTGAATGGAGTGGAAGTTTTTTTTTTTTAATTAAATAAAGAGAAGACAGAGCACAAAGAGACAATAAAGTGGGGAGTTAGAGAAGAGAGAGAAGAGGAGAATTTGTAAATGTACATAAAATATACATTCACATGTGAGATATGGGAGATGTAGAGAGAGAAAGAGAGTGGTTTTAGAGAGAGAGAGTTACATGACATCTGTTGTACCGGGGAGAACTATTCGGGTTGTTCGAAGTTTTATTTTTATTTTTATTTTTAAATTATTATCTCTCTTTACTTACTGGTGGGGCTTTGGCTTTTTGGTTCAGTTTTCAGCTGATGGAATGAAGCCAAAGAAAATCCCCCATTTTCTGCTATTTCTCACTCGGAAACCAAACCCATTAAGCTTTTCAAATCCTAATTCTGGGCAGATTGTTCATTGATCGTATTGTGCATGTTGATTTTAACATGCATTGCAGCGGTGAGCTCATTTTTGTTTTTAGGATTTTTGGTAAATTTGGTTCTAAGTGGTGATCTATATGCTGAATTTTTTAATGTGGGGTTAGGGAATTATATGGGATATTTTTAATTTGGCTCTGTGGGTTTTGATCTGCATAAAATTTTGGTTTCTGGGTTGGTTTGGTTTTGTTTATTTTTGAGTTGTCTACGTATGGTTGGAGATGGGTTTGATCAATTGGTGGTATATTCATGGGTTTTTCCTTTCTTTTGTGTACTTTATTGCTTTTTGTGATTTCATGCTCTTTTGATTGAATGCCTGGTCGATGTATGCTATTTGTGTACTGAGAATATGGATGCATGTATATGTATCGGCACTTTTAGTTGCTATTTCATTTTTATCCGTGAACATTCTAATGACTGTAAAATGATATATCAAGGATTTAGTTTTATGACGCTATTCTCAGTATTTCCTTTTTCATTTGTTTTTGTAAAGCGTTCCTGTTAGTTTATACATTCTGGATTTCTTAATACGGAGCTTTGATTTTTATGTATTAGACGTTCATTATTTCTTCATGGTGAGGGTGGGGGTGGGTGGATATAACGCAGTGGGGGTATGGTGAGTTTATAGAAGAAGCTGGCTTAGAGAGTTTCTGGCTTCATGCAAGCCAAGGAGGGTTTCTCGTAGTCTAAGTATATCATGCATGCTATTTGTAGAATAGTTCAGAAAAGCCATTCTTGGCAATTTTTCTCGCTGGTTAAGATGTTTGCTTTTTCTGCATGGACTGAAATACCGAGGCAACATAGTGGTTTCAAAATGGGGGCTGTAAGCCTTTCCAAAACTTTTAAGTATCTCCATACCCGGATAGCTTCATTGTTCCATTAAAGTGAAGGCATGATGAGTAGGAAAATAGATAAGAGAAGTTGAGGTGGTTGCATTAGATTGGATTGAACTCCTTTTGTGTGTGGCGTTCTTACTTCTGTCCTGTCTATAGTTTTAAACAAGATAACTCTATTCGTTAGCTACTATCATTGGAGACATTGATTGTTACAGGGCTTCTTAGTCTGCTACCATTTTTGCCTTTTAAATATTTTACGTAGTTTTGGTTTTCATTTGCTTCTTAGTCTGCTACCATTTTTGCCTTTTAAATATTTTACGTAGTTTTGGTTTTCATTTGCTTCTCAGTCTGCTACCATTTTTGCCTTGTAAATATTTTACGTAGTTTTGGTTTTCGTTTCTAGTTTTGGGTATTTCTGTTGTATTCAATCGTGTTACAGTACGATAACTTCATGCTTCTAATAAATTTTGTTCCTTGTGAAGGAAATGGATAATACTATTTATGAAATGCTGCATTTTTGTCGAAATTCGAGTGTAATAAAGTTTGGTCTACATATATACACTTTAAAAGCTTATAAAGCACTGCATGATATCTTATACTTCAAAATGAATTATGATTATTTTTTCGTATTTCGCAGTTCAAGCACAATAGAAAGTTTCAGGAGTGGTCTTATAGTGTGTGTTGCTTAAGGAGGAAGCTTTGGTATGTCTAGAGTTGAAAGTTAACTAGTTATTTTGGCTTAACATGTGTTAATCTGCAGAAATTGTTTGGAAATAATGATTTGGAAGTGCTGGTTTTCGCTATGTTTGCTTAATTGAAATATCAAGAGTCATAAAACACATTGTTGTAGGTCCTATGAGACATACATTTGAACCAATGAAGTGTTGCATGCCTGATATGAGAAATTTGTATCAACCTAGCATATTGATCATCAGTTTTACTGAACATGTGATAATGCATTGGGATAGGAAGGTGGAGCTCATTAAACCTGACATATGTACAAAATTTAGTGGCAGTGCAAGGAAGCAACAACATAGTTTTGTTCTAGGGTGGTGCTACAGTTAGTTATGCCCGTGGCATGTGGACAAAGGAGGTTGTTCCTCAAGTCAAATGCAAAAATTGAGCCTCTTTATGACACGTGGCTTCCTCACAGCATGACAGACAATTAATGCTTACTGGCCATAGCATCTACTGTTTTAGCAGATCTGCTTTCACTTCCCTGTTTATAAGTGCTATTGTAAATTAGGACAGTTGTCAAACTGAAGAAGTAACATTTTATGCTTATTCAAATGTTGTTCTTCCTTGATGCCAACACATTTCGAAACCCATCTCTTACAGCTGAAAGTTCTTAAATTTGAGATTGCAGATTATATGATGATATGATGTTTTGGTGGGCATGTTTGATATTAGACTAGTCATTTGATATTATAAATCATTGTACTTGCAGTCAATTGTAACTTATGGTTGATTTATCTGGTCAGTGTGAGAGCTTTTCTTTTATCTGGTTACTTTGAGAGCTTTTGGATAGGAATTGGAGTTTGAGGCTATCTTTTAAGCATATCATTGTCTATGTGATTTTCAGAAGAGGTTTCATGACATGTGAACATAAATACCTTGTCCTTGAGCAGATCATCCACAATAGTATTAAACAAGATAAAACAAGCACATTTTCTATTGCATACCGTCCATGCTGGGTAAAGAATATTCCCACAATTTACAAGATGTTGCATTAAATGATTTTATAAATAACTAAATACCAACTTCGTTGTTTCCTAAATTGGATGATGGGCGTGAGAAAACTTATTAAGATACCTTCCATAGTTGTGTCTCTTTAGGTTAATGTTTCTTTCAATATTGTTAAGATTTTAGTAATTTGCTTACCTTCTTAAGGAATATCTTAATTACAGGATGTTTTATGTGCATCCTCTTAACTGTTTTCTTTCTTCATTTGCAGGATTTATAGCATTCATTGGATGGTTTAAATGAAAAGATTGTTCACTTTCAATATCTTTACCTAATATGGTACTCTAGCACCAAATTGATGGCAGATGAGAATTAACCGGTGAGCCTTTTTTTTATGTTGGTAGTTATTTGCAGAGCAAAGTTATATGCAATAGTTCTAGTGAGACTGCTATCAGTTGATAGAGATGTCCTGCAGTGCCACAATTGAGGATTTGTGTGATGATGATTTTGAGGGGTCAAATAATGAACACTGTATTTTCTCAGAGGTCTTCTTCAAAAATGATCTGGGTTGCATAAGCAAGAGATGCCTTGTTACTGGAGTCATTAACTTTGAATGTGATGACAGTAAGTTCACTGATATATCGTTATGTTCTAACAGTGAGAACTCATCGATAACGAGTCAATCATCCTCTAAAAATTTATATATTGAGGATTCTTATAATGCAATTAAGACTTCTGGAGTAGCTTCTGGATTGAGGTATTTACCAGAAATATCTGCTTCAGTAGATAGGAATGACCGAAATTTCAGTGTTAAGCGAATGAAGCTTTCAGTTGACAACATTCCTAATACCAAACCTGAATCTTTACATGAAGGCAGTGTTGCTGGTACACTATGCCCACCTCTGAACTCTGTTGGTCAAGCAGCTATGCTTCATTTAGTTGAATCATCCAGTCAGGGTGTTATATCTAGTTGCTATCTGTTAAAGCAAAACATAGACAGGAGTGGCAATGTGGGTGACCTTGGCATTATAAAGCATAGATTGCCAAGCATGGATGGACATGATGCGAAGGAAGTGATTGTGGGTAAAGCTATTGCTTCGCCTATTTCCCAGGAGAGTTCTGCCGCTAGAATTATGGCTGCAAGTCCATCTGCCACTGCTGCAGAGAAATCTGGATCCACTCTATGTGCTATGGAAGGAGTCAATGGATTCAATGCACTGGGACTGGATGTATCTAATATTACTTTCAAGCTGGACCCCAAGACAGATCCTCGATCTCTTCTTCAAAATCATATTGTTCACTTGCTCACAGCAGCGGGTTGGGCTGTTGAGAGGCGTAAAAGACCTAGTAGGAGATATATGGATACAGTTTATAGATCACCAGAAGGGAGGTTATTTCGTGAATTCCCTAAAGCTTGGAGAGTATGTGGTGAGAGTTTATTTGCTGATGAATATGATTTGGTGCTGGAAGATGAGGCTAAGGAATGGACTGACATTAATCATTTCTGCACTGATCTATTTGATACTTTGATGAACATTGAGAAAGAAATGAAGAAGTCAGATCTTGTTGATACATTGGCTCATCGATGGTGTCTCTTAGATCCCTTTGTCTTAGTTGTATTTGTTGACAGAAAGATTGGTTCACTGAGGAAGGGAGATGCAGTTAAAGCGGCCCGAAGTTTATTAATCGCCAAGAGGGATAAAAAAGATCCTATTTTGGCCTTGGAAAATGCGGATAGTTTTGGAACCCATTGTTCCCTGGAAGATGTGCCGGTTCAGTCTGAAGATGCTACTGTGGCCACTAAAAGTGTGCTGACTGGTTCTGAGGGAAGCTACCACTTCTGTGATGTGCAATCTGGCAACCAAAGTTTCTCAGAGATTGGTAAACAGACAAATGACAATGCAACTAAATGTCTAACAGGTTTATCTATTTATACAGCTGATAAAGTAGGTATGTATGGGGTAGATACCACCAATACAACAAAGAGTCAGTGTTTTGAAATGTCTGGGGAGAAAGGAAGCAATTCTATGACTTCTTTACCTCCTTGTGGGTCAGATAGTACTTGTGTCCAAATAGGTGATTGCCTGTATGGTGTTCCTTCTGCTCCTAGAGATTTTAACAATTTTCCTCAAGGGTCTGAATCTGCTTCCCCTCGTCAGGACAGTAACCCAAATTCCCCAAGCTGTGATAAGAAGATATCTGAACATGACATGGAACCACCTAAGGAAGCCGCGCAAGATATATCAATTCATTCTTTTGATGTAAAAGGAAAAATATCTGAAGGCCAAAATGCTGAAAACGACGAAAATCATTTGCGAGGATCCCTAGATGACCATCCTCACTGCAGATACGACAGTGTGGCTGATTATGATGACTCAAAAGGAACTTATCTTGAGTGTGATCCCCCTGAATATGGGTTTGTATCCTCAGGGGTTGCACAGCAGTCTGAACATAGTGAAGATGAGGGGGTGAAGTGCATTAAAGCTTTAAAGCTCAAAACAGAGGATAATTCTTCTGCTGCAGATGTTCGAGTGAAAAAGAAGACACGCAGGAAGTCCAGAAAGATATCTGAAATCAAATTGACCACACTCTACCAAAGTGACATTCAGAGTTTAACTTTAGCTAATAATACTGAACTGCATGATATTGACACCATTGTCTTTCAGTTAGAGTCAGAAGAAGCTCAGAAGCAGTTGCTTGCGAATGCAAGAATTCAAGGAAGTCAGAAAACATCCTCCTCTCAGGGCTCTTGCCAGCATCAGATTGCAAAAGAAGGCTCGAAGTTTAAGAAGATTCATCATGATTGTGATGGTTCTAAAAGTGGGAGAAAGAAACCCATTACATGTGAAGATGATGACTTGCTAGTCTCAGCTATTTTGAAAAATAAAGACTACAGTCCAAAGAAAGCTGGATCTAATTCTAGAATGAAGTCCCGGAAATTAAGAACACAGAAGAGGCTCAAGAACCGAAAGGGAGGTTTCAGGTTGCTTCCCCAAACTATCGTTAAGGGTGGTAAGCTAATTAAGAATGGTATGTGGTTCATGGAAGGGACGAGAACCATCTTGTCCTGGTTGATTATTGCTGGTGTGATATCTCTGAATGATGTGATCCAGTATCGGAACCCAAAGGATGATGTGGTGATAAAAGATGGTCTTGTAACCACTGATGGAATCATCTGCAGGTGCTGCAATCAAGTGTTTTCAGTTTCCAAGTTCAAGATTCATGCTGGGTTCAAGCCAAACCGACCCTGTTTAAATCTTGTAATGGAATCTGGTAAGCCTTTCACCTTGTGCCAGCTGCAAGCATGGTCAGATGAATATAAGAGCAGGAAAAGTAGGATTGGAATTGGAACGGTGGAGTTTGATGAAGAGGATAAAAATGATGATTCATGTGGACATTGTGGTGATGGGGGTGAGTTGATATGTTGTGATAACTGCCCTTCTGCTTTTCATCAGGCTTGCTTGTCTATGCAGGTTTGTTCTTAACTCATTTTTGTGGCAGGTCTTCACTACCATATCTTGTCTACTCCACATTGCTGAAACTTTGTTCTTATCCTGCTTATTGATGCGTCTAAATAAGTGCTCAGATATGATTAAATTGTTTTCTCTTGTCTAACCTAGATTATTTATTCATCTTTCTCTATGATATGTTAAATTCACTTTATGTTTCTGCTGCTATGCAAAAACTTTTAGACAATGATTGAATTTAATATTTCAGTTTATGTTTTTCCTTTTCTTTCTTAAAGCTCAGTTGAATAATTATCTTTTAACATGAATTGTTTGCACTATCGGTTGCTTTTCATAGAGCTACTCTTAACTATGATTTTGTTAAGATTAAATAATTTACATGCTTTTGATGCCATAACTAAACTAGTCTCTCTTTTTTCTATTAATTATTTCACTTCAGGAGCTTCCTGCAGGCAATTGGTATTGCTCAAACTGCACCTGTCGGATTTGTGGGGATTTGGTTAATGATAAAGGGGCTTCAGTTCCTTTGAGGCATTAAAATGCTCTCAATGCGAGCATAAATGTAATCTTCCTTCCCTTATGTGTGTGGCTTAATTATTTTTCTTGTAGCTAAAATCATTTCTGAATCCAATGAGTAGCTTTAATATCCTTGTTGTGATATGCAGGATATATGCTAATTATAAATTGGACTAGAATATCAGTTTTAAATGTAAAGCTGGCATGCTGTTACTTTTTGTAGAGAAGACAAATTGCTCTCTGTTTTGCTTGCATTTATTTTTGAATTTTTGGTGTATAACGTTTCTAAAAATGTGACAGCTCAAAATTTTCTATGGGATATACAAATCTAACTTTGATTTGGATTTGGATTTGGACTTTAATTATTTTGCAATCAACACATAAATTAGGTGGCAGAAAGTGATGTTGGGAAGCTTGTTAGGGTGAGAAAAACATGTAAATGATGGATTATTCTCATCTTTGTTAACTTTAGTTCTTTCGTCAAAGCTACAACTTTGGATGCTGATTTAATGTCAGTGTAAGAAATTCATGGAGTTGGAGTTTCCACAAGTCTAAATTTAATTATAGGAAAACCTATACAATGACCCATATGCAAGCATGCAAATGGCATGCATGTATAATGGAGCAAGGACAAAATGAGGATTTTGATCTTGATGAGGCCAAGTAATATTTTAGGAAAGATTGTTAATTATAAATGCTAAAGCGAATCTAATTGGTATCATAGAAAAAAGGGAATAAAAACTATAAAAATTTTGGTTAATGCAATAAATCATAAAAATACTGGCCATTCAGATTGCTGAGAAAGAAAATGAGTGAAAGCTTTAATTTGCATATTTAGGTCTTGCCATTTGTTAGCCAAAAAGGAAATTGAAAAAAAAAATTATGGAAACTGAATTTCGGTTTACCTTGTACAACTTAAATTATAACAGGATGGCAAGTAGTACATTCAAAACTAGTTCTGGTAATTTTAACAAAACCAGCAAGATGTAATAATTGTATTTGCATCTTTAAAAATATATTAGACCTTGATATACGTTTTCATGAGATAATTTTTATCTTAGAATATCTTATTTTGAGAAATAAATGTTTTTATAGTTGCCAGCTTTTATAAAAGGTTATTTTTCAATATAGTTTTAAGAAAGAAATTAGACATTTCCCAAAGCTTTGGGGCAGGTCTTGCATTTGCCACTGCCTCCCTCTCTCATTGCCTCCATAATGAATGCAATTCGGTTCCAGCAATTGACAGTAAGTAAGCATGTATGCAGTCTTCCTGTCAGGAGGCAATTGCATAGCATCATTAATTTTATATTTTTATTCTATAGAACATGCCTTCTTTGTTCATGATACTGTAGTGACTCACATGGATGACCTGTAATTTTTTTTTTTTCCAGTGAAGCTTTTTCTTTGGCAATTTGCTTTTTAATTAACTTATAAATTAATAATGCCTGTAAACAGATCACAGGGCATGCCTGAAAGAGAAAGATATGTGCAAAGGAGTGGTTTCTGATGCTTGGTTTTGCGATCGAAGTTGTCAGCAGGTACTTTTTGCTTTATTTTCAAACTTTTTAATTATTTTTTCCAGCTTTACGGGGAAGTATCATTTGAATATGACTGAGGACCTTTAAGGGTATAGCTTTTGGTGCATGGACGCACATCATTTTTTTTCTTGCATGTTGTTTGAATGTGTATATGATCATGCATTGATTTGGTGATTCTCTGCTTACCTAACTTCATGGTGAGAAAATGATAATCTGCCCTTAGGAAAAGAAAAAACTTATCCGGCAGGTCAAACTTGAAACTTTGTTCAGACAAACTCTAAATTCTACTTACACATGGTGGAACTTGATTGTACAATGAATTATTGTGTTAACACTTTCATGGGTACAATGAATTATTGTGTTGATGCTTTCAATCTGATTTCAGTAATAAACAAAGTCTTTGTTTCTTCTCCCAAAAAATAAAGAGCAGAGAGAAAGAAGCATGATCCATCTCCTTGGCAAAATTGATATACTTCAATCTCTTCTTTGTGCTGCTTTCTTCATTTGTTTGCATCAGAATTATTGTTAATTATGTTCTTTAAGTCTTCTTAATTGTGATACAAAAACTTGTGTTACTGGTATTTACAGGTTTATTCAGGTCTTCATTCTCATATTGGGATCATTAACCATATTGCTGATGGGTTTTCTTGGACACTCCTTAGATGCATTCATGAAGACCAAAAGGTTCACTCTGCCCAGCGGTTTGCCCTGAAGGCCGAATGCAACTCAAAGTTAGCTGTTGCGCTCACTATTATGGAGGAATGTTTTCAGTCCATGTTGGACCCAAGAACAGGAGTAGATATGATACCCCATGTCTTGTACAACTGGAGGTAGGTTCTTTAGTGCAATCTGGTCCTGAGGAAAATGGTAATGTTTTTGTGCTAATTAGTTGCTTTTGTTCTTTTTCTTCAGGTCAGATTTTGCGCGCTTGAACTTCCATGGATTTTATGCAGTAGTCTTAGAGAAAGATGATGTTTTGATATCTGTGGCATCCATCAGGTACTATTTATCCTTGCCTGTAGGGATTTGATAAGTTTATGCATCTTTGAAAAAAATTTATACTTATTATTTCTTTGATGTCATATTTGCACGTAATATCAACATTGTAGAATTAATTGTTACACTGCAAATAGAGACATTGCAGTTTCTCCATTTGGACATCACTCCCTGCAGCTAACCATTTTATATGTGTAGATAAATGGATGCTTTGAAATCTACTTGGAAGAAAATTTCTTAAGAGATTTTCTACTTCTTTGACATTTTGTTTCAGAAACTTTTTGATTACTTCATGTTTACCATGAGTTTAGGCCTTTCTTTGTTTTTGCTTTTATCTTCACCATTTTGGTAATAAGAAAATTATATGTACTTGTTTGTAGAGTGCATGGAAAAGCAGTTGCAGAGATGCCCTTAATTGCTACCTGCAGCAACTACCGTCGGAAGGGAATGTGCAGACGCCTAATGACTGCTATAGAAGAGGTATTATTACTCAGAATGTGGTTCCTGTATTCTTTGTTCAAACTGAAGGCAAATTATTTTCATCATACCTTCAATAGGTGATATTAAAGCAGAAGAAAAAATTCTCACATTGCTACACGTTTGGATAGTTAGTCTGATAGCACATTATTATGTTCTTTTCTTTTTTCCTGACTACATAAGAAAACAAGTGAAAAACAATTTTCGATGAGATCATGCATGTAAAATCTGTTTTCTTTTCCTTCATTTTGCATGTTCTTAGAATCTCTTTCAAGGAGCATGACAACTAACATTGTTTCTCCATGCTGTTGTATCACATTGAGTTCTCTAATTGCTCTTATAAAAAGCCTATCTGTGACTTACATCATTCCTTCCCTTCTATGGTCGCTCTAGATGCTAATATCCTTCAAGGTGGAAAAGCTTATCATATCAGCTATTCCCAGTTTAGTTGAGACATGGACCGAGGGTTTTGGCTTTACGCCAATGGACAAAGATGAAAAGAGAACTCTAAACAAGGTCAACTTGATGGTGTTTCCTGGAACAGTACTCCTTAAGAAAACCTTGTACAAAGATCAAAAAGCAGACAAACAGCAGGTAACTTTTCTTCGTGTTTGACTGGATCATCTCTTGGTCCTTATTGCTGAATTTAACAAACTATAAATATTGAATTTCTTTGGCGATTCACAATCCTTACAAATGAACAAATCAACTGAACTGGGTACTTGTTCTGAAGCAGAGCCTATCATGGAGTCAGCAAACGAAGCTGGTGCTAAAGTGAACACTGCAAAGTGTTTACAGCAATCTCATTTTGATCAAAGTGATGTGGAAGTTGTAGCTGAAATGGCGAAGAAGCAGACAGAATGCAGGAACTTGCAAGAGAATACTGAGGAAGAAAGGCCAATGCAGGAACAATTTTCAAAGATGTCCTGCACAGGAGAAAACTTAGTTGAATTGGTTTGTAATGTTGAACTAGACGAGACGCAGCTTTCTTCAGACAAACGGGCAGAGGAAAAGCTCTCTGTTGAATGAGAAGTAGAAATGAAATGTATATATTAGAAACTGTCCTGTGCTCTCTATTTTAGTTTTATCTCCAGCTTAGCTTAGGATTAAATTAATAGAAAATGGCTATATCCATCCATATTACGAAATAAAGAAAAAAAAAAAGGTTAAAGGCATACCTAACCAAAAAGTAAAAAAAAAAAGGCTCTAGATAAGCTTCTCTCTTACAACAACTTCAAGGACAATATATTGCATTGGAGTTAAGATGCAGAAAGAATTTTTAAAAAAATATTTACAATTTATGAAATTTTAAAATTATTGAGTTCTTTATACATTTTTTTTTTTAATTTTTTTTTAGTTTCATGTGGGACAAGTTTGTTTTTAGTCGGATTGGATTTGTGTTTGTGTTTGTCGCGAGGCATGTAGGAGGTTATGAGGTCTCTTTCTCTTCCACCCTTCAATGGATTCATCTTAACTGCAATTTATTTATTTTTTTAATTTTTCTTTTTGTTAAAAAGAAAAATTAGTTGAGTATATATATATATATATACACACTTGAAGTTAGTCAGAGAAAATAATGCGTGGAACAACTCTTAATGGATTCAGCTTTTTAATGTGTCTTTAGCATTTTCTTCTTCTTGTTTATATATATTATTATACTGTTTTAGTGAAGTATAGCAAAGTATTTTTAGAAACAAAACCATATATTAAAATATTGTAACTAATATGCGAGAGAGACATTTAAGAATTTTATATTTATAAAAAAAGCTTTTATTTCAAATAATTATTTATTTTTTAACTTACCTTCTTATCGGAGTGTCAAATATTTTCTTGAATTGAGTTGATTTGTGCTTTACTTAAATTATTTATTGAATATTCAGATATCAATTTTCTTATTCAATTTTAACCGAGACTTAAAATATAAAAATTTAATAAATAATAAAATATTATTGTTAGAAATAAATAAAAAATAGTTTCTAAAAATAACGTTCTATTAAACAGACAATCCTCTTAAAATTGTCCGTTATTTTTTTTTTCACTCGCAGAATAAAAAATCTGCGACCCGAAACCAAGGAAAAAAAAAAAATTACAGTAGAGCTGAAGGCACTTCCAAAACCGACATCATTATTTTAAGTTTCTCTTACACTCAATACTGAGGAGAAATGAGCTCAAATTTCTTCTTCTTCTGCTGCTGCTGCTGCTGCTGCTCCTCCTCCTCCTCCTGTTTCGTCACCAACTGAATCAGTCGAACTAACTAACTAACTAACTCAACTGAAACACACACCATCCAAACGATGCCCTCCTCTCCCAAATTCTTCCACGCGCGTCCATCTCCCTCTCCCTCACCTCGCAAATCCACGATCCTGATCTTCTCCTGCCTCCTCATCGGCTTTGGCGGATTCCTCTTCGGTACCTTCGCCATTATCTCTGCCAGACGCGGCGTCTACCGCTGTACTAACGCCCAGCCGAGATCGGTCAAAGTCGTCTGGGAGACCAATGCTAATAATGTAAATACTGATATTACTGTTAGTTCTGAGGCTCAAGGGAAGAAAAGACATAAAGTTATGGGCTTTGTTGGGATTCAAACCGGGTTCGGATCCGCAGGTCGGCGGAGATCGTTGAGGACGACGTGGATGCCTTCCGATCGCCAAGGACTTCAAAGGTGCTTCCAGATCTTCTCTTTTTTATTTGTTTAATGAATATTATTTATGAATTTATTCTTTTTTTGCATGAATTTGAATCCTTTTTTTTAGCTCAATAGCAAATATTAACTTACTGTTGCATTTATTATTTCTTATTTTCCGTTTTGCATCTTTAAGTTAGATTTTGATTCTTCATAAATTGAGCCAAGGAAACACAAATCTCTCTTCTTTTTAGTTTCCTCATTCTTTTAGCTTTCTCAAGATATTGTTAAACAGCAAGAAAAAAAAAAAAAGTCTTTTACACACTGAAAGTTGTCCGACTGATTTGCATGTACTGGATATTCTAGTAATTTTATGAGCTACATACATCAGTCTGTCTTTGAGTTTTAATTTTGGTTCTTGCAAAAGTTTTCAATTACTCTTAATCTACTAGTTCTTACACAAATTTGAAAATTGATATTAGCCATTTTTCGTTTATTGTTTAGTACATGTCCTGTATGTGGCATTTTGTTTTAAAGACTTCCTTGCAGATTGGAAGAAGCTACTGGATTGGCTATCAGGTTTGTTATCGGAAGAACCCGTGATCAGTCCAAGATGTCAGCACTTAGAAAGGAGGTTGCAGAATATGATGATTTCATGTTATTAGATATTGAGGAGGAGTACAGTAAGCTCCCTTACAAAACGTTAGTGCTGACAATAATTTTACTGTTGTTATTTAAGAAAGAAATAATGATAAAGTCATTCTCATACGAGAACTTATTGCAGGTTAGCATTCTTCAAAGCTGCATATGCACTCTTTGATTCTGACTTTTATGTCAAAGCTGATGATGACATATATTTGAGACCAGGTAACTGGATTACAATAGTTATTTATATTTGGTATCTGATCGTGCTTCCTTTCATGAATTGTCTCACTTTTTTACGTGAGGTTTATTCTCATTGAATTACTTTCTTTATTTATCTATCCACAGATCGCTTGTCATTGCTCTTGGCAAAAGAACGTCCTCACTCTCAGACTTATCTTGGATGCATGAAGAAGGGTCCAGTTTTTACTGATCCAAAGCTCAAATGGTTAGTCCTTGTGTATTCTTTTCTAGTTCATAATTTATATGTGTTTTCTTAGCTGCTTTCTTGCTTGGTGTTTCTGGTGATTATTTCTCCTTCCATTGTGCAACACCTTGATGTAGTTGATAGTAAATTAAAAACAGTTGAAAAAGCCAGTTTTAAGGTGTTTATGTCAGTTAATCAAAAGGGTCAAAGCAATCAAGGAAGTATTGGGTGACAAAAGGGATGTACCGGGGCTCAGCTTTACAGATATAAATAAATGGATGTAGTCACTATTCACCGCAAGTCTAAAGATAAAAGGGACAACAGTTGATACAGGAGTAAAAGCAATTAACCATGTGGAAAGGTTATTCTACAAATTTAGGAATCACCATGAATTTTCAATTTGTGGAAGATTGTAATATATTATTAGACAGCATTTCAGACGGATTTTGTACAAATGAGCTAATTTTATCTAAGTGTTTTTTCAATCTTTAGGTCCAAGAGATGGCTAGACACAAACCTTAGGCTATGGGTATCATATTGTTGTTATACAAGCAAGTATGAGCTAAGGATAATAATTGATGATTAGAAACATAACTTAACATGAATGAAACTCAGATCAAGAATGAAACTGTTCGAGATCTAATTTTGATGAGTCTTTTATGATCACCAAACTATCGTTTTAATTCAACATTCTGTGTAGCACAACAATAGTCCGAATGCACTATATAAATGATCTTGATGAAATCATAATAAACACAATTCCTGAAGTTGGCGGGAATCAGTATTGGTTATGAAGTGATCAAATCTACCAAATCCATGCAGGTATGAACCACTGTCGTATATGATTGGAAATGAGTACTTTCTTCATGCTTATGGACCTATATACGCACTTTCAGTAGATGTTGTAGCAAATTTGGTTGCTCTCAGGAATGACAGGCAAGTCTGCTTTCTCAACAACTTTCTATCCTGAAGCACTAATTATCATTAAATGTTCTCTTCTTCGTGTTCTTTATGTTGCTTATTTATCATTAATTATTTATATGAATGAACTCCTTCGAGAAATTCCTTTGACTTGGCAAGTTACTAATGGTGTTGTGTTTGGGTTGACCTTCTACCTGATCACCATCAAAGACACCACTCTGTTTGAAATATGCTGCTTCCTCCTTATAATGGCTGTCTTCCCCTTTGTGGATACGGCCATCAACCCATGTCCAACTTACATGTGCTTATTTCTGCCAAACTAGCCCATTATATATGGGATTTCTTTTGGGTGCTAAGGAATGGGCATAATTTGGAATTTATATTCCAAATATAAACAGGAAGCTTCTTCATATCTGTATGATAAATGTCCCAAGTAATTTGACGAGGTCCTTTTCTTAGCTTAAGATGTTAAGTAGTTATTCTGAAGTCTCTGCCTTGAATATAATGGTTTCCATTTTGTTTGAGTTTCAGCTTTCGGATGTTCAGTAATGAGGATGTTACTATTGGTGCATGGATGCTTGCAATGAATGTTCACCATGAAGATAACAGAGAACTGTGTTCAACAGATTGTACATCATCATCCATTGCTGTCTGGGATCTGCCAAAGTGTTCAGGTTAGTGGATAACTGAACCCAAGAAACATAGAGGTGAAATGGTTAATGGGATTAAGTGCTAAGCTTTGTATGGTTGTTTAATTTCTCATGGATTATTTTGTATGCTCAGTTTTATCCTGACCTGTATACTGGAACATGAAATTCCTCAAACTTTTCTAGCGATTGCAACAGAGTGAAGAGCATGTAAAGTTAAATAAGTGTTTGGAGCCTTTAATATGAGCATGAAAGCATAGCAACTGGCAAGTTGCATCAACAGTGATTGGAGGAAAATTTATCTTTAGAATGAAAAGTCCAAATGATATAAAATCAAGTCTGTTATAAAATAACATAGGGCAACCAAAAAAGTTCAAAATAGGTGCACCATTTCTCAGTGTTTGAAAATGATTGTCTACATCATTTACCTGTTTGATTTCCTTGAAATGCTATTGGTACTATAATTGACTCATTTCATATTTTGCAAGATCATTTGATATTACTCTTATTGTCCAGGGCTCTGCAATCCGGAAAAGAAGTTACTGGAACTCCATCAAAGGGAGATCTGCTTAAAAAGCCCAACTATGGAGTCTGATGAATAGCAATTTTCCCTTCATCATTCCCAGTTTTTTTATGCTCAAAAAGGTACTTACACGAATCCCTCGCTTGGTTGTATTGGTATCAGATAAATCTATTTATCCATTCCATTCCCAATTTTTTTTTTTTATTCGCTCCTTATACCCCAACCCCACTCTTTCCTTGTAACATATCATTTTTTTCATCATCATTTCATTGAGCGGGAGCTTTTTTCATCAGATTGTAGATTTTACAAATACTGGTGGTTGAGTTTGAATACCCATGTAAACTGTATTCTTTTCAACAAATAGATAATCTTGAGAGTTATTATTGAATTACATTACAAATTATTTCATTATATTGTAATTTCAAGAATATTGTCGTTAATTACCTTTGTCTAGCAGTTTACCTGGTTACTTGGTCCTAAGTTTTTGTAAGTTCACTCTTTCTGACTTGCAGAAGTCCTGTAACTGAGCATTTATATCTTTGTTACTCTTTGATTGATATAAGAGCCCTACACTCTCCATCGTCTTATTTAATCATCTGCTGCAGTTGGATTTTGATAATTTATCGATTGAAAAATGGATGGAAGTTGGATTCTTATGCTGAGCTTGAAGGATTTAATTACATGTGAATGTTGTTAATACCGACCGTAAAGATTTGTTTCCTTTATTGTTCTTCAATATTGGCTAATAATATTAAGTTTAAATCAACAGATAATTTTTTTCCTCTTTTTAGAAAAAAAAAAAGAGAGAGAGAAAAGAATCTTGATCCCAATGGATCTTAACATAAACCCACCCAGATTAGATGAGTGTACATGTTTTTTTCTGATAGGACTACACCTATCCGTATTCCATTTCATCGGATCAAAGATAAAGCAATGGGCTGATCCGAGAATGACTATAACATGGGTATACATTTGATATATGAACTCCTAGACATTTAAACCAAAATCTGTAACATTAATGATCATTTGATGCTGTTAATTATTCGATTTACGATCGTTAGTTTCATATATTCTTGTAATGAATTACAAGAACAGGCCCATGGTGGATCTTTCAGTTTCGGCCTCACTTTTTAAGTTCTCGGTGATTGTGGCTGGTACCAGAAAGGAGTGAAGCCTTAATTTGTTCAGTAAATGAAAATGCTCTATTCCATTCCGTGGAATGTGTATGAATTTTGCCATGCCAGAGTTTTTTTTTTTTTTTTTTTTTTTCTCTCCAATATATAACTAGCAAAATTGAAAATTTTTTTTCAGAATATACAAGTGTAACACAGATCGCGATGATTAAATAGTTTTTCTGATTCTTTCATTTTTATATACGACGTTCAGATGTTCTTAAGCTTCATCCAACCCATACTTTAAACTAATCTTAATTTAAACATGTGAGATGCTCTGTTACTTTCTGCACGACTCAAATCCTGCCACAGACTATATGACTTTCCTCTCGATTGATCTGCATACAGACAATAGGGACAAAATAGAAAAAGGAAAAAGAGAATTGCAGACTGTTGAACAGCCAATACCATGGAGGAATTTGGTTTCCTCATCCTGTCATCAAAAACCCATGTGAGATGTGATATCTCTCTTCCTCTTTTTTTAATTGAATTTCGTGTGTATGGGTGCCCATGTTCTTGCAAATCCATCTGTGCATTCATATTAAGTATTGCAAAATCTAGAGTTTTCAAAATGCATCATGTGGTTGACATTACATAGAAGTCATTTTGCTATGAATGCAGTTGCATGTGGTTGAGAAGACATACATACAACATACATAATTATAATCACAGATTTGTATTGCCATTTGGTTTCCACCCAATCTACTCAAGATTTTGCATTAAATTTGTTGTCTTGCCCACTTACTAGATTCAGATCCATATGCATTACTTGATTGGATTCATATATTTTATTTTTATAATTGGGTCTCATTCATACCATCCTTGTGCTACCATTTAATTTTAACTCCCAAGAGGTGGGAAGTAAAAATTGAAAGCACTTCCTTTCCTTCCTTCCTTCAACTTGAAGTATGAAAACAGAGAAATTAAAAGCACAACAATAGTACTCATTCATGCACTAGAATTAGGTCAACTGTTCACCATAAATGTGCAATTAAAATATACATGAACCTAAAAAGATTAAAAAAAAAAAAAAGGTTTGGTTTCTGGTAAATTTAACAGATCAGTATATTAAAAGTGACAAATATTATAATTACAACATGTTTACATCTTTATTTTTTAAAATTGTTTGCATTATTTAAAGAGATTTTATGGATTAAATTAGTTTTCATTGCATTTTTTTTTTCATGTATTTCCTTTAAGTGATAATGCGAGGGAGATGGAGCAGCTGGGGGTGGAAGTATTTAGTACTATGCTATTAAAAATTTAAAAATAAAATTGACCAATTATGAGATTTAAAAATGAAGTGATAAGAAATTATTGGGTGGAATCAGTATATTCCAACCTAAAAGTTTGAGCTTTGATTATATCAAATTGATTAATTAAAAGAGAAGAAGAGTGTAGTTGAAGTGAAGTTTCAGAACTAAAATTAGGTATGAGATTATTAATCTAGTTTAATTTAATTTAATTATGATATGAAAATGATTGAAACAATAGTGGAGGAGAAAAGAATACTAGTAGTATCCTTCAAGACAAGGGAACTATTTTCATTATGGGCCTATTGAATGATTAACCTTCTGATTGGCCCATAAATCAGTAATCATTTACTTCCATTTTATTCCTCAATAATCATTTTATAATTTCTTTCTTTAATAAATAAATATTTATTTCCACCAATAAATTTCCAAAAAACTAAAAAAAAAAAAAAAGGTTGGCTTATAATATCATGAGTGGCCTTTGGTTTTCCAAGATCATGATATTGTTTTAATTATTTAATGTTCTTTTATAGTCATAATTAACTTTTATATCCTTTAAAAATATTAACTACTAAATTTTAAAAAAAAAATACATCATTTTTCTAGTATTTATTATTAGTAAAGAAGAATGAATCAACAAGTCAGTCTAATCCTTTAAAAATATGTCAAATGATATATAAGGTATTTTTCTTTTACAGTTTGGTCTCTTCAACTTTTACAAATAAACAACTTCACCTTTAATTATCAATTCTAGAATTTTGTCCCCAGCTTCAAAAACTGAATGTCTTTATTTTTTTAAAAATTTGACATCTTCAATTTTATTATTTTTCTCTCCAAACTTTCAATTTTAATTCCATCCTCATTAATTCTTCATAACTATAATAAGTTGAGAAAAAATAAATATAATAATGTGAACCACAAATTATTAACCCTATAATTATTACAAATTAATTCCCATATGACATATGAGCAATCAGCAACGATCAATCCATAAAAAAATCCTTCCAAGATTTAGATTGTTTCAAAAACTTGGAATAATGGACAAGATTTCAGTGTACGAAAGAATATTTCTTTTAAATTTAAATATAGAATATATATATATATATATATATATATAGAGGTTAATAATTTCTTCAGCTTTTGTGTTATAATTATTGATATATTCTTACAAACCATGTGAGCACTTAATAGAAAAGGATAGCAACAAATACCACAAGACAAAAACCCATATTAATTGGTAATATATGTTTTTGTAATTAATAATAATTAATAGAGAAATATAGCATTTAATGTGAAATTTGAAATTGTTTGTAGTACTATGGGCAAAGCATCATAAAAAAATGAAAAGTATAGTAATGAATATTTGCTTATTTTAGCTTAGAAGCTCGTACCACAGCTTGAGTACATTTATAATTTCTCCATGATATTTACAGCAAAATAAAATCATCATTGACTAATAGAATATTAGTTCATATGTAAATCATGAATAGTAACATATGTGTCCCCATATTTTTATTTTTTTTAATTAAATAAGTCTCCAACTCTATTAAAATTATTGAAATAACCCTCATTTTTAAGTCGCATAATACTCTTATTCTTATATTGTGATAGTGAAAAAATCAATACTATAAAAATATTTTAGCTGTTTTAATAAAATTTATATTTAATTTTATCATTTATATTATACATCTCTGAATAATTTTTAATTTTTTTGGTTAATATTTTCAATTTTTCAGTTTTCGTTCTTCATTCAACTTTTTGTTACAATGTATTCCCAAGTTTTTGTTCATTAAAATAAAAGAATGGAGGAATGTAGAGAATATCTATATATGTATGTATGTACGTTGCATACATAACCCACCTTCACTAAACGTTATTTGCCCATGATGATATATTCATAGGATTATTAATCTAAAGGTGATTAAATAAAATCTCTGATCTCTATCTGCTCCCACGGATTGATTAAAAACTGGTTAATTAAATCGATCAAATTAAAATGATAATTAAAATAATAGAGTTGTATATATATTACAGGGAACAGACCAAGGGGGTGGTGTTTCGCAAATATCAATGGTTCTGACTTGCCATGTGAGAGACATGAAGGAAGACACCTTCAGCTTAATATAGAATAGAATGTCTCGAACTTTGAATCCTCCCCCTCGCTACCACTCTCACTCGTATACTGTATATAAAAATTTTTAAGGTTTTTTTTTTTTCTTTACGATAATTATTACAATGCTAAGTGCTATAATTTAAATTAATATGATAATATAATCGGTTCAGTTTTCAGCATCACCATCTTCATCCACATGATTGGAAGTTTAAAGATATATATTAGCCAGGAAACAGCTGTGAACTTTTCCCATGCATGCAAATATATATAATGTATTTGCTTTTTAATTACTATTATTATTATTATAATTGTTCATATTTCTCTGTGACATTTGATTTTTTTTTTTTTTTTGGGTTAAATATTTTTGAATGAAATTAATAGAATATTAGGAAGATGCTTCTGTATAGTAAGTATATATGTGTGCGTTGGCATGGGTAGTGTTGGTGAGTGGATAAGGGAATTTTGGTAGAAAACAGAGCAAGCAGAAAGGGGTAGCACGTGATAGCCACATGAAAATGGAAGAAAAACCATGATTTAAGGGGAGACTTTGACAGTGTAATATCGTTTTCTATATATAAAGCTAGGGTATTGCAATTGCTATTGCATTGGGTTTTTCTGCCTAATTATTATTATTATTATTATTATTATTATTATTATTATTATTTATATATAAAATAAAACACAAAAATTTCTCTTTTATCATTCATCACCTGTCTATTTCTATTTATTCATCATCTATCCTTATCACGTCCATCATCACACACACCTTGCTTTTATCGTATATAACACTACTACTCGTCTCCATCTTCATCTTCATCTTCATCTTCTGTGAATATATATAGATACCGCCAGCCTTCACTCTCTGTCTTCTTTTATATATTATTTCTCTCTATATGTTTTTAACTGTTGTGTTTCTTGCAAATATAACGTACAAACTTACTACTATAAATTAAAAATCAAACTACTTCAATTGTAAACACACTTTTATTAATAATAATATGAAATTTTTTTTTTTAAATAAAAAAAAGTACTAGAAAAGTCTTAAAGTGATTAATTATTGATGTTTTTTTGGTGTTGGATTCTGTTTTTTGCTTCCATGAAAAAGTGAAGCATGTTACCAGCTCACTCACATGTTAGTACGTCCTAATCAATACTTCAAATGTGTTTTCATCATTCCCATAATTAATTTCCATTATACATACATATATACACACCTCTCAAAAGAATTAATCCAACCATAATCTTGATAGAATCCAAGCCCTAATATTATGGAAATTAAATATATATTAATTCAAATAATATCCTTTTTTTTTTAAAAAAAAAAAAAAAGGGAAAACAATCCATGTGAGTGAACCCAAGAAATATATGTTATTGCAAAACTTGGAATGTCTGAATGTGAGAAACCTCTCCAACGAAAAACAAAAAAGAAGAAAAAAAAAAGAAGTACGGGTTACAAAAGTTTAAGGAAAAGAAAAAAACTTCAGACAGAAATAATAATGGGTTGTCAGATCAATTTTGAAGAGTCAATTGATGATAGCTTGCAATGTCACCCAAAGAAACCAATAAAACCATTCTTTTTGGCTTTCCATACACGTATATAATGTCTGTGTTTTGAACCACATATATTTTGCATCTTTTGGTCCCATTTCCTTCCCTGTTTATATATATAACCCTATCTCTCGTATTGTAATATAAATGTGACATCATATGATGTATTATAACACAATTTTGATAGATATACAAGAACTTTCTTTCGGGGTCCAATATTATGTATGTGAATATACATATAACAATAACATGCACAGAAAGAAAAGTAGGCTATATATATAACTGAGGTAGCTTTAGCGTGTCTAATAATGTTAGCACCTTGGATTCCTCTTGAAGAGAGAGAGAGAGAGAGAGAGAGAGTATGAGTTGATGATTAAAGAAGGGGAGGGCTGAAGAGTTTCATTCAAATGGCAGGAATTTGTCCTGAGAGTCAAGTCCAATGCAATTAATTTGTTTTTATCGACTAGAGTTGTCTATCTTCTTTTGAATTATTATTATTATTATTATTATTATTCCCTTTCCTTCCTCTTACTGCACTGCATGCAATGCACTCACTCACTACAATTAATTAATGTCCCCATTAAAAAAAAAAAAAAAAAAATTCCCCACAACGTTTGGCTAATAATTATCATCAATCCCAGCTAGCTAGCCTGTATACTTACACATCTGCCTCCTGTTGCTAGCTATACTATATATAATGTATACATGCTATGCCATGGTATGCTATGAACGATAGATATATAGAATTAAATAAGGTTTGGTGAATATTTGAGGGAATATGATCAGCTGAGGAAGAGCAGTAAAAATGGCACGTGATGCCCATTTTATTTTGTAAGAGCTCAGAACTCAGAACTCAGAAGCTAGCTAGCAATCATATTGGTGACTTTTGTTTTTGTTGTTTCTTTGTGGATCGAGAATTTAATTTAATCATTGTATTTCGAATTTTTATGCACATATATCTTTATATATACATTATGGCTTGTATTTTGTTCTCTGAATTATTGCTTCTACTGTGTTACTGTAAACTTCTCATTCTTATTATCAATATTTTCAACGTTTGACGCTAGAAAGTTTCACAATCAATTCAAAATCATTCAGATATTACGTGATATTCAAATAGAATTTTAACAAATTAAACTTTTTGCTGTATATATATGTATATTGTTCAAACATTTAAGTTATCTAGCTATTCTTACACGATATTATTATTATTATTATTATTAATTGATTTCGGAATATTCTTAATTTTTAAAATAATTACTTTAATTAATATATAATAAATTATATTGGAATAAAGAATATGATGCTAGGCTGGAAAAGAAAATATTGGAAGAATATTATTGTCCTTATTATTAATTAGATTTTGAAAGAAACATTCCTCAGCTAGTTTCTGTAGTTAATTAATTCTTAAAGTGATAAAAGATTAATATAATATACATAAATATGTACTTCAAGAATAAGATAATTCTTTTTAATCAATCTACTCTGATAAGCTAATTAAAGACTTATGCGATAATGTCTAATTAATTAATATTAACATTGTATAACTAGTTATAAGAAATTTGAGAGATACACAGATTTAAATGAAGGAATCAAAAGCATTATCTTTTAGATTATTAATTATACTGGTTAATTAATTAAAATAAATAAATAGCAATACTACAGAGTTACAAGTATTAGAAGTTTGACCGTTGTGACATAAGAAAATAAATTAAGGTGCTGATATAATATATACATCTATATGACGTTGAACTTGTTGCCAAGATAGCAGTCAATATGTTGATTAATTTGGTCGACAGATTTTCCAAGAATCAAGCAAACTTATACCGTTAATCCTTTAATTAATTTACTCTAAAGTGCAGTAATTTTAATTGACAAACAATTTTCTTTCTTTCTTCCCTTTTTTTTTTTTTTAATTATTTTTTAACCTTTTGAAGTCAAAATCAATTTATATGAACTTTACACTTTACCTAGACTATACATTAACAAATCTATCTCTGAATATTTTACTACTAACTACCATTCTAAATCTCTTGTTTGTGCCCTTTAATTTATTAAATAACAATGAAACGATTTTACCAAATGAAGCATTAGTTCCTACCTACCTTAATTTTTTAAGAATAAATTAAAATTAATTTCCGCACTATTCAATCACCTTTAGAAAACAAAATTAGTTAATTACAGTTCTAACGACACAAATACAACAAAGATTTCAAACTTGAAAGCACGGATTAGGTTTCTGTTGCTGGTTAATTTATTTTCAACTAACTTCCTTACCCAACATAAACTACATGAAATAAAGTAGCTCTTATAAAATTGTTCGTACATACCTCCACTCAAGTAATGGTTAGAGCACTCGGCAATTTAAATGATTTTTATTAGAGTTTAAATATGATTGTCGGTTCTTGATTATTATAACAAGCTTCAAATTTTTTAAATTTGATAATATTTTTACATATTATTAACATTCAATTACTAACTGATTGATCAAAGAAAGTTTTAATGTACATTAATTAGACTTTATTGCATAATAAAAAATTCCTAATTAAACTTCTCAATTTTGATACAACAGGAAAAAAAAAAAAAAAAAGTGAGACAGAGAGTGACAGTGAAGTCAACCAACCAGCATAAGATTAGTGTCGTTACTGGTGAGCCAATTTATATATATCACCGCCGACCATAGTTTAAAAATGTGAATGAATAAATCAACAATTCAAATTAATATTATAAAAGTAATATATGTAGAAACAAATGCTATAAGTTTGTTTAGGACTTGCTAAAAGCAGAATACATGATGACTCGAAGATGCCTTCCAAAGCATTGAATTAAAAATAAATAATAAATACATAGATGACAAATAAAGAGAGAAACAAAAAACAAAAAGATTAATAATTAATTAATATAAGGTACAGTGCCCTATGAACTACGAGTCTACTACTGCGTCTTTTCGTTTGGTACAGTGAACTTTCCCTAGAACGTATAATAGTTGCTTCAGAAAGAAAATTTTATTCTCCACGTCTTTCTAGGAATTAATTAATTAATTACCCCATTAATTAATTTCTTTAAATTATATTTTTAATGTATTAGTGCAATTATTATCTATGTATTATATATAGATAATAAAATATTATACACATTATAGTCTATATATAATTTACTCTCTCTCTTTTTTTTTAATTAATTTCTAGTACTTCCTTAGATTTTATTCGCGGTGACTATCGTTTTACGTTGCATGGTGCATGGTTTTGTGCATGCCATGGGTTTCTTCTTGTTCTTGAAAATCAAATAATTAAACAAATAATATATATATATATATGGATAGAGTTTAAATCAAGTTACATATTGAGGTCAGCAATGAATCGTGAAGTTGGTTCTTAATTAATTTAACTTTACAATAAAATGATCATAATTTAATGCAATAAATAAATTAATTGATACAAAAAAATTCCAAATGCAAATTACAAGCAAATCATGATGAAGATAACGATAGATCCATGGCCTATATATCGTTTAAATTAAACAAATTAATATTAATGTGAATCATTTATAAATATGTAATTTTCTTTGGTTACATTTAATTGGATCGTTGATCAAGACAAGAAGTAATTACTCTAGGTTGACGGGGTCTACGCTCTTCCACGCCACGGAGAAAAAAAAATTAAGAGATTTGTTTCCTTCTTTAGTTAAAAATTATTTTTTATAAATTACATTAATCTATATATTTATATAGATATATAAAATTATGGGTTAATATACTACGTATAAAAAAATTTATATTTTAATTAACGCAACAAATATAAAAATTATCGTATGAAAATAAAGGTGGTAAAATGATAAGGCCCAATATAACGTAATATTGTTTACAGGTTAGGTCAAGAAAAAAGTTTACAATATATGTCAAACAGTATTATAAACAGTAATTGTATTGTGTCGGGTCATGTTGATACTGTTTATTATTCAGGTCATGCTGTTTATTATTCGATCTTATTGTTTAACATAAACAATAAAAATAATTACTATTTACATGCGAGATTATGAATTATTTAAAATATTTACTTAAGTAGTAAAATTATTTATTATTTAATTATTATTGTTCACGGGCTATGTAAAGTCCATAAGACTTATAGATTATGCTTAAACTACTTTTTAACGAGTTAGGCTGACATAACACGTACAGTAACTATATTATAGATTGGATTAAGTTATTTATTTTACTGTATATGTTATGTCGTTTCAATTCAAAAACTCATGTAGGCTTAATTTTTGTAGGTTGTGTCAAGCCATCTTTACATGAAAACCATCCTTATCTATTATGTTGGTACCCAGTAATACTGATGTTACTTGTGTTTTTATAATTATAGACAAATTATATATCTTGTGACGAATACTATATTTGTATGATTAATCGTACAGATACAAAATAATAAGTTAAATAATTTTGTCTCCAACTCTTTCGAGGAGCGACGTTATTTATCATGCATGCATGTGAAATCTCTTAATCTTATGAATGATATTATCGGAACGGTATTATATCTAAATTGATATAATATTTGTGAAGTTATTGTATAAATGTGAGATGATAAATTAGTCTCTCCTTGATTTATGAGAATGATACTATTTGTTATATATAAATAATAGTATTTATTGATGGCACTAATAATTATATACCATTATACGTATATAATTTATATCCTAGCTAATACGACCACTCGTAAAAATTGTGGAATGAACATAAAATATTAAATTAAAAAAATTATGTGTAATATTACGTAAATATTAAATAATTATTTAAATTTTTATTATGACTGAGGTGACAAAATTTACTTTTATTCGCCAGCTCTCTACTTTGACTATTCTCACTTTCATTTTCGCACCAAAATATCCCTGATAACGATGCCAAACAAACGAAAAGAAAAAACAACTCGGGTCCATTCACGCCACGTCATGAAATACTTGACTGATAGCCACGTGGAATATTCCAGTTGCTACCCCCAAGCTTACGGTGCGCCGCACAAGATAGAATCATTACCTCACGCTTTTGCTTACCTGGCATGAATTAGATCGCCTGGTCATCATTCCGCCTACCCTGCCACCTCTGGGATGGTCTTCTCCTCTGCTGTCACAATCTCCTTGACGTTCGTTAATACTGAATGGAAATCCTTACCGTTTTTATGGGAATGTGCCGGGCGTTGCTTTGACGGCGTTGAATTTCACCGTTAAACGCTTAGCTGGATGCCACTGTCACTCTGGGGGCTTCCTCTGAATGGGCCAGCTCTCTCTCGCACATGGCCAGCTACTTAAGTGTCGATGCCTCATTTTAGTTCACCAGACTATCCTTAGTTTACGCAGTATTTACTATCACGCCATTTTGCACATTACGCGCAGTATTTACTTCCTCTGAATGTTTGAAGTATTTTTGTAATTAAGAGCATAATGAAGGGGTGATTAGGAGAAAGGGGAGATGTTTGAGAGGGAAATGTTGGTGATCCGGAACGAGGAGTTCTTTAAATCTCGCAATAGCTTCTGGCTTGCGTATGAAAGTGAAAAATCTAGAAAAGTACGGGAATCTAGGATTAATAGCCCCTAAATAAAGAAAATTTATTATGTGATCACTCGCATCATTTATATATGCACGCATAAAATCACCATATTATTCGTAAATATATTACAATTAGAAATTACAAAATGTGAAATTGAAATAGAGAATTTATAGTTAAAAGAATTTTGATAATGTAGCTATTAAAAATTTATCATGAAAAATGAAAAGGTAAATATGTATTTAATAAGAGTCGTGGAAGAAGGATGGAAAGCACGAGAGACGTCTTTCTCGATCTCGTCCGACGTGGCTGTTGATGAACCCTTGTTAGATTGCCACGTGGTGAATAAAAGGTTTGTTCGGGAGTGATTCAGTCGGAGGGACTTTTTTACATGGCAGTAATTTTTGTCGTGAGAGTGCAACACAGTTAAATTTTCAGATTGAGAAGTGAAAAGTCTAACATGAACGCCCAGGCACATCGCCATAACCTACGCACACCGCTATTAATCGCTTAAAACTTAATAAATAATCCTGCTTTGTTTTTACTACCTTCACGCGCCGTTATCGCCCGTGTACTTTACATTTTTCTTTTTTTTTTTTTTGGTTTTTGCATTAGAGTTAATTAATTTATTTATTATTTAATTCTAAAAACATTTATTGAATATGTATACCTTTTTAAGTATGACAATTTGATTTCTGCACCTAATGCATATGCTGCTAAGTAATGGGACACGCATGAGATGATACAAAAGGGTTTTAGTTTAGTATAAAAAATAATTTTATGCTTAAATAGTATAAATATGAATTAAATATAACACTTCTTTATATTCATCGTATTTAAATTTTTTGACTTATAAATCATATAATATTAATTTAATTTAATGAAATATAATGTATACAAGTATATAATTTCGTACTAATAGTTTGATTTATGAATTTGAGTACGATAAAATTCACATGCAGGTAAGAATATGATTTTTAATAGATATATTTTTATTTTTATATATAAAAAATACTATATTAATTCAAATTACTTTATTTTATTGTTAGAATTTATTATTGATATATATGTATATTGTAAAAATTTGATTTTTTTTTGTTATTATAATAAAAAACACAATTGATACTTTTGAAGAAACTATTAAATTAATAGCAGAATTTTTTGTCATTAGAAAATTAAAGCACATCTTAAATTAATGTTCTTTAGAAGTTGTACGAGAAAAAACTGTACTAATGGAGAGTTAAGATAAGAGGCAGAAAGGCTATGATTCAAAAGGAATTAAAAAGAAAAACAAAAAGACAAGGGTTATTATTATGGGAGAGTGTAATCAATTTCCATAAAAGGAGAGTGGGATTGAATTGTAAACATAAGCATCAACTAAAAACAACAAATAAAGCCAATTAAAGAGATATTATTAAGTGAGGAGATAGACAGTTAGAAGAGTACCAAGCAGAGCAACTCAAGAGGTGAGGGGTTTTTTTTTTTTAATAAAATAAAGCATAATAACATTCAGGTCCCTAATTTATAGCAAAATCACACTGAAGAGCATTATTTACGAATTTTATTTAAATTTCTGTCATTAAATTTTGTTAAGGATTGTTAATAAAATTAATGATTTAGCTGTTATATTTTTAAAACTTTAAAACAAATAAAAGTTTTGAATAAGTTGATTTAAAGAGTATAAATGCATAATAGTTAAATCGCTGATTGTACTAACTTACGAAATTTTTAACAAAATTTGGGGATAGTAATTAGAAAATTATAAATAATAAATATTTTTATTTGCAATATTATAAAAATATAGAGATCTAGATGTGATTATCCGGAGAAAAATTAATTTTGTGTCTTATTTTTATTAATTCTAAACGTTATTTCTTGAGAATGTTTATGAGTTAAAATCAGGGATTATGTTTAAATAACTGTAATAAATTAGAAATTACTAAATAGAAAAGAAAGGCAAATGGAGTAGTAAGTAGCAACCTGGAGAGGAGAGGAGAGAAGAGAATAGAAGAGAAGAGAAGTGAAACCTGTCCCGTGAAGCAGCAGGTGAAGAGAGAAGGGAAAAAAGAAAAAATAAAATAAATAATAAAAAAATAAAAATAAAAGTTCTGTTTTTCTTTTCTTTTATTTTCTTCTTCTTTCTCTCTCTTTCCCTCTTTCTCTCTGTGTTGTAAAACCTCCTTTCTCTCTCTAAAATACTCTCTCTTTCTCTGCTCACATTCATTCTTTGCTTCCTCCTTTTATATCACGAGATCCCCATCTCGTTCTTTCCTTCTTTCTTTCCCTCTTTCTCTTTCTCTTTCTCTTTCTCTTTCTCTTATGTCTTCGTCAAAGCCTCTGCTTCTTCGCTTATGTTCTTGTTCTCTCTGTATCTACAACGCTTGCTTCTGTTTCTCTTAAAGAGTTAGTTCCGTTGACGGACATTGGTAGTTGAACTCGACGGAGAAGTGGGAAAGAGAGAACCCAGAAGAGAGAGGGGATATTTTAGTGTTCATTTTGTTGTTTGTTTACTGGGAAAATAGATTGAAAGAAGAGAATGTCGCATTCTGATAAAAACAGCAGCAACATTACCGAGTTAGGGTTTGATAATCTCTCCTTACACGACCCTTTGAGTTGCGAAGCCAACAAGCCCGATTTTCGAGAACTCGATCTGGGTTCACCCGTTTCACCACTGCGAACTCGCACGAGTGGACTCACTACTACCACCACCACCACGAGTTCCAGCTCTAGCTCATCTGGATCCGTCTCGGGTCAAACCAGGAACAACCCAGTTAACAGGAGGCCCGAATCTAGCCAGAACAGCCACTCCGGCGAGCTCTCCGGCTCTAGTGAATCCAGCCCAACAGCACCAACGCGTAAGCCGGGTCATGCTAGATCCGATTCTGGATTCACTCACCCATTAATATACTCGGGTCAGAACCAAAGCGCCGTTAACTCGCCGCCCATCAATGTCCTTCCCACAGGCAACATCTGTCCATCTGGCAGAATTTTGAAGACGGGAATGGGCCTCACGTCTAATCGGAGCTCCAGAACCGACACGCTTGGTTCCGGGTTGGGTCATTACGGGCACGGAAGTATAATGCGTGGTGGGAGTAATAGTGTTAGCGGGGCTGCTGCCTCTTCCGTTAGAAGCGGAGGAGGAGGGGTGGTGTTGGGCCCAGAAAATGCGAACTTGAATAGGACTAGGGTTGGAATGTGCGGCGGGGATGCGGAGGAACTGAAGAGATTGGGGAATGAGTTTTATAGAAAGGGCTGTTTTAGTGACGCTTTGAGTATGTATGATAAGGCAATAGCTTTAGCTCCAGGAAACGCAGCATATAGGAGTAACAGAGCGGCAGCGCTTACGGGGCTGGGAAGAATTGGTGAGGCGGTTAAGGAATGTGAAGAGGCGGTGAGGTTGGATCCGAATTATTTGAGGGCTCACCAACGCTTGGGTTCATTGCTTGTAAGGTGAGAGTGTGAAGGAAAGTGTTGTTGTCAGCGGATTTTATCCTGATTGTTGTGATCGTTTAGGCTTGAGTTTTGGGTGGGATTGTGAAATTCTTGAGTTTTGATGATCTTTTGATCTACATTGGTGATAATGGTTTTCTTTTGTTGGACAGTTTAACCAAGTTTATTGTTCTTTTTTGTGTTGCACTGTATAGAGATTTGATGATTGTTTTTGGTGGACATGGGTGAGTTTTAGTGATTCTTTGAGCTGCATTGGTGAGAATGATTTTTCTTTTGTGAGATTGTCGATTTGTGAATTAGCTCTGCTTTTCTGGATACTTCGTTGATTTGTATTTATATTGATGATGCTTGATTTTGGTGGATATGTGCGGTTTTCCTATTAAGCTACATTAGTCAATAACTTTTGTTATCTTCTGCCATTAAATATTGATTGTAGCAATTATCATTTGCTGGCTGAATGTGAGCTTTGATTATGAGGATGGTTCTTCCTTAATTCTTAGGTTGTGGCAGATGGGTGAATGGAATTAGTGTTTTGGTTTTTGTGTTGACTTTACTTATTTGTTACTTTATTTTTGTCATTGGTATTATTTGATTTGCCGGTTTACTGAGTTTTATTGATTGTTAATGTGCATTGGTTAGAATGGCTGTTTGTTTTGGACCTGGTTCGTGTGTCTGGATTAACTATTGACACTGCTTTATTATTTTCTTAAACTATTCTCCTTTGTGATCTTCATCAACTTTAAGTCTTTTCCTTTTTGATCCCACTTTTTGTTTGTTCCTTGAATGCATAAGATTTTCGGGATTTCTTATTTAATAGGTTTCCATTCTCTTTGTCCATTGACCCATGAATTATAGGTATTTATAGGTAGCTTTTTTCGTTTATTTTATTTATTGAGTTTTGTGGCAATCTGTTCATAGCCATTACATTTTGATTTTACTGTCTTGTCTGCTGTTTGTGTAGTCTGCAAATATCTGCTGTTAGAGTGCTTTTAGAATCATAGATCCTTTACATTATTGAGTTCATGGTCTCTCATCTCTTATGGCAATTTGATCTCCATTTTTCCAGTCTTCTATATTTTCTATGATTCAAGTTCATGAGTCCCAATTTTCTTGTTTATATTCTTTTAGGTTGGTTGAATATTGATTTCTTCATCAAGCCCTAGGATAAAAACGATCAAATTCACATAAAGGTGTTGGCCACGTTTTTAACTGCATTTTCTCACAGGTTAGGGCAGGTTGAGAAGGCCCGGAAACACCTTTGTTGTCCTGGGCAGCAGACAGATTCAACAGAGGTGCAAAAGCTGCAGATAGTAGAGAAGCATTTGAGCAAATGCATGGATGCCCGCAAGGTTGGTGACTGGAAAAGTGCGCTGAGGGAATGTGATGCAGCCATTGCTGCTGGAGCTGACTTTTCTCCTCAGGTAAATATGCAAGGCTGAATTGTTTGTAGCAAATTCAGCGCTATTGAGGGAAAGTAACATATTGCTTAACTGTTTCACATTGAAATTACAGCTGTCTATGTGTCAAGTGGAAGCCCTTTTGAAGCTCCACCAACTTGAAGATGCTGAATCAAGCCTATCAAATATTCCCAAAGTAGTACCATCTACAGTCTCTAGCTCACAGACAAGATTTTTTGGAATGCTTTCTGAAGCTTATCCCTTCTTTGTCCGAGCTCAGATTGAAATGGCACTGGGAAGGTGAGTTCTGAAATGCTTTGATTTGTCAGAAATAAGATGCTAAAGGGGAGAGTGAGAATAGATGATGGATGTCTTGCAGGTTTGAGAATGCAGTTACAGCTGCTGAAAAAGCTGGGCAAATTGATCCCCGGAATGTTGAAGTTGCAGTACTGCTTAACAATGTCAAGTTGGTGGCAAGAGCTCGTGCCCGTGGCAATGATCTCTTTAAATCTGAAAGGTTCACTGAAGCCTGCTCAGCATATGGTGAAGGCCTAAGGTTTGATCCCTCAAATTCTGTGCTCTATTGTAACAGAGCAGCTTGTTGGTTCAAACTGGGGTTGTGGGAGCGATCTGTTGAAGACTGCAACCATGCTTTGCGCATTCAACCCAATTACACAAAAGCGATTCTTCGAAGAGCTGCCTCGAACTGCAAGGTAGAGTTGTTTTATAAGACTTGTTTTCCTCATATTTCTTGCTTTGCTACTTGTAGATACATACAATGATAATTGTTGTAAACTACAGCTAGAAAGGTGGGTGGATGCTGTGAGAGATTATGAAGTTTTGAGAAGAGAACTTCCAGATGACAATGAAGTTGCAGAATCCCTCTTTCATGCTCAGGTTGCATTGAAGAAATCTCGTGGTGAAGAAGTTTACAATATGAAGTTTGGCGGTGAAGTAGAGGATGTGTCTGGTCTTGAACAGTTCAGAGCTGCCATATCTTTACCAGGTTTGCCTTCTGCTTGCATTTTTGAATTGAAATTATCTTCATCTGCTCATTTCAAACTGCATTCATAAGAATCCTTTTGAGATTGTATTTAAAAATTACAGGTGTCTCTGTAGTCTATTTCAAAGCAGCATCTGACTCACAATGCAAGCAAATATCTCCATTTTTGGATACACTATGCGGTCGCTACCCATCCATAAATTTTCTCAAGGTAAATAACTTCACATCTGGACCCCGTAAATTTTTACTTAAAATAGGAAAATGTTAAGGAAAAAAAAAGTGAATTTCTTATATAAATCTGGTGGTGTTTATTCAAAAGGTGGACATCCATGGGACTCCAGCAGTCGCAAATGCTGAGAATGTGAGGATCGTACCAACATTCAAGATATACAAAGATGGTAGCCGAGTGAAGGAAATAGTCTGCCCCAGTCGTGATATGTTGGAACACTCTGTGAGGCATTACAGCTTTTAGAACTCAAGACTGTCCTGTAATTCTCCGCCCCGCTTTTTGCAATTTCTCACTACTCCTACCCCCAACTTGATGGGAACACTCTTCCACTGCCCTTCCAGTCATTCCTCTCACCATAAAACGAATACTAGATAACTGTGACATAAATCAGAGCCTTATAATAATTCCCTAGCCAGAGGAACCCAGAGAGATAGTCACTTTTGCAGTTTTTATTTATTCATTCATTTCTCATTGCTCTGTGGTTCCATCTTCATTCAGCCATCTCTTTTTTTTTTATTTTTTTCCTTTTTTTTTTTTCATTGTGGAACTTCTTGTCCATTTTCTTGTAGGCCAGCCTGGTTCTTGTATCCCCCACTTCCATCAAGAGTAAACATTGAGAAGTATGTACAATTTGATTAAATTTGGTCTTTAGCTATTTTAGAGAGAGAGAGAGAGAGAGAGAACTGGCAGGCTCTTAGAAGAGGATCTGTACATGTATATATGTGATGATATATACAAAAGATTGGAAGCCCTGAGGGAGATTGGATGTCTGGTGGGTACTTAGTTACTGGGTTAGTGACAGAAGGATGAATATGTTGTTATTAATATTGTTTGTTTTTCTCAACCATTTCATCAATAAAAAGAAATTCCATTTTTTCTTCTTTTCTCTCTTCTCTGTCCTTCCATATTCATATACCACACTTGAAAACACAGCACATTGGATTCTAATTTGAAAATCAACACCAAGATTAAGGGCAATTAATGCTATGTTTGATATTCTGTATATATATATATATATATATTAGCACTTTTAGCTTGTAAGTGATTCCAAAAGAAGTTATTTGCCTTAATGTGGGGGCAAAAGCAAAGTGACTTATTTTGAGGGGCTTCTAATCTTCCAATCACATGTGAGCATTTAAGTTTCCCACGTCACATACACACCGAACAAAATTTAAAAAAAAAAGTCCAAGAGATCACTGTTCGGTGCTAATCTGCGCCCATAGTGAACAGTAATCCACATTTAGGTTTGGGGTCAGCGTTGTCCACGTGTTCTGCTGTTGCAATGAATGCCGTCAGCGTCATTGAGTCGTAGTTTTGACCGATGCGGAAGGGTAATGCTGAGAATTCATAAAAAGTCTTTGATTTGGTAGAAGACAAAATTTTCGTTGACGGAAAATACTTTTTTTTTTTTTTTTAAAATAATATAAGAATAATTAATAATAAAAAAAAAAAGTGAAAGATGCTAAATCAAACTGACCTACCAGCAAGTGCCAAATATACAGCTAGCTTGTGCTTGTTAGATTCCTTGGAGAATTGGACGTGTCATTTATCTGGAAAAGTTTTCATCGCTTAAAAATTTTATCTAATATTTTATAGTTTGATTATAATTATATATACACACACACATATATATATATATATGTGTTTAAATTAACATATGGATCATTCATAAATTTATGAAATTTGTGTAGATATATCACTACAGAAAATTATATTGGATAAGACATTGTTGTTGACATTAAGAATACAAAATTAATTTAGATCAGAAATGTTGACATATTTGATTTACATTCGAGAAACTAACTGTTTATTTTGTAACTTTCAACGTGAATGAGGGGTGAAATTAGTTTTTAACGCTGCATTAGAAGATAATTTTAAGTTGTTTTTGCGTTTTAGTTTTCTATAACCTGTTTAGCAGTAGCAAAAATACACTACAAATACAATACGATACAATACAATACAATACTTTATACTAATACTAAGAACTAAAGTTAATATTCTTAAATTTATAGACCAAAATATTATTATAACATATTGAGGTACTTGATTGTCATTTTCCATTTGTATAGTCTTTAAATTAAATAATATCTATTAAGAATCTTGTTTTTAACTCTTGTATTTTGTTAGAAACTTTTGACGAAATTTCTATTGTAATAACATTATCAATAACAACAAACCAAAAAAAAAAAAAGAAAAGAAAAATAGTTAATAAAATTTAATGATAAAAATAATTTTCAATTATTCCCCTAAAATTACAAATGAAATTAAAGCAAAAAAAAAAAAATTAATGAGAGGAAAATGACAGAGCTGTTGCCATTATCAAGTACTGTTGAGATAAACCGAATTGAATTATTAATGATGAGAGTGAAGAGAACAAAAATTGGTTGATGTAAGACGCGCGTGAGTGACAAATGGACCACGTTGCCTAAATTTTTGCAAGCTAAAGAAGGAAGTTATGATGTGACGACAGATGACGCACGGTCTCTATGTACTACTACTGTCACTTTTGTACTGTATTAAAAATAAATAAATAAATAAATAAATAAATTCACTGCAAATTATTACAAAAGACTAACCGTACGGTCAGAGTAAGTAAGTGTAAAAGCCGTGATTTTTTGTATCTTCTTTTGGTTTACTCGGTGCTAACGTAACGGTACAAAAAATTGCTATGACATTTAACTCCCGCTCGTGCATCCATCGGATTGGATGTAGATTTGACGAATCGACTGAAAACTGCGTCGTTTCAGCTGGACGACGCAGTTTTGATAGTGATTGATGGGCCTTATTTTTCAACTTTTTAACGGCACGGCTGAATTTATCAAATTGATTTTAGGGGAGAGGAGTGTGAGATCATTTAATTCCTCTTGACTATTTTGTACTTGTACTCGAGGGACATGACTCACGATGATGTGGAAATTAAATTATTAATTACACCGCCAGTCCAATCCTACTGTTGGTAATTACAAGCTCTGATAAAGGGTAAATTAGTGATGGTAGTGTTACAAAAGAAAGAAAGAAAGAAAGAAAGAAAGAAAGAAAGAAAGAAAGAAAGAAAGAACGAAAGATACACTCACAGGGAATGAGGGAAAATTAAATCACCACTTTTATGTAAAAGGTTGCATTAATTTCTGTATGGACAATGACTCGTTTGATGTAAATTAATGCGTCTGGAAATTGGAAAATGTAAATTGCTAATTTTGATTCGTTGATTTTGGGGATCTCTCTCTTTGTAGCTATTGTGTAACAGTAGATGTTAGATTACGACAATTTTAGTACTTGATTATCAAATACCCAAAAAAAAAAAAATGCTTCATACGTTGGACTGTCAAATTGACAACACTAAATCCTTTCAATCATCAAAATAAATAGATTACATGAGATTCTGTGTTTTAATTTAAGTTCAACAACTTCCACTCTATATAAAATATTTTTGATAAAAAGATAAAACTATATTTAGGAGTGGAAGAGTTTAGGTCTTAAAGTTAAATATTGAGATTAATTCATTATCTAATTTCTCTTAAATAAGTTTGATCACAATAAATTCATAAATCACGTACTTTTATACATTTATTTTATTTTAAATTTATAAATGAAACTTATATACCTTAAAATTCATAGCTTAACCCGCAGATAAATTAAAATGTATGATATGATAAATTGAGTTTATATAAAAAACGAATAAAATTAATTATAATATTAAATGATTCGATGTATTTTATATATATTTTATCTAATAACTTTAATTTTATATACAATAATATATAGAATGGGACCATACATCATATGAAAATTATTAAGCATGCACGCTTACAACAGAAACCAATGAACAAGGGGAAAAAAAAAAAAAGGAGAAGAATGATTTGATTGCATCCATATATTTAGGTTAAAAGTCTAATGATGAAGAAAATGATTTAAGATATGAGTAACGATAATGAAAATGATAACTTAAGAGACAACTCAAATGATAGAAAGTGCAAACACCGATCAAATAAATATGTAATGAATATATAAAAAGAGAAAGGAAAGTGATAAAATTAGGTAGAGTTGCTTTCAAGCACTAAAATTAATCCCCTATATATATATATATATATATATATATATATATATGCCATTGCCATGCCCAACAATATAACATTAATTAATATTTATTAAACCAACAATTGTTTTTATTTCTCCTCAATTTAATTATTAACAAAATCCAACCGTAGTTATCTAACACATTTGATAACTTTAGTTGCAATATTAATATTGCGCTATAATTAATATGGATTATACTATACTATACTATACTATACTATACTATACTATACTATACTATACTATACTATACTATACTATTGTCTTAATATTCTTATTATTTTAATTCTAGACCAGATTGTGATTTTAATGAGCTGGATTGATTTTATTGGCCTATGTGTGTGTGTCTATATATATATAATCAACATGTACACCATTATATATGTTAAGCATATATGAACAAATTAAACTAGATAACCTCTTTCTCTTTGTGTAATACCATGGTGAGGTGTTAATTAATTAAAATTAATCTATTATTATTATTATTGTACATGCATGCATGGAAGACGAAAGAAGCAAAGTATATCTAATTAAGTTATGTATGTATGTCTATTTGACATTGTCTTTCTACCCTTTCGTTGGTCGTAGAGACACCTTCTTAATACCCTTTGATTTATAATAAAATAAAGAGTTGAATCTCCACTAATAATTAACTTCATTGTGGCCATAATTAATTTCTCTTCCAAATTAAATGCTATATATAGGAATACATATAGCTTTAATTTTCTGGCTTTTTGTAAAATGAAATATATTGAAGATTGAAAGATTTTTAAAATGATAAAATAAAGAACAGCCAAAACGTGTATATATATACACACACACGTATTAAAAGTATATTGCATGTTTAATTTTTTCTTGTGTATATATATATATATATATATATAAAACTAATCATGATCTATATTTCTTTGGACAATGAGGTGGTACTAATTAACACAACTCCTTTATTCAATTCCATACATTAATTAAAAATACATAAAGAGGAGGAAATTAAACGCATCCAATATACTCCAAACCAGAGAGGTGGATGAAATTTAATATCTGTCGAAAGACAGACATTCTGTTCAAACACACTTGAACACACATACTGATACTAATATTTGTTTTTCTTGTTGCAATCGCACACAAAATAAGACTGAAGAGTTATTGAAAAATAGATCATATATATTGAAGAAGCATGCATAGTCAGCTTTACTCAATAATATTGTTGACTCTTAATTATATAATACCTTCGTCTATGAAGTTTTCAAGGTGAGCCCAGTGCCAGCCAGTTTCTCTTCAATAATTTTCTCCATGCGTTCGGACATTGATGGAGTTAAATAATTTTTCCAATCTCCAACTTTCCCTTTTCTGAAGTAGAGAAAATTTTTAGTCCCCGCAGGCTGCTTACCAGTCTTGCTCACTTCCAAATCTTTGATGTTATCAAAACTACACAGTTTTGATATCTCATCTATCACTCCTTGTTTCTCTTCTTTCTTAGTGAAAGGATATCCTAAGAAATCAGCCAATTTCTTAATGTAAAAGACGATGTCGTCTTTGAGATCTTCATATTTCAAGAACAAGACCTTATCCGGTTGTTCTAAGCTGGCTTTCCAGTAACCTAACGCATGATCCCAAATGGGTCCGAAACACTGGACTCCATTGCAAGTTCTTTCAAAAGCTTCTTCTAGTTCTGATGGCTCCAAATCCTGAAGTCTACGTTTGAAATGCCATTCTGATATGAACTGGTCCAAAGGATTCCTGCAAATGTACACAATTCGAGAATTGGCGTCGATAATTGAAGGTGGTAGTGAAGTGTAGGCAGCATGCGTTGAGAAAATCCTTGGTGTAGGAAACTTTTCAAGATTTGGTAATTGATTGTTGGTGAGATATAGCTCAAACTCAAAGAAGGGTACAAGCTGATGGGGAGAAGTTGTAAGCAAGGGGCTATTTTCAAAGGCATATCGAGAGCGGTTGACAATGGAAAATGTGAGGGCTTTGAGCCAAGTGGTTCCTGATTTTGGAAAAGTGCTTAGTATTAAATCACTTTCCTTTGCTTGGAAGTGCTTCTGGGAGGCGATTATGCCATGAATGCCCATAGATGGGATCCAAAATCTTTGATATAGACAAAGATAAAAACCGTCGCAGTATTTCACTTTAGGAAGCAGCTGGGTCAAGAGCTGTTCTTGATCCTCCAGCTGCTTGCTTTGCTCTTCTACTGCAACGCAAGGATTTTGAGAGTGCTCCATGCAGAATTTGAGAGAAGAAGGCTAAAAGAGAAATATTTAGGGTACATGCAACTATTGAATAAAGTTAGATATTTATATGCAAAGTTTTATCTAAATAAATGTGTACTTGAAGCAAAAAGTAGTGTTTAAATTTATTTATTTATTTATATATGTATCAAATTGATGTATTTTTAAATCTTGATTAAGCAAACCAGTAATACTTGGAGTGCCATACATTATGTTGGCCATCTTTTTATGACGAATAAGAAGGATTTTTTTTTTTAAAAGAAGTTTAAATGATTTTATGTTTTCTTGAATTTTTATCTTTAGGAGAGAAACTGAAAAAAGCAATTTCTGTACTTAATTCCCATATAATAATTTATGAATCATGCTATATAACTCGGTTAATTAATAAGTATGTGATTTTCTTTAAACAACTTTAATTTCTCAATATATATATATCTAAGCTTGAAAGTTCCCATTTTTTAAAAAAATTCAAACATGCATACGCGATGTATGTAATCACATTGATGTTTTACTATGCTTTACTATTAAAGAGTTGTTGTAACATATCATAATTTTTAGAGTCTTGAAAATATCTCTACATAATTATAATTACAATGTATATAGTTTTGGATATATTGTGTATCACAGATGTTCGGTTGTCTGCCTGCAGCTTTCAATTAATCACACAGCAATTAATCTGCAGGATGTGAGTATGAAATCGCAAGTACTACTTTTTATATATACATGTATGAAACACGATCGTATTTTATTTAATTCTCGTTCAAAGAAACAAAATATATGCCATGTTGAATAACCTCTATTTGACCGAATAATTAATAAATAGTTATTCAAATAAAAAGAATAATAATGGCTTATAATATACTTCTTCTTATTATTATTATTATACGAAGATATTGAAAGTCAAATATAAATCCCTTAGAAAGCTACTCAAATTCTAGTTTGAACATGCTAGCTCCAGAAAATACTTTATTGGGAATTAAATAAATTTGTACTTTTCTATTATTTTGCATTAATTTCCTTATATTTGTCCAAGTGGGCATGAATATTCAAATAATTTCAAAGAGTTCTTCAGAGAAGCCAAGTAGTAGATCAGATAATTTAGCAATTTGGTGTTTGATAATTAATGAAGACTTGAGGATTTAAGATTAAAGTAAGGGAGAATGCCCGTTAGTCCCTGTTTTTTTAGTTAATGTTTCATTATCTCTTATTTTCTGTAATATTCCATCACTCTCTTGAGTTCTGATTTTATCTTTTAATATTTCTAATATTTTTAATTTTACTATTTGTAAATCAATTGAATTGAAGGTTAAAATTGAAAAAAAAAATTAAGAGGATGATGAGATATTAGATAAAATATAGAAGAGTAATTGGGTATTAATTGAAAAAATAGGGGGTAATGGGCATTTTCCCATCAAAGTAATAATATCTATGATCTTCAAAATGATGTAATATTGGCTAATCTTTGAATAGAAAAAAGAAACATAACAAAATTGTTCTATTTTAATGCCAACTCGTCCCTTTATAGTTAATTCGAGTCAAAGTAATTATAATTTGATAATCATTAAAAAGTTAATTGACTTTTTAATTAATTATTGTTAATTGATTAATTGATTAATTTATAATATAAAAAGAAATTACGTAGGCTTAACCCACTATAATCATAGATCACCCATTTAAAATTTTGAACTCAACCATATTTGTTGACAAGCAATCACAATGATTATAATAAAAGTACAAAAAAAAAAAAGACTTTCTAGAGTATAAATATCTAAATCAAAATCATCAAATTAAGTTTTTTTTTTTCTTTCTTTCTTTCATTTAATCCATATCCTTGCAAGAGAAACGGAAAAAAGAATTGCTTAACCACGAAATGATCAAATTAATATTGACAAAAAATGATAAAAATAAACTTAAGACTGTAATTACATATATTGTTTCTATTTCAATTGAAATATATGTACAAACTAATGTTAATGCAACATTAATATATGTATTGGTTTTGCAGTCAAAATGTTTTGGCTATAATATAATATATTAAAATTAATTTTATTATTAAAGATAGACACGTAGAATTAAGAATGAGCGATGATATGACATGCATTATAGAGCTCGTACAGGAAGTTGAAGTCTGCAGGGGAGCTCATGAAGAGTAGTAATGTTGAAGTTTCCCTCCAAGGCCTTGTTAATTAATTTCCTTAACAAGAAGAAATTTGAGTCGGAGGAGCCTGAAACTTTGTGGGATATCTAATTTCAAGTATGGAAAGAAGAAAGAAGGGAAAGACCATCAACAAGAGAGGAGAGGCATGGAGAGAGGAAGAGGATTTAGAAGATAAATTACTAAGAAAAATTGTTCGAAGTCCAATTTTTATATTATTTAGGTTTCCATTTATTGAAGACCAATCCAGCAAATAGCTTATTTTGATATTATATCTATCTATATATATATATATATACATATATGTATGTGGAGGCATGTCATCTTAAAAATCAAGCTCGCTATTGAAAGTTTGAGAAAACCAAATTCTATTTCGGTTCTGGTTGGTTTCTAAGAAAACCGAACTGAACTAGAATCGGCCGAACCCTAATGTAAATGTCACATGGGAAGTTTCTGCCGAGATATAAAGAAAAGAGTTCATTTAAGACTAGTACAGATAAAATATTCTTAATTATAACATTCAAAGGCTTTCTGACAGGAAAGCAAACAAGCAATAATAAACTTTGCATACAATTTCTCGGAGTGTGTTAACTAAACAGACAAAACTTCATCCCTCTCCCCGAGAAAAAGGTTGTTGCAACAAAAGTGGTCCGAGGGACCCTCTCTTGTGGCTCCAGAATGCTTATTCAAAACCTTGCCAGAAGTTTCCTTGCTTATGGTGTCCGAAACTTTGAGGTAGACGGTCAATGGGGTAGACAATGGGAATAAATGATCACTAATTGACAATGCAATGCAATGCAATGCAAAGCCATGTATAGAGACCGGTGTCCAATTAATTGTCATAGTGGATAGGCCTTGGCAGTTGATCTTTTGATATCAGCTCCCAAAAGCCGAAGCTTCGTATCTAAGTTCTCATAACCACGGTCAATATTATATGCAACTCCACTGATCTCGGTAGTTCCATTTGCAGCCAATCGAGCTAATACCAGGGACGCCCCACCTCTTAAGTCAGCAGCAATAAGTTGAGAACCATGCAAGGCAGTGGCAAAAGAATTCAAAGCTATTAGAATAATCAAATTTAATTTTTAAGTAGATATAAAGATCTAGATTTTCGGGGTGGAAAACAATGCACCTTCCTATTTCTCCCCCAAAAACCAGTGCAGTGTTCCCGCAGACCTGAATTTCTGCTCCAAGCTTCTGCAATTCTCTTGCTATATTATCCAACTGAGAGGACATACATTAGACGTATATAAAAGCTAGTGCGGATAATAAAAGAAACTCAGTACCTTATGCTATTGAGAAAGCAAAAGGGAAACAGATTTGGAGCGTCTATGCACTTCAAAACAGAAAAGCACAGTCACAATTTCAAATTTTGAAAATCAATTAATGAGGTTGCCAGATTTTAGAAGAATTTAAAATCACTGAAAAGGATGATAAAGAAATTGCTTCGTACTTGCAAAATTTATCAATAAGGCGTCAAGCACCACAGAGAAACGCAAACTCACAAAATAAAAGAAGGATATATATTTTAACAAATCATACAGAGTGAAAGAAATATGCTTTGAAGTGAACCAATGAGCTAAAAATGAGAAGTAATATGCTCTCTTTCGCAAAATCCCTGTTGCGATAAAATATTAAAAGGTTAAGTTGAAATTAAGTATTTGATTCCATATTGTGTATTTGATCAATTGACCACATACCATGGCCCATGCGTTTTTCGAACACGGATTCCTCCAAAATACTTGAACCACTACATGTAGTGAGTAATGCCATCGTTTGAGGTTGGAGATCTGTAGGAAACCCAGGAAATAGACTTGTCTTAACATCAAAACCTCGCAAATTCTCATGAACGTTTTCTGGGATTGCTGAAACCTGGAATACCAATCAGTCATCATGCCTGAAGCAGCTAGCCAGAGGAAAAGAAAGACGAAAAACAAAATAAAAAGAAATTCCCTTACCTCCAGAGTTTCACGATTAAATTGCGTAATTTTGCAACCAGCAATTGTCAGTTTGTCTACCAGACATGATAAGTGGGAAGGAGTTACAGGTCATAATAAGATACGCGGGCGAGTAATTGCTGCAGCCAGCATAAAGGTGCCTGCTTCAATTCTATCTGGTGACACAGAAAATTCAGAACCGTGCAATTGGTATTTTCCCTGAATTAAAATTTTGTCACTTCCTGCTCCTTGAAAACATGCACCACTCGCATTCAGAAAACGAGCAAGATCAATCACCTCTGGCTCCTGCGGTGAAAATTTGGGGGAAGAATTCAATTAATTCCATCAGTCAGGACAAAAGAATATTAAAAAAGAAAGTTGCAGCCCGGAGATGCATACTTTGGCCACATTTGAAAGCAGGGTCTCTCCATCAGCCATAGAAGCTGCCATCATAAGAGTCTCGGTTGCCCCAACGCTTTGTAAATCAAGGTGGAAACTCCCTCCAACCAATCCTCTGCCATTTGCAGCATGTGCCAGCACTTTCCCATCCTCGTAATGTTGAAAAAAAATTGCCTTTAGAGTACTACTCTCATTTTAAATATGTTTTGGAGTGCTATAAGGAGAAGTTGTATGCCATATATATTTCATAGTGTCTATTGCCTTTCTTACTATTTTGTTATCAATTATAAAAGCGCCTTTTTAGTTTTTACAGTGTTACTATTGCTTGATCTCAAAATTTTAGAATTTTATCTAAGGTATTTTAGAAAGTAATTTACGATCCTCACCATAATATTGACACGACAAGAGCTTATTAGAAAAAAATAAAAAGAATATATAAAAAAATATCTGATCTCAACCACAGCACCAAGAGCTCTTAACCCACGAACGTACAGGTCTACAGGTCTCTCCCCAATATCACATCAGCCAGGCAAAGCCACCACAGCTTTAGCAAAGCGGCCCAGCAATTGCCCAATCACAAAAAATCCACCTCGAGTTTTCTTCAGTTCTTCCGAACACGGCTGAACAGACCCAACGCAGTCACTGTTAACCAATATATCATTGTTTTGAACATTAACCTTAACCTTGGCGCCCAACGAGCGCAAAATGGAAACCATTGCTTTGATGTCTATCAACTTAATGGGCACGTTGTGAAGCAGAGAAGAGTTTGAGCATAAGAGAGTGGCAGCCAGGAGAGGAAGAGAAGAATTCTTGGACCCGGGAATTGATATGTGACCCGAGAGCCTTGTTGAAAGTTTGATCAGGTTGTAGCGTTTGGGTTTCTGGGGTTGGGATTTGTGTTTTCTGCATTTGGGAAGAAAGAGAGAAAGAGATAGAAACAATGCGGGTTTTAAACTGTATATATTGGAGGATTGAGAGAGTTAAAAGCAACACATTAAAGAGCGAGAGAGAGAGAGAGAGTGAGAGAGAGACACAAGCACAGAGTAGTTAATGTTTATGGAGTTCCGAATATATAATAAAATAAACCAAAATTTTTTCTTTCTTTCTTTCACGCGAATCACATTCTGATTAAATTATTAATAGAGATTAATTGAAGACTATAATTAATAAAAACCAGCTTCTGCATGCTTTCGAATGGCTGAAACCAATAAGAATAATGTTGAACGAACCAACGAACACTCTCTCTTCTCTTTCAATCTTAAACAAGCCAAAACATTTGCAAACTAATAAAATCGTGCGCACACAAAACGAAAATTAATAATTACTATTTCCTTAATTATAATTAGAGAGTTAGCATGAGCTTCAAAGAAAGCATGCGAAGATGATACGGGACATTTTTAAAATGTGATATGAGACATCTTTTTGATATGCCAACATAATCTAATACTAATTAATTATATGAGCTTGAGCGATATGTACTACGTATAAAATTATAATATAATTAAAAAGGATATTTTTAAAATAATTATTTCCACATAGGAAAATAAGAAAAGGCGCTAATAGTGTAATTAAGTTACATCCTAACCTAATTTTTCGTACAAGGTTAAATTAGTCTTTGAGCTTAAGTTTGGTTAGTTATAAAATTTGAAATTTTGGTGGTTATTTTTGTCGTCAACGGTGTATCAAAAAACTTGGTCAAGTTTTCAAACCTTTTTTGCCGTGTGGCGTAAGCAACCTAGGCTCGCCTATATAACCTAACGCGCGTAAACTCTTACCGCTGCTGAGCTTGGAAATCTGAAGTCGACTGAAATCTTCTGCAATCATTCACTTACTCATTCTCTCTGCGCCCTGAAAGTCTATCCGGCTTCCTTCTCTGTTCTGTAAACCTTGTTGCTCGCTCTTTTTAGCTTGCTGGTTTTATTACTCTTAGTTTAACTCGCCGCGCTTTTTTGTCCGCCATGGGTCCTCCGACTGGAAAGGGAAAACGCAAAATCGAAATTAAGAAGATTGAGAAACAAAATTTGAGAATGGTAACTTTCTCCAAACGACGCCAAGGTCTTTTCAAGAAAGCGCAAGAGTACGCCCAAAGAACCGGTGCCGAAATCGCCGTTCTTGTTTTCTCGCCGGCGGGCAACACTTTTGTCCATGGGTCTCCTTCATTTGACGCGGTAGTTGAGAAATTCTTGATAGGCGGAAACAGTGGCCAAAAGGGTGTCAAGAATGGTGAATGTGAAACAGAAGCGCGCGGGTTCTTGGTGGGTTTGGAGGAGAAGATGAATGGGTGTCGGAGTGTGGATGAGTTGGCGACTGTGAAGGCGGAGTTGGAGGAGGTGAGACAGAAGGTTTTGCAGAGGCTCACACGCCTTGAGGAAGATGAATTTGTCAGTTCGTTGCTGAACTGTTGACTCACTTTTGCCGGTGAAGATTGAATTAGGGTTTGCTCCGATCAACAGAGAACACGAATTTAGAAAGTACTTGTAATTAGAGGTTTAGGGTTTAGTTGATAACTTTTAGAGAAAGGGGAGACTTGAATTCTGTGTAATTAATTAATCATCTTTGATTTCAATTGAAGAGTTCATCAATTTTGTTCTACTAATTAATTGTGGTTTATAAATCTCTCACAATATACTGTATTCTGCCTTCTCTTTTGTTCAATTACAAGTTCGAATTTTGTTCATACTGCACTTTTCTTTTGGTGAGTGTTTTAAGTTTGCAGTCTGGTTAGCGGCTATACGATTTTCTTTTCATTGTTAAAGGATTTTGTGGACTTTTAAGAAAAGAAGAAAGAAATGTTGCAAATCTGAAATTTTGAATTACATTACTCAACAACGTCATTTAATATTAGTGTAGTAAAAAGAAAAAAGTTAAAAAAAAAAAAAGATTAAGAAAAGAAGAAAGACGTGTGCTGCTAGAAATACAATGAACTATTACTATTTGCAGCAGCCCAAAAAAAAAAAATTAACAAGCTCTTTTACATCAGCTTTTACATTTGAGAAAGGGACACAGCTTCCATAATGCAGCCATCATCTGAGATTCTTCAGCTTGGAAAAACTTCAAAAACCTATACATTCACTGGATATGAAAGCTGTCTGCTAAATATATTCCAAAAGTAAGCAATAGATGAGTGGTTAGCCTGTGAAAATTGGTTTAGCTGGCAGCATCCATAATCGCTGTAATAGAAGATCTGGAATTGATCTCCAACCACACCGCAGGATATGGAATTTAAGTAGGGGAGAGGACCATTCAGGACAAGCCCACGCCCAAAAACATAAAAGAATAGAATATAGGGATAGATGATCCATGGGTAGGACCGTAGGAAAATAATGCCATGTTATAGAAAGCGATATGCAAATTAAGCAGATATCACATTTGTCATAGCAGATAGGCCATGGCAATTGATCTTTTGATATCAGCTCCCAAAAGCTGAAGCTTGGCTTCTATGTTCTCATAACCACGGTCAATATGAGCAATGCCACTAATCGCAGTGGTTCCATCTGCAGCCAACCCGGCTAATACCAAGGACACCCCACCCCTCAAATCAGCAGCACTAACCTGAGAACCATGCAAGGCACTGCCAAAAGAATTCAAAGGGATTAGCACAATCAAATTTAAGTTTAGGTAGATATAAACATCTAAAATTCCAAGGCAGAAAATGATGTACCTTCTGTTCTCTCTCCCGAAAACCAGTGCAGCGCTCCCACAGACCTGAATTTTTGCTCCAAGCTTCTGCAATTCTCTTGCTATCCAAACGAGAGGACAAAAAGTAGACATATAAATCCAGTGCAGATAATGGAAACAAATTTAGTACCATAAGCTTTTGAGAAAGCCAAAGGGAAACCAATTTTGAGCGTCGGCACACTAGAAAAGTATTGTACTGTGTCAACCATTTTGCAGAACATTGAGGTGCCTGATTTTGGAAGAATTAAAAATCACAGCAAAGGATGACAATTTGATTGCTACATACTTCTGCAATTTATTGATAACGCAACAAGCACCACATAGAAATACATATAAACAAAACAGAAGGATATTTTAACAAATCATACAGCTTGAAAGAAATCTGCTTTGAAGTGAACCAATGAGCTTGACAGTGGTAATAAAAATAAAAAGTAATGTGCCCTCTTTTGCAAATACTTGTCGTGATAAGAAAAAAATAAAAAGGTTAAAAAGTTTGGGTGAAAATAATTATTTGATGCCATATTGTATTTGATCAATTGACCACATACCATGGCCCATGCGTTTTTCGAACACAGATTCCTCCAGAATACTTGAACCACTACATGTAGTGAATAATGCCATCGTTTGAGGTTGGAGATCTGTAGGAAACCCGGGAAATGGACTTGTCTTAACATCGAAACCTCGCAAATTCTCATGAACGTTTTCTGGGATTGCTGAAACCTGGAATACCAATCAGTCATCATGCCTGAAGCAGCTAGCCAGAGGAAAAGAAAGACGAAAAACAAAATAAAAAGAAATTCCCTTACCTCCAGAGTGTCCCGATTAAATTGCGTAATTTTGCAACCAGCAATTGTCAGTTTGTCTATTAGACATGATACGTGGGAAGGAATTACAGGTGATAGTGAGATACGCGAGCGAGTAATTGCTGCAGCCAGCATAAAGGTGCCTGCTTCAATTCGATCTGGTGACACAGAAAATTCTGAACCATGCAATTGGTATTTTCCCTGAATTAAAATTTTGTCACTTCCTGCTCCATGCACACAAGCCCCACTGTCATTCAAGAAACGAGCAAGATCAACCACCTCTGGTTCCTGTGGGTGAAAATTTGGGAAAAGAATTCACTTCAATAATTCAGTTAATTCCATGAGACAAGAGAACAGTAACGGCCCCTTCATCTTCCTCACAACAAGAAAGTAAAAGGAGCAGCAAGATGTATCAGATCATACTTTGGCAACATTTGAAAGCACAGTCACTCCATCAGCCATAGAAGCTGCCATCATAAGAGTTTCGGTTGCCCCAACGCTTGGGAATCAAGGTGGAAAGTTCCCCCAACCAATCCTCTGCCATTAGCGGCACGTGCTAGCACTTTCCCATCCCTGTAACGATGAAGAATATAACATTTTTTGTCTGCTTACATATTCAGTCAGTTCATAAATTCCAGACAGTTGGGTTTTGTTCTTGCCAGACCCCACTTTTCTTGCCTGTTTACAGACTTTTTTATTATATTGGCAATAGACCAGACAAGCAAACATCAAGTTATACCCCTGCAGATGCTAGGTTAAAAAATTTACATGAGAAAATGTTGCCTCAAAATACTAGAGCTGTAACTTGCTCAATGACCAATTTTTATGAAGTTCATCGGTTAGGTCCTAAAGTGCTTAGCCTATAATTGAAGCCTATTAAATATGTTGCTTCCCTTGTTAACTAAGGTAAGATCAAGGTGTTTCTTTGGCTCCAAAAAGATGCCGATTACAATGTCCTCTGTCTTTTCTTCTGACAAGTTGAAAACATTAGTTCACATGATAACTCTTCCTAAAGAACAGTAATTGCCAAGGAAACATTCTAAAAGCCACACATCCACACCAGAAAATACAGTTCCGTTCTAACCACAGAAGAAAATGAGAACAACAGTAATGCTAGATCACCTAAACGTCAATCTAGATCTTCCAATATGGAGAATAATCCACATGATCAAAATAATAAGATATAACAGTAGAAACAAACATCTTGCTTACTCTCCACGAAAAAAGGATTACTTCCTTCACCTTCCAATTGTACAGTTTGATCATATCTAGACCATTCCTTACATTACGCTCCCACTCTATAGTTCCTCCATTAATCAATACATTACCACACAGCAAATTCTTAACTTATTTAAATATCATTTCCCACATCCGGGATTAGTAGCTGGCCATAAACGTCTTCAAATTAACAACTTCACAACACACTAGCATTAGAAAACAATGTGATCCTCAGCATGACATGAGCTTATTGTAAAAAAAAATTGAAAGAAAAAAAAAGGCACTTATCTGATCTCCACCACAGCCCCAAGAGCCCTTAACCCACGAACGTACAGATCTACAGGTCTTTCCCCAATATCACACCCACCAAGCAAACCCACAGCAGCTTCACCGAACCGAGCCAGCAACGACCCAATCACAAAAAATCCACCTCGAATTTTCTTCATTTCCTCCAAACACGGCTCGACGGACGCAACACAATCACTGTTAACCACTATACCATTGTGGCCAACGTTAACGTCAATCTCAGCGCCTAGCGACCGCAAAATCGAAAGCATTGATTTGGTATCTGGCAAGTTAGTGGACACATTATGAAGCAGAGAAGAGTTTGAGCACAAGAGAGTGGCAGCCAGGAGAGAAAGAGAAGAATTTTTAGACCCGGAGATTGGAACGTGACCCGAGAGAGTCGTGGGCCCTGTGATGGTAAGAGTTTCGGGTTTTGGGACATGGTTTTCTGGAGTCGGAATTAGGGTTTTCTGCATTTGTGGAAGTGAGAAAGAGAGGGATACATTGTAGAGCTTAAGCGGTTTAGGATAAGAGAGTGAAGTTGCCATTTTCGTTAAAGAAGAAAGAAAGAGAGGGGTGCAATGTTGGGTTTAAGCAGGTTTCTATTATGAAAGAGTAATGAAGTTAAATAGAAAGATATAGACTAGTCCAGGGTTTAAGCGGTCCCGGATAATACAGTTAAAAAGAAAGACAGGGTTTAAGCGGTCGTCTTCGATAATAGCCGCAATTTTGCCCGACAAAAGTTACAGGCAGACAAAACATCATTTTCCATGATTTTATGTTATCTAAAATTTTTTTAATTAATTTAATAATTTAAAATCTTGCAGTAATATGAAAGTTTATTAATTAATCAAAAATTTTACTTCTATTTATTAAATAAGGGAAAAGTTGAACGGGTCTTCCTCCTCTCTTTAAAAACAAGCCATGAAAATAGAAAAAAAGGACTAATAAAAACCGCACAAAAAAAACTGTAAGTCTCTCCATTTTTCGTATAAAAATGTGATCTTTGGAACTTAAACCTTCAAGCTCTCACAAATCCTCACCCGGGAGCTATACAATACGCTATAGTATAGATAGAAATTAATAGAATATTATAATATAATAGATATAATAATTAGTATGGCAAAGGCTATCCAATTTGCAGCGGTGATAGCCACGGCCATCTGCTTCTCTTCTCTCGTCGGCTCGGCGGTCGCCAACAGCCATCCAACGTTGTTGGTTGAAGGCAGGGTGTATTGCGACAAGTGTCGGGTGCAGTTCGAGACGAAGCTAAGTGAACCAGTAGAAGGCGCCACGGTGGCGTTGGAATGCAGAACAAGTGACACGGAGGAGGTGGTGTACACCCACGAGGTTGAGACTGACAGGAACGGAGCATATATGATTCCTGCGGAGAGCGGGCATGCTGAGTTGATATGCGAAGTTGTTTTGGTGAACAGTCCTAATGAGGAGTGCAATGAGATCATAGCCGGAGCCAGCCGGGCTAGGATTGTTCTGAGCACCAACTCGGGAGTGGCTGAGCCGGTTCGCCATGCAAATGCTCTTGGATTCATGGGGAAGCAAGCAGTTGCAGGGTGCGACAAAGTTCTTGAAGACATGGGAAATATTAATGAAGTTTAATTAACTAATTACACAGTTAGCCCATGTTAATGTCATGTTGTTAATTGGCTACGCTTTTGCCAACTTTAATAATAATCAAGATATTTTAATTATTAGTAGCATCTCATGGGTGAGTGAGTGTAATGAGGACTATTTTATGTAATAAATTATTAACTAAATTAATTTTTTTTCTTTTTTATTTAGCATTCATTTGTTGCCTATAATATACGAGTACTTTATTTATTTATTTACTGAAAAAAATCTAATTTTAATTTATATTAAGGTTTTGATGAGTGTTAATTAATTTAATTAACAAAATATAATTATAGAAAAAATTTTATATGGATTTATAGAGAAGTAAGTCTAACCCGACATTCAGTTGCTTGCAAAGGCCAGACAGAGACAGAATAATGGTCGGTCAATCTTTTAAAATTTGAACTCGATTCCTACGCAAAAGGCGTGACTCAGTGGCCCGCACAAAACTTACCTAATTGGGCCCAGAGCGGGGTATTCTCAAAAATCAAAATAACCTAATATAAATTTCCATTATTTGAATTAAGCTAATTACTTTTTTTATTTTATTATGAAAATTCACATTATGATATATATATATATAATTTCTGAACCTAATATATGTCATTTTGTATAATTTGTTAATAAAATTTTATGTATTTATTTTGTTGTAAAGTCTCTGTCTTATGTTGTTTTATTTATTTAGGTTTGGTACCATATAATATGAAAAATAATGAATGGAGGACGATATTGGGTGAACCTTTCTGATCTTATTATCTTACAGTATTTGATTTTGATAAATGTGGGCCTAACCAACTCCACCAAACCCAAGTCAAGTAAATGACTTGCTTGCGTTTTAACAACGCCAACTCGTTCTCTCTCTCTCTCTCTCTCTCTCTCTCTCACGCCTCACCCACACCAATTATTGCCAAACATTGCAAACACACCCCCTCTTATATTTTCACATTTTAAATCATATATATTTATATATATAAAATATATTTTTAACTTGAATTTTTATTTTTATTTCTATTTTTTAACGCAAATGTTAGATTGCTGTGGATATTTTTCCTTTTTTGTTTTTACAGCGACAATATGTAATGTATGTTGTGGATGCTTTAAAGCTAAGCCAAGCTAATAGTTGATAAATTTTTCTTAAATTATATAATATTTTAATTTATATAATTATTTTAAATTCATTCTTTTATCATCATTCATAAAACTGAAAGCATTATTCTTAAGTTCAATTCATAATGTTACATAAAATTATTATTGACTTTCAAGGGTCCAAAAGCTCAACCATTTTTTTCTATAATTATAAAAAATAAATTAATGTACTAATAATAACAGCTCATAAATGTATGCATCCAACTCTCATCTAACCCAACTAATTATTTTTACACCATTTCTGAAGTTCTCTTGTAGAATTAATTTTTAAATATTCATGATTTCCTTAGACGAAAAAATTTATTATTATAGTATAATAATAATAGAAATGAAAAGAGATTTTCAAGATCAATCAAAATTTGTAACTCCAAATATGTAATTTTCTAGAATTTGTAATTTAGATTATAAAAACGCAAAATTGTTAAATAGTTGGACAAGTAACATTGATTAATGATTAAGCTAACAACATTAAATAATGGACAATAAAATGACAAATTATATCGCTAGACATTAATTAATATTTTTAAGCAATTATGTATTATGAATTTTAAGATTTCGAATTATCAATTTTGTTTTAGATGTCAGTATATTTTAATATTAACACCAAACCCATATTTTAGAACCTAATTTTAAAATTAATTAATTGAAAAAAAAAAATAAACAAAACAAAAGGGAAGGCACGTCCAATAAAGACCATTTCGATTCATTTGTTTTAACTTTCTAAGTTGTTTTTAAAGTCTATTCTATGCTATTTTCTATATTCTGTTCATAGACTCATCAGAAAACCCTATTAGCGTTCTTTCTCTGCAAGAAGAAGAGAGAAAAAAGAGAAGGAAAAAAAAAAAAAATCCAATCTTCCAAATGGCTAACAGTAATCTCCCTCGACGAATCATCAAGGTTTCTCTCTCTTTCTCCTCCTCGCTCGATCCCTCTCTTCATTTATCAGATCGGTTCAAGTTTAATTTCCCAAAAAATTGAGACTAAATCTTATATTTTTTAATTATTTCGGTTAAGGGGAACACTCGATTGAATTTAGATGCTCTAATTCTGCTATTAGGGTTTATAGAGGGGTGGGTTCCGATTGTTTGTGAATTTGATAGCGCAACTGAAGAATCTGAAGCTTAATTAAGTGCTTTATCGATGATTGAATTGAGAAATTAGGGGTTTTTCTGATGGTTTTGATTTGTTTTTAACTTTTTGTTCTTCTGTGATCCACAAAGGAAACCCAGCGTCTTCTCAGTGAACCAGGTAAGTGCTTGGTTCTCTCTCCCTTTCCTTTGTTATTTTTCCTTTTGAATTTTTTGTCTAATTTGTTAGTTCTTTTTCTCAGTAAATCTTGAGGGAATGTGCATATTATACTATTTTAAATATTACAAAATATGTGCTTTGTAAGCTTTAGATTTTACTGTGGTTATTGAGTGTTGAGGTGATTTGTGGATACAGCCCCGGGAATAAGTGCTTCCCCTTCGGAAGATAATATGCGATACTTTAATGTGATGATCCTTGGACCAACACAATCTCCTTATGAAGGTAAATTGCTTTCTGGTCCATTATTTGGCCTACATTAGTATTTTGCTGCTTGTTATTTTTGATGTTATAAATGTTAAACTTCTAGACCCATTTGGTTTTTGGATGTTTGTTCATACTGAATTTTTATCCTGGACATTATATGATTGATTGCTGTGGTTGTCTTGATTTACTATGTTATTTGAGTTCTTGTGAATATGTGCTTACTTTTGCTTCTAGTAATTAATTATCTTCATCTTCATTTTGGTAGATGTTGATACAAATTCAACAGTTTCTCATGAATTTGTGCTTAATTTATGCTTCTAGTTAAAGATTATTATATGTCTCCATTTTGATTCTGCTAGATGTTAATAAAAATTCGTTGTATATCAATTTTTTTTTTTAATATTTATACGATAAAGCAAAGATATCCAATATTTTAGTTTATTAAGTTAATGCCAATTATAAAAAGATGTTTCATCTTGTTATGAAATGTTATTTTGGGTTTACTTGTGTCTAATATTTCTGTATGATATGGGACATTCTCTATTTTCCACTTTTGTTCAGGAGGAGTTTTCAAGTTGGAACTATTTTTGCCTGAAGAATATCCAATGGCTGCTCCAAAGGTACTTTTACTTGAATTTAGGGGTTCAATCTACCTGCAACTACCGTACATTTTTGAGGGATTGCTATTTGTTATTATAGTTGGGCCTTTTATTCTCCTAGAGTGTCATTCCAATATATATTGAATGTTAGAATGTCAAGTATCTCATTGCCTAAAGATATGAGAGCTTGGTTCTGATCTTAAATCTGCACCTGAATATAATGTTCTGTGGAATGCATTATGCTATGTTGTTTTCTGATGCTGCATTTAGAGCAAATTTCTTTTATGCGACCTGATGTAAACAATAATGAAGCACCTTGCTGCCTCCTAGAACTTAGTTATTGGCTCTTTCAAGATTATTCCTTCTTTTTTCCTTTAACGAATCAAATACCTTTTTGTACTATTATGGGACATTAATATGACACCCTGAAGCACTCATATACTTGGCAAGGTTGTACTCAAATTAATATTTAACCAAATCAAAGTTTGGGCAATGCGGCTTTCTCATTTATGAGGTAGAAGCTAATGCCTCAGTGATCTGAATATCTTTCAAACCTGATTTTGAGTTTATTCAAGATTTACTCCTTGTGGCAGTCCTTGGTGCTTCCAGGTGAAACTTGTCTAGATAAAACTTGACACTTAAGAGATTGAGTCCTGCGTATCCACTTGCAACATGGTCTGCAAGATGTTTAAATATGGCAGGTGCTCAATTGCTTATTTATTCTGGATGGGAGATGATCTGTGGGATGTCTTTTTGATGATTTTCATTCAAGCCCTTTGATGACTACTAGTTCAAGCCATAATCTACATGGTCAATAACCTTTTTTGGCTGTGAATTTAGTTTCAATCTGAGCCAGGACATTATTCCTGAATGCACATTTTACTTTTAATTGGTGTCTCAGCTTGTGATCTGGGAATTTAAATGGGCTCTGGCTGGTATGAAGGCTATGATCTCGACATAGTTTGAAATTATACTCAATCGGAACTGACTAGGGTCGAAGGTGGTTGACAGGTCTATTGAAAATTACTTTTCCTCAAAGTCCTTCTTTACTACTTTGGTCCTGTTTGACTCATTTTCTTGAGACATTTGTTCAGTTCTTCTTCTATGATTATCTGTAATTGTCTGTACATACTGTCTATTGTTGTGCTCTAGCCATGAGTTTTGAGTTGTCTTTGTGAAAGTTATTATTCTAGGGTCATTATATCTCTACGTTTCTCTGTGAGACTGCCCAATACTGATGTCTCTTTAATTTTATATAATAATTTTCTTTGTTACAGGTTCGATTTCTCACCAAGATATATCATCCTAACATTGATAAGGTTGGTTGTTGCATCTTTTGTCTCTGATTTCTTTATTAGGCTGCATCTTTTGATCAGCACCATTTGTGATATCTACTTCTTCACTCATTTAAAATGAGATTCTTAATGCAGCTTGGAAGGATATGTCTTGATATTCTGAAAGACAAGTGGAGTCCTGCTCTACAGATTCGAACTGTACTTTTAAGGTATTTTGACTTGTGATTTCATAATAGTAGATTTCCTATTGTATAGGGACTTGTTTGATTGCCACTTCCAAGGCAAGAAAACTTTTTACTTCTGAGGGTGAGAACTTGAACAGTTTGAACAGTAATTTTTCAATTTATAATCATGGAGTACTTGTACTGATATTATTGGCACCAATTTTCTGCTAGCATTCAAGCACTTCTGAGTGCTCCTAACCCGGATGATCCTCTCTCCGAGAACATTGCCAAGCACTGGAAAACAAATGAGGCAGAAGCTGTCGAAACAGGTAATGCTTGAACTTTCCCCGGTTCGGTGATTTAGTATTCTGTTTAAGTTGATCATTTCAAACTGTAAATCACTAAATTTAGTAAAATAAGGTGACAAGAACAAAGGATGTCAGTCTCTTTCAATTATTCTTGTTAACACTGCAACTTTTCATGATGTATTGCAGCGAAGGAATGGACACGTTTATATGCCAGTGGTGCATGATGATGATGATGTGGTGGAAACCTTCAGTCCCTTGAAATAACAATTGTGCAATGTATGCTATTAACTGTCTATTTAAAAATGGAAATTTGGAAGAATTGATGTTTGAACATTCAGAGATTGATATTCTGAAAGCTTCCTTGTTACTGTCCGTCAATTATTTTCTGCTGTCGGAAGCTTTGTCTTTGAACCTGTATGATTAGTTAATATATATACATTGTTCTCTGAACTCTAAAATACTGAATCATCAAGGATCATTCAGTGCTATATAGTAATTTTGAGATTTGGCTTATTTATTCAGGAAAGTTGTGCTTAGTGGCGTATTAATTGATTCAACTTGAGAATCAAGGCTACACCTACATAATAATTCAATTTTCAAAAATGTTGTTATTTTTGTTTGTTTTCTCCATCCCACTTTATTTTTCGTAATCCTTCTTATGAATAACTCACTAATTCTTTTTAGTTGACACAAACAATTGAATGAGTAGAACAGGGTGAATTGACTTGTAACAGAGGCTGTTTACATGGGTATGTTGTCTGCGATTAGAATGGGAGACTAACAGAGTTGCATAGTGGGAGGACTAGAAAAAAAAAAATTTACTTCTGATGGGTAAAGGAATCATAACTATGACTTATTGTTCTTATTATTTTTTTTTAAAATGTTGATTCAATCCAATGGTAATTTGAAAATGCCAAAATTAAATAAGAGTTGACATCAAATTTATGTTTTAAGCGTGGGAGTATTATAATTTGTGTTTTTATATTTAAGAATATGAAGAAGAGAACATTTTAATTTAACATAATTGCATGTGATATTTTGAATTAAAACACAAGTCATTTAACGGCGTTGTATTCATCGTAATGAGTACACTGTGCATACCATCCACATTCGTTTGAGTTAGTTTTGGGTATGGAAAATTTCGTAATTGTCCTTTTTTTTTTTATTTCATATGGATAAATATATAAAGATAAAAAGTTCAAAAAGAAAAATGAAAATAGCCTTCTTCTAATTAACCTTAAACATATTAATTATGCTGAGGAAACTATATTGCGTCTTTTATTATTATTATTATTATTATTATTATTGAAGTGAAGTGTGCTGTAGAAAATTTTAATCCTGGTGATTCAATTCAAAATATTCATTTTCATGAATATTAACCAGTCCTTAGTGCTAATTTAGGCAAATCAAAATTAATGTGAAATTCTTTCTGTATATCTCTAATGGTAATCAAACCTCCTTCAAGCGACTATTTTACTACAATAATCTTCCACTTAATGGCAGTGGTGCTGACTGCTGCGTGTTGCCGTTGGCCCCCTTCTTCAATTGCCATAATATAGCAGGCAGCCATGAACACTACTAGCTTACCTGGTACACCATTAAGATTTTGATACCCCTTTGCTTGTTGAAGGGGTAGCTTCTTAGAAATCTCTGCCTGTTTGCAAAACGCTTGAAGGTTTCAGATCGTTCTTAGACCAAAGAAGAAAATTCTCCACGCTTCTCTTGATCGTAACACTTCGCCCTGAACAGCCTCCTCAAGAATCTGGGGTCCGATTCGGCTATTGCGTCAAGTGTTCTTACTCTGATTACGTCCTGGGCGTCTCTACAGCAGTTTCTTTCAGCACAGTCCAAAGCAGCCTTCAACGTCTTCTTCTCTCACTTTCTCTTAATTTGCTGCTGCACTGCCCGCTACTGGCTGCTTGATTTGAGCATTCCAATGTGTAGCTAATTACACAACAGATACACGTGTTTCCTCTTCTCCTTTAATTTGTAATTAAGCTTGCAAAACACCGTGCGGATTAGGAAAACGTGATGAAAATAAAATAAAATAAAATAAAATAAAGAAACACGTAAATTGTGGTTATTTCTGATTAGTTATTTGGGGCTGGAGTGATAACTTTAATAAATTATATGTATCTCTGCTAAAGGTCAATAAATTAGGGTGTAAGGCTGAAAATAACCCTCAATATTATACGTAAACTAATTTAGTTGTCTCTCTCTTAACTCTTGACATTCCGCACTAACTAACTCATATATTATTAAACCACTGTGGAACAGCAGGCTATTGACCAACGTTACTGTGAAGATATATAAAAGTAAGGCTTCAGGGTATGAATCTGATTCGAGTTTATGATATGGTTTATTACTCGAACGATTAAGGAATTGATCAAATATAAAGATATCGCTTAACCAACATTTGCTAAGAAATTAATTTGTTGATAAGATCTGTAGCATAAATTTTTCTATCATTCATTATTTCAAACTAAAATTGGGGTTAATTCTAGAACAAATAACTTACGTAACTTTATGAAATACACGATCAATCTTTTAACTACTGGCCCCGGCGTCTTAGAATGTCATGGTTAGAGACCACTTCAAGTACAAGGCGTCTGTCAGTTCTTGTAACTCTGATTCAGATTCATACTTCGTTGATTTCTCAGTCATCCAATGAACACAGCGTTTCATTTTATCTAATGGATGTCAATTGTAAATCTTGGAGGTTGCATCGGGTATACTCTTCCCCCTCGTAAAGGCAGATGGAGTTAGCCCGTTTTTTAGTGTTGTGTTGAAATTCGGAAGAATAGTTAGCTAGCTAGTTGCTATTTAAGTGCAAAGACTGTAATTGTAATTCGCGTAAAGAATCAATGTCGTCAAATAACAGGAGACTTTTAACAAGATCTCCACGATTTGTTCTTAAATTGGACTAGACATTCCTCGTACAATGTAGACTACTGTCTGCATTCTTTACTATGCTCTTCCTTCGAAGTGGACTTGCAACGTAATTGTGTGTCACTGTACGTTGAAATGGAATCAATCGGAAGTACAACCTACGGCCACCCAATTTTTTGTTAAGTTTCTTAATTTGTTGTTACATCCATTATATTTCTGTAAAATTAAATTTGAAGAAAAAGAGAGAGAGAGAAAAAGAGAGAAATACTGCCCCTTTTAAACCCAAGGCATTCGATTGAATTCTTTTAAGTCCAGAGAGTATCAGTTTGTTGATGCTTTGAGCATAAAACCTGTGGCTTAAGAACTCATTTTAACTAAGAACAACAATCTAACCCTCCAAAGTTTACATCTCCGAGCAATCCAGCTGAATGTCAAAAAGGAGTCACAAACAACTATAACTATCTTCTACGTCAAAATATTTCGGGCTTAAAGCCCAGCATTAGTTAGAACTGTCATGATCTCGTTGCTAAATCGGGTAATCGTGTCTCACCAAATTTCTTCCATTTTCCAGGTGGGCATGGCTCGATCACACAGCTGAAAAACTCAAGTTGTTAATACTCATTGTCCAAGAACTCCAAGAGATCAGAACCAAGGATAATCAATACAAGTCTGTCTGATTACTTGGCTATTCGTTTTAACAGCTTATACATGCCAAAAACATTGTTCCGCTGCCACAAGTATGGAATGAAAAATGATCGATACAAGGGAGGTGAGAACTCCCTATCAAGATAATGCAGCGCTGCGATGGGCTGAAAATACATACAATTTTAAGTGTAAGCACATTAGTCAAGTCATATTTTCGCAAAGAGGAAATGAAAAGATGAAGCAGAAGACATTAATTTTACCTCCCATTTCCACAAGTCACTCCCACGATAACGGTATGGTCGATTAAGCTGAAGCTCAACAAGGAAGGTGCATTTGTCAATATCCTGGAGCTGCAATGTAGATGTTGGTTACTTCATGATGAAGATATGGCATACACGACAATCAATAGAGGCATATATTTGAATTGGTTCAGAGGGGAGTTGTAAATTACATATTGCTGGTCTGACGCCTTGTTCTTATTGTTAAAATATGATGGTGCCGCTGAAGTCCCGCCCAATGTGGAATTGAAAGGGAATGGAAGAAGCCCTCGGAAACCATCATCAATCCATCGAACCTCACCAACATAATCAGGAATGAAAAATGACGATGGGTAGCGGTGCCACTCACTTCCAACACAAACTACAGAACCTGCCATATACACGATTCAAAAATAAGCTAAATGAATTTCAAGGACAATTCCCGGAAACAAAAAATTAAAGTTTAAAACAGACCAAAAAATGCAGTAAAAAACAAAAGATCCTCAACAATGATCACAATAAAAAATGTGATGATGCTATAAAAAGGCTATCTATCATTCTGCTCTAAAGTATTACTAATAATAAGATATAATGCTGTAAAAGCTAGAAACATAATTAAAAAAAAAGCTTTTGGAAGAAATGTCAACATTGTTATTAATTCGCATTCTTGCATCTAATGAGTTTTCTGAAGCCATTTCTGCATTCTTCTTTTCCCAAAAGAATTAGATCACATTTAAACAAAGCTACCAACAATTTGAGATTCCACCAAGATATCAAGAGAGCCTTGTCACAGCACCCTCCATCATATCTATATGCCTTTTTACCTTTTCTTTTTTTTTTTTTTTATTATTTTATCATCATTATTATTATTATTTTTTTGGGCACGGGGAAGGATGTTAGTGGGGGTCAACGGCAGTGAGTCGGAAACTATACGAAAATCAATACATTATAAAACCCAGTAAAGCAACATAATGGTTATTACCTTCCCCTGCATCATCATGGTGCTCCAAAATCTTATATACCTCAATAGGAGCACCATAACCATTAATCAGCGAAAATGTACGGGCATGAGAAGCAGATAATATGAGACTAAGAGCCACAGGCCTGAGAATTTTTGCTGCCTGCAAATACAAGCAACGAAAGTTTGACTATCATTACAAATTGTCTTATAGTAACAGAGAGAATATAAGAATAATAAAGAAGCCCACCATAACCAGTAAATAATTGGCCCTTGGATTATACTTGTCTCGGAAAAGATCAGGAAAGCTTTCAATGACAGCCGAAGCTGCAACACAAACAAGTGGGTATACTGGATAAAGGAACCTGCAATAGTGGTCAGAAAAGATCTAATCACTATATACATCTAGCCACTATCCTTCATCATTATGCTACAGGTTAGATGGAGTTAAATAAACATTTATATATCTAACAGAACCCAGAATGCATCAATAGAAGGTTAAAAAGAGAATAAAGTTAAAAAATACTCATCAAGTTTCCAAAATCATGGCAGATTTATGCTTGCCACATAAGAATACCACACTTGTAACCTATCCGGTTATTGCCAGACACTGCAGTAAACCAGCCATTCCATCTGATTCCTACCACATGCAGCAATTTGGTTTTCGAAAAATACCATATCAAGATCATTTAAGTAACTCCCATGTCTTTTACAATACACTTTATCTCCAATCAAGCAATTGAGCGAGAGATTTAAAGACATTACAAATATTCTACACTGAATTACATATTAAAGTTACACTGGCAATATGACATTAGTTTCTTGTTAGTGCTAATATCAAATACACAAATTTGTGAAATGGACAAATAAATATTTTAATAACTCCAATTAAAATGAAAAAACTATACAAACGTAAAAAATCTAGCAGGAATTACCCGTAATAGTATGTTGATAATATAATACCTTTCTTCCTTATGTGGCTGCAAAGACATAAATCCCAGCCAAATATAGAAAGAAGAGACAACAACCAGCAGATCTGGAGCATACTTCTTCTGCGCAATTGGCAGAATAGCCAGGAAAAGAAAAGCAAGAATGAAACAAAAGTTAAAATTGTTGAACCCATTCCTCAGATAATACGATGCTCCTTCAGTCCCGTACAAATGGCTTTCACCACCTCCAACAACATTATATAGCAACAAATTTAAAACAGATGATGTCCATCTCCGATAATATTGGTAGTCAACCAGCAGGGAGAGTGCCTGAACAATTCAATTCCGCATGTTAGGACATTAATATAAAGAAAACATGAGACAGATACAACTCACCTAATGCCAATCGCTAATAATAATATATAGGCCTACAAACTCCATGGCCATAGAAAATATACATGAAAATTTAAACATTGGAACCAATTTAACTTACAAGAAGAACAAGGGAGGTGACGGCACCAGCAAGAAATGTTTGCTTGAATCTTCTGGCTAAAGAGCATATAACAACAGGGAGAAAAGCCAATATTGAGAAGGGCCAGCCTAGGATTACTCCAGCAGCTGATACTGCAACAGCCATTGCATATTTCTCCAAAAGAAACAATCCTGATGCAAGACTGACAGCATACATAGAGAATGAGCTAGGAAGGAAACCTGCATAAGAACCGCAATAAACATTAGAGAAATCCATAAAAATGGGGTATATAAGCAATATTATATAGAATGTATACCTAAAAACACACTGCACAGAATCATGTCAATAAGCTAGAGGATATCCTGAAAAATAGACCAGAGACAAATGAAAGAGGCCACTCACTAGTGCTGGCAAAGAAACAACCACTGGTTAAGCATAGCATTGCCAGTGAGTAAGATGCCAGACGCTTTCCATACTTTCTGGAAAGAGCGACAACCAGAACAGAATCTGCAACAACAGACAGGAGACCAAGAAAGAGCCTAACTGCATAGAACACTCTCACCTGAGAAAAAAAAAAAAATCGCATACTTATATAAAGGCCAAAAAAATAGTGTCAAATCATGAATACAATCAATCAGAAGGCATTTAAAAAGAAAATTACCTTTTCCTGCCCAAACAGCCATGAAGCTGGGCGGCCCACTAATTCATGAAATAGAATGTATAAATATGACCGAAGTGCAAACTCAGAACTGCAATTGGTGTAAGAAAAACGATCAATCTCTCAATTAATTACTCCAAAACAATTCAATCTCCAATTATCAATTAACTGCTCCAAAGCAATTCAATCTCCAATTTTCTAACAACCTATTACCATAACTTTCATAACTTACACATGATTCAGCATCAAATTTTAGATTAACACAAAAATTAAATATTATACAGAAAATAAACGCAAAATATGAAAAGCACGTAAAACAGAGCGTGTATTTTGCTGTACCTGTACTCCCATGTTTGGAAACCAGATTTATAGAGCAAGTAATGAAGAGGCTCCCAGTAATTGAAGACCTCGTCGCAGTCATGTATGATATTCGATGTGGCGCTCATGTACCGAAGCATTGCAAGGGCAAACACCGGCACAAACCATCCGAGCCCCTTGTCCTCTTCGCCATCGCCGTCCGATCGGCTTGTTGGCTTGTCGTACTTCGAGTAAGTCGGCGACGAAGGAGGAGGATCCGACGGTTGTGGCCGCCTCTGCCGCGTCGTTAGAGACATCCGTTGTGGAAATGAATTACGAGTGTTGAGTGCGTCTAGGAATAATTTCACTGTGGAATAAAAACGGGTATTTGTATGCTCTGGCCTGGAAGTGAAATGATTCGTTGCTTCGACCCGAAGGAAATATGGGTTTTTTTCAATATGCTCCTTTTTTTTTTTTCAAGTTATATTGTTATTTATTTTTAGCTTTTCGTTTAGCTACATAAAAGAATTAAATAAAATATCCGGTTTTAAAATTTATTGAAAAATCTGTTTACACAGAAGAAAAAAAAAAAAAAAAAACTTTTATCAACAATTTCTACAAAAGAATATTAGATTTTCTCCTCTAGTTATATAGCAATCAAATAATATATGACTTGAGAATCAGACAATTATACTTCATTTCAGATTGTTTTAATGATTTTTTATAAATTTGATCTATTTCTGTTTTATAAATAAATTTTACAATATCAAAAAATATATACTTTAGTAGAATTATTCCGACTACGCGCATGGAAGTATGAATGAAATAAATTCTTACGTACACAGGATTCCTAATTGTAGACTGAATAAAATTTCCTCCTTGAACTAAGTTTACTGATACGAGAAATCTTTATATACTCTGTACAAAGATTGGCAAGCAAACTCATCGATCTCCAGGCCAAACAAGACCAAGAAAAACTTCGTTAAATTTGTAACAGATACGTCGGAAGAAGAAAATTGATTAAATAATGGCGATCTCTGTGGGCTGCTGCGTGGAAGTATGCAGCAAAGAGGACGGGTTTCTGGGCTCATACTACAAGGCCAGACTATTGGGTAAAGTCGGCAAAGACAAGTACTTAGTGGAGTTCTTAACGCTGGTGTCAGAAGAAGATGAGAAACTGAAACTAAGGGAGGTGGTGGACGCGGCGGAGGTGAGGCCATGCCCACCGGCGATAAGGGTTGCAGAGTTCAACGTGTTGGACAAAGTGGACGCCTATGACAGAGACGGGTGGTGGGTGGGAAGAGTTACAGGGAGAGAGTTTGGTGACGATAAGTATTCTGTGTACTTTGAAAGCTCCGGAGATGAGTTTGTTTATTCTGGTTATATGCTCAGAGTTCATCAAGAATGGGACAACGGCGTCTGGGTTACTTCCAATGTACGGAGCCGCCGAATGACCAGGCTGATCAATTAATTTTTTTCTTTTTTTGTGAAGGTATTTCTTAAAATATACGATGTAAATGCTTTTCTGATCTTAATTAACAGCACTAAACATTCTTTTTCTAAAAAGATAACATCAAATCCAAGTCTTTCCATACGCGGAATGCGTGCTCACAACTGTAAGATAATCAAAGGTGAAGTATTAAAAGGCTTTAAGGCCAAATTTCGTATTAGAACATAACAACAGTCCAAACTCAGGGTTGCAACAATAAAAAGTGCTGTCTCTTTTAGTATTCCAGCACAGCATTCTTACATTACAGCTAGATTGGGTCATACATATTCTCCCATGGATATAGTTATTTAGCATATACTTGGTAAAAAGTAAAAGCAAGATAAAGGGCATGCAGTGCAGCAATCTTTATCCGGTGTTCTGCAAGCCAGCAGCAATGCCTTTCATGGTCAAGATGAGAGTGTCCTCCAAACCAGGGGCATATTCACTTGACATATTCAGTTTCACCAGCTCATCAGCAGGTTTCACTGCTTCCGATTCCATGATCTCCTTTGAGATATGTGGCCGAACCTTCACGTTGTAGTTTGGATCACGGATCCTTTTCAGTGTGTAGGCCTGGCACACATTGAGGGTTGTGATGTATGCATCACGTAGTCGGAGTCTTTGCTTCAAGTGTGGGTCTCCTTCAAGAAGATCCTTGTGTCCAGCAGTCTACAAATACAAAAGCAAGGACCAGTTCTCTCAGTGTCGGACAATTGGTTTGAAACGGAAAAATATCCTGACAAATGCATGCATAATTGGGCAATAGTTTATTTAATGAAAAAAGGAGACAACTTTTTTGGAAGTTAATCAGTGCTTGTAATAATTGGGTTAGATATACAAATAATATATAACTTGCGTTGGTTATTTTTGGCAAAGCTAGAGAGAGACAAGGCAGGGGTTAACATTTTCATAAAGCTGGGTATGTTCTTCTAGTATGCAATTCTGAGTTATTTTCTTGTACAACTAAAACAGCTCATCAAGAAAAATGGAGCATTTAATGAGATAAAGGTCTTCAGAATTGAGGAGCTGGAGAAAGGTAAAAGAACAGGAGTCAACAAAGAAAGATAATCTATTACAGTAAAATTTACCTGGAGAAGGAGGGCCTTGGTGTCTTCATAGTTGATTCTCAACTTCTCTCCAAATGACCAAAGGTCTTCAGAAACGAGGAGCTGATCAAACAAGGCAGCTATCTTAGGGTTTCCCTTGGCGAACACCATTTCAACCAAATCAATGGTGACCCTAAAGAATGGCCATTCATTGTACATCTCTTGTAGCATATGGAGATTCCTAATGTCCTTTTGGATGACATGTTTGAATGCAGCTCCGAAACCAAGCCACACCGGAAGATGAAATCTCGTTTGTGTCCAGGCAAAGATCCAAGGGATTGCACGGAGAGATTCAATACCGCCACTTGGCTTTCGCTTGGATGGACGACTTCCGATGTTCATTCGTCCATACTCCAACTCTGGTGTAGCCTACAATTTTCAAATCATGATTATTCAGTGGAACAGAAGCATATGATCGACTCAAACAAAATTGAAGAAAAAAAAAGAGAGAGAGATGTATGCAGTTACTTACAAGACGGAAATATTCAACAAATCGAGGTTCTTGGAAAACAATGGAGCGGTATTCCTCTGTAGCAATAACTGCCATTTCATCCATCAATGCACGCCATTCTGGTTTTGGTGAAACTGGGGGATGCATACCATGCTCAAGTGTTGCAGCCGTGAAACGCTGAAGTGTTCTAAAGCACAAGTGTTCTTCCCCAAATGATTGCTCAATAACTTCACCTTGGACAGTGACACGGAGTGAGCCATGAATTGTGTCTGGTGGTTGAGACAATATGGCAAGATGGGTGGGACCACCTCCTCTTCCAACAGTTCCACCGCGACCATGGAACATGGTCAGTTTTATACCATAATGCTTAGCAACCTTTATAAGCTCCTCTTGAGCCTTGTATAACTGCCAGGCAGCCGAGAATCGTCCAGCATCTTTACCTGAGTCTGAGTACCCAATCATGACTTCTTGCTTACCATTGATCCGATTCCTGTACCAATCTATTGAGAAGAGCCGAGCCAGAGCAGCAGGAGCTGCCTCCAGATCAGCAAGCTTCTCAAAAAGTGGAACAACTCTAAGTGGTTGTTTCACATGGCACTCACGCTGCAGGAGCTCAACAGCAAGAACATCGGACGGTGCTGTTGCCATTGATATGATATATGCTCCGAAATTGTCTGCTGGGAGTTCTGCTATGACATGGAATGTGTCCAAAACATCAGCAATTTCTTCAGTTTTAGGAAGGTCGGGGCCAAAAAGTGGACGCTTGCCACTGAGTTCAGATAAAAGCCATTCCTGACGCTTTTCTTCAGACCACTCTCTGTAGGAACCATTTCCAGATGCTTGGTAATAGCGTCTATGACATCAGTGTGCCGATCAGACTCTTGCCTAATATCAAGCCTCACAAGTGAGAGTCCAAAGGTGGAGACTTGCCTCAAGAAATCAAGAAGGCTTCCATCAGCAATTGATCGGTCACCACAAGCACAGAGTGACCTATAACAGAGCTCAAGAGGCTCCAAGAACTACAAGAAATTTAAAATCCAATTAGTTATCCAGTTAAAATGATGTTTTATGGAAACTGAAAAAAAAAAAGAAGAAGAAAAAGACATTTAAGGATCCCATAGAAACCTAAAATATCCTAATCAAATTATTATAACATTTTCTCTATTCCCTTTTAACATTATGCAGACATTGCTGATCCAGGCAAGGAATTAACTAATTGTGGGTGTCAAACAAAAGATGACTACAGAAAAGCTACAGATAAAACAGATGTGGAAATGGACATTTAGTGGCCTGCAGATCCCACTATAGATAGAGCAATGTTGCCAAAGGAAAGAAAGAAAAAGAAAACTGTGGTTCTACCAGGTGTCCTTATAAAAATTCAATTATCAAACTTATAGAAAAGAAAATGAATGCATGAAGAGATACCTCTTCAACATTGGTGAAAACTGCCTCCTCTGGAATGTCAGAGATTCCATGAGATAATAGCTGACGAGCACGTTCTCGTGTTTGGTACAGCTTATCTCTCACGTCACCAAGAATCACACGGTAGGGTTCATTTGCAGGAACTTGCTTCCAAAACTCTGGATCGTGGACGAAGTCAAATGAGAAGCATGCCCATAAAGATAGCAACACTTAGAATTTGAAATTGAGAATATAAAATTAAGTCAAAAAGATAAGCATTTTACTCTGAGAGATGGTAGGTACATCAGCTGGATAAATACATTTAAAATGAATTATTAAACATACTATTGCAAGAAGTGTCTCTCTCATGAACATTAAGTAGATAAATATGCGAAATTGCTCAGAAAGATCTTTGGTTACTTATTATCAAAACTTAATTAAAAGGTCTTTCTTTTTGCAACCAAACAGTATTGGCTATCCTGAAGTCCACTTTGCAAGTGAAAGGCACATTAAAAGACATGTTCAAGACCTTTTATGTCCTAAGAAATAGAACAGTCTAGATAGCACTAAGAAAACTGAGAGAGATTCCCTGATACAATTACCTATGTAGTGCTTTGCATCTCTCTTTGAGGATCTGTGAAGTATATCAGCACGAACACGAAGCTCATCACTGCAACGCCACATAGACAGCTGCCAGGAAAAACCAATCAAGGGAATTAAGATAATGAAGACAACATAATGAATAAGGGTAATGGATTAAAATGTCGTGATGGCAGATATGAGATCTTAGGAAAAAAGACATGAGGGCACAGAATCATAAAGCACCTCAAACATAAGATCCTCAATTTGAGAATAGTACAAGTTTGCAGCCATCATTCTAGCCAATAGGCAGACATCCCTTGTGACCTCAGGAGTGACCCTTGGATTACCTGCATTTCATTTCAGAAAATATTTAAACTTGGGAAGGAGAATTGGAGAACTCGAAATTTTATCATTGCCAATATTTCTAACCTGAGCTCAAGCAGCAAACAAAACATTTCTAACCTGAGCTTATCATTCTAACTAACAAGAAATTCCTCATTGCAGATGTTTTCTACTCCCATTAATTACCCTGACCAATTCACAACGTAGCCGATTTCAGACATAATTTTTCAATGGAGAAAGATCATACCATCACGATCGCCACCCATCCAAGAAGAAAACTGAATAAGAGGGGCATTGTAGGGAACACGTTCATTGATCCCTATGTTTTTCAATGCTGTGTCAACACGGCGCAAGAACTTAGGGACACCCTTCCAGATTGTTTCATGGAAGTAGCTCATCCCTGCCCTCATTTCATCTTGTGGAGTTGGTTGGGTCCTTCGAATCTCATCTGTACGGAATGCAGCTTGAATCTGGCGGAGAAAGGAATGTAGAAACAATGAATAAAATTAATAAAGCTATTGACTTAAGTAAGTCAACATTTAATACTATATTATTTTCCTGGGGAATTTTTCCTGTTGCAGACTCTTTCAAGGTAAATTAAGAAGAATATTACAGTTTTACAGCCAGATGAAATTTTTTTCCATAGCCAGACAAAATGAAGCTCAAAGCTGGAAAGATATCGTGAGATATAGTTCTTAAGTCAATTTAGCATACCACAGAGGCCTTTAAATTGAATGGAGTCCTATAACACCATCAATATCATCTCTTTAAATTTTTTTTAAATACAACACAGACAGTGTAAAACAAATAAGATTTATTGGCCCAAACGTCGTCTAGCAAACTCAGAATAAGCAAGGAACAGGCAATGTACCTCTCGCTGTAGAGCCTCATCAAGCTCTTGCTTGTCATCAGGAGTAATATCTTTCGCATACAACTGGGCTAAACAATTCCGAATCCTGAAAGATTTTGATAAGAAAGAAAAAGCATAGGTCAGGCCCAAACCAGTTCCATTGCACATTCATGTTCACATGAAAATAATTACATCCAACTTACTCGTACATAATACATTTTAAGTATCTAAATCAACAGCCCTTAAAAATCAGAGAACCAACCTTGCATGTTTCTGAAGCAAAGATCTGCGGACTGATTGAGTGGATGAGCAGTCAAGACCAGATCTACAGTCTGATTTTTCAGAGCATCAAAAATCTCCTCAGGAGACTTCTTCAGTTCTCCAACAAGTCTCTTGAAAGTTTCTTCAATGTCTGATTCAGTTGTTGCAGAGTTCTCATCAACAAAATCACCCTTTTTCACCTTCTTAATCCTTCGACGGTGGGCAATCTGAACCTCCTCAGCCAAGTTGGCCAAGTTAAGCATGTGGGAGAAAGCTTTGGCAATTACAATGGAGTCACCTGGATCCAGACTTGTCAAGACACTTCCAAGCTCCTCAAGTTTGTGGGGCTCATTCTTTCCTTCATACTCAGCAGCAAGCTCATAACACTCTTGAACCTAAACAACATCAACATCATTTGTCAATTGATGCAATTTACAGAAACCATCTCTTCTTCTTTAAAATTATTTTATAAATTTTTTCATGTCAAAACAGTGACCTGAGGAGTTAACGACTCCAAATGTGGCTTTAAATCAGTCCAAACAGCTCAAAGTTTGCAGACAACTGCTTACGTGTTAAACTGAACCTCTAAACACTCAGTCTAATTCAACAGGAAACAAATTGACATGAACATCATACACTGTGATTCTTCCTGATCCTTTCAATCCAACCAAAACTATAACCTGGGTGGGTATCTATTAGAACCAGATAACACTAACCTCAGCCACCAAAACCCACAAAATGCATCCATAAATCACATCATACAGGCTAGAGAGTTCAGCAAACAAAAGTCTTACACTTTTCACGCTCTAAACTGTGAATCCAGTCTGTTATCATAAAACAGAGTGTTTGGCCACATGGGCATCAACAAAAGTCAACTTTTCTAACACATTATCCTCCAAATAAATTAAAAATATATATATAGATTAGAAAGAGTTCAAAAGAGAAACATCACGGACCGTTTCTTTGAGATCCTCTCCGTGCAAATCCTGAAGGATGTCGAGAAACCGATCCAAAAGTAGAGCATCGTATTCAACCAACTTGTCATCTTCACTCACTTTCCGTGGAACCAGAAGTCTCAGCTGGGCATCAATAGATGCCATCTTCTCCAGATTCCTACTCGCCATTGTTCTTCACTCTTTCTTCAGTTCAGGTTCTCTGGTACGGACTAGAATTTCATAAATTACAATCAAACATCAAACTTCAATAAACAGTCAACCAAAAGATCACCGATTGACTACAATCGGGCTAAAAAAAATGTTATAAAAAAATTATTAGATGTGAAAAAGCCACGTGTAAAGACCAAAATTGTAGCTTTACGAAAATGATTTCATATAAAAACCAAAGAAAAAACAAAATAAAGCTACAAAAAATGGCGGATTTTGAGAGGGACCCAGATGAGGATAATTGAACAGAGTTGTAAATCCTGAAGTACCTGAATCCGGGCAAGTTGTTAGAAGAAGAAAAGACAGAAACTTCAAAGTTGAATTTCAGAAAAGACGGTGAGAAGAGAAGAGAAGAGAAGCATGCAAAGAAGTGATGAAGAGCAGAGTGTATATATAAAGAAAAAGAAGGGAAATAGTACAATAAAAAATTGTCTTCTTGCACTCTGAATGGAAGGCGGAATTAGTGCCAAAATGAAAGAGTGATTTGAGTTATTACAGTCCAACTTTTTCTCTCTTTGCTACCGGCGTTGGCTCTTAGTTTGCTTTCCATACGAGGTCATGGAATATTCTGTCATTGGATGCCCTTCTTCATTCTGATTGGCTAGAATCGTTCAACTTATTACATTTTTATTTTCTGCCGTTCGACGTCCGGGATAGAAAATAAAATTTACTTTTTAGTCAATTTGAATTCAATTTTAAACGTTGTATATATTTTTTTGAAATTCGGACACAACGAGAGAAAATTACCATGTTCAAAATGGTGCTTACGTATTCTTTTTAATTGTTTGTCTAAGTAAAAATATGTTTATCTATATCTAAGATGTAAATTTTAGACGTTGTAATAATATTATTCAAAAATTCGTAATTGAAAAATCTATCTTCGCGTTGGACAAATACTTTTCTTGCAAGAAATATCTTTTTTATTATTATAGCGTTATTTAATTAAATATTCGGGTACTTTTTTTCAAAATTATACGTCCAAAATTAATCAAAATACATAAATTATTCCTGATCAGTAACTTAGGAACGAGTAATGGTGAAGAAATATGAGAACTTTGTTGCCCAAAATATTTATTCAATAATGGTGCATGTTTCCACCTAGATAATTAATAACTCTTAAACCTATTACTGTACGTCAGTAATTTAATTGGTTACATACCTCTTAGATTCTTTAGAGAATATAATCATGATGAAAATTTAATCATAGATTAGATATTAAAAAATGAATAGGGAAGGGATATTTGAATATTTTCTTAAAATTTATCTACATCAATAATTTCTGTCGAGGATTCTTAATTTGAAAAAAAAAAAAAGAAAGAAGGGTCGTGAAGGAACAAAAGATAATGCTCTCACGGTATTTAAAAGCCAACGGCATCATCAACCAAGTGCCTTTTTAACAAATTTTGAAGTGCTTTATTTAATTCAAAAAGGCTAAAAAGCTGTTTGGAGGAAAGAAAAAGTAACCATTCAAGCATCAAAGTTTGAATAGTTTATGCTTCTGATTATGATCATTCATTAATCTCCATTTCAGTCTTGGATATAACTAAGACTGACTGACCGATGAATCAGAAATCCGGCGAATAAGGTTAGATTTAAGTACTATTAATTAATTAACTAACTAATTAAGCGTTTGTATTTATTTTATCTGCAAATTCACATGAAGAAGTGGAAGTAGGCTTTAGATTCCCCTATTTTAAAATAATAAAAAATCATGTTGATGTTGGGTATAGCGTCAGCATATAGTATCAATAATTCACATGCGCAGTACAGACATAATCCTCCATGCATGCGTGACTGCATGTGGTTTTAAATTTTAACCCACTCTTTTTTTTTTTTTTTTTTTTTAATGAGACATACATATTAAGAGATTTTATTTAATAATTAATTAATTAATTCCTAAAATTAATTAAGTCAACTCCACTACAGTATGAGTCATGCCCTAGTTAGTCTCAAACAGTGTTGTTATTCCTGCTATTGCTTCAATTACTATTAGGATTATTATTATAATATTTCTTACCTCATAGTCGGGAAAAATTACAGTATGTTCTAATAACAAATTTTAAAATAAAAATTAAAGGTATTTAAGAAAGATTCCCCAACTATATGATTCCATCTATATATTGTAATGGGAGTTAATGTCACTATTATATTACGATGAAAGTTTTTTTTTTTTTTTTTTAAGGTGAGATCAAATTTTGATTTTAAAAATTAAATTGTAAGATGGTTAGTATATCATATTACTTTATAAGCATCACACACACATGAAAGCGCACGCGTACATATATATATATATATATAATATATGTATGTATTATCATTGACAATTTAAATTAAAAAATAAATTAATTATTATTATTTTTTATTTATGCGAATCACCTATTACGAATAAGATTTACTACGGATTGATACAAATGGTCAAATTATTATCAAGACGCATGGTTTACAACAACTTTGACATTATTATTTATTTAATACCAAAATTAAGATAAGATATATTTTAATATATATATATATATATAAAAACCATTAATTGAGTTAGACATGGAATGTTACATAAGATGACGAGGCAATTAAGTCGATAATTGATGTAGTTTATAATTGGGACAATCAAAGTTGTTGATGCATCACAATCCACGCTGTTCTTATTACAATAATAATAATTTAAAATACAACAAAATAGAAAACAAATTAAAGTTTGACAAATAAGTGTGTTGATACGGAATATAATATATATATATATATGTATGTATGTTATAAAGTTTCTGAAAACGAAACATGTAACAACAGTCATCGAATTTTTTACAATTTGTAAATATTAATTGTATAACTTTATTTTTGTCTTATGTTACAAGAAGAAATTATTATAACTTAATTTTATTTTACAACTTTATCTAGAAAACACAACATCAACCCCTTAGAATTTCATCTACTACTTTCCCCTATTTAGAATAATCAAATACTCCCTAATGTTATTTTTTTTCTATTAATTTTTGAAAAAATTTCAAATTTACCCTTACTAAATTGGCCTAAATTTTGAATCCATTTAAACTTCTTTGGTATATATGGGTATCGACTAGATGATGGAATGATGAATCTACCTCTTGCTGGTTGGAAAATTCGCATAATCACAATGGATAGTTTAGGAACTGAACGAGAGAATACCTATTACTTTTCTATTTTTTTTAGCTAATGTCCTATTACCCTCTACATTTTTTTTAAATCTTATCACCTTCTTAAATTTCGATTTTTCCCTTTAATATTTCAAATATTTTTTATTTTACTATTTTGTAAATTAATTGAACTAAAGGTAAAATCGAAAAAAAAAAAATCATGGAAGTGATGGGGTATTAAAAAAATATAGGGAAATAATGGAATATTAATTTAAAAAGTAGGAAAATAATAGACATTCTCCAAACTGGACCCATGAAAACGGGATCGAAACCAAATTGAAAGAAATGAAACTTGTAAGGTCTACTACCTCCATCACATTTTTTTTTTGTTAATTTATATTATAACATTAAAAATTTTAAGTATAATGAATATATAATTTTTTTTTTATTAAATTAATAATTATTTTGCTATAAATTTAAATAAAAACTTTTATTCTATTTAAATTAAATTACTAACTTCAGTAAATAAATTGAAGAAAAAATGAACTAGTTATTAATTTAAAACATTAAAAATTACACATGAGCTTGTAAACTCTTGCAGTAAGGACTTAGCCAATTCATATTCTCACCCAAATCAATTTAGATCCAAGTTCTAAGTTAAACTTAAATAGGTCATTTAAATTAATATGGACAAAATGATAAATTTATAAAATACAGTTATTAGTTTTAAAGAGAAAAATATGACAGGAAGGCTATTTGTGTATTTATTTTCAATAAGGGGGAAACGTGATAATTTGAATTCTAATGGTGGGGTAGATGTCGCTTTTCCTTTTATGAGTCCGTTTGGTATAATTTTTTAAATAGAATTTTTTAAAATAGAGCTTTTACCTGTAAAATATTTATAAGTAGAGTTTTTAATAAAAAATTATTAATTGTTTGGTTGTCACAAATGACTTTTAAAAAAAATTTAAGTAATTATTTTAATAAACAGATTTTTTTTTGTTTTATTTTAAAAAAATTACGTAAAATTTTTAAAATAAAGTAAAAATATTGTAGATAATTTTTATTTTTTAAAAAATTGAGAAAATTATATTATTAAAAATTTAAATTTTAAATTTTTTTAATAGAAAAAAAAAAAATAATTTTTTTTAATTTTTAAATTTTTTTTTATTATCAATTAAATAATAATAAAAAATTTTAAAAAAAATTTTATCATTAAAAAATTTTTTTTAACTAATGAAAAAGTTAAATAAATAGTATACATTTATATTAAGTAAATTAGGGGATTTTTTTCTCCTGTACCATTTATCGATTTGCTATTCAACTCTCGGGACTTTTAATTAATGTTTTCAATTGCTGATTTAAGAAATGGAAGCACTTTTGGCAGTTTTTGTTAAATCGCAGAAGTACTTTCGACAATGAAAAGTGATGGCTGTGATAATTAGTTGGCCAAATTGAATAATAGGGGCGGTGGCTTATTAAAATTAAATTAATTAAAAAAGATGACAACTTATCACAGTCGTGCATTGAGACGATAAGCTCTCTCAAAAGAAGTGCTTCGTACCATTATTACAATGCATACTATTTTTCCGAGTTAAAACAAGTGCGCCGCCGACTTTTTTTTTAAACGTATTTAGAGACCCAATAATATTAAAAATATAAATCTGAAATGTTTAGAATTTTATTATATGCATATATATATATATAATGAATATACAATAATTTGATTAAAAAATTTATCTAAATTGAAGTGCCGTAAAAAGAGAGGAAAACAAAAACGAGTTGTTTGTTTACAAGTTCTGAGATATTGACTAATTATATTATATAACGTCGGGATCATGTAACTTGTTTGGTGGAGATGGGGCATAATCTTTAATTGTTCTTGGAATATGCCACATAAAGTTATAAATAGTTTAGTTTGTGAGTGTACTTGAACTTTTCATTTTTGTCAAAATAACTTGATTTTTCTTTTAAAAAATAATATTACTTATCGCTCTTGTTACACAATTATGTGAATCGGCAAATACATAATATATATATATATACATTAAAATATTATTAATGTGACAAAGAATATTCTTTTTTAAAAATTACTGTTGAAGAATATCCATACTTGACTTATATAGATAATATATAATTCTCAATTAATTTTTAAAATTCAAGGTTTATTTTTTTAAAAAAAATAAATTTATAGTTGAATTTATTATCTATCAAATCAATTAATTATTATTATTATTTTGAATTTTTGGGAAAATTAAAAATAGAAGGTCAGAAAGTTGAAATTTCGATGCCCCTGCCGTGCATAGCAGGATGCCGTGATATGTAGTTGTAGTGTAGGGACATCAATTTTGACTAAATGAGTGTTCACCCTTCAGCTTCTAGAATATTCCCTTTCTCGTTGCTTGCTTGGTATTCGGTAGTAGGTAGGAAAATCAATTTTGACTTTCTCATCCCAAACCTCCAATTTTTGACTTCTCCTTCACCTTTTTTTTTTTTCCTTGCTTTCCTTTTTTTGATTCCCGTATATTCCTTTTTGGTATCTCACATTTTCCGGTTGTAAAGTCAAATAGTTTCTCTAGTGTTACAAAATTTACGGTATATATATATATATATATATAGAGAGAGAGAGAGAGAGAGAGGGGATACATGTATATATATATATATATATTACACTCATTTATAAATCTTATCTATATATTTTTTATTATTGTATATTAATTATAAATTAATTAAATATATCATATCTAACTTCAATAATTAGAATTGTATATATGTAATTATCTGCAAATGATATAAATATATTTGCAAAAATATGAACTGTTAATCGGTTTTCATATATATATATATATATATTATAATAAATAATTAATTTTATTTTAGTGCTTATAACTCATTGAAGAAAGATATGATAATAATCTAAATACAAATAATGTTGCTAATCCATCAACTATTTCTTTTTTTATTTAGAAAAAGGGCTTGAATTTAAAGTTTTGAGGTTGATATAAAAATGAAAGGAAAATTTTATTTAATTCTTATACCAATAATACAAATAACTACGAGTATAAAGCAAGTGAAAATTTGTATCAATTATTATAATTTGCCCAATAGTCAGCGGTATGTTAATAAATCAATTAAAAAGAATGACCAGTCGCGACAATAATGTAGAATTTTAAATCATAATTCATATGTTTGGGTATGTCGTGGGTTCAATTGGATTGAATTTCTATAATAATTTCATAGAAAAAGACAACCGACAAATTAAAGCAAAAAACTCTTTGAGACGATGAGCTACATATATTAACAATTGAAACGGCAGTGATTTGCAGATCGACTTATATGAGTATTTATTGGGGGACACAATCACACATAACATGTGGGGCGGCGGATTGTAAGTGGAAAACAGAAAGTAGGAAGAAATGCTTCGGTTTCACTGAGTGCCAAGTCATCAATCAGTACAAATTAACTGATGCAAAAAGCACTTTATTTTATGCTTTTGACCGTCTTGTTCCAGTTTGACTTTGACACACAACAGTTAATTACTTTGATCCAAAGTCTAATAATCCTGTGCATGATTAATGCCTTCGCGATGCCATGTGATGTGAGGTGGCCGTGGATTACAAGCTCTCTATCCATTTGTACATAATTTGCAATACAACATGGGAAAGTTATAACAAATTTTATCATTTTACATAGAGAGAATCAATTGATTTGATTTGATGATGCTTATTCCCTTATCTCAACACTGGAGTGAGAGATTCAATTTATGCAAAGAGTTTGAATCTATACAATTAGCATGCTTGACATTTATGTGGAACTTCAAACCCATTTAATGAAATGCCTTAAAAGAATTATGGGTTCTTGGAATGTGCTAATTAGCGAGAATGTGAATTTGATAAGCATTTTATGCATTCTGTCTTCGAGATTATTGGTGTTTGTAAATTGAGATCTGCCCTATGGGCTTAAGGTGTCGCGGAATATTTGTATCGTTGATAATTTACGCTGGAGGCTTTCCCTTTATTCATTTATGCTCCTGCTATTTGAAATCAGTGGAACATTTTTAAGTTCCATTTGTGTAGACACGAGACAAAATACTCGAGCAAACTTCAAACTCTAATTTGGAAGACTTATCCAAGAAAAGAATAATACTATTGCTTCATTCTGAACCTAAGAAATGAAGCCAAGAATAAGCATTTAGCAGAAAATTAATGCTAGCTAAGAGATTTTCTGTCAATTTTTGGGGAATGCAACTGAAATATGATAAGATGATAACCTACAAGCCGAGGAATCAAAGTAGCCTTTAGCCGAAGGCAAGGATGGAAACATTTCCAGTTCTAGATGAATTATCTAGCTCACATCTTTCCGTTTTTAGCTTTCCTTTTATTGCCTCTTTGCTTTATTCTGCAGCATTTCTCTTTGGTTAGTTGATACATTATGCCTTATTTTTATGCTTTTCTTTTCTTAGATACAGTCAATTTCTTAGATCATTGCTTCATCAACCTCAAGAGTTCTGTTATCTCAGTGTTTGTGCCTTGTCCTTTAGTTACAAATTAAGCCTTTTAAATTCATCAGAACTAGCCAACTGGTTGCATCTGTCATATACTAATATATCCTTCCTTTACCTTTAATCTCTCAAAAAGAAATACATAAATTCTTTGTGGTAAAACGAAAAATGGTCATGGATATTGTTTTATCAGTTGTTGAAAGGGTTGCAGAGTGTCTGTTTCATGCGGCTCTTAAGCAGCTTGGTTACTTGCTTCACCACAACCATAACATCAGAACATTAAGAAAGCAAGCTGAGAAACTTGCAGATACGAGAGACAGGGTGCAAAGCAAAATTGATACTGCTAAAAGAAATGGAGAAATTATTGAAACTGATGTTCAGAAGTGGATAGCAAGTGTGAATAATATCACCGCAGAAGCTGAAAAATTCCTAGATGATGAAGTTAAAGCAAACAAGAGGTGCCTCAAAGGATGGTGCGTTAATCTGTGCTTGCTTTACAGATTCAGTAAGGAGGGACTGCAGAAGGCTAAGGACATTTCTCAGATCCTGGAAGAGGGAAAATTTAAGAGTCTGTCTCGCCCTGCTCCCCCGCCAGGAATTATATCTTCATCTAAAGGAGTTTCTGTGGCTTTTCAATCCAGACAATTCATCAAGAAACAACTTATGGATGCCCTGAATGATGATAATGTCAGCATAATTGGAATATATGGGATGGGGGGTGTGGGTAAGACCACAATGGTGAAGGAAATCGGCAAACAAGCCACGGAACATAAACTTTTTGATGCAGTGGTGATGGCAGTTTTTTCCCAGGCTCCAAGTGTTATGAGGATTCAAGGGGAAATTGCAAGCATGTTGGGTTTAACACTGTCTGGCAATGATGAGAATGCGAGAGCGTCTATGCTGTGGGAAAGAATCAAGAAAAAGAAGCGGATTCTGGTCATATTAGACAATGTTTGGGGAAGAATTGACTTGGAAATGATTGGTATTCCTTTTCGAAATGATCATCGAGGCTGTAAGATTTTGCTCACCTCTCGAAGCAAAGATGTTTGCCATGAAATGGATGCTCAAAGGATTTTTACCGTTGATACATTATCAATAGAAGAATCTTGGGTTCTTTTCAGGGAGGTTGCTGGTGAGGGCATTGAAAATTCTGATATAAACCCCATTGCAAGAAAGGTAGCTGCTAAATGTGGTGGCTTGCCAATTACCATTGTGACAGTCGGAAGAGCACTGAAGAACAAGGAAAAAAGAGTGTGGATTGATGCGTTACGACAACTTGAAAAGTCCAACCCAACAAACATCAAAGGAATGCAAGAAAATGTTTTTTCAACCTTGGAGCTGAGCTACAATTATTTAGAGAGCGAGGAGGCAAAATCATTCTTCTTACTTTGCTGCTTATTTCCAGAGGATTCTCAAATTCCAGTCGAACTATTGGTGAAGTATGCAATTGGTTTGAATTTTTTCAAAGACATTGATACAGTGGAGGATGCCAGATGTAGAGCTTATGCTGTTGTAAGTACCCTTTCCTCTTCCTTTCTATTGATAGTTGATTATCTTGAGAGAGGTTATTGGTCAAAGTGTAGAACTTTTGGTCGTGAGGAAGCATATGTTAAAATGCATGATGTTGTCCGTGATGTTGCACTTAAAATAGCATCTAAAGACGAGCACAGATTCATGGTGAAAGCTGGCATGGGACTACGGGAGTGGCCAAACGAAGACACATTTGAAGATCTGAAAGCAATGTCATTGATGTCAAACGATATTCACGACCTACCTGATAGGTTGGGATGCCCCAAGCTGCAGGCTTTGCTGCTGCAGCAAAATTGTTCTTTGGTTTTTGCCGACAGTTTCTTTCAAGAAGTAGAAGATTTAAAAGTTCTAGACTTGAGTTACATCCAACTCTTGTCGTTGCCGTCATCACTTTCACTCCTTACTAATCTTAGAACGTTGTGTCTTGTTGGATGTCAATTGGGCAACTTATCCTTAATTGGAAAGCTAACCAACCTTGAGATTCTTAGCCTTTCACATTCTGACATTGAGGAGATTCCAGTGGACTTTGGTCAATTAGCTCACTTAAGGTTGTTTGATTTGAGGATGTGTGAAAATCTAAAACTAGTATCACACGGTGTCATATCGTGTCTTCAAAAATTAGAAGAGTTTTACATAGAATGTAGTTTGATTAATGACAAAAGAGGGGGAGATTTAAGGACCAAGGCTGTGCTCCTTGAGTTAAAAGCCTTGACTCGATTGACTAGCTTGGCCATTTTTATCCCAAACATCGGTGTCTTGCCTCATGACATGCCCTTCCAAAACCTAACAAACTTTTCCATAGCAATAAACCAAACTTCACATTTCAACAAGTACTCGTGCTCAAGATCAATGAGTCTTTCACTTGACATGTCAAATCCAGTGCCTAGTTGTGTTAAGAATTTGCTTAAGAGAACTGAGAGTCTATATGTGTTTTATATCGAAGGATCAAAAAATATCCTCCCTGACCTTGATAATGATGGATTCGGTGAATTGAAGTTTCTGGAAATCCAGAAAAGTTATGAGGTGATATATCTTATCAACACAATGGAATGGACAGCACATGAAGCTTTATGTAATTTAGAGGAATTAAATATTCGTTCCATGGACAGCTTGGTTGAAATATGCCACGGTCCACTCCCTGCACAGTCCTTCAGTAAAACAAAGAGATTATCTGTAATTGGTTGTCACAAAATGTTACACATTCTGCCAAGCCATTTGCTACAGAGGCTGCAAAACCTGAAAAGTTTCTGTGCAAGTAACTGCAGCTCAGTGGCATATGCATTTGATTTGGAAGGGCTTGGGATTGCAGAAGAAGAAACTAAGTTGCTCTCCTCGTTAGAGACTTTAACCTTCTCTGAGATGTATGAGATGACATACATATGGAAGGGGGACACTCAGGTCATAAGCCTCTGTAATCTGAAGGAAATAATAGTTGAAGGATGCTTGATAAGGGAGATATTTTCTCTGGCTTTACAGCAAAGCCTTAAAAGTTTGGAATATATAAGGATAAATCATTGCCCTAATTTAGAGGAGATCTTCAGGAAAAATGAAGAAGAGTGTCAAGATAAGGAGGTAGTTCTGTGGAAGAAAGATAGCACCATAACCACCCCAAATTTGGGAAACCTGACTGGAATATCAATATACCGTTGCTTTAAATTGAAATATCTCTTCACATCCTCCATTGTTAAAAGCCTAGTGCAGCTCAAATCACTGAGAGTTTTTGACTGTGCAAGTATGCAAGAAATAGTCATAGATATGAAAGGAGAATCAACAGAGAGGATTGTGTTTCCTAGTTTGTATGAAGTGAGACTTGTAAACCTAAGTAGCCTTACTTGTTTTTACCCGGGGTTATGTACTATCGAGTTCCCAGCTTTGGAGATCCTATCAATATGGATGTGTCCGAAAATGAAGACCTTTGGTTGTGGAGAACAAGTGACACCCAAGCTTAACAAAGTGGAAGTATGGGGTAGAGAGGAAGAACGCTGGATGGTTGACCTTAACACGACCATGCAGCAATTGTCTAATGAATGGCAGGTACGGAAAGTTACATTACAAGTCTGCAGTTCTCATAATTAAGTTCCTCTGTTCTTAACATTGGTGATTGATCTACTCATTAATACTATGATAATCAAAACAACAGAATTTTAAACTAATGTTCAGTTGTTTCCTTCGTTAACGAGTGTTGATGGCTTTCTTTTTTCCTCAGCTGTACTACAAGAATTTGGTTAGAACACTGAGATACGCTGTAACTTTTTTTTTTTTTTCGGTTGTGTGTGTAGGGGGGGGGGGGGGGGGGGGGGTGGTGTGGTGTGATAGTGTTGTTGGCGGGGTTGGGGGGTTATGAGGATAGCAAAAATCCCTTTTCATGGGTACGTTTTATTTTGAAAACTAGTAGATGTGGATAGTACATATATTATTAACTCAGTCATTAGTCATTGAAGAATTGATAAATTGTCAATGCACAACCAGCCTTACAGTTATGATGCAGATTAAATATAAAGGCAGGCCTCCTGAAATTAAAGGCTATAATTGCTTTTACAGGTTATATGTTATGCAGCAGGGGGCAATGGTTTAGAAGAGTCAGAACAGAGTCCTGAAGATACTGGTGCTGAGACTCGATTATTTCAAATTTCTAAGGAACCAAAGCCAGAGTAAAGAGCTTGGAATGTCAATATATACAAGAAGTCGTTGAAATTCTGGGTGCTTGTTACACACGTTACCCTAATAAATTAAATCTCTTTAGTGCTATGAGTAATTGTACGATTGAAGCAATGCTGCTGCATACACTATTTCCAATTTACTAATGCTTTCTAATGTTATATGGGTATCTAATTCGTTTTTTTAGTAATTATATACAAATTGATTCATATGTTTTTGAATTCATTTAACAGAAAGATTGTGACAAATAATGACAACCTCAACTACAAAACTTGCATCAATCTTCATGCATTGATTCTTGAGGTATGAACGGAGGCAATTAAAAATGAAAAACGTGCATCAATCTTAATGCATTGATTCTTGAGTTTAGTTCGGTGCCCGAAGCTTTTCCAATGGACAGAGAGGTCAGAATTCAGAGCACGGCTCTTATTTCTCAGATGCAACTTGTCTAAAGTTGTACACTCATATAAGATTAGTAATAATAAAATAAAAAAAATTAACCTAATGTTGATTTGATTAAACTCATATCCCAAAGCATGCAGATTATCTAGAATCTTCATGTTTTGGGTGTACAAAGCAAACTTAAAATATGTTTCTTTTTAAAAAAAATCTGTAAAACTAGTTGTCGTTTAATATCAAATTGGCATAAACTAATTTCTGGCGTCGTGTAATGAAATATTAATGCGTGGATATATCCAAGCTCTTTGGCATGCATGCAGGCACGTGGAGTGATTCCTTTTTCTTTAAGGTACACCAAAATAAGAGGGCGTATTGACAAAATAATCTAGTCAAGTGTTATCTTACACCGAGCGCGAAGAAGAGTTAAAAAAGTTTTTCTCATAAATATTATAATTTGTGTAGCTTAAATTTACATATCGCATGTAGCATATTCCCCAAGGTATCTGAATGTCAGTAGCTTATTTATTTATTGCAAACTGCAGTTTAATCTAATTGGATAGTGAAGTACGAGGAGAAAATATATGCGTTTCTAAAAAAATTAATTAGGTCTTATATCTCAACAAGGTATATATTAGTATTTTAAGACTTTTTGTTCTGCTTTAATTGGAGCTAGAATATATATATATATATACACACACATATAAATATATACATATAAAACCAAATCAAAGTATTCATAGAGATTCATTCATACGTATATATGCCATTAACAAGCAAACACGACATAAATTTGATTGATTTATTTGTCCTTCGAACAGAAACAAGCTCTTCAGTTTAAAATTAATGAGAATGACACTAGCTGAAACCGACAAGTGACATGTGTCTTATTTCAAGCACTCAGTCTACTACAATCGCTTAAAGCAACAAATTAAACAGAAATGAATAACATACAACTACTTGTTGGGAACTTTAATGTATCCAACATGTTTGGAGTTTGGGAATTTAATCAGGGTGTTTAAAGCGTAAGCAATCCAACATCTCGATGCCTCGCGGTGGTACACATAACCCAAACATTCGCAATCCGAACTACATTTCTTCTCAAAGTCTTTCAACTTAATTGGTCCAATTCCACTTGTGTACCTGCTCGTAAAATGATCAACTCCATCAACTTTGTAATAATGGGAATCATTTGGCCGACAAGAAGTTATCTTCTTGGGCGCACAGTCTTTGCTCCATCCTAGCAAACCCTTTTCTGTAGGGCAAGCAACGCATTGATTGTCATCACACACCCCTAATCTGCCGCATTTCTCCGGCCGCTGGCACTCACTTACCCAACTTGAATGTGAGCTGTCGAAGAGTTTGAATGTCACTTGCGTTGGAAACCAATCAACCTTGTCGTAGTAAGTGTAGACCCTCAGATTTCCATCCATTCCTAGCCGCAGAAACGAGATTGTGGTGTTGTAGTTTTGCTTAGCCAAAATGACACCTGCACCGCTTGACAGGAATAGCGTCAATTCATAAGCCCAATTTTCAGCAGTTTATGGTTGGGAATTGAATGTTAGATTCTTCACAGGGACCTCTAGGTGGGGAAACCATTGGCCAGATGAACTGAAATAAAGAGCAGAAGGACGAGATTTGCCGCTTTTATAGTACATTGCCAATCTTTTAGGCTCCATCACGAAGCTGTAAGGACCGTCGACTTTTTTTTTTTTTTTTACTGAGGCACTACTAACGAGCTTGGTGACGGCTCCGACTCTAAGCCATCGGCCAACTAAGAGGGTATCGGTAGGATAATCAAAACTCTGCCAAATATAGTTAGCCTTTTTATCATGAAGCTTCATGTTGCCATTTGAAAGCAACTTCAACCCCACAACACCCTTGTTGGCAGTGTTGGATTGCCAGATAACGGTGCCGTTGGCTTCGGCCAAGACAAGAATTTCCGTCGGTTCCCAATGAAAAGGTGGCCTTTTAACGAACCGTTTTGCCGCGGTTGGATTCCGAAACCCAATGGTAAAGCCCAAAGTTCCGGTAGGACCCCAAACGTAGAGCAAGAGTGAAAGCATTTGGGGTTGTGTTGTAAAAAGCTAGCTGGAAAGGAGGATTGGAGATAACTATAAGTCTGTAATCTGCTTCATAATCATTGACGGATGGGGCAAACCCCAGTTCTCCTTCATTAACAAACTTAAATGTCTTTGAAGGAGGAACTTGAGCCTTAGCTGTGGAGAAAAAGAATGGTAGAAGGAGGAAGGGGAGAGTAATGAAAGGGAAGATCGCATTTTGAAAATAAAAGGTTTAAATAAAGAAATACTTATTTTTTTTGGTACCGTTAGTTGTTGGTTATTTAATTTTATTTATATAATTATAATATCCTTAATTACTTCAAAAAAACTATGAAAAATTTAATTTATATGTAATGAAAAATAATTTTAATTTATATTTATTTAAAAATAAAAATTTAATTAATAAAAATTTAATTTGATAATTTTAGTTTACGTGTATTTAATATTTATTGAAATTTAAATTTTAATTAATAATAATTTAACTTAATAATTTTAATTTACATTTATTTAATATTTATTTAAACTAGAAATTTAATTTTTATTCATATATCATATTTATTCAAATTTTAAATTTTAATACGCAAAGCCACCATCTTTCTTACTCTCCTCTTTTATAAATTCTCCAATAATAAATCATATTTTTTTTATTTCACTAAACAATTTCATAGCCTTATCAATCTCGCTCTTCTTATAAAAATACTTTAATACAAAATTTATGTCATACACATTCATATTAAATTTATATTTTAATATTAATCTTATGACTCGTAAAGTAAATGTAAAATTTTGGATTTACATAAAAAATTTAATAAAACTACGTAATAATGAAAAATTAAAAAAAAATATTAATATAGGTAAATTGTTAATTTTAAATATCATTAATTAAATTTTTAATTTTAAATATTATTAAATAAATTTTTAATTTAAATAAATATTAAATAAATATAAATTATAATTACCATTAATTAAAATTTTAATTATTTTAATTTTTTAATATTAAATAAATTAAAATTAAAATTTTTAATTTTTACTTTAAAATAATTAAAAATATTATATTTATTTAAATAAAAATAATTAATTAAATAATAATTTAGGGGAGGTAAACGCGCCTTTTCTTAAATTTTTTATTTAAATATTAAAATCGCGTAATTCATAAAAGTTACGTGTTAAAACCCGTGTTATAATTGCTCCCTGTTTTTGAATTACTCCCATGCTTCGTGTTGGATCTCGATGGAGGCAATTTGCATGTTAAACAATTTCCTTCTTTCTTCGCAGTCAAATCAACAAGACAGCTTTTGGATGGCTCCAAAAGAATTAGGTTAATAACATTTACATCCCAATTTTAGCTAAAATAACATTTCAGTATATTATTTTCTTAGGTTTAATAATTTAGTTGCCAACAAGAACTAGTATGAAGTAATGATAAGAGCTATTAAAATTAGTAGCGATGAGAATCTTCCCTAAAGCCACCCTGTCCTACCTGCTCCACTCTATTTGGGGAGGGTTTGGGGCTTAAATCAATTTTCATTTAAAAATTGGATAGAGTTTAAAAATTTTTTGCCTCAACTCTCCTTATTTACTATTAAAAATACAGTAATTTGTTTACTATAAAATATATTATAGCATAAGTTTTGTTACTGTAGTTAGCCCAAAAATTCAACTTATAATGTAGCATTCCACTATTGCAAGTCTTGTAATTTGACTATAACAAACACTACACATTATTGTAGTAATACTTTATCTTGACTAAATATGGTTAAATAGGAATAGGTTGGGATAAGGTTAAGCAGATTAAAAATCGAGACGAGTTGGCCCCTACCATATCTTTTTTAAAATAGAGAAAGGTGGGGTTCGAGGATAAATTACTCCTAACGGGGTAGGTTTAGCAAAACCTACCCCAAACATGCCCCATTCCCATCTCTAAAAATTAGGGATTGATTTGCAAAACATATTAACGTATACCTTAATTTATTGTTTTGAACATATTTAGAGATAAAAATATTATTACCCTATTATGTTATATATTATTTTAAGCTTTTAGGTTTGGAAGAAGCAGACTTTGACGCCGTGATCCAAATGCATTCAATTTATTGTAACTGATTATTTGAGCGTCGAATAATATTATTAAAGGAATTTTAACACGCACCTCCCCTAAGGTTTGGTATTTTAATTTTTAAAGAAATACTTTAGGGAAATGTACACTTATCTCTTTGGAGATATTCATTCCCATCCAAAATTGTAGAAAAGATATATATACCCTTCAATTGCCATTTTGGGAATAAAGACAGTAGGAAATAGCAAATCAAAAATTAGCTGTGGTTGAGATTTGCAGAGATCATTATATATTGACATTTAGTAAACAATAAAGTGATATAAGGATAATCAGAAATAAAACTTAGCAATATCAAAGTATTGTATAAAGTTAAAATAACATATTAACCACCCAAGTAAAATGTGTAGAAATTCTTAGCATGAATTCCGAAGAAAGAATAGGAAAAATATCCTGAAGAGTAAGTATTATACAATAATAAATTAATCTGTCAACTATAAGCAATATTTCAATAATATTGAAGTAGATTGAATGAAAGAAATTTTCTAAATTCATACATGTAGATTTTAACATTGATTAATTTCTTAAATTAATTTAATATGAAGAACTGTAGCTTCCAGTCGTTTTTATAATGTAAGCCAAATACAATTAATGTTGGGACACTATTCTACACAAGTACTTAGCATATGAATTTTGTACAAAAAACACAAATAAAAACTACATAACACAAATATTCCCAAACATTAGAACATAGCTCTAGAACATGCTTGTAATGTTTCAAAACTAAACATGTAAGAGCTTTGCATCGAAGTTTAGTGCACTTATTTCACAAATACCTTCACATATTACAAGTAGATAGGTGATTAAAAATAAGGTTTTGCGAGAAGTGTTCACAGAAAGTAAACAAAAAAACAAAACAACTATACACAATGTCTAACCCTTTGTTTGTGAAAGGTAGTGACATCAATTCAACCAAAACAAATCACTTAAAGCTAAAGAAAAAAAAACAAAACTTTATACAATTCAGAACTTCTCATATGTCGAGGAGTACACTCCAGCAATTTATTAATACTAGTAGAATTTTCTAAAAAATTAAAAAAAAAAACACTCATGCAATATACATGTCAGCTAAGAAACTCGACAATCAAAGGTAGCATTAGCCTCTGTTATGTTATGTATGTAAAAATCCTAAAATAGATTTTTCTCTAACTTTTCTTCTTAATCAATTTTTAATATATGCACAAATCCACTAAACTCATAAACATACCCACCTAACATAATAACTCTTTACATCTCAGATACAACACAAATTGACTATTATTTGGCTTTATTGTGAGAACCCGCATAATTATAAACACCAACAACATGTACAAGTAAGAAAATTGGTACATATATAAATCAATCAAGTAGTTTGTTTACCTGATTGAATTGATAAAATCTTTTGGTTGAATAAGTTTCCAAACTTGATTACACCTCTTTGAAGATTCAAAATGGCATCATTCAGCTCAAATCCATTCGACTATTGCTTTTCTCTCATTAAATATTTACTTCTAGAGGCAACTCATGGTATGAAAATTGCTTCAAGTTTCCTCTGCAGCTCAATCCTTGTATCCATCTTGGAAGAGAGATGAGTAATTTGATAGAAATTGACTTGAAGATCTGACATACGTGTGTAGTTTGTTTTGAGAGCTTCGAGTAGAAAGCTAAGGCAGCTCGTCTGCAAATGATTTCTCATTTGCAAACTTAAACCAAACACTAAAAAGGAAAGTACTTGCTTTTTTACGATAATGCCCTTTAAACTAATAGTTCATTAATGGTAATAGATGTTTCTAGTGAAGATAAGTATGCATTGTCCTGAAGTTTTTCTATAGTTATTAAAAGGACAAAGCAAACTAAATATGTCTTAAAACTCCTATTATTAAGAGCTCTAGATTTTACGAATGTATGAATAAAGATATAGTTTATATATTTTACTGTTTAAACTTTAATAAATATCTTTCCAAAGCTTCTTCTTGGATTTTTTTTTTGTGTAATCCAATTAATACAAAATTGAAGAAAATTAATCATGGGGCACAGGCACAGCACATGCTGCACCGACCAAATGTCAAAATTTATTTATATGGTAGCCTTGTTACCAGGCATTAAATAATATATTTATGAGTATTTTGATTTGAGAGCAAAAATAATATATATATATATATACACACACATACGTACACATATGCATGTACATATATATTCTATTCTATGCCATTGCCACTTGTCAGTGTGAAGACAAACTTATAAAATTATAGCGAAAGTGGAATGGAATCCACGGCCTCCTGAGTCCTAATTAGCTGAAAATGGAAAGCAATATTTAAATTAAATAATAAGTAATCGAATATTTATAAGACCAAACAATCTTCGATAAAGTAATTACATTTGCATCCTTAAACTTTAGAGAAATAATAAATAATAAAATAAAATTATTTTCTCAATCTTAACATTTTAGTCTTGTACTACTTAATTATTTTATTCAATAACAAATATGAATTAAAACATTTTCTCACCAAAAATAATATGACTATCCACTAATATTATGTTGTATATATATATATTATAAAAATAACTACTAATGTTCTTGAAAAATGTGTAATAAAATATTATTAAATTATTATACGAGTCATATTTTTCATATATTTTTTAACTTTTTTCCTTAATTATTTGTTTAGGTATGTGCAGTTACTATGAATTTTGGCAAAATGGTCATGCATGTTACATTAAACTACAAATTTTGTCGTTAAAACCTAATTTTTTTAAAAAATAAAGCATTCATAAGTTAAGACATGCATTAGTAATATATTTTTAAAAATAATAAAGGGATTTTAACACATACCTTCCCTGAGGTTTGAAATTTTAATATTTAAATGAAATGTTTAAAGAAAGGCAAATTTACCTCCCTTGAACCGTTAGTTTACCATACAATTTTATTTATATGATTATAATACCTTTAATTACTTTAAAGTAAAATATAAGAAATTCAATTTTTATGTAATTAAAAATAATTTTAATTTATATTTATTTAAAAATTAGAAATTTAATTATTGACAATTTAATTTGATAATTTTAATTTATGTGTATTTAATATTTATTAAAATTAAGAATTTAATTAATAATAATTTAACTTGATAATTTTAGTTTAAATTTATTTAATATTTATTGAAAATAGGAATTTAATTTTTTATTTATGTATCATACTTATTTACATTTTAAATCCTAATATGCAAAGTCGCCGCCTTTTTTACTCCCCCTTTTTTGCAAATTTTTCAACAATAAAGTATTTTTTTTATTTTACTAAACAATTTCATAATCTTATCAATTTTATTCTTCTTACAAAAACACTTTAACATAAGATCTATGTTACACACATTCATATTAAATCCACATTTCAATATCAATCTTATGATTCGTAAAGTAAATGTAGATTTTCGATTTTACACAAAAAATTTGATGAAATTACGCAATGACAGAAAATTAGAAAAAATATCAATATGCTTAAATTGCTAATTTTAAATATCATTAAATAAATTTTTTTAATTTAAATAAATATTAAATAAATATAAATTATAATTGTCATTAATCAAAATTTTAATTATTTTAATTTTTTGAACATCAAATAAATTAAAATTGAGTTTTTTAAATTTTATTTTAAAGCAATTAAGGGTATTATTTGTATTTTAAATGAAAATACATGGTCAATTGACGGTTTAAGGGAGGTAAGTGTATCTTTTCTTAAAACTTTCATTTAAATGTTAAAATCGTAAATTAAATTTTCATTAATTAAATTTTTAATTTTTAAATAAATATAAATATAGATATAAATATAAATTATTTTTGATTACATACAAGTTGAATTTCTTATACTTTACTTTGAAATAATTAAAGGTATTATAATTATATAAATAAAATTAGATGGTCAACTAATGGTTCAGGAGAGATAAGTGTACTTTTTTTAAAACTTTTCATTTAAGTGTTAAATTCTCAAATTTCAGGAGAGACATATGTTAGAACCTTTAAATAATCGAGAAAGTTGGTTAGGTTATTGGGTCCAGGAAAAATCTTTAAAATTGTGAAAATGGGTTAATCTGCGTGACCGGCAATGGGCTGATATAAATATAATCCTTGATTTGGGTTGGTGGCCACATCATTTAATGAATATTGGGCTTATAAATGGATTGGGCCTGTTTTGTTGGTATTAGCTCATCTTTCTGTGAGGAAAAAGATTTGAAACATTTCATCTGTTTTTTTTTTTTTCTTCCTAAGATCAAATTTGTTCATCTAATTTTGAAAAAAACAATCATGCGAAATATTTAACAAAAATTGTTATTGTTTGGAAAGATATTCTTAGGCTCATAAAATTAATAGATTTTGTGTTAACAAATCTAATACCTAATCAGTCTTAATATGTCATATTCAACTCAACTTAAAGAGAAATTCTTGTAAGATGTCAGGGAAATCCTTACTAATATTGCATGTTTAAGAAAATCGTTATTAGAATTATTGTGAAAATTAAAAACCGATTTGATGTTAGAATTCTAATTAGAAATATATTTAAATAGAGTCTATTAATATTAGGATAAGGAAATCAGTAGTATATATATATGATGTCTTATCTATATAAATTTATTTATATGATTTTATGAATTTAACAATAAAATTTTTTTGTGAGTAAAAAGTAAAGAAAAAGTTTACTATCGAAAATTATCAAATCAACGTGGAACATTTGAATGGCTGTGGCTTATTTTATTTATTTGTCAGAAAAGTAATTAATATATGTAGCTAGCTTTGTCGTTGCTTGCTGTAACTTATATAAATGTTTCTTGTTTTATGACTTTATAAAATTGGCTGATAAATATTACTAAAAAATGACTTGGATAATCTAACAACCCATTTTAGGTTGTCCGAGATTCCAAGTTATAGGTTAACTACAATCTTGACCCAGAAATTTTAAAAAAAAAAAAAAGGCAGCTTGGGAGAATTTGATTATATTGGGCATGAGAACTATAATTAATCTCCAGCTTAAATTTACACAATCAGAGCATATTATATTCCCACAACTATAAGTAGTTATAAATAATTAAATAACTATAGCAACTAAGAGCTGCTTTACAGTTCTTGGATTTTATTGCAAATTGCAGTTTAATAAAATTGGAAAATGACGTAGGAGAGATGCATATACATAAAATTTTTTTCTTTGTTTTAATTTTGTGTAACGTAACATGGGTGGTCTATCATGTTCATGTGCTACCAAAATCTAAACAAGATGTTACCATTGTAAGCCTTTGTGTTCTGCTGATTTTTGTTGTAATTGAAATAAGAATAAAAAAAGACAAAAACAGAGCATTCACAGAGAGGCTTCTATACATGTCATAGACAAACAAACGCTAATATAAACTTCGATTCATTTACTTGTTCACAAACAAACAATCAAACAGGCTCTTCATTTATGGTGACGATGATACTAGCCAATTGACACCCCAAGTGACATTTATTTGTCTTATTCAAGCAGTCAATCAGAAAACGGAGCAGAAAAATCTAAGCTAGCTAGTTATCATAAACTTACAGGAAATTAAAGACAATGAAATGAATAACCAAGCTTCTCCAAACTTGACTAAATATAAATTAGTTGTTGGGAACTTTAATGTATCCAAAATGTGTGGAGTTGGGGAATTTAGTGAGTGTCTTCAAGTCGTAGGCAATCCAACATTTCGAAGTCTCCTGGTGGTAAAAATATCCCAGGCACTTGCAATCCGAGGTGCATTTCTTCCCGCAATCTTCCACCTTAATTGGTCCAGTTCCTCTTGTATACTTGCTCGTAAAATGATCAACTCCATCAAGTTTGTAGTAATGGAAATCATTTGGCCGACAAGAAGTTATCTTCTTGGGGCCACAGTCTTTGCTCCAGCCAAGCAAACCTTTTTCTGTAGGGCAAGCAACGCATTGATTGTCCTCACACACCCCTAATTTGCCGCATCTCTCCGGCAGCTGGCACTCACTTTCCCAATTTGAATCTCTGTCGAAGAGAGTGAAGGTCACCTGAGTTGGACCCCAATCAACCTTGTCGAAGTAAGTGTAGATCTTGAGATTTCCATCCATTCCCAGCCGCAGAAACGATGTTGTTGCGTTGTATTTTGGCCTTGTCAAAATGACACCGCCGCCGGTCGACGTGGATAGTGTTAATTCATAAGCCAACTTTTCATCACTTTCTGGGTTGGAATTGAATGTTACATTCTGTATAGAGCCGTCTCGGACGCTAAACCACTCAGATGAAGTGAAGTAAAGAGCAGGCCGAGCAGAACTGCTGCTCTTGTAGTACATTGCCAATCTTTTAGGCTCCATCACGAGGCTGTAAGGTCCATCGACGTTATCTTCGAAAGAGGCACGACTGACGAGCTTGGTGACAGCGCCCGCTCTAAGCGATTGGCCAACCAAGAGGGTATCGGTAGGATAGTCAAAACTCTGCCAAACAAAGTCACCCTTGGAATTATATAGCACCATGTTGCCGTTTGAAAGCAACTTAAATCCTACAACACCCTTGTTGGCAGTGTTGGATTGCCAGACAATAGTGCGGTCGGCTTCTGCCAGGACGAGGTTTCCGTCGGTTCCAAGAGAGAAGGTGGCGTTTTCACGAACGGGTTTTCCGCGGTTGGCTTCCCAAACCCAACGGTAAAGCGGCTCTTGTCGTTGAAGACCCAAACGTAGAGCAAGAGTGTAGGCATTTTGGGTTGTGTTGTAAAATGCTACTTGAAAAGGAGCATTAAAGATGCTAAGCATTCTGTAGTCTGCGTTATATTCATTGATGTATGGCCCGAATTCTCCTTCATTGACGAAACTAAATGTCTCTGAAGGAGGAACTTGAGCATCAGCTGCGGAGAAAATGAGTGACAGGAGGAAGAAGGAAAAGAGTAGCACAGAGGAAGAAGATGACATGTTTGATATTAATGTTTTGGTGAGGAAGATCGAGTGAAACGAGTCTCCATTTATAGTAAGTCGATGGAGGCAACTTGCAATCTTGCATCTAAAATAATATTTTCTTGGTGGTTAACGTTGAATCACTCCATCAAGATAAGACTGCTTTTTGTGGAGTTGGATCCACAGAATTATTATTACAGTGTGTCTTGTGTATTATGATTTTCCAGCTTGGACGCCGAGTTTGACCTCATGATTCAGACTCCATTCCGCGGATAATTTGAAATTGGATACCAAATACTAATTTTTAATTTTAATAATATTCAGGACCCCGCGTTCTTACCAGCTTGCAAATAAATTATTGTTTATCCATTCATTCATAAATTTTACGATATATATATATATTCTTTCTAAAGCTTCGATTATTCTTGGATATATTTCTTTTTTCTAAAAGGGATTAAATGTCCAATATTTAATTTAATTTGTAATGGGAATTTTCAATTAGTAGCTGGCTTTTTTCTGTAAACTGCGAAAGTATGGTCCTTTATTAATCAAGATAATAATGTTCATTTAATTAATTATAAATTTATAAGCTAATTATTAGTTAAGATGGCTGCTTTACTTGCAATATTATTATTTGTGCTAACGAAGCATCTTCTTTTGGCATAGACTAATTAATAATAATGTTCCACTACACAAAAGGAAAGAATGTAGGACGTACAATTTCCCAGAGAAAGGACGTGTAATTTGGCTATTTTATATTTTCTTTATTGATAATCAATTCTCAAGTTAAAATATTCTTGTTTGTTATGTGTTTAATTAGTTCAACTAGTATTATAAAAAATTGAGTATTTTAACTTAAAAACTAATGGTAATCAAATAACTATTATATATTTTTAAATTAAATAAAAATATAACAGTATTATATTTATATTTTGTCCAAATTATGAAACATAATTAAGAACTCAGAAATGAGAATGTTTTCATGTATCTATTGCAATTTAATATTACAAATTCTTATGTGGACAAACATTTTAGACTAAAGTAATAAAAATAAAAATTGTAGAGATCATATTTGTGACTAATATAAAAAATATTTCTTGAAATTTTAAGAACTACAACAAAATTCTAAACAAATATGGATGAAGAGAGAAGAAGAAAGTACATGATTTTTAGTTGTTATTATTTTCTTTTGTCTTAATATAGACTTAATTGGTTAAATTTATCTATTTTACATAATTAATTGTATTTATTTTTTAACTTAATGACAATATTTTTATTAAGTAAAAAAGTCAATTTTTTCTTTTACTTTGTGGTTGAATTTGAAAAATATAATATTTATATTCAGACATTTAGAATGGTTCAAAACTCATATTAGTTCAGAATTTAATAAAAAAACTTAATGTGTTAATAAATTAGTGGTCAAAATTAATTAGGCATGGGTTCACTAACTTCTGTCTTTATGGATGGATGGCTATAGTATTTGAGGTTATCAATTATATTTAGTGCCTATTTGATTCAGTCATTAAGATATTTTAAAGAGTTTATTTTCTAACTTAACATTAATGGACTTGGTAATTATATCTAAATTAAATAAGTTAAAATTTTAGTTCAAGTTTGAAATATAAATAAGTTAATTTCTAGTTTTAATGAATTGAAATGCCTTTATAAAATTTACTTATTTTATAATATATAGTGTTTATTTTAATTATTTATAAGAATATGATAAGTAAAATTAATAGTTTTCTTGATATATTTATATCTAGATGTGATAAATAAAAAAATAAATATATTATTCACAATCATTTAGATTTATTTATATTTCATATTCATTCAGATTTAATTTAGATAAAAATGCAAGCAAGCGTTAGGATATAACTTTTCATATATTGTTATTTTTTTAATTTTCTTTTTAGTATTAGAATATGTTTAGAACTCAAACTATGGATACATCATAAGTATGAGTTTTGGTATTTTGTTGTCATTAATCCTTCCTCTACATGTGAGTGAGGGTACACGTTAGCTGATAAATATTAAAAAAAATGACTTAGATATTTTAATAACCTATTTTAAGTTGACGTTCTAGATCTCTTTATATATATATAATTTTTACTTTTCAAATGAGATTAACGAATCCTATTTTGTATGCTAGCACCAGTACTCGGTCTTGATAGATAATAGTATATACTTAAGGATATTGAATAATAATGGAAAAATATATTAAGTTATTACAGTCACTTTGGCCTGTAATTAATATTTCATTAAAATCTAAACATGGTATTAGTACTTCATAACAAGATGGAAACACTTCTAATTAATTTGTTAAGGTGATTGTTGTTTGTGAGTGAAACAAGAAGAAAGAACAAAAACAGATCATTCACGGAGCCTATATACATGTATATATATGTTGTGATCATCATAAACGAACACTTAATTATAACTTACATAGATTCAAGCTCTTCTTTTTATGTATAGTGACAATGACACTAATTGAATATATCCCACAACTGACAATATTAAATTGTCTTATTACAGACGCAGTTTAAATACTACAAAATTTTCAAGCAAAAAAGGGGAGGACAGACGAAAGCAAAGCTAGATATACTAAACGTACGTACAGGATATTAAACGCCAACGAAATAAATAACCTTCACCAAACTTGAATCGTGCTAAATAAATTAATAGATTACTTGTTGGGAGCTTTAATGTATCCAAAATGTGTAGAGTTGGGGAATTTAGTGAGAGTGTTCAAGTCATAAGCCAGCCAACATCTCGATGTCTCCTGGCGGTAAAAATAACCCAAACACTTGCAGTCGGAAGTACATCTCTTCCCACAATCTGCCACCTTAATTGGTCCAGTTCCTCTTGTAAACTTGCTCGAAAAATGATCAACTCCATCAACTTTGTAATAATGGAAATCATTTGGCCGACAAGAAGTTATCTTCTTGGGCGCACAGTCTTTGCTCCAGCCAACCGAACCATTTTCTGTGGGGCAAGCAACGCATTGATTGTCATCACACACCCCTAATTTGCCGCATCTCTCCGGCAGCTGGCACTCACTTTCCCAATTTGAATCTCTGTCGAAGAGAGTGAATGTGTTTTCCGTTGGTTGGGAATCAACCTTGTCGTAGTAAGTGAAAATCCTGAGATTTCCGTCTATTCCTAGCCGAAGAAACGATATCGTGGTGTTGTATTTTGGCCTGGCCAAAGTGAGACTGCCACCGGCGGAGGAATCCAGGCTTAGTCGATAAGCAAAAGCTTCATCGGTGTCTGGGGCAGAGTTGAATGTTTCATTCTGTAAAGTGCCGCTGAAAAAATTAGAGAAAGTGAAGTAGACAACAGGCCGGGGGGAATTGCTGCTTTTATAGTACAATGCCAATCTGTTAGGCTCCAACACAAAGCTGTAAGGGCCGTCAACATTTTGTTGGGCAGAGGCTCGACTGACGAGCTTATTTACGCCGCCAATGCGAAGAGATTGGCCTACCAAGAGGGTCTCGGTAGGATAATCAAAGCTCTGCCAAATAAAGTTACCCTTGGAATCATATAGCACCATGTTGCCGTTTGAAAGCAACTTAAACCCTACAACACCCTTGTTGGCAGTGTTGGATTGCCATACAAAAGTGCCGTCGGCTTCCGCCAAGACAAGATTTCCGTCGGTTCCGAGGGAGAAGGTGGCGTTTTCGCGAACCGGTTTTCCGCGGTTGGCTTCCCAAACCCAACGGTAAAGCGGCTCGTTTCGTTGAATACCCAAACGTAGAGCTAGTGTGTAAGCATTTGGGGTTGTGTTGTAAAAGGCAAGCTGGAAAGGAGAGTTGAATATATCTAGAGTTCTGTAATCTGCGTCATATTCATTAATGTAAGGCCCGAATTCTCCTTCATTGACTAACTTAAATGTTTCTGAAGGAGGAACTTGAGCCTTAGCTACGGAGAAAATGAGCGACAAGAGGAAGAAGGAGGAGAGTATTGTAGGGGAAGATGACATTATCGAAATTGTTTTGGCGATGAAGATGGGATTAACTGAAGGAGGTGGCTATTTATAGTAAATCTACGGAGACAATTTGCATGTAGATTTGATACCATTTTTGAATTACTCCATCAAACAAGGCTGCTTTAAGTGGGATCCAGAAAAATTACTATAATATATTTTGTTATTATACATACATCATTTTCAAGCTTCGACGCCGAGTTTGACCTCATTATTCAAACCTTATCTCATCTGTTCCAACGGATAATTTGGAAATGAATAATGGTACTATTGACGTCGCTAAATTTTATACGTACCCAAAAATTATCCTAAAGTGTGTTTAAATTGATCAAATAAGCCACTGAACAAACCAGCCCTCAAATTTTGTAAATCCATTTATTTAAGATGAGAGGTCGAAGCAAAATATACAATTAAAGTGAAATTAAAAAAATAATAAAAATAAATGTTATATAGAAAGTATAACCATGTATAGTAAAAATAAAGTAGTAAAATAAATAGGTACAAATATTTTACGTGAAAAATTTTAAAACAAATTAGGATAAAAATCATGAACAAATATAAAAGTATTTGACTATTTTAAAGTGAAGATTACAACACTTTTTCTTTCTAATGACAAGAAAAAAATAATTCTTTAAATGAGAATAATTCACACACTCTCTTGAAATAGAAAAAATAATTTTAAGTGAAAAATATTACATGCACAAAAAAGAAACTAATTTTTTTCTCTTTATAAAAATTCTTAAAAGATGATTTGGGATGGAGAGAATGACAAGAAAGATGAGGTATTTGTAATAGTTTCTTTCTTTCTTTTTCTTATACACATTCTATAATTTATTCATAAATTTTTTTACCTACTTAAATTCAAACTTTCTTCACGTAACATCAATTTAATTAGTAAAGAAAGTAAAAAAGAAATAGTTGCACTTTCGCTATATTTCAGTGCTCACATATAATATGATAATGTTCATAAATATAGTACTATTTATTTATACAATACTGTTCATCTATACAGTAGTGTTTACCAAAAATAAATTTTGTAATTTTACATTTTCTATCTCCTCTTTCAGTATTAGGAGGAAATTGTATTTACAACTCTAAAATTTATGGATTTGAAATCCTTTTCTTTGCATAGAGCTCGTTTCTTTGCCACTAGACCATGAAGCAAGTGGACTGAGTGTGTGAAGCTACACACCCTAACATGTTAAAAAATGGTTAAAATTTAATATTACAGGAATAATTGGTCACAAAAATAGAAAGTAAGGATTTATTTGAGACATATGGAAAAAATAGTTTTTAAAAACGTAAAAAACTGAGGGAGTCAAATGATATTATATAATTCTTATCAGCTAGCAAGTGGAAGAAATCCTGTTCCGTACCAGGAAATTGATAGTGCAATAATTAATTTTAATTGTGTACATGATCTTAATTATAGGTAAGAATGGTCATAGATCCGAATACTGCATCGTTCGACATATTGAAGTTTATGTGTCTTCTGTTCATTCTAATTAATTGTGTATCCACTTTGTACCTACTTTCTCAAAAATTATGTATTATTTAATTACTTTTTGAAATTGAATTTTCCTGTTATGCAATGTTCTAATTAATTACTGTCGCGAACAAGTAATAATTCCCTTGTAATAACATTGTGTTTCATACTTTGGTTTCCTGTTCTTGAATTTCGTTTAATCTTCTTCTGAAAAGAATTCAATAGCCAAGCCTTATAAATGTTTCTATAGAGGGCTTGGATAGAAGTATAATGAAAATCCTTAATAGGTAGCTACCTTTCTCTAAAGTAGGCTGCTTTACTTAATTATCAATATAATAAAGCCTGCTTAATGAAGTTAATGAATTAAGATCCATGTCCGTCCGGTCACTGTCTGATGAAGCATCTGCCGTCGGCATATCCTATGGTATATATTATTATATGTGTATCCCACTATACAATAGGCCCGTATATCCTTACCAATTCTACGATAATTTGATAGAAAAAGACACGGATAATTGGGCTACTTTTAATATTATTTTATTACAAATTAATTCTGAATTAGTTGAAAAAAGTTTAATTATTTGGTTAAAATATAAAACTAAAAAATTTTAAAACACAAATATCATCAATCTCAATCATTCTCTAACGTTTTCTGCATGCCGCGAGCAAAAGAAATTAAAATGGGTCCAGGAATGGCAGAAATTAAGAAGGTGGCGTGCACGTAACCATACCCCCCCACCTCGGTGATTTCATTCATTCACGTTCGGCGGTTTTCAATGAATATCTACAAATGACAATAAATAAGACAGATGATTGGTAGGTAATTCGGGCCATGTGTTAATAAAAGAACAAATATTTTGCATTGTGCCCCTTCATGTACATGTAAGGGTGGTCTGAACAGTTGGTGGGAGTGAATTGATTGAAAATTCAATGCCATGGCCTCATCTTTATCCAAAGAAGCAGCCTGTACATGTTGTGCTTGGCACTTAAATTTCAGGACAGTAGATGTTGCATTTTGGGAAGACAATTTGGGTTTAGGATACATGGTCCCAATTGCTTACACAGTTCATTCAAAGCAGCCAGCCAATGCCGAGGCCCTCTTTCTTGACTTCTCCCTTAGCGTGCTTAAAGTTACCCACATCAGCGATACAAGGACTTATCTTAGTGCTTTACTGTGAATTTGTGCCTCAATCTTGCCTTGTCATTATCAATCGAAGGACTCGTTTGATTACTATATTAATCTATAATATATAGCCACCAGAATCGTAGACTCCGTGGTGATAAGAAATGAGAATCCTTATCTTTTAATTGTTGTATGGATAAGAATTCAATTCTTACACTTAAAATAATGTGAAAATTTTTTATAATATGTGAATAAAACTCCTTATTTAATATAAAAATAAAATTTTTATTAATTATATAAAAATATATAAAAAATAATTTTAACAGTTAAATATATCTAATTTTTAATAGTTTTAACCACATATACATATTTATTAAAAAATTAAAAAAAATAACCTTTAATTTTGAGAGAATTTTAAAACAAGTTATATGTTATTATTATATTATTTTTTTAATTTAATTTAATAATTAATAAATAGAAAATAATTCTTCTTTTTATTGTCGTTTGAATACAATAACAAAGATTTCATTTTTTTTTAATTTTTAAATCAAATACAAATAAATTATTTTATCTATAATTCGGCGGTATGGTTCATTGGAACCAAAAAAAACCTGGGCTGGATACTGACCGGGTCAGGCCGTGAATCTGGAACTCAAAAAAGATTCCGTTGAACGAAATTTGAATAATTCAAATCAACTTAATCAATCAGGCTCTGATATTCTTTCGGTGAGTCAGAATCCATGTGCCCCAAAGGCCCAATGATCTCTCTCTGGACGCCAGTAGTAGCAACCGATTTTTTTTTTATCTTTTTGTACTCATAAACAAGAATAAAATTCATTTATTATTTCGAATGAGTCCTTCACCCCAATTGAAATAACCAAATCCCTCCGTATTATTGAAAAAAGAACATAAAAGGACGCACAAAACATTTCCAACAGACAGAGCTATAGGTTTGTACATATCATGTGGTAAACGTAAACAAACACTTCCAATCATTTATTTACTTTATGAACAAACAAACAAACGCTTGTTTGTTTTTGTGGTGACATTAAATCCCACGTATCTGACTTATTATTACAAGCATTCTACAATCATTTGAATCCGACACAAACAAGGCTACATATATATCTAAATAAACAAGAAAACCAAGAAAATGAAATAACATTCACACATCACATGGTACTTCAACTTCTGAGTTTACCTGCCTCTTAATTATGATTATGAGATTGTAATTACTTGTTGAGCACCTTAATAAAACCAACATGTGTAGCATTCGCGACTTTCGTAAGAGTGTGCAAATCATAAGCAATCCAACACTTGGATGTCTCCGTGTGGTAAAAATATCCCACACACCTGCAATCCGAACTACAGCTGTTGCGACAATCTTCGATCTTAATTGGTCCAGTTCCATTGTTAAACTTGCTTATATAGTGATCAACTCCTTCGACTTTAAAGTAATGGAAATCATTTGTCCTGCAAAAATCTACTTTTTTCGCCCCACAGTCTGTGCTCCACCCAAGCAAACCCTTTTCTGTAGGGCAAGCAACGCATTGGTTGTCATCACACACACCCAATTTGCCGCATCTCTCCGGTAGTTGGCATTCAGTTTCCCAAATTGAGTCTCTGTCGAAGAGAGTGAATGTGTTTTCCGTTGGTTGCGAATCAACCTTGTCGTAGTAAGTGAAAATCCTGAGATTTCCATCTATTCCTAGCCGAAGAAACGATGTTGTGCTGTTGTATTTTGGCCTGGCCAGAATAAGACTGCCACCGGCGGAGGAATCTAGGGTTAGTTGATAAGCAAAAGCTTCATCGGTTTCTGGGGCGGAGTTGAATGTTACATTCTGTAAGGTCCCTGTAAAAAAATCAGAGAAGCTGAAGTAGACAGCAGGCCGGGGAGAATTGCTGCTTTTATAGTACAACGCCAGTCTGTTAGGCTCCAACACGAAGCTGTAAGGGCCGTTAACATTTTGCTTGACGGAGGCTCGGCTGACGAGCTTATTTACGCCGCCAATGCGAAGAGATTGACCAACCAACAGAGTGTCGGTTGGAAAATCAAAACTCTGCCAAATGAATTTACCCTTTGAGTCATGAAGCACCATGTTGCCATTCGGAAGCAACTTGAACCCTACAACACCTTTGTTGGCAGTGTTGGATTGCCAGACAACGTTACCGTCGGCTTCGGCCAAGACAAGATTTCCGTCGGTTCCGAGGGAGAAGGTGGCGTTTTCACGTACCGGTTTTCCGCGGTTGGCTTCCCAAACCCAACGGTAAAGCGGTTCGTTGCGTTGAAGACCCAAACGTAGAGCAAGAGTGTAAGCATTTGGGGTCGTGTTGTAAAAGGCAACCTGGAAAGGAGCATTGAAGATGCCTATAGTTCTGTAATCTGCGTCATATTCATTGATGAATGGCCCAAATTCTCCTTCATTCACAAACCTAAATGTCTCTGAGGGAGGAACTTGAGCTTTGGCTATGCAGAAAATAAGGGACAAGAGGAAGAAGGAAGAGAATAATACCGATGAAGATGACATCCTGGAAATTGTTATTGTGGATTGGTTATGAAGATTTGGCTGAAGATGGTCTGTATTTATAATAACTAGATGGAGGCAATTTGCATATTACTGTATTGTTCTTCGTTATGAATTACCTTATCAAGTTCTATTGCTTTGATTTGGATGCAAATAAATTAATATCAAATTCATTTTCAACTATTGTTTTGGACGCCGACTTGATATATCATGATTCAAAACCTTATCCCATTAATTACACGCGGAATTTGAAAATGTCTTCTTAATCTGGTAGAAGAAATTCTGTATACAGGTTGACCACAATTTTTTGCTTGTACTAATTTAGGTTTAATTGTGTCCCATAATCTTAATTGAATTTGTCTGTTTCTATTACGGTTATCAGTTACATTCTTGCATGTCAATGCTTTGATGTATGTTATTGTAAATATATCTTCTCCCTTTATAATGACCGCCGATTCTTTAAATAATTTAGAACTACAATCCAATTATTTTTACTCGTGAAATTTTCAGTTTATTGAATATTTTCGTTTTTTTTCCTGGGTAATTATTGTTATTTGTTTCTGGGATAGAGATGTATGTACGATAGGAATTCTTAGTAGCTAGCTGGCTCTCTATGAAGCAAGAAATTAAGTAAGCTGCTTTACTTAATGAAGATGATATGTAAAGGATAATTAAATTAATTAATTAATATGTCTAATCACGAGATTATAATTGTCCTCTTGAAGCACCTTTCTGTGCCATGTGCCGATAAAGGATTATGGATGTCCCAGTAAGGAAAATGCCAGAATTTTCACATATATAATTAATTAATATTAATTAATATATATTAATAAATATATACTAATATTATTATTAATTCGTTATAATATATATATATATATATTATGTCAAATTTTCAGAAAAGGATTTGTGATTTGGCAATCTTTAATATAATTATAATGAATTAATATATACAAATTAAAAGAAGAATCTTGACAGAATTAAAATATTGATTACAGCTCTTAAGACGTTTTATGTATCCCGCAAGCAAAAAAAATCTAGTCAATTCAATTGATTGACTGGAATTCATATATATTACTTAATTGTAAAGAGGAAGATAAAAGAACGTGACACGCAACTCCTCAAAATGATCTCATTCATTTTCGTCAGTGCTTTGAACCATTTATAAAATACCAAATAATTGGTAGGTAAATTTTTGCCATGTGTCAGCCAAAACTGTAAACAAATAAATTAATTAAAATTTTTGTGTATTAATAATTGCGTTGCTCAACGAGGCACGAATACGATCCAGAAGAAAAATGATACTTATTTCCCTAACCTCCACATGTAAGGACATTAATGAAGAGTGGTGGGAATTGCTTAAAAAAAAATATATGTATGGTTGCTATTTTCGTTATGCTTTAATTAAATATAAATCATTCATATGATCTTAAAAGAGAGTTTGAAATAATATATATTGTGCGGTTTATTTGAGCAAATTAATTGTAATTAAGCGGCATGCATCATCAAACAGACCATACTCATAGATTGTTTCATAAATTCAGCACATTGGTTAAATATTGCAGCAGATAAACAGTCCATTCAAAGAAGACAACGCCAAGCCCTCTTTGTTGAGCCTTTGACTTCTCAATGAATACATAATCTTCCTCTCGAAAGAATATGTAAATGCAGCTACCCCTCTCCCGGAAGCGCTTAAGATCACCACACCTATTGTAGAAATTAAGCACTTATGAGTCCTTACTATTAATTTCTAGATCCTCCTCGCTAATTTTCCCCAGTTCCTGCTTAATATGAAACTTAACACTAAAGGGTATTTCAGTCATTGCATTATAGACATACTTATTTGATAAGAATGAAAAATATAAGCTCTTGTTTGTAACAATGTAAAACCATAAGGATCTGTACATAATATTTCATTTATTAAGGTCCCTTGTACGGCCCAACAAAAAATAGTGACCGACGTTTGCTGTCGGGCCTAAATTGAACCCAAATATCAATGATTTTGGGCTAGAATGAACTCTAGCCCAACAAAATAGCAACCATACTTTATTTTTTAAAACAGCAACTCAATATCTACGTGTATAATAACTTTTTGTTTCACCAAACTTTTTATTTATTTTTAAGGTTTCAAACTCGAAATAATGAAATGTATGTGAAAGGAGTTTGGATTGGCCTCCTCTTATCTTGTAGTGTAATACTTCACCAACAAAATGGAGTAAAGTTGCGAGACCTTTTAGAGTAATGCAAAATATTTAAAATTTGATAAAATACTAGATACCAATTAGTTTAAATGACAATAATATGGTTTAGAGTACTAAAAAAAATTATAAATTTGATTTATAGCTATATAATTATTAAAGTATATGTTAAAAGCATAAATTTAATAAATAAAAAGGTTAAACTAGGTTTAATAAAGAAATAGAAAATTGTCAATTACTTTATAATTCTAGGCACTATAAAAAGTGGAAGAGAAATGAAGGCCATGGAGGGCAAAGCAATGGCAATCGTCTAGTATACATGAAATGTTGATTGACCAAAATTTGCAAGTCCCAATAATAATTATTCGAGGCATAAAACTTTTTGGTACATAAAATATTTAAATAGAAATTTAACCAATCTCAAATCTCTCTAGGATTTGGATAATAAAGGTAGATTACCTTTTTTCCGCCTAGGAATACTTTAATATTTTAACCCTTTTAATTCACTACTAAAAAGGAATAATGTAACCATTAATATAATAAATTAATTCATTATAGGTCTATCGGGCCATGATGTTGAAAATTTTCTTCTTTAAAATAATGTTGGGTTTGCACAAAGTCTTCCACATTAATTAATTAATTAAATTAAACATTATAATAAGGTGGCCAATTAACATTTGCTATCATCATTCATTTTCAATTATTGTCATAGGTAATTAAGCTAATTAGCTTCCTCGCTACGAAGCACTAGCATATATTTTTTTTTATATATATATAGCAACCCTTTTATTAATCATAAATACGTATGTTTATAAACTTTAGCCATGCGATATCTTAGAGGTGCTTCTCGGCTTGGAAAACCACTGTGATATATTAACCTTTCATTTGTTTTCCTTTCTTCGATTTTTTTTTTAAAAATTTATCAAAGGACCTTCTATTTGATTTTAATACGAGTCAGTGCTGATTTTTATGTTAATTGTACAATAGAGTTTTAGAATTTTAGTTAAAAAAATATGTAATAAAGAGTGTACTTAGAACATAGGTGAAGAGAATAGGGAGAATGCCTATTACCCCTTACATTTTGAACTAATGTTCTATTGTTTCTTATATTTTTTTTTAATATTCCATCACTTCTTTGAGTTTTGATTTTGTCTTTTAATATTTTAAATATTTTTGATTTTACTATTTTGTAAATCAATTAAATTGAAGGATAAAATCGAAAAAAAAAGAATCAAAGGAGGTGATGAATTATTAGAAAAAATATAAGAGGGTAACGAAGTATTGGCTTAAAAAATAGGAGGTAATGGATATTTTTTCCAGAGAATATTTTAAGTTTTAAAATTCTTAACACCATTTTTATAGGATTCTTTAGTTTTTAAAAATGTGAACTTTTATATATTGATGTGTTAATTAAGTGCTTTTTTATTTTTTTAACTAAACAACTTATATAATTATATTGTAAAAGTATTTATGTTTTTAATTTAATGCTAAAAATTTTAATAATTATGTTCAAAGTAAAATTACATTAATTTTTTTCACATAAATTTCATTAATGTGCCGCTAAATTGATATAATTATCATACAGAGCGGGTAGCGGGAATCGAACATGCATCGTTAGTTTGGAAGACTAGGGATTATAGTCGATGTTGATTTATACGTTTTAACGCTTCTAATTCAAAACCGAACATTAAATTTTAGGTTTATTTGGCCCCTTTATAAAAAATAGAGGAATTACTTGATATAAGTATAAAACAGAAATGAAATAACAAAATTTGATCCATAACATTTATGTCAGCTATTTTTTTTGTCCATATAACTTATTATATAGATATGGAAAAGGGGCCCCTGTATGATCATGGATCATAATTTGATAAAATGATCTAAATAATTTATAATCTAATTATAATTTTAAAATATCATTATAAATTTGATTTATATTTTAGACTTTATAAATTACTTAAAATGTATAAATAACATGTCAAATCATATTTATTTTTAGAGATTTTATATTAATGGCTCATGAATAAAAAATAGAAAGATTGTTATGACATAGAGAGTCTCTGAAGGAGAATGGCACCGTTGCTCTTAATAATCCCAATATGAATGGTCTAATCAAACCCACCTTAATTAATAATTGATTATTGATTAATGCTCTTTCGACAAAATAATTTATGTGGATTCAGACCCATGTGAAAATTTAATGACAAAGATCTTACAAAATCCCAACAATACACGAACCTGGAAGCATCACCACATATCGATCCAAATATTCAATTAAACCAAACTCACAAAATTAATATTTGATTAATCCCCCGGCACATAAATTGAATAAGTATACAATTAATAACATCACATTTACCATGTTAAAGGGTACAAAAAGTCTTCATGATAATGGTTAAACAATGACCTTTTGTCCAAGAAAAGCATAATTTCTAATTTGAAAGGAATTCATTCCTTTGAAACTTTCTTTTACATTTTCCCTAAGAGAAAATAAAATTGACATGTTTACAACAATTTCTTAAAGCAGGCTGCTAGAATTTGCTTTCATCTCACAGCTTGTGCGCATGTTTCTGACAAAAATTCCAAAGCAAGGAAGGGTAAAGGAAACCAGCAGAAGAGAAAACAACAAAAACATCACTAACGTTCGTACAATTAGATATTATTTAGAATCATTCTGCATTATCAACAGTGATGATTGTGCTAGTAATGGTGGTGATTATCATATCAAGAAATTGTTAAACTCACTTGCTATTCACCTAAAATCCGCAAACTTCCAATCATGATTCGGTACGTGGGTGTGATTTAATGTTTTGATTGCTATGAAAAATTGGTAGCATTGGTCATTGAGGAATGATTAAGATCAATTAAGGTGTGAGATTATCATACTGTTTATTTTAATAAGAAACAAAATCTTTGAGAGTCAAAACAAGCTCATCTGGACACTGTATAAATATGCCTAACTTCTCCACCTGTTGTATTTGTAATAGTCAAAATAAAACTGTTTAAAATTAGGAGGGTGCCATGAATGAGTTTTGAAGCTTTGATTCATTTGAAGGTGACAGTCTTTTCTATGGAATTATGATTTCATTAACTGTGAATTGGAATTAAGATCGTTATAAATAGTCCGATTTTTAATTAGATTAGTCGTCTTAATATTACTAATTATCTTATTTAATTATATAAATGTTAAAATGTTGATCGAACCAATTTGAATTAATTAATTAATTAATCTCTCAATGGATTTGAGTTAAATAAAAAATTATATACAAAAATGATTTAATTAATTAATTGCTCGATCGTGCAATAAAGTGAATCTAAATACCGATACGTTTGTAATAAAACTGTACTATCTTAATTTTTATTTTTTTTAAATATAAATTAATATTAGAGAGTATTTTTTACTACACATCACAAATTAACCCAATTGAGAAACTGTGGCAACCACTAATAATAAAATGGATCAAGAAACTAATTAGCCTAAAAAATAAGGTTTTCATTAAATAACGAACCACATATATCGTTTTCACTTTTCCTTAAATTAAAAAAATCTAATGCCAATAACTATGACATTTTTGTTTAAAATTTTTAAAAAAGGTTGCAGTTGAAATATTTAACAAACACTCATTTTTACTTCTTAAATAATATCTAATAATTACCCACACAATTATATATCTTAAGTAGTAATTTAATTTCATATTAATTTTAAAATATGCTCTTAATCGATGAATTTTGATCCACCGATTTTTGCAAAAAAGACTGGTAACCTCTTATATAAATCATATGTGATGCTGAATTAATAATCCAGCAGCATAGCCGCTCATGAGGTTATTAGCACAGGCTTCCAATTCACCAAAGTTATAAAGCCATAGTGGTAATTAAGCTAATGTAGTCTATAATGATTGCTAGGACGATGGTAGCACCAATATAATATATAGAAAAAAAAAATAGTAATACTTAATGCCAATAGTACAATTAAAGGAGGAAAATAATGTTATAGGAAGAAAAAGAGGAGCTAAAGCACTTTGTTTGGGTCCCATAATATGTCTCCTCATTAGCCCCATGATTTGATCTTCAAATTTGTCTTCTCAAAGAAAAATTAAATTAAAATTTAGCTCCTCTCTCTCTTCTTTCTTCTTCTTTTCCTTCCACACTCAAGATTCTCTTCTTTCTTGTGTTTGCAGAAAAAATTCATGAGCTGCTGATCGAAGATATGTCAAGCAACAAAGGAAAAGATATAGCTGAAGGATCGTCGAGATCGTCCTCAGCTTCTGCTGCTGTTGCTGCTTCTTCTGATCAGCAAAATCCGCCTCCTCTTAGCCGATATGAATCGCAGAAGCGGCGTGACTGGAACACTTTTGGTCAGTACTTGAGGAACCAGAGGCCCCCAGTGGCGCTTTCGCAGTGCAACTCAAATCATGTGCTTGATTTTCTCCGATACCTCGATCAATTCGGTAAGACAAAAGTGCACTTACAAGGATGTGTTTTTTTCGGACAGCCTGAGCCACCAGGTCCTTGTTCTTGTCCGCTTAAGCAAGCTTGGGGCAGTCTCGATGCACTCATCGGCCGGCTTCGGGCTGCTTACGAGGAAAACGGAGGCTTGCCGGAAACAAACCCATTTGCCAGTGGAGCTATCCGTATTTATTTGCGTGAAGTGAGAGACTCTCAAGCTAAGGCTCGAGGAATTCCATACAAGAAGAAGAAGAAAAAGAGGATGACTATAAAGGCTAGCGAAGATCATAGTTCAAGTTTTCCTATGCAATAAGCTTTGGTTCCTATTGCTTTTCCTAGGAAAATGGTAAATTTTTTCAATGATGATTAGATTTCTGCTTGTTAGAAACTAGATCTAGTTAATAAAATGAACTTCTGATTTCACTATAATCATTAAACACTAATAACCAATCCATGCCAGTTTACATGTGGTTGATAAATTTTCTCATTCATAGTCTTTCAATTTCCAGGAAAGTTTTTAAAAGACAACAAGAAGAATCATATTGTTGACAAGTCTGTGTGTACATTGAAAAATTTAGGCCCCATCTCATTCCTTTCATGATAAACCCTAGGCCAAGGGCTTCAAAACCCTAATCTGCATAGTAGTTACTTTAAAAAGGAAAAGACATAATAACAGTTTTACACACTTTACCTTAAACATGTTTAACAATAAATCAAATATTAATTTTAGATGCCATGATAAGAATAGATCAAGACTCTCTCTCTCTCTCTCTCTCTCTCTCTCTCTCTCTCTCTTCTGTCTTCCTCCCACTTACCCTTAAATGAAAATTCACGTTAAATATTTTGTGGTTCCGAATTTAATTAGTCATAATTTTGTGTTAGCTTTTTTCTAGTCTTAGCTCTGTTGGGATTCTTCACGATCTTGTGCCCGCCATGAATGGGCATAGATATATTATAAATATTATCCCATTTTTCATAATGTTATGAAAAATAATGTATGATTGAAGATCTTGGGTAAGTGGGATAAACCAAATCAAAACTTATATATTCAGGTTGTTTGTTTGTTGATAGTAATAACATCAGCTACTACTAAGATCTTTACATGTCTGCAAGGATATTGAAATCCTTTCATGCTACTCTTTTGTCTGTTTTTTATTAATTATATTATATATTTTTATATAATTTTTTAACAAAATTTATCATGTTGTGAATGTCCTTTTCTTTGGTCATGCTATATGTGATTTACCTTTGTATTGAATCTGATTGTCCTTTTGTCTGCATTACAGAAGTGCTAATTAATAGCATTCTATTATATTTCCCACAAATGATTTGCAGATAAATAATATAAGGAGCATTAGGACAAAGTTTGTTATCAATTTAATAGTTCGTATATGTGTATATAATATTAAGATATACCCTCAAATTTGACGGCAATGTGACAAAACTATATATACTGAAGATTCCCCAGGGCTCACAGTCTGGCAATGTGACTCCATTCTGGGTTTCGGTCTCGTTTTCTCTCTTTGGGGTTAGGCTTTTCATGTCCTCCCCTTACTGTATGTGGTTCACTTTTTATTGTTTAATGCAGTCCTCGGTTTGCCGAGGTTCACTTAAAAAAAAAGAAGAAGATGCTTCCGTAGTTATAAATTGCATTCCTTCTGTTATATAAGTAGTATTAATTAATTTGAGTTCTTCACTTAGGTGTATATATGTATATATATCTTATCTTCTATTTCTGATCATATATTTTCAGGCCCTCAAAAACTCCAAGTCTCTATTTCGCCACCATGTTAATTTCCGGAGCTCTATCTTGCCGGACGCTGCAAACAACACTTCCTGGATGAAGTTCTTAAGTAATCCAAGAAGCAAATATTTATGAATTGAAGCCTGAATTATAAGTTATTGATGAAGAAATTAAAAGCCCGAATCAGCTGAAGTATACCGGGTAAGTTTGTTTCGTTTTCCCTTTTCTTCTTAATGATACTTAGTTTTTATATAAATAGTCAAGTTTGCTGTCTTGAATAATCCTCCATAATCATGTATATTTGATAAATTAAGAACATTGGTAGAAAGTACTATATATGCTAGCTACCACACTCTATAGATATCATGGAGTTTTATGGAAGTATTAATTAATATAATCTATATAGTAGGTTGCTGTTTCCTTTCATATCTTTGAAGAGAATCAATCATATATATGCTTGTTTGTAAAGCACAATTTTTGATGAATTTTCAAAGGGGAGGGAAATTAATATAATTTTAAGAATATGATATGCAATAATGTTATCTTTAATTTACTATTTTGTTGTTGTGTGTTTTGAGAAATACTTAATACGTCAGCAGCTAAAACACATACAATTAGTAGACATTTTACAATTACTTGTCCGTTGTTTTTAAGTCTCTCTCAAATATTAAAACAAAAAGGGAACAATCAAGATTGTTGAGAAATCAAATATATCTTCTTCAGAATCCACGGTGGTATCCCCCACTGATATAATTTGTTGTCCCACATATTCATAATGTATAGTAATTAGCTTTGGTTTAATTACCATTTGTCATTGGATTCCTCTTCAGTATCATCGATTTTTACAATTGCCCCTTTATTAATTAACAATATTAATTGACCCAGCTCGATCAATACTCTCACGGTTTTTCCCAATTTTATCTTCTTAATTTCCACTTTCCAGTGTTTACATATGGTTCAAAACCCTTATTAAAGGGAGCAGTTTCGTCCTTTTATTTATTTGTTTTTTACTATTGCCAGAACTCTAGCTAGCTAGCTTTCTCTTCTTGCCAATTTTATGGAGATGAATAGATCTATAACATTATAATCCCAACGATTGCCAGTCAAGATCAATTTAGGGTTATTTACTTTAATAATATTGATAGCAATCCGCAAAGGAAACTAGCCTTAATTAATAGCTTCCTCTGTCTTAAGGAAAGGACAAAGATATTCCCCATTTTTGTTCATTCTTTAATTAGTTATAATCCCTCCATTATAGAATGCATATGCAACATTTGAAATTGTAGGATCCAATAGAAAAATAGAATAGAATTGCCCTAGCCCCTAGGATAATTTAATAATAGATCTCAAAATTTTTACATTATCCATTATTATACACGGTACACTGTGTTTATCTTTGGAACTTATGTACATGTACACATAGTCATACATACAATAAAATAAGGATATTAACAATTCTAGAAGGGTAGGCTGGGAGACAGAAAATCATGGTCAACTATGATACACATATACACAAATTATTATGTACATACATAGCTTTAATATATTAAATATGTTCGTCAAAAGTTTGAACTTTTAATTTTTAAAAGTGAGACAGTGAGAATATCTGAGTAGATCAACTGAACTAAAAAACAGAAAGTCATGATGATAAAATACACTTGAACCAATATCTCTTAAAAAAATATTGCAAAACTGAAGAAAGTACAACGATAAGCTTGTTCAGACCTTGAAACATATTACTTTGTTTTCCAAAAAAAAAAAAAAAAAAAGAAATGTTGGAGCATAGTACCTGACCATCTAAAGTTTAAACTAGAAGTTGCAATAAATTGTTGCAACTTGAAAACACTTTCCTTATAACCATGGGAGCTAGTGCTGACCTCGGCATCAATGGGAGTCCCACTGCAATTGAATTGCACAAAAACCTAAATATATAAGCTAATTAAAATTAATTAAAATCCTCAAGAATTTCTTCAGTTGTCCCACTTATTAAAAAATACTAATAATTATATATCCTTGTATTTCCTCTTTGTGTTCTCTTCTTTACTTTTCCATTGTCCCCATTTTTCAAATATCAGTTCATTGTTCTACTTCATCGTATCATATTGCCAAATTGAGTTCAACGGATTACGGGTACAGTTGCATTCAGTTGGTATATATATATAAATATATATATTTCCTCCTGGAGTTTCTTTCTTTGTCTTTCTGTTATGTTCTTGCTTTCAACACGATAAGATTGTATGGGCTTTGGATTGAAACTGAATGCAGTCTTAGTCATTTGATTTTCTTACTGCAGTCGTATATTCTTCTGAAGATTTAACTTCGAGCATGAAAGCAGTTATTGCTAAGCGATAAAAATTAATTAGACCTTGAAATCAATCTGCATTCATTCGTCTTTCCTTTCCCTTTTCCACTGCAAAAAGTATTGTCTGTTGATTGAAATCAGTCTGTTCTGTTTGATTCATAATGTATTAGCTGATGTACTCAGTTTAGTACCACTCGAAGAAAGTTTTATTAGAAATAGAATAGATGGGTGAGAGCTAGAAATTTCAGTGGCTAGCTATTATCATTTGTTTTGTGATTTAAGTGCTCTCTAGCAGCAGAATCATTGCAAAACAACACAGTTCAAACGCCTTATAACTCAGTCTGAACCCAGCTACATGCAACTCATGAACTTTGTTCGAACTCAGTCCACTAGTTCGAACAATTCTGCAGCTGACAAGATTTGTGTAAACATTAGAGTTTAAAAAATGTTTTTAATTAAACTTTCTTACAAAAGTACTTAGCAATGCTTTCTAAAGGAACGCCTGATTATGACAGCATGCATAGCTTCTTCTTCAGACAAAAGTATTCCGAATGTTTGCAATATTATTCTTCTTGTTCTCAACATCGATATATTTCTTGTACGTATTATAAGATCAGTGCATGTGGCATGCACGCTCGAGTGACTCAACCAATGCGTTACGACTCGCAACCTTCTACGGCAAGTGAAAATTGCACCATGCATATGATAGAGTACTTATATCCTAAAGAGTAGGGTTTATAGTATCAGTGAAATCTCATCGAGGATTCTGAAGTTGAAATCTATCTGCTTATACGAATTTTTATCCAAATAAATATGAATTGATTATATATATATATATATATATATATATAGAGAAAATGACTACTGAACGGATTTAGATAATACATTAAATTGGGAATAATATACTCTTATCAGAGAAAAAAATAATTGATAATTCTTTCACAGTAATCTTGTCCGAATTCTAAAAATTAGATCAAATTTGTGAACTGATCTCAGTTAACTAGCAAGGCTTCAGACATGGCTTACTCAAACAAAGGCTTTAGTACTTGCCAAAAGGAAAAAACTTAATTTGAGAGTGAATCCAAACGTAGGATAACAAACACTTGAACCAGAACAAGAGGTGCGACCTCGTCAGTCTTCAAAAATATTTGTATATATACCTTCGTCCGCCTTATGCTGCAAATACCTAAACGTAATTTAATAATGTGCTTGCAAATTCAATTGTGTGTAGTGTAGACAGTGTGGCATGTATGACAATGTCGCTTACTCATAAAGGTGAGTAATTAATGCACATATATATATATATATATATTTCTGATTGTGCCCCTATATTCGAATGACCTAATCCACTAAATCAAGAATTCCAATGTAAGCGATTTTGTATGGTTAAAAATCAGAATTCGTGTGAGAACAAATGGGGTATAATTTGTTCTGTACACTTAAACTTTTATCAGTGCTTTCAAAATAAGAAAAAACGATAAAATTAATTTGGTAATTAGTCGAAGAAAGCAATAATAAGGGTCGAACACTGGGAAGCGACAGATTCGTGCGGCAGAACGAGGATCTTTTAGTACAATTTTGTTACAAAATTACTAAACTTCGAAGAGTATAATGGATGCGGTTACTTAAAATTGAAAGTCCGCATGGGCTTATAGGAAAGCTGGGCCCAAACCCATAGTCCGAAACTCTTCTCATAGGATTGAGTAATTAATGCCTCCCGGAGTACATTCGTAGCTCGAAAAGATGCAGAGATCCCAGGTTTAAACAAGATACGGTTGAATGCAAATAAATGGTGGAATAATCATAACATGCCAACAATGATTGATATAAGTTCAGTAGTATTCAACCATTTACTCCTAGCCCCACAATAAACAATTCTATGCAAGGAAAACTGATATATTTACCAATTCAAAAGGATTTCGAGCCTTCATACACTGCAGAAATGGCTTGCCACTGGCCACATCAACAGGACGTCAGTATGCAGGGTTGATTTACAACATGACATGTTAAATATACTGAAACGAAATGCAATGGCAACTACAACTCAATATCTTTTAGAAGATCAAAATCATAATGAACAGTTCACACGCAGAAAGAGGGTGAAAAAGGAAGAGAGCAAAGCAAAGACTTGAATATGTGTATGATCTTTGAATTTGCAATAATAAACATGCAACTTCACCTTCGATGAAGTTACATAAAGATTGAAAGGCCCTGTCTAGCGTACCAGCAATATAAACTTAATTACAGGTTGGACACGTTCTAAAAAATGACTGCCTCTGCCAAACATATGAGGATAAAGTTTCTTGGACTGTTATTCAGCTGGTTCTTTAAAGCTACAACTTGATCAGCTAGATTACTGAACACGTTATGAGTAATGGCACCAACGAAATGGTCCTGATAAAGAACTTCAAAGCTCTTTAACCACTTTAAGAAACAGAAGTAACAAGAATAATATATTGATTCATTAACAATTCATTAACAGTTACAATTGAAAGTAACCAGTTAGCTCACCAAAGACACGTACAAAGCCTCTAGCCTTAATCATCCTCTCAAGAAAGTGAAAGTTAGACAGAGATCAAGAAGTTGTCAGGCAGGAATAAGGTGGAACTTGAAAATAAGCAGCCCATTCACATACCAAAATTGTTGGCTTGCGCTTAATGAAAAGTATATCCTCAAACTACCAGTTTTGATTCCTCTAATGCATGATTTTTAGAAGAATCATATTTCAAGCTTTTCACAACATCAAAGAAATGTGCGACAGCTTCTTCGGGAGTCCCAACAAGAACTCCATGTCCTAGATTAAGAATATGCCCCCTTGGTCCTGCACACTTGACAACCCTGAAACAAAATAAATCAGTGTGAGCACCTAGATCACATTGAGGGAAATTAATTTCAAGTTTATTTGAGGAGAAAAAAACAGTGTGCCAAGACAATTTTTATCTGTGTCTAATGATACTCCTGGTTCAATTATTCTTTTTGTCTCTTCATGTACCAATGGCTTATTTGCATTAACAAACAGTTCACCAGTTGAGTTACTTATCAGAAAACCTTGGATCCATGTCAATGTCAGACACTGATACCACCCAAGTCCCATTTGACTATTCAACAGATACTACCTCATGTACTCCCATTAAAAGTAAGTCAGATGCAATTGAGTAAACATAAAAATAATTAGTGCTCTTGATAATCCTGTCTCCAAATACCAATTTAATATATATATATATATATATATATATAAATAAAATTACCAATCTACATCACCTTTGAATTTCATCTGTCAATGCAGCAAGAGGAGAAAATAAATAAGCAGGGTCCACATTTCCCTGCACACTAATGTCATTGCCCAACCGCTTCCTTCCATCAGCCATATCCACTGTCCAGTCTAGCCCAATAACATCGACCCCAGTTCCTTTCATACGCTCAAGAAGGCCACCATTTCCATTGATATAGAGCACAATTGGTGTTTCCGGGCATTTAGCCCTCACCAAACTGACAATCTGCATTTACAGAAACCCAAAACCAGTTTCACGCAATTTTCTAAAGTCTAAAGAGGCAAAAAGCATGCACCTATAGCATGTAAAACCACTTTCTTCAAGAATAATAAGGTAGTAACAGAAAATACTAGTGTCACTTCCTGCACATCATACTTTCCTATTATTAAGAGATTTACATTTTGTATTTATAGAGTTCCTATCTTGAGGCTCACTTGAATTTATAACTTTATCATCAATAAAGTCAAAATCAACCAGCAAACTGGCATAACTTGTTTAACAAAATGAGACAGTGAAATCAATTCAAGTGGACTAATGTTGTAACCCATACATGCATTAAATTCATTGCTTTTACAGCAAGCAAACAATAAGATAATTTATCATGACATTGCAATGCAGAGAACAAGACTGTTTTCTTCATATTTAATTAAATCAGCTCCAATTTACCTCTTCAATATAGGGTTCAGACCACTGCTTCCACATATGAGGTGGCAGTTGTCCACCCCATGAATCAAATATTTGTATGCAATGAGCCCCAGACTCCACTTGGTAGATAATATAATCAGATATTGCTTGTGTCAAATGCAAGAGAAGAGTCCTCAATATATTTGGCGCTGCATGGCACATACTCTTTATGCTTGTATATGTGCGAGTTGTGCCCCCTTCAACTATATATGTAGCAATTGTCCAAGGAGCTCCGACAAAACCAAGAACTGCAGCATGTTCCCCAACCTACATGGAAAGACTTAGCTTCAAGAAACAGATTGAAACAAAATCATATATTATCTATTACACAAATAAAAGTAATATGTTTGCCACATCTTGATGCATGTGAAGAAAAGTAGAAAAAGAAACACCTCCTTGCGCAAAATTTTAAGGGAGTCCCCCACAAATTGAAGTTTCTCCAAATTGATAGGATGCAGTGCCTTTAATTGCTCTTCAGAACGAATTGGTGACTGAATAACAGGACCTCTTACTTCTTCTATGTCAAATGGAACACCAAATGCAGGAAGGGGAGTAAGTATGTCAGAGAAAATGATAACACCATCAGGACGGAAAGCTTCCCAAGGCTGCAAAGAAATTTGCACAATGAGATCAGTTGTCTCTGACCTCTCTCTGAATGATGGGTGTTTTTCTGCCAGCTTTCTGTAAACAGCCATATACCTTCCTGCCTGGCGCATCATCCATGCTGGCGGCCGAGTTACAGGATGTCCTTTTGCAGCCTTAACCAACAGGGGATCTACATATAATACGAATAACAGATATAAGCAAAATTTCCATCACAATAGTGAGATTTAAAGCCCAACTACTTTTAGGAGAATACAAGAGGCAATCCTGTCATTTTTGTCATTTTAACCTGTTTCTTCAATGACAGACGGCAAGTAAGTTGCATGCAAAAACTCTAAGAATATACAAGCAACCAACAATATTTGTTTCTCTCTAAGAAATCACTTCAACAGCACAAACAGATTCCACCTTAAGTACTTGGGCTTTGCTTCAGAACATAGCATTAGAAGTCTTCTTCATCACAGAAAACTAACTGTATCATGTCAAACTATTTCTCATACTCTTTTTTTGGGTAAACATTTCTCTTTCTTCTTTAATCTGTGCTAGATATAACTTCTTTAACGGACTCCAATTCAATTTAAAGATCTTTCTTATATTAGCACCTCTTTACCATCGACATTCTAACTGCATCAAATTTTCTGCCACTGGAGATAAAGGGACTTACCAATTCAATTTTTTAGTAAACAACAATTAACTGTACAATATGATTAAACTCCCATCAGTTTAAGAGCTGTCAATTCTTGATAAACAAGAACTAGAAACACATAACACCCAGGTAAAATTATCGGCCAAAATGTTAAAAATAAAAATAAAAATAAAAACTGAACCATTATTAGACAGTCAAAAACCTCGTTAAATTAAAAAGAAACATTCACTACAGCGAGAATTGAACATACCAGAAGAAGAAGAGCATGATACATTGAATTTTCTGAAAGCAAACTTCTTGCTCTTCGAAGAAGACAGTAAAGCTTCACTTAAAGAATTAGAATGAAACCCTAACTGTACAGATGAGCTCCCCAAAGAACTACACGCACTGCATACATCCAATAGGCAAACTCCGAATTGGAGCTAAACAAACTCATTCTCGAAAAGAAAAAATTATAAAATATTTAAAAAACAACAAAAAGAAAAAAAGAGATTTGAACCGACCTGGTTAGAGAAGAGAAGCTCATTCTTCTGCGAAGAGGTTTATCTGCCGAGGACTGAGGGGGCTCCGATTTTCTGCTTCGGTCTGTTTTCTTATCTGCTCTGTCTCTGTGGTTCGCTTCATGGTGGTGATCAGAATGTTGACTTTACGTTGTAAGCATAGAGAGTGGCTTAGATCTTGCCACGTTTCAACTTTGGACAAATAGGACCCACCTTTGACTAAAAATACAGTAAAATTACGGTTTTTTTTTTGGGCCGGTTGGAAGAAAATTTTCATAAACAGCTACGTTTGAACAGAAAACATTAAGAGGAAAATACACCTGGTAGCTACATTTAACAAAATTAATTTTTTTTTTATTTACACTTTCGGGCTTAGCTTAACTTAAAATCAGAATTTATGTTATACTTCTTTTAGTGTGCTGAATTGAAACTAAATTTTTAAGTGTGGTTAAACTTAAAACCTTAATTTCAAATATAAATTAATTTAAAATTTAATTTTTTATTGTACTCAAAATTTTATTTTTCTGATCCATGAAAAACTTGAAACTAAGTTACGCTAAAAATTATGACCTCTAGTAGACAAAAAAAAAAAAAATTAACTTTAAGCACATAATAAATTAAGGTTTTAATTTTATTTACACGTAAAATTATCATGACAAATAATATGACATTTTTTAATGTGGTTAGAGACATATTTCTGCCTAATTTTTTTTTGTGTTTGGCTAAAACTAAAATGTTTTTCTTATGTAACTATTCCTAAAAGTTCTTATGTAAGAAGCTTCCCAAAAATATATTATGACAAGTGAACTACTTGCAGCCTTCAAGTAATGAGAACGAGACATTAATTCTCAATATTAACCGTTAGTATAATAATTAATTTAAGATGATCAAATAATTAGGATGTAAAATAAAAATATGCATGCTAATTAATTATTTTTGGTATGGAATTTATATCCTAATTAACATGCAATATGTCAAATTCTATACCATACAAATTTCATAAATCAACCTCATAATGTTACTTATAAACCAGATGAGGTCCTATTTATAATATCTGAGACTATTAGCTACTATTTACAACCCAAATGACAACTCAAATCCTCTCAAAGATTTCCTTTAATATCCTTTTCGGTGTTTAAATTCTAAAATTTACAGTTTGAAATCCCTATTTAATAGAACATTCTCTTTCCAAAGATTTTCAACTTTTTATTTCAAAATTACTTTTTTTTTTTTCATACTTCAAGAATAATTTTTAAAATTATTTAGTGGAGTAATTATTTCAATTCATATTCAAATGGTGATTTGGTATAATTAATGCTGAATTTTACCATTTTTTAAAATCGATGAATAATAATAAAATAATTTTTTCTAATTTATATCCCTTATATTAAGAACAATTATCTTTTACAATTAGTTATATAATTAATTGGATCCAAAATTTAAATTTGATTGTTTGATCATCTTTTATGAATTATTTACTTCATCGTTGTCTATATCGACAGCATTGTTTTCTACTCCAACCAACAACCGTCGACCTCCGTTGTAAAGCCAGAAACACAAACTAACAGTAGCAAATAAATCTGATTCCTCTCAACAACTCTCATTCATGGCTTCCTTTCATTTCCCTTTATTCCTCTTCTTCTCTTTCTTTCTCCTTCTTGAACCTCATTCCATCAAGGCAAATCTTCACCGCACCAAAACTCTTCTCAAGAACTCAAATCTTTACGCCTCAGAACTCCTCACTCTGCAACTCAACGACACCAAACCAACTCGCTACTTTGAAGTAACCAAACCCATCCAACTTCCCATGACCAAACCTTGTTCGTATCTCGTGCTTCACCATGACTTTGCCTTCACTTATGGGAAGCCCCCAGTTGTTGCGAACTACACTCCTCCTCACTGTTTGTCTCAGAAGTTGTCCAAGATTGTCTTGGAATGGAATGCAACGTGTAAAGGCAGACAATTTGATCGGATTTTTGGTGTCTGGTTAGGTGGCGTGGAGCTTCTGAGGAGTTGCACAGCTGAGCCGAGAGCTACTGGGATTGTTTGGACTGTTGAGAAGGATATAACGAGGTATTATTCATTGCTTGTTCAGAATGAAACACAGACTCTTGCTGTTTATCTTGGTAATCTTGTTGATAGTACTTACACAGGTGTGTATCACGTGGATATAACTATTCATTTTTACCCTGCTGAGGAGAATTTTAATGATCATGAGTATGGTTTGGATAATTTGGTATCTGGGTATGGTTCTAAGGCTGATTTGATCTTGCCCATTTCGCGAAATTTGCCATTGAATGGGGGGTTGTGGTTTGAAATTGCTAATTCAACAGATACTGGGATCAAGGAGTTTGTGATTCCGCAGAATGTGTATAGGGCTGTCTTGGAGATCTATGTTTCTTTTCATGAGAATGATGAATTTTGGTATGGAAATCTTCCCAATGATTACATTGCTGCAAATAATCTGACTGATTATCCTGGAAATGGACCTTTTAGGGAGGTAGTGGTGAGTCTTGATGGCGAGGTTGTTGGTGCCGTTTGGCCTTTTACTGTCATATTTACTGGAGGGATTAATCCTCTCTTGTGGAGACCAATCAGTGCCATTGGTTCATTCAACCTTCCTTCTTATAATATTGAAGTCACTGCATTTTTGGGGAATATATTGGATGGAAAGACTCATAAGTTTGATTTTACTGTTACTAATGCTTTGAATGTGTGGTATGTAGATGCAAATTTGCACCTTTGGTTGGACGGTAAAAGTGCAAAAACCAAGGGGCAGCTTTTGAAACACAATTCTGTTCCTCCTCTTGTTTCTCTTCTGTCAAATTTTAGGGGTTTAGATGGAACATTCTTAACAAATGTAAATAGGTCCATATCCTCAACTGGGTGGGTTGAGTCATCTCATGGAAAGATTACAACTCATTTTATTCAAGACTTTACTTACAGTAACTATATGGTGATGGGCAACAATGGTAATTTGCAGATTGTGAATCAGACTATCCATGTTAATGACAGTGTGTCTGCTGAGATGCCATCTTCTAATGCTCACTTCATGAAATCATGCAAAACATTTCCCTTTTACTTATACTCAAATTCTGAAGATAAGGGAAACGGATCTTCTTTATCTGTAGCAAATGTCACGTTGGGCTTTAACCAGAAGAATTCTAAGAGTGCTGGTTCCGGAATCTCAGACAGCTCTCTCAAGAACTTGCAGGATGGGCAGGGTGTCATGGTTGTGAAGAACCATTTGGTAGCCAGTGGGTTGGGGAGCACACAACAAGTGTATAACTATCATGGTAATGAGTTTTGCTACTTTAGGAACATAAGCAGCTCAAATTACACCATTTTGTATGATGAAGTAGGAAATAAGTGCCACAAAATTTCAGAATCTCAATTAGGTCCTAACTTGGCAAAAATAAAGTAAAGGCTCTGCCTGGTAGAATGGCTCCTGTATCATCTGAATTGCTCAATAACTAAAGGAATTTAATCATTGGGTACAGTTGATCCTTCTGTTACTGCATAAAAGGGAATTTAATTGGATATTCCAGAGGCTTCATGAATGTGACTTCACCAAGTAAGCTTGTTTGTGTCCACCGGTTTAAGCTATAATGTACTCATATCAGCTTTGTGATATTCTTATATTTCTTTTCTTGCAACAAACTGTTAATGTAAACTCCTACTTTGTTTTCTATAAGAATGACAAATAATATCTTCAGTTTAGCCTCAAATTTCCTCCCTATATTAACATTGTTTGCTGTAAGTTTCAGCCAACATCCCTGAAAATGAATTAAGTGAATGAACAATAGCTTAATTTGACATCTGTTTACAATTGGATTGGGAGCTGTGTTGATGTTTAAATATCATGAATTTGAATTTTGAAGTTTACTGTCATTTTTATCATGATAAATGGCTGGTGGAAGCATGAGCTGCAGATATTTTTACACACAATTTCCACAGTTAATATATTGATCCTTGCTTTTGATGTAATATCATCCATTGATTTCTTGAGCCTGTTAAAGGGACAGTCTTACGATGAAACAAGTTCAGATTACAAGCTAAATTTAGGCTGTTGCCTCTGTTGGATGCATTCCTGTCATTTAAACTCGATGTTCAACACAAGTGTTGTCTATTTGTAAAACTAGGAAAAGGTATTGTTATGACTGGGGAAACGATCTCTATTGCTTTTATCATGATTCATGCCATGTTTGCTGGGTTAGGGTGCTGAAATTTTTTCCTGATACCCTTTCTTGTTCATGGTTTTATCCTTAGTATATCATAGATAATTATATTAGTTCTTATAGCTAAAATCTCAGTTCTTTTGGTCTTTACTTCAAATTTTGTCGGTCTACAATGTGCAATTTTGTAGGTTAAATTATATTGCATTTACTAGCAATAGATTACTAGTTCTGTGCTCAGAAGAATACCTAATAAGTGAGAAAATGTATTGCTCATATAATGAAATTATATTAGTCAACCCATGCCAATGAACATTTTTATGATCAATTTAATGTAGTTTATTTATTTGTTACAGTGAACAATATTATGTTCTGGTAGATCATTTATTTAAATCTAAAGATATGAACTCAAAACTGTGGTCTAGTAAAAGAGTATGAGTCAGTGAGATCTTAGTGGTTAATTTCAGACTCCCAGTTTCTAAATTGAGCAAGCTTAGCAAAATGACATAGTGAAGAAAATATTAGTGCAAGAGACTTTGCTTTATGCATAAAGTCGTCAGCATTCATAATAAGTGTTAAAATAAAGATTTAGAATTTTATTTCGTGTACCCACATATAGAAATCCTCTTGAACATCTAGCAAGAGAAATCTTTCTGAAGAAATTGTAGAATCATGAGGCAACGATCAGATTTCTTTTTTCTTTTTAAGATCATCTGATGCTAGAGAAACCCTTAGAGCTGGAGACGACAACCATCCATGAAACTCAGAACTTAAATGAGACCTTGTTCTTTCCTTGCATGTATTTTGCACTTCATCATAAGCAACAATGTTATTTAAACTGCTTATGTTCCTGAAATAGCAGAGATCAGTGCCATGATATTTGTATATTTGTTGCGTGCTCCGATGATGCATCAACTAAAGAGTTGTTCTCTGCAGTTATGGCAACTTGTCCCTTTTGCAGATTCTTGAGAGAGCTGAAAAAGGAATCAAAACCTGCACTCTTGGCTTTCTCCTCGTAGTATCCCAATGTGACATTTGTTATTGATGTATAACTTCCATTTCCTCTATCCAATACATCAATGGATAAGTGAAATGGAAAAACTTTATGTGCACTCTGAGAGTAAGCAACAGAGGAGTGCCTTCTGGAGTAAACACTGTCATGAAAATGAATCATCTGATTAATAATCTGCAGATTTTCATTCTTCCTTAACAGCATGGAATTGCTATAACCAAAATCCTGAATCCAATGGGTGGTGATCTCTCCATAAGATGATTTAATCCATCCAGTTGCAGATATTGACCTGCTTACATTTGTCAAGAATTTTCCATCCAGACCCTCGAAATCTGAGAGCAAAGAAATATGAAGAGGAATGACCTCGTGTTTCAAAAGCTTTCCTTGAGTTTTGCTGCTCTTAGTGTCCAACCAAAGGTGCAAATTTGCATCTATTAACCACACATTCAAAGCATTTGTAATACTGAAGCTAAACTTATGCATCTCTCCATCCAATATGTTGGCCAAGAAAGGAGTTATTTCGATGTCATAAGAAGGAAGATCGAATGAACCAATGCCAGTAATTGGACTCCAGAACAGAGGATTAATCCCTCCTGTATAAACCACAGTGAACGGCCAAATAGCACCAACCACTTCACCATCAAGACTAACCACAATCTCCCTGAAAGGTCCATTCCCTGGTGTGTCAGTCAGTTCATTAATGGAGATGAACTCATTGGGAAGATTTGTATACCAAAATTCATCATTCTCATGGAAAGATAGATAAACTTCCAACACAGCTCTGTATGCATTCTGGGGAATTCTGAATCCTTCTCCTGCTTATCCATTGAATTCTTTATTTCAAACCACAACCCATCATTCAATGGTAAATTTTGCGAAATGGGTAAGATCAAATCAGCATTAGAACCAAATCCAGATGCCAAATTATCCAATTCATTCTTATGATTACTCAATTTCCCTCCAGCGGGATAAAAATGGATAGTTACATTCACATGATACACCCCAGTATAAGTAGTATCAACAATGTTACCAAGGTATACAGCTAGCGTTTGTGTCTTATTCTTTACAAGCAAAGAATGATACCTTGTAATGTCCTTTTCAACACTCCACATAATCCCACTCTCTGTTGGTTCTGCTGTGCAGCTCCTGAGAAGCTCCACCCCTCCTAACCAAATGCCAAATATGCGATCAAATTGTCTTCCCTTGCATGTTGCTTTAAATTCAAGGACAATTTTGGATAACTGGTGAGCTGTGCAATGAGAGGGAGGAGTATAGTTTGCAAGAACCGGGGGTTTTCCATAAGTGAAGCCGAAGTCATGGCTGAGGATGAGATGAGAACATGGCTTAGTTCTGGGTAGTTTGATAGGTTTGGTTACTTCAAAGTAGAGTGTAGGTTGGGTCTGACTGAGGTGTCTGGTAGTGAAGAGTTGGGAGAAGAGAGTTGATTTAAGGATCCTTGTCTTGTGAAGGTTGGCTTTCAAAGACAAGGGTTGCTGGAGGAGGAGGAAAAGGGAGAGAAGGAGAGGAAACTTAGAGGAAGCCATAAATAGGTGTCCTGGTTTTGCTTCTCATAGTAACTTGTATGGGTTGAGGTGATGAATGTGTTAATTGGAGTAAAAAACAATGCTGAGTAGTGAAAACAATGGATGAGAAGAGGTTGTCGAAAAAGTGAGAGACTTGAAGTGAAAGCAAAGCTAAATTGTTTATATATAAAAAAAAAAAAACTGAAATTTAAAGGTCTTAACTATCCGAAGAGAGAGGTTATGGAAACATTGAGAGGAAAAGAGAGGGAGCTTGAAATTGCAGAATACAAAAATCCGTTACAAGTTTCCACGATCTGCCTTAAGCGGGAGCTATCGAGGCGCCATAGTTGGGGTCGTCCCCTCACATAATGCAGGGTTAGAAAGGTAGTTGAATGGAAGATGAGTAACAAGAAAATCATTGGCTTAAAAAATATGATTGGATTGTGACACCGCAACATAGAGGTAACTTATGCCAAATCACTTGTAACTCAAGAATGAATAAATTTAAGTTGTAAAGTCTGTAACATTTTCACGAAAACTTAATTATCTTTCCAAGATTATTTCTCTAGGACCAGAGATTATTTTCATTGAACGTATTGGATTAGGAGAGCTTGTTTAGAAAGTGCTTTCCGTGCAACTTATGGTAAGCCGAGGGGAATTTACTTCCATGTTTGACGTAAATTGCATGAAAGCCTGCTGATTATTTAGATAGAGGAAACTAATATCTGGATCTCCCGAGTTCGGTAAAAGTGACGATTAAATCTCAATAAAATAAAGAAGATCTCCATATGATTCAAAAAAAAAAAAAATTATGATGTAAAATAACACAAACGTATTGATTTTACATCTTTAGGTTTAATGCGGAAATTCAGAAGATAAACCAAACCAACTTGGATCTCTTTGACGGAAAATTCATTAAATATTATTCCAACTAAAGAATAAGTAACCATAAGAAAACATCTGAAAGGGTGGTTGATCATTTCAACTTGGTGGCTATCTATCGGCGTTGAAGTCAGAAGTCCCATTGAATTGGAGGTATTAGACCTCTCCCATCAATTAGGAGTAGAAATTGTCTTAACTTGGGTGTAAGTTTCCAGCAACACTACATCCTACCTACAGTGCTAGTAAATCATAATATATATATATATATATATATATATATGTATGTTGGAGTACATTGGAAGGATTTTACATATTCAATGGCATACATGAGCTGCTGAAGATTAGTCGTCTTTCATTTATACAACAAATAGTGAATGAAACTCAGGTTAATATATCATTGTGTAAAAGCAATCAGGAAAAATAATGTTCTCTTATAAAATCTCAATTAAGGGATCGGTTTACAACAGATAATTGACCAGAGTCTCCATTCAACAAGAAAACCTCCAAAGGAACATAAGGAGAAGAGGCCATTGACGATCCAAATCTGTAGGTGGGTTGCAGTATTTTGCTCCCTTTGGCACACTGAATACTTAAAAGACGTGGTCCTGTCCTCATCTGCCAGACCTGCAAGATTTTGCTCAGAAAATGAATAGGAATTACAAATAACTCTTGAAATATATAAATTAAGAACAGCATCAACAAGTACTGGAGAGGTTAAACTAATTGAGGCAGATTATTCCCCAATGTCTGTAATCTAGAAAACAATAGGCTATTCCTCAATCCACAACCTTCAAGAGAAAAATAAACAACTTTCAAGACAATTCTCAATTAAGCAATAATAACAATTATGAACCAGGACTCACAGATCAGAAAGAACCTTCCAATACTCAAATGTGAGACAAATATACACCAAAAGAAAGAAAACAGATGAACGTACCTCAATAATTCCTTTTCGAGGTGCATGAATAGCTAAACAAAGGCAATAATCACTCTTCACTGGTTCATAATAGGCAGAGCTTGACGTCGCGATATCTTTGTTGACCAGCATCTCCATGAAAACACAGCTAGCATCACGATATCCCTAAAATGAAATGAAGCTTGCGGTTAAAAGAAACACATCACACCCTCCCCAACCTCAAAACAAAGGCAAAAAGAAAATAGATGACAGATGATAGGGAAGTTCATGGATGTTCAGAACAAACCTTCCACAACCGCACCACTACAAGTGCCTGAGTATCTAAGAGCAATATCCGACCCAGTGAATCAGTTATTGCAGCCAATGTACCACTAGGTGATAACGTCAGCCTTTCACCCTTTCTAGGATAATCTTTCAAACATGTCATAGGGGAAGCTGCCACAAATTATAGTGTCAATTATTCAGCTAATTGCTTTTAGCAAAAGTTGAAAACACTAAGTATATTTTGACAAAGCTTCATAAGTGCACAGACAGGGACAGTTGTAGTTCATATAATATCACATTCACCTCAGATTTTGTTTATGACTAAAAAGCCAGGGAGCTTCTGCTTGCTCCACTAGTCTACTTAGCACTTTAAGAGCATTTTCATTGACTAAAAAGACTTTTATCTTATTGTTTTTACTAAAAGAATGCCATAATTGGAAAACATAATGCATAGTAGGCGAGATGAAAAAATCAATAACCTAATAGAAACACTAGAAGTAGAAAAAATGTGGTAGATAAAAGAAATAAGGATGCATGAAAACCTCTTATCAAAAGAAAGAGACAAATACAATACATATTAATCAGATAATAATTTTTTAAAGCTAAAACTATTACTTAACTTTCATGTTTCTATTTATGCATATGTGAATGTTGTGGAAGGACATGCACATATGTCGATTAGCATGTGCATTGAGATTGCATGTTCAAAAGGACAAAACGTTTGGAATTTATTGTTTAAAGAATAATATGCCCACAATACTTTAATCACAGAGGCGAACATCCTACAGCAATTAATTTCTAAACCAATTAAAATAATCAGCAAATAAAAGAAATCAAGTAATTTTACCGCTAGCAAATGACTGAGGCTTTGGTTCTGATCTAGTTGGTGATTGTTCTCTGCGCCAAATCATTTTAGACAAAGAAGAAATAGTCGAGAATGTTGCAGGGACTACTTTTGATAGAATAGCTCCAACCAAGGACCTGCTTCTATCCTCTGAAAGTCTTTAAAAGAATGAAACTACAGTTGATTAATAAAAAACAAGATGATACAGAACAAAAGGAACTTTGTGAATAGAAACAAGAGATCAATCCTAGATTGTAACTCAGAAGGAAAGTTATATACAATGAAATCCTACCATACTAACCTGAATGCTGAAATCACAGCATCCTCTCCAATAGTGACTGCACAGAAATAACGTTGACTTGACTGCCCAACAATAAAAGCAGCTGAATTCAAATACCAGAATAGGTTCAGAAAGTTTCCATCATTCAGTGGCAAACTACCAAAATGTTAAAACACATACATGCCACAAAGAATCAGATAGGGAACTTGAAATCAACGAAAAAAATTATTCACTGTGTTTTAGAAACAGATGTCCATGAACATAAAAAGTGTTGACTAGATGTAATGTTGGGCACCCAACATAGGTTCTCAACTGATAATCTATAAGTTGATAGAATTAGGCAAGCAAATTCTTACCTGTACTTCCATCAGTGGTGGAGGCATTATGCCAGTAATTGCTGCATCAGCACATGGTCCATACTTGTTGATGCTCCACAACTGATAAGGCAACCTTTCAAAAGAATTTCCCAAATCCTCTGAATCTTTCTGCTTTGGCTTCCTCTCCCAAAACCGAGAATTTGTTTCTTCAAACCATTTCTGCAGTATTCTCTACATCTCAAGGATGGAAAGCTGTTAGACCATAAGAGATTAAGTTTCCTAGAGGCTAGAGTTTTAAAAGGAAACAAAATAGAACTTCAAACGGTAGACATAAATTCAACCATCTTTTCAAGACTCAAATTTATTGCCATAGATCCCAGTCAGGAATAAATAGGAGTAATTTGTTTTGATTTAAAGATAATATCATGATATTTTTCTGAAGATGAGCTCTCAACTACAATTCTAACAGTTACCTGAATATGAGAACCATCAAAACGGGCAATTACACCAGGCATAACGACACAAATCTCCTCCTCCACTGCATCTTGGGTTAAATCTCTCTTAGTTCCACGAACTCGTAACTTAAGAATCCGTCCAGAATGTACCATCTGCATGCACACACCATGACCAATTAGTTCCTTGATCATTGCAAGAATACAAACACTGGTAGCAAATATCATCAATACACACATAAATACCATCACCGTCATAGTTTTCTCACACTTACAGCAACAAAAAAGTGCAATTCTATACAATAAAGATGAAACTTTTGCAATGTATCTAGTCCTTAAAAATTAACTCCACGTAGTTACTGTTGATCTCTTCATCTCATAATTTTTCAATTCATTCTCAGTCAATTATTCACTCAAAAACTACTAAGCTATCAAAAGCATGTAAGGTATCACCCTTTTATAATGAAAATGTACCATCAATAACTAAACTGTCAAATACCCACAATCTAATTCCCACCAAAATCAACCAAAAAAAAACCCCAAGAAATAACAAAAGAATCAAATTGGCTAATTGTATTGTTACCTGTCGATGTACCAAATAACCTTTCAAATCATAAACTAAGAAGTACCCTCTCGAGGTCCCAACTGCAACCGCTCTAATTTCCTCGAACACCAACCACTCAACAGCCGTTATATACTCCGACTCGATCGGGGACAGCTCGGGCCGGATCTTGCCGACCAGCCCGAAACCTTCCGGGTCGGCCCAGTTTATTATCAGGATCAGAAATCTGTTGGCAAGAGCGATCGAGTGCGTGTCCAACGCGCAGAGAAGGTTGGGATCGTTTACCAGCCAGCCTTCTTTTCCCGCCCCCAGTTCACTGAGATCGGTGTAGGCGATCGAGCCTACGTCCGTCATGTGAGTGCGTTTTGACATTTCGACGTTGTTTCCAGGGGCTTACGGCATTAGATTCGGGATCAGAGAAAGACAGACGAGGAGTCCGAGGAAAGTTAACCAACAAACTGAAGTAATTATTTGGCCTAGAAGAGCGGAAGTAAAGGTTTTAACTTTCACCAAAAAACGACACCGTATTATCTCTAAATACATAAAAAAAATGAGAAAATAATTTAACCAATAAATCATAATTCCTCTGAATTATCTCCGACGTCCTCCAAAATGCTGGATCTTTCCTTCTCTAAAACCCTAAACCCCTCTTTCTCGTTCTTCCCCAAATCCCATTCACAATTTTCCCGCCAATTTCCCAAAATTTCCCGCTTAGACATTCGGGCTTTAGCGGGCCGGAGCAAGAAGAAGCCGGGCGGGCCGTCCCCAGGTAGACTAGAAGGAAATGCGGCATGGCGGCGCCAATCTAAACGCAGAGCCAAGTATAGAACTGTCAACCTCGCAGAGTACCCGTTCTTTCGTCTTAAAAACTCTAATAAAACCTATGCCAACAACTTCACCGAAAGGGAGTTGGAAATGATCGGACTTGGTTACGACCGGATGGTCCGGTTCATGGAAAAAGATGACCCCAATTTGCGCCATCCTTATGACTGGTACAAGTATGGGGAGTACGGACCCTACTCGTGGCGCGGAGTTGTCGTTGGTGAGCCGATACGCGGTCGTTTCAGTGACGAACGCGTAGCGATGTACAGTCCAGTGAGGGACCATGAAGAGTGGGAAAAGATTGAACAACATGAAATGGCTGTTGATTTCGGGAAAAGATTGGATAAAATGGATAAGAGCATTGGGTTTAGGTACTTTTGGTTGTTTGTGAGACACCCGAAATGGAGGCTTAACGATAAGCCGTGGCAACAATGGACTTTGGTTGCCGAAGTTGTTCTTGAAGCTGGAAAACAGCGATTGGATAAGTGGAATTTGATGGCTAGATTAGGGAATAAAGCTAGATCATTGATAACCCAATGCGCGGCTTGGTTTAGACCAGATATCATTTATGTTAAGAGGCCAGTTTATCAGTGTAGATTTGAGCCTCAAGACAATTTTTTTAAGGCTATAGTGCCATTTCTTGATCCAAAAACAGAGGAGAATTATCTGTTTGAGTTGAAAAATGATGATGGGAGCGTACAGATGTGTACTTATTTTGGTGGGTTGTGTAAGATTGTGAGAGTGAATCCGAAGGCTTTTGTGGATGATGTGGTTAAGGGATATGAGAAGTTGAGTGAGGAGAATAAGTCTAGGTGTTTGGAGTTTTTGTTGACGAATCATCCAGTGCAGTTGTTGCATCCGTATACAAAAGAGTGGAAGGCTAAGTTGGAGGAGGAGGAGCTGGGCTGTGATGCCCCGGATGAAGATGAGGATGGTCGTGGTACTAATGGTGAGACCGAATTCACCAATTGGATTGAGGATGATGGTGATGATGGTGAGTTTGGTGATGAGAGTGATGATGATCAAGAAGATGTGGTTATGAACACGGATGAAGTTGGAGATGAACAATTGGGAATTCAAGAAGAAGAGGAATCAGATCCAGAAGAAGACGAGAACTACTGGGAGGAAGAATTTAAGAAGGCAACCAGTAATTCTGAAAGAATGGAAATGCTAGCACAACGGAGTGTGGATGTGTCTACTAAGTTTTATAAGAAGCAGCTGGAGTCAACACAATCAATGGAGAAGAAAAATGTTGCTGAAGATGGAGATGGTGATGAAACTGCCTTGAGGGGTAAAAGAGCTAAAGTCAGTCCTGAAGAATGGAAGATTGCTGGGTTTGGGCCATGGAGGAGGCGGATTAAGAAGAGTAAAATTCCTCCTGAGTTGTTTCTGAGAGCAGCAGTCAGGCCTTTTACTTACAGGAACCTCGTGAAGGAAATTGTTTTGACAAGGCATGCTATCTTGGATGGAGATATTGGTAGAAAAGAATGATGCATTGCACTTCTGCTAAGTATTTTTGACATGAAAAAGTTACCATGATCAGCCAGCAAATGAGGGAGCAATTATGGAATTCCCCTTGATGCGAAACTGAACTGGCACTTGTGACTTCTTTTTGTAGTATCCAGTTTTTACTAAAATTTTGGGTGAATTAGGTTGAGAGAGTTGCCAAAGTGCAGATCTATTAAGATTGGTATGCATCACTTTGAATGATATCAGGCATTTTTCTTTGTTATACTTTTGTGTTTATATTGTTTTTTTCTCCTCATGTAAGGTTCAAACCAGGAACTTAGCCAATTATCGCAATTCCTGATTGCAGTACTAACTTCAATCCACAGTGGCAACCATTTGTCAATTTCAGCAAAGAAAATCACATTTGTCTATTTCGAGTGAATAAAACATTCCGTTCAATTGATTAATACCTAAAATTATGCAAAGAATGTTGAGTCCAAGTGCAAATTGAATTTCTCTACTGGTTCCAGAGCATGCCCTAGAATTCTAACCAAAAAAAAAAAAAAAGGAAGGACGTTTCACCTATTTCTTCATTTAACTGCAACAAAAATTTCTAGTTTAATTTTCAAAGTGACCGCTGCTACTAAATTTAATTTGTCATGGCAGCAATAACAACGATGCCATAGCAATTTCCTGTAGCTGTCCTATATATAATATGATATGATGATCTCATCACTACTCAAAAGAAAAAATGGGCGACAGTCCAACTCAGTCGGGGCTGATTTCATCACCAATCACCAATAGCATCAAATTAATTTTAATTTGCATAAATTAGTGCTAAGCATTTGTTATGTTAGTATTCATCAAAGTTAATACAATGTTAATTTTTTCAATTGAATCGCAAACTTCAATGAGAAGAGACTTGGTAGAGTCTCAGTATTAACTGATATGTTTGAGGTTAGAAGAAGACTATCTTATTCTTCTTTTTCAAATCTTTGCCTATATTTATGTAAATAAATAGCACAACTATATCATGAATTCTCTTACAAAAAATAAACTCAAGAATACATCGTTCAATGAAGTAAGAAGAGAAAAAAAATTAAAAAAAACAAACTTCTATGGTTCTTCAATACGTTTGTTATTTTGGCCTCTCCCAATTCTACTTTGTTTTCCTTCAACCAATCTTACAAGCAATGGAGGCTTCCCCGTCGAGAAAGACAAGATATACCATTATAATTCCAAATATCATTCCACATCCGTAATCCATCAACGCAACTTTCCAACCAAATCCATTTTCGTATGCTGTGTTGTTTCTGAGGCTGAGAACAGTTGCGCATGCTCATCTGTGCTACAACTTATTTGAGTTTGACATTATGGAAATCCCCATAATCCCAAGTTCCCACCGTAGGAATCTCTTGACAACACATCAAACTGGTGGCCCCGAGGTATGCTTCCCATGAGTCGGTTTTGCGACAGGTTCAGAAATTCAAGAAATGTCAAGCTTGTTAATTTCCATGGAATCTCCCCAACAGGCTTGTTTGAAGAGAGGTCTAACGATTCAAAGAGTCCCAAATTTGCCAACGAAGGTATTTGCCTGTTGGACCGGTGTGAGATAGATTAAGGCGCCAAACCGAATGTAGGTTACCAATTGATTCTGCAATCTCTCCATGAAAGCTATTGCTTGAAAAATGGGTAGTAGTAAAAAACAGAGAATAGCTTTCAGATTTTCGGAAAACCTCATCATCAGGAAATCGCTGCTCCTTCTAATCCATTACCATTGAAGTTAAGGAAACAAATTAATTACATAAATATTAGCGGCTCAATCAACATAAATAGACAAACAATATCAATTTTTCTATATTTTGATGATGAAAATACTTATATTGATCGGTACTGCATTGCATTTCATGTATCTTGCTGATTACTGATGTGAAAGGTAGAAAAATACAGCCACTTATGAACATTCTGACAAAATAAACTTATAGTAGTTGTACACTAGTTAGTAACATTCACCAGAGAGAAGTACTTGCATGCACTAATAGTGTCTTCTTCATTTAGCGTTTCTTGTTCTGGCTTTTCTTTCTACGGCGCTCTCCTTCAATTATGCTTATAAGCCATCGTGGCTTCCCATTTGAAATTACAGTATATCCCATAATTATTCCAAACACCGTTCCACATCCATAACCCATCAACACAACTTTCCAGCCAAATCCATTTTCGGACTCTGTATTCTTTTCTGATGATGAGATTGTTTGTGCCGGCTCATTTGTGCTACAATTATTTGACAGTGGAAATCCGCATAGTTCTGAGTTTCCAATGTACGAATCACTGGAGAATGTAGCAAATTGGTTGCCTTGAGGTATAGGTCCCCGGAGTTTGTTGTGTGACAGGTTCAGAGCGGCGAGAAATGTCAAACTTTTTAACTGCCATGGAATTTCTCCGTCAAGCCGGTTTGAAGAGAGGTCTAAGGACTCTAGAATTGTCAAATTTCCCAGGGACGAAGGGATATTTCCTTCTAGAATGTTTTGAGAAAGATTGAGGAAATGGAGGGAACGAAGCTTTCCAATTAGTTCAGGAATTTTTCCATGAAAGCTATTGTTTGAAAAATCAATGGTAGTAAAAATAGTAAGAATTTTTTCTAGTTTAACCTCAAACCGTTTTATTGTTAGTGTCACAGAATTTTCATAATAATTAACCCTCCCCATGTACTGCAACGTCCTTTGAGCTGCTTCTCCAGTATTCATCATGGCCTTCAGATTTTCAAAATACTTTGCTGGAAAAGGACCACTAAACTCGTTGTTGGAGATATCAATGATTCTCAATTTAGAGAAAGAATAATTGGAATCATGATCTCTTAAAAAACCATAAAATTTATTGGACCTTAGAACAAGAACCTGCAATTCCGGAAGAGCTCCCAGCCAAGATGGGAAGGTATCATTTATCTTGTTGTTTCCGAGATCGAGAACTTCAAGCTTTGTACAGTTGAGCAAAAACTTTGGGACTGTCCCCACCAGTTCATTTCCATTGAAATTAAGGGTCTTCAAGTTGTTGCCCTTTGCAAATGTTGCAGGAATGGTGCCATGAAATCTGTTCATCCGCAAATCCAATACCTCCAGAGTGTTGCTAATGTTTCCAATGCATTCTGGAATGGTACCACTCAAACTGTTATTAGAAAGATCGAGAACTTCAATGTTGCTCGTGTTGCAGATCAATTGAGGTATCTCTCCAGTGAACTTATTGCTTGAGATCAAAAAGACTTTTAAACTTGGGGGTGGAACTGGAACTGGTCCTTCAAGCAAGTTGGAGCGAAGGTCAAGATATTCAAGATTCTTCCAGGGAAGGTTCTTTCTACCTGTCAGAAAGTTCAGAGGAAAATTAATTAAGACTCACAAGCTCAAAGATAAAATTTTTACCCAATAACCAACTAGGAATCTGAATTCCATAAAATTTATTACTGGTCAAGTCTCAAATAAATCAAAAGCTTAAAACGATTAAAATCAAGGGAAAAAGGATCAATATATCCTACCAAACAACTTTGACCCCTCATAATCTTCATATTCAGCATCAGAGCTTCCACCGCAGAAGAAGTTAGTGGTTGCAGCGGCAAGCAACTCAAATGAAAGAAGAACTATAGCAACCTTCATGGTAGCCTCTTATCCTGCTCTGCTGATTTACAAGTTTTATCAACAATGTAGTGAAGACTTTCTCTACCAAATAATATGCTCCCTCTTGACTCGTTTGCGCAAGAAATTGCTTCCAAGTCAATGCATTCAGACCAAGATGAGCTGATAGGTTAGCCATTTTGGAAAAGTCTCCAGGAACCCACTTTTCTACATATTATAACTTCACGGAACTTTCGCAGTTTATGACTTGCGTCAACATTTCAAAGTTCTCTGCATATTCTCAATTTTTAGGCATTCGATTTTTTTTTTTTTTCAATCTAATACTATTCATATATTTATTATTCGTGGTTATGATTGGGCCCTAGTTTCTCACCCAAAATTTTATACCATTTGCAGACAGTTTATTGATTGACTATGAATCACTGCAATAATATTTTACGTATATCTTAATCATGCATATTAAATCCAATGATTCAAAAGTTGTAAAGAATTTGGGTAAAAATTATTGTTGCATCCATGCAACCCCATTATATATTATGTGATATATATTGCAGGATATTATTACTCTAGAAATATGTAATTAGTAATCATTTGAATGCATGTTATCTAAGACAAACGGAGAGCCAAAATATTGTTATGATCTCAAATTTTCAACACCGACCAATAACAGAAAGGTGTGAAATTAAACGCTTGTCATTTAGAATTAAGCGAAAATCAAGTTTAACTTTAGATGAAATGGAAGTTTATATATTTCTTCCAACTGTTTATAGAAGTACATAAAACGATATAGCTGCAAATACAAAGAAATTTGCAAATCTAGTAACATCTTCTCACAACAGTGCTGTAAAAGTTGTTCCACAGCTGATTTAAGAAATGGTAATATGTACACAGCTGATTTAAGAAATGGTAATATGTACACGTCCATCTTCTGCTGACAAACAAAGGACCCGTTACACTCCAGAATCCCACCATAAATCCAAGTGCCATGCTTACATACAATCCCCATTTCACTTCATGCTCATTTCCTTCATTTCCTCCTCCATTTCCATAGTCATTTGCTGGCTCGGTTACTTCACGCTCATTTCCTTCATTTCCTCCTCCACATTTCACTTCATGCTCATTTCCTTCAGTTCCTCCTCCACTTCCATAGTCATGTGCTGGCTCTGTTACTTCATGCTCATTTCCTTCATTTCCTCCTTCATTTCCATAGTCATGTACTGGCGCCAATGTAGGACATTTCTCAAGAGGAGATCCATAGAGTTCATTACTCGTAAAATAGGTTGGATCAAAACTTTGTAACCGAGTGTATAACAGCCTACCCCAGCAGGGTGTCACATACATCCCCTTTTGGGACTCAGTGTCCTCACTAAGGTTTGCCCCATCATCATTCAAGAGGACACGTGGAATAGCTTTGACACCAATTGTAGGGGTTAGAGCTTTCTATCTTATATACCAGAGATATTGTCCGTCTTAGGCACACAGTTCGTCACGATTTTATTTTCAGACTTTTCAATCCAAAACGCGTCTATTGGGGGTTGGAGCTTTCTATCTTATATACCCAGCATCTCTCTCGTGCTTTACCAATGTGGGATTCGCTTAAAATGTCACATACACCACCCCCCCTCCCCTCTTTGGGACTCAGCGTGCTCGTTGAGGTTTGCCCCACTATCGTTCAAGAGGACACGCAGAGTGGCTCTGACACTAACTGTAACGGCCCAGCCCACCAGAGATATTGTCCACTTTGAGCACACAAAACTTCACGGTTTTGTTTTCAGACTTTTCAACTCAAAACGTGTCTATTAGGGTTTGGAGCATTCTATCTTATATACCTAGCATCTCTCTTGTGCTTTGTTGATGTGAGCTTTGCTGATGTAGGATTCACTTAAGGTGTTACATACACCTTCCCCTTTAGGACTCAGCATTCTTGCTGAGATTTGCCTCACCATCGTTCAAGAGGACACGCAGAGTGGCTTTACTTTGATACCAACTATAACAATCTAGCCCACCAGAAATATTGTCCGCTTTGGGCACACAGCCCGTCACGGTTTTGTTTTCAGATTTTTCAAGCCAAAATGCGTCTACTGGGGGTTAGAGCTTTCTATTTTATATACCCAGCATCTCGCCCGTGCTTTGCCGATATGGAATTCGCTTAAAGTGTCATATACACCCCCCTTTAGGACTCAGGGTCCTCACTGAGGTTTGCCCCACCATCGTTCAAAAGGACACGCGGAGTGACTCTGATACCAACTGTAGTAGCCCAGTCTACTAGAGATATTGTCCGCTTTGGGCACACCGTCACAGTTTTGTTTTCAGGCTTTTCAACTCAAAACGGGTTTACTGGTGATTGGAGCTTTCTATCTTATATACCTAGCATCTCTCTTGTGCTTTACCAATATGGGATTCGCCTAAGGTGTCACAGAGTGCTTAAAGGAATTTCTCCAATCAACTTGTTATTGGATAAATCCAAGTAACTCAAAAATGTCAGATTTGAAAAACTGTGGGATTTTACCAGACAATTGATTTGAGGAGAAATCAATTGCTTCCACTGATCTTATAGCACCTATGCTCCTAGGAATAGTTCCAGTGAATGAATTGTAAGACAAATTCAATGATTGCAATGCTCCAAGATTTGTTATTTCCGTTGAAATTTCTCCTGAGAAGTTATTTTTATAAAGGTCTATAAACCTTATCAGATTAAGAATGGTGTTATATCTGTCTTCTTTGCCTTTCACCACAAGTATTACATTCTCGTCAGTACATCCTGCTGAGCCAAAAGAATCTATAAAGGCGTTTGGCAATTTTTCGATTGTTACCATGGTAGTAAAATTACTTGCACATCTTGGTATGGTTCTTGATAGATTGTTATCAGCAATGTATAAGATCTGCAACTGAACTAAACGGTAAAGTTCCACAGGTAAAAGTCCAAAAAAGTCACTGGAATAAAGGCTTTCCGCAATCCATGTTGGAATATTTCCCATAAACTTATTTTCACTTTGGTTAAGTACCCTTAAGCTTGAACAATTTTTATGTGACAGAGGTATTAATTCGAAAAGATTGTTTTTGTGGAGGTGCAATGATTGAAGGGCACTTAAAGTTGCCATGGAGGTTTGAATGGTACCTGAAAATTCATTGTTACCTAAATTCAAGGCCTCGAAGTTTTGCCAATTTGACCAACAATTAGTTAATTCTCCAAATAAAAAATTGCTTTGAAGATTGAGCACCCGTGTTTGCATTGGTTCTTTTATATCAATACAGGGGAAATGGAAAATGGATTATGAAAAAGCATTGTTGGAAAGATCAAGGGAATCTAAGTCACCGGCGTATATAAGAGGTAATGGACCAGAAAATAAATCCAACTCAAGTTGAGAATTTCAATAGCCATACTTAGATTCAGAATTTCCCACAAATTTGGTCATAAAAAAGATTCAAAAATATAAATTGGGAGAAAGATGTCCAAAACCAATTAGGTATTATATCACTAATTTTTAAGTTTGACGCGTCTCTATTTGTTAATTGCTTTTGGGAAGAAAGCCATAACAAAAATCCGAGCCCTAAATGATAAGATCACAATCCTAATACAGTAAGGTGAAAAGGAGGAACCCTACTACGATTGATTTTCAACTCCATTGAATTTTCAGATACATCAAATTTTACTAGGCTTGATAGATTGAAAAAATGAATTTCAGAAAGGGTTCCATTCAATTTATTATTGGAAAAACCTAGAACTTTTAAGAATGAAAGTTCTCCCAAGCACATTTGAATCTGACTAGAAATAAAGTTGATAGCAAAATCAAGAGTGTGGACATTTTTCAATTTTCCACGTTGATTAGTCAAATGACTAGAAAGTTACGTTTTTCTTAATTCTAACAATTATAGTCCAACTAAAATACATTCGGAGAAAATATCTAAAATTTCATATATGTCTTGACTTAAATTGACTAGGGATAAAGATAGTAACTTCAAGTTGCAAAATGTTTTCCATGATGTCGGAATTTTTTCTTCAAGTTAATTGTGTGAAAGATCAAGGATTTCCAAAAAAAGTCAAGTTTGGAATATTAGCTAAAGTTGCACTTTGGAAGCTATTCCTGCTCAAAGAAAGGTACTCAAGGTGACTAAATCTGTAAAACCAATTTGGAATTAAAGAGTTAAAATCAATCAAAAATAAATCAAAATGTTCAATAAAAGTGAAGTTTTGAAGTACTTCAAGGATTAGACCTTTGAAACGATTGAAATAATGATCATGTGTGGCCAGAGACAAAAAATTCACAATGGGTAAAGGAGGAAATGTTTAAGTTCACAAAATGAAAATTTTAGCACCGATAAATAAGGTACTTTGTTTATGTTCTGCAGCCAGTTAGAGGCTTTTCTAAGGTTGATAAAACTCAAATCAAGATGCTCTAGCACTGAAAGACCAGATTGTTGATGTACTGAGAACTTGTTTTGGTACTTTTTGTATGTTAAGATTAAGTTAAAATGCTTAAATCTTAGTTAGTTTAGGTTGAAAAAAAGTGGTAATTCAGGTTTTAAGGATTATGTTCCCTTAATTGTAAAAGTAAAGATATTAGATATTATTGATGTTAACTTAAAAAGATTTTTTGTCTATGAAAGAACATGCATGTATGTATATATATACTTTCTAAATTAATGAAAATATATAGCTATTTTTGTTGCTTTAACAAATGGTATCAGACCACCTAAATGTTCTTCAAAGGACTATGAGGTGCAAGAGAAGTTGAGTGATGAGAGGCTAAACTAAAACAATGCTTGAGAGTTAAAATAGAAGAGAGAGAAAGCTATGGCTTCAGGAAGCACTTCCTACCTTGTTTTACCAATGTTTATAGGGGAAAACTACCAAATTTGCGTGGTTAAAATGAGGTCATATTTGAAGTCTCTGGGGCTGTGGGATGCTGTTGAAATAGGTAGAGATCCTCCTCCTCTTAAAGCAAACCCAACCATTGCACAAATGAAGCAATATAAAGGAGAGTTGCTCAAGAGAGACAAAGCTCTCATTGTATTACATTCTACCTTAGCAGACTATGTTTTCATTGGAATCATGGTCTTTGAGACAGCAAAGGAAGTGTAGGATTAGTTGAAGGAACAAAATGAAGGCAATTACAGAGTAAAGGCAGTCAGGATGCTTAGTCTCAAAAGAGAGTCTAAGAATCTGAAGATGAAAGAGGCAGAGACAGTCAAAAATTACTTGTATAAAGTAATAAATCTTGTAAACCAGGTGAGGTTGTTCGGAGAGGTGATTAAGCAACACAAGATAATAGAAAAGATGTTGATAAGTCTCCCAGAAAAGTTTGAAAGCAATGTATCAACTATTGAGGAGTCTTATGATCTCAATATGCTTATTGTTGTTGAGTTGATTAGTAAGTTACAATTTCAAGAACAAAGAACCTCTGTCAGATTAAAAAACCAAACTGAAGGGGCCTTTCAAGCCAAGTACATAAGGTCATTTAGCTCTAAGGATGACAAGAGAGTATATAGTGATAAAAGCCATAAAGGGAAAGGTAGATTTCCTCTCTGTAGTCATTGCAAGAAGACTAATCATTATGAAACTAACTATTAGAAGAAGGCTCAATGTAGAGTTTGCAAGAAAGTTGGACATATTACCAAGTATTGCAAACTAAAAAGGTAGCAAAATCAACATTTTCTACCACAACATAGTTAACAAAACAACAAGCAAATGCAGTGGAGCAAAAACAACCTAAGGATCACTTGTTTATGGCTGTTCAACCAAGTGAAGCTGCAAATAAACATTTATGGCTGCTAGATAGTGGCTATACAAATCACATAACTTCAAATTCAAAATTTTTCAACACTTTTAAACACCTCAATTAGAATTCCAATCAAGTTAGAAAATGGTGAAGTCATTAAATCTGTTGAAAACGGTACAATTTCTATTCCAACCTCAAATGGAACCAAGTTTATAGATGATGTACTATTAGTTCCTAATTTGGATTAGAACTTGCTTAGTGTTGGTCAAATGATGTATAAAGGATATTCTTTGTTTTTGAAAGATAAATCATGTGTTATATCTGATTCTTTTGGAGATAAGGTAGTTGTTGTGCCTATGATCGATAAAAGCTTCATTATTAATTGGCATTCAAACACCTCTCTTGCATACAAAACTGTTGTTGATAAATCTTGGTTGTGGCATAAGAGATTTAGTCATGCAAACTTCAAATCCTTAAAGTTTTCACAAGAAAAATGCCTGGTAGATGATGTGTTTACTGTAAACATATGTAATGAAGTTTGTGAAAGCTGCCAAATGAGAAAACTCCCTAGGTTTCCCTTGCCATCTCAAGCTAAGTGGAGAACCACTAGGAAGCTAGAACTAGTGCACTTAAATGTGTGTGGGCCTATACAAACTCCATCCTTAAATCAAAATAACTACTTCATTCTATTTGTTAATGACTTGACTAAAATGACATGAGTTTATTTCATGAATAGCAAGTCTTAAGCATTTTCTTGCGTCAAGAAATTCAAGTCTTTGATTGAAATACAAAGTAGTTTTAACGTGTAGAAGCTGAAATTGGAATTCAGCATCAATTGATAGTGTCTTACACACCATAGTAGAATAGAGTGTGTGAAAGGAAGAATAGAACTTTCTTGAGATGGTAGAAGCATGCTATATAAGAAGAACTTGTCTAAGAAATTTTATTTTAAAGTAGGAACTAAAAATGATGGTGGCTTTTTTTTTTCAAATGTAAGGGGGTGGGGCAGGGTCCCAAATTGTTTTTGTTTCTTTAATATCTCTTACTTACCCCAATGTTTCAAAACTGAGACGTAAGACAAAGAAGCTGCTTTTAAATTTATGATCCAAAAATATTGACAATGAATACTATTAATATTAATTTCTACCTAAAAAATACTCATATTAATTCTTTTAAAAATATAATACTATTATTATATCATCTATTCTTTGACATATATATTACTATGTACATGCTATACAAGACAAACATAGGGAAAAATGTTTCATGATTTCATATGTTCAACACCTTCCAAACGCTGGAATGCAAGGCCCTTTCTTTCTTGCATAGATAGAGCTGCAGTCACAAAGAAAATTATAAATTGTCTAGTAACAATAATAATATCTTCTTATAACAGCTCTGTAAAATTTATCCCAAAGCTGATTTAAGAAACTGTAATATGTACCCCTCCATCTTCTGCTCAAAAATAATGAAACCACTACCCCCACAACCCCGTCACAAATCCAACGGCCATGCTTACATACAACCCCCAATTCACTTCATGCTCATCTCTATCATTTTCTTCTTCTCCTCCTGCATTTCCATTCACAGATTTTGGAGCCTGCAGACCATATTTCTTTGAAAGAGCAGATCCACAGGGTTCATTATCCGCAAAACGGGATGAATCAAAGCCTTGGAGTTGAGTGCCTAAAGAAATTTCTCCTATCAACTTGTTATTGAATAAGTTCAAGTAACTCCAATGTCAAAGCTGACAAACTCGAGGGTTTCGTGCCAAACGGTTTGCTGTAAAATCAATGGATTCTAATGATTTCATATCACCAATGCTCTTAAGAATTATTCCAGTGAACAAATTGCGAGGCAAATTCAAAGACTGCAATACTCCAAGATTTGTCAGTTCCACTGGAATTTCTCCCAAGAAACGGTTTCTAAAAAGGTCTATAGATGTTATCAGATTAAGATTGGCACCATATTCAACTTCTTTACATTTCATCACAACTAATTCATTCTCAAAAAACGTAATTGGCACCTCCTTGAGAAGTAAATAACTGTCAGAAAATTTGTCGACAGTCACCATGGCACCAAATTAATTACTTACATGTGTAGGTATAACTCCCGATAGATTGTTATCAGCAAGGTCTAAGATCTGCAAATTACTCAATTGGCAAAGTTTCAATGGTAAATGTCCATCAAAGTTATTTGAATGGAGATTGACAACCGTTAAGTTTAAAACACTTTCTCCGATCCATGTTGAAACATTTCCGATAAATTCATTTCCACCAAAGTCAAGTTCTTCTAATTGCATCCAACTATCAAATGACACATGTATTCTTCCAGCAAATCTGTTTCTTTGGAGGTGAAATGACAGAAGGTAACTTAAAGTTTTCATGGAGGTTGAAAGAATACCTGTAAACTCTGTCACCTAAATTCAAAACTCGCAAGATTTGCCAATTCGACCAATAGTCGAGTAATTTCTCCAGATAAAAGATTGTCTTGAAGGTTGAGAATTTATATTTGCAATAGCTCTTTTCCTTTTATACAAAAAAAAAAAAAAAAAAAAAAAAAAAAAAAAATGGAAAACGGTTTCGAAAAAAGCATTGTTGGAAAGATCAAGTGCAACAATTGGCATTAGTCGATATAAAAGGCAGTGGACCAGAAAAATTATTTGAACTCAAGTCAAACTGCACAATAGATGAGTTAGTAAGATTTGGAATTACCTCTTGGATATGGTTATGAGAAAGATTTAAAAAATTTAGAGAGATCTTAATTCTAAGCCATGAAGTCGAAAAGGAGGAATTACTTCTGACTTCAGTGAATTTTCAGATATCTTACTAGATTTTATAGACTGAAAAAGTAAATTTCAAAAAAGGTTCCATTCAATTTTTTATTAGAAAAATGTAGAAATTTTGAGGATGAAAATTCTCCTAAGGACAATGGGATTGGACCAGAAATAAAGTTGCCTCTAACATCAAAATTGGCTAAATTTTTCAATTTTCCAAATTTATTGGTCAAATGACAGAATTACTCAAATCCAACGACTCTAGTCCAACAGAAATATATCCTGAGAAAATATCTAAGATTTAAGATATCTCTGGACTCAAATTGACCCTTGACAAATAGATTGACTTCCAAGTTGCAAAGGTTTTTCCATGACATCGGAATCTTTCCCTCAAGCTCATTTTCTTCAAGAAATAATGCTCAATATGGCTAAATCTAACAAAACAATTGGGTATTGAAGAATTGAAATGATTCGCAGTTACGTTTAGAAGTTTTTCAGGGATTAAGCCGTTGAAATCGCTATAACTTTAAGGCAAATGTTTAAGCTCAGGCAAAGATGGATTTATCTTGCCTATCAAAAGCTTCATGCTCAGCATCAAAATTAATGGCTTCATGTGCATAAGGACTGTCTTTATCTTCAGCGTAAGAAATGCTGATCGGATTTCCAAGGTGTAGCTGAAGAAGTTGTCGCACACAACACCAGCCCATTTACAACAATCTCCATCACCAATCCAAGAGAAAAGCAGTTCGGAAGGATCTTTGAGAATTACTACTAGTATTACTACTCGAAGAAAGCAATTATTTATCAAGAATTCTTTTAAAAATTTTTATTTTATACACATTGTTAAATTTATAAATTAATCTTTATGGGCTAAAAAAGGATTTCATATGAGCAATAATGCCTATATAATTTCACATTAATTTTCATTAATTTAAAATTAAAACGAAACATTTGGTAATTTTTCATCAAAAATAATATAATTATATCTTTTAAAATAAGGGATTTTAACACATACCTCCCCTGAAGTTTAGCTTTTTAACACTTAGAGAGAATGTTTGGTTTAATACACACATACCTCCCCTACAAATTTCCACTTCCATCCATAATTATTTAAAAGACACATTTACCCTTCATTTGTCATTTTTAAAATAAAGACAAAATTTTAATCTTGATATATTTTTTTAATTCAAATACTATATTATTGAAAAATGAAGAAAAGAATACAAAAAAAAACTATAGGTTCAGCAAAAATTAAAGTTTAAAAAAGAATTATAGGTAAATGGCAATTAAAACTGATCATTTTATATAGAGTACAAAAAAATGTGAAAAATAATGGTGAAATTTTAATAAAGACTGGAATCACAGTACAAGTGAGTCCTTTCTATCCCTCCGAATAAAAACAAAGAATATTAGTTTTAAAGAGTATATAAATGTATTATCTCATTTTAGAAAGAATTATTTATACTTAAATAATTTCATCAGATCGAAAAAAAATGGACAATTAAATGATAAATAAAAAATTGGATAAGTAATGGAGATGGTCCTCTATCTTTAGTAATTCGAATATCAAATGTTTTATTTTACGATTAAAAGGAATAAGGATTTACTTGATTTAACTTTATAATTAAAGTTTTTTAAAGTAAAATTTTTATAGGTGGAGTAAAAATTTTTATAAGTATGTGATAAAACCCCTTATTTTTAAACTTTAATTTTTACTGAACCTATATTTCTTTTTGTATTCCCTTTTCTTTATTTTTCAATAATATATTATTTTAATTAAAAAAATATTTCAAGCTTAAATTTTTATCTTTATTTCAAAAATGGCAAATGAAGGATAAATGTATCTTTTCCATAATTATGGATGGAAGTGGACGTCTATAGGGGAGGTATGTGTGCATTAAGTCAAACTTTCTCTCTAAGTGTTAAAAAAATAAACTTCAAGGGAGGCATGTATTAAAACTCCTTTTAAATAATAGAACGTAAAAGTAAACTTTTCCATCACACATTTCACTTTACTTTTATAAAAGAGATTTAGTCTTTTCAACGTAATTAATACGTTTGAGATTAGACAAAAAAAAAAAAAGCTCTTTTGATTGATGCATGTTCATTTTTGTGAAAAAATACATTATTTTCTCAAATTTGCAAAAATAGGTAGGACTCGTCTTCAAAACTTATAAATTTAACAGGTCTGACTGCATCCAAAACTGTAAAATAATTGCCTATTAATTTCCTCCACAAAGTAGTGTTGACTTGGGATGTGCTTAGGAAGTGAGAGCGGCAATTCGAGCTCACAGGTTAAACAGATGAAAAAATATGACTCATTAACTTATTTATTAATCAAATAATTACATTGAATTGATTTATTTATTATCCAGGTAACCATTAACCCATTTATTAATTTGAGATTCATTTATTATTTAGGTAATCGAATTGACCCGTTAACTTATTTAATTTAAATGAAAAAATTATAATTATACCATTTATTATTCAATAATTATGTCGAATTGATCTGTTTATTATTCAGATAATTGAGTTGACTGTAAATGAAAAAAATTGTGATTATACCATTTATTAATCAGTAATTGTGTCGAATTGATCCGTTTATTATTCAAATAATCGGGTTGACTCTTAACCCGTTTAATTTAAATAGAAAAAATTATAATTATAAAGATTTAAAGCAAAACCTTAATTTAATACAATTTTAACCACTAAGGTACTATTATATTTTTGTTTAAATTGTAAATGCATTATTTATTTATATTACATTGTAAGGTTTTTTTTATATATATAATGTTAACTTATTTTACATAAAATTATTTTAAATTCTGAATGCTAAATTATTAAAAGTAATTAAAATAAAATTATTTAATGAAAAGTATTTTCAAATTAAAAAATTACTAACAATAAAAAATTAAATAATTAAAATCATAATGCAATGCATTTATTTCTTTTCTTTTTTATTTTTACAATAAAATCAAAGAAGAAAATAGAAAAAAATTAAAATTTCTTGTAAAAGATATTTATGAACACGATGTTTTATAAAAACTGATTATGAATAATATTTTTTGTAAACTTTTATTTTATAAAAATATATTATTCAATAACTACTCTTAAAAAATAAAAATAATTATAGCCTTAATAAAAGTAGTTCTTTATTTTTATATTTTTTTGCATTATTTTTTACAAAAAGTTTAAAAAAAAATTTTCTTTTCATTTTTTGATTTGAAATTTTTTTTATTAGATAATTTTATTCTCATTATTGTTTTAAGTTTTTGGAATCATTATTCATTTAGTCATACATCTAATGTATATAGTATATAACATGATGTATACATAATTATTTATTGATTAGTAGTTGAAAATCTAATTTTTGAATCTTCCATACTTATAAATATTTAGTACAACCATTTTGACACAATTATTAATTTTTATAACATATTAAATAGTTATTAATTTTCATATTCTTGTTAGTGTAATAGTCATATATTAAAATTATTAATTAATAAGTGTTAGCAATTAAATTTGAAAGTTATAGAAAAATATCATGCTAATTAACTAGTACGTCATCTTTATTATCATTTATCAATTCACAAAATATAAATTATTTATCAATAGACTTAAATTACAATAAATATACAAATATTTGAATTGTGTTATAATAGGCTAAATTTATAGTAAGTTTTTTTTATCATAAATTAATTAAGATTATGTCAAAAATTTATCAAAATAAAGAGTATTAATCTAGTTAATTTATCTTTACTTTTTTCTTAAAATAATTAGTCTCCAATTATAATAAAAAGTAACTTCATTATATGGGGCAATATGCCTTAAGTATTTAATTTGAAAATTAAATGATACACTTTAACTTGAAAATTAAATAAGTATTAGATACTTAAATTTGAAAAGTTTTAAGACAATTACATACCACTATTAAATCATCAATAACAAAGAATAAATCATTTCGCGATAAATTCAAATTATGATAGATGTACAAGTATCCAAATTGTACTACAATAGCTTAAATTACAAAAATTTTTAATAACATAAATTATGTATACAAAATTAATTAAGATTATATCAAAAATTTATCAAAATGGAGATTATTAATCGATGAATTTATTTTCACTTTTTTTAAAATGAACTCCCATTTATAATAGAGGAACTATATAAATATCTTTTATTTAAAGAAATTTTTATTGTTAAATGATTTTTTTTTTTTACACGACTGTATTTTAGCTCGATTGTTAAATATATAAACTTTATTTAAATTATTATTAAATAAAGTATCATAAGAAATTTATAAATTATTTCTTATGAAATTATGGTTATCAAATATTAAGTTAAGTTAAAAATATTTTAATTTTGTCGTATTTACAAGTAACTACTAATTTTAAATATTAAGTTAAAAATAAATATATTTAAAACTACTACAAATAATTTAGCATTATAATACATAAGGATCTAAAACATTGTAATATAAAAGTATATACTACACCTATCATTTAAATAAAAAAGTGGTAATAGTTTAGTGAATAAGAAAGCCATATTGTAACCTTAAAGATTTGATTTCAAATCTTTATACTCACAAATTTTTTTAAAATAGTAATCATGTTATTAAATAGGTTGGCAGATTAATACGACCCAGTTATCCGAATAATAATTGTGTTATTAAACAGATTGAAATAATTTTGTTATTAAATGGGTTAACGGGTTGTTGAGAAGGTCAAATGAAGGCACGACCCGATTAATAGATAGGTAACATGAACCTGACATGATTATTAATCATATTGTGTTACTCAAATAATAATCGTATTATTAAACAGATTGAAATAATCTTGTCATTAAACAGGTTAATAGGTTGTTGAGAACGTCAAATTAAGGTATGACTCGATTAATAAACAAGTAACATAAATTTGACATGATTATTAATTGTGTCGACTTACCATCCGAATAATAATCGTGTTATGAAACGGATTGAAATAATCTTATCATTAAACGATTTAACGAGTTGTTCAGAAAGTCAAATCAAGGCACAACCCAATTAATAAATAGGTGATATGAACCCACCATGATTATTAATCATGTCAACTTATTTTAACCAAAACTTAGAATTTTTGTGTTGAGTTCATGTCGTATTCGTGAGTAAGCTCCTAAATTGTCACCCCTATCTAGAAGCTAAAGACATATATAAATCAATTTTTTTCTTCAAATAAAAAAAATTAGTAATAAGTACATATTTAGAAGGTTAAGAAGGGTTTCCATGATATCAGATATATAAATAAATTCACATTTATTTTATAGAACTAGAACTCACCTTCTTAACTTAAATAATAATGGGGTCACGTTCCCAATTGAAAAGTAGTTTTTCTTCTTTAAGTTCACACTAGATTTTAATTTACTTAAATTAGCACTAAGCATCTACTAATATTTCACGAAAAAAAACATAGTCATAAATAATTATTGAATTGGGATCACAAAAAACCATGTTTCTTTCTCACACCATATTTCACTTCAATTTTCTTGCTTTATTTTCTTTAATCTTCAGAGTCTTAGCAGTTGATAACCAGAGAAATGACTGATTTGTTTTGTATTAAAATTTCACCACAAATGATTTTCTGTGGAGTTCAACTAATTATTATTGAGTTGAAATATGTTCTCTTTAATTTGAATTCAAGTATTTTGTTTTGTTTCTAATTCAGAAAACTATCTGTTCAAAATCTTGAAAAATGTAACAACAAATTTGGATACTTAACATACACAATCACATTGCAAGTCCAGTTCCAGTGACGAATATACCATATTGAAGAATGAATGAATGAATGAATAGTTTACATTCTGCAAAGAATTTCTGTTCCAAGTTCAAATGGAACTTTCTTTACCCAATTTAAGAACAAATCCTGGAAATCTGACATAGCTTTTCCCCCACATTGATTATTCAGCATAGTTAACGACAACTTATCTAGGCTGTAATACTAATAGCAGCTACCAAAAATATTTCTTTATGGAATTCAACAGTTAACAGGAGCAGCTCTGTAATATCCTGGCATGCTTCCAGTTGCAGTGAAGAACATCCTTCACACTTTATAATTGGGAATATTATACCCCCGATGCACCCTGCAAAATGCACACAAGCTGACATAATGTCAGCCTTTTATACATACATACATATATATACATATGTGTGTGTGGTGTATAGTCGGACTCTTGAATTAATCAAATATAAATTCTAGTGGAGAAATTAAAGCACTATTGCTGCTCCTTGGAGTAAGGAGAAAGACGTAAATTCAAGGAAAATTGGTATAAACATCATGGCCAGAGAATTATGGGATATGGAATTTGTGAATGCTGCTTACTTTCCAGAGGGTGTAAAAGGATGCAAGATATTTGCAAAGAGCGGATGCACCATTGAGATTGCGGAAGGGTCTAAGAAGATATTTTAGTACAATAATATCAGACAAAGCTGCAGTCATTCCTCCTCCTGTTAAGGGCTGCCGCATAGCAAATTGAATGAATCCCTCAGCAAAAGAGCACCTGGTGTCGGATGTGAGCAGCAGGCATACTTCTATTAGTCATTTTTCTAATATTTCCTTTGCTGATTGCAGACATGAAAGCATGCAGAGTCGAGGAGTTCGGGGGAATCTGAAACATTCAAATCCGTTCGTTAGCTTAAGGAACCAGTTATACAACCTAAATCACTGACAAACTTGATGAATAAGCTAATACTACATTTTTTTTTGGGGAATGATTAGAAATAACATGAAACAAATTATTACATACCTGCGGAGCAACCAGAGTGTTCAAATAACGAGTCATTTCAACCATTAGAAATTGATGGTACTTTTTGGCCTGCTACATCCACCGAACACCGTATCTTGGTGCTACTGATTGGTGAAGGATCGGCCAAGATAGCGTGTCCGTGATATTTGTATGGAAGTTGACAGCACCCCGGGACCAAACCGACGAAACAAGAAGGGATTTCAACCTGCAGAGATGACGAGCAGAGCAATTCAGGTCCTGAAAATTGGTGACAACTAAAAATTTGCAGCAAAATTTTAATTACTTTAGAAGAATGACAGAGCATTCACATACAACTGTGAGAGAAAGGAGTGCATATGCTATCAGCTTTCCACCAGTCTTGGTTTTGTATTCTACCCTTTAATAGTCCCGTTTTCTTCAGTCAGAGACGTCACTGTTCCCTGTTCCAATCTTACACTACAAGAGATCAAGTATGCAAATTAAATTACGTTGATCATAAAGTTCAAGCCCATTTGTAACTTTCACGTATGATATTTTATAGCATATTAGATTTGAAGATCCAGAGCTGGAGACAAGGGATCAAACGTTGAGATTGGTAAAAGCTTTTGCAAAAACAAATTGCCTACATACACAGCAGAAACAATTAATTAATTTCTCAGACAAGAGCGAGCAGAAAATGCATCTGAAATGAAGAATGTTTGAAGGGAACAAATATTTTACTTGGGTGGAGTTGCAGCCTTTACCCGCATCCCTTGAATGAAACGGCCATTGTGAAAACTTCTTCCAGCAACAGCTGAATGGAAACTTTCCAGAAGGGTAAGACACTTCGGTACTTTTTCCATCCTTGTAAAGCGCATATCCAAACACTTGCTGAGCATCAATCTCATTCGCGCAATCTGTTGCCAGAAATAAATATCAGTGAATATACATGGCAATCAATACTCTGTCTATTAAACTTTTGCATACCGTTAAGACCCAAATCCATCAATTTTAGATAGCCTCCAGGTTGTAGGAGTTGGCCAATAATTCTGCCAGGCTCAGTTAAGTCTCTTTAAATCTCGTGCACTCCCCGTCCATCCTGTGCAAGTAATACAAAATATCAAGCTTATCTTCATCCTACTCAAAAACAACTATGTAAATGGATATATTCTTCGTTCAGCCAATCAACATGGAAATGGCCTTAAAAAGTTTCAGTTGGAAGAGAGCACTACTTTGCCTAAAGTATAAGCCAGAGCCGAACCGGCGCTACTCCAGCACCTACAATAATTACTTGAGGAGATCCATTTTCTGAGCTCTTCGAACACTCATTTCTATTAATCTCTATAGAAGATGCCCTACTCTTCTTCTTTCCACTTAAATTTTGCAAGAAAAGTGGCCTCAAGAGAGAAGCCATCAATGCTCCCAATATATGCCGATAAACCATCTTTACGATAATGAATAAGGGTGATTGCTCTTTCGCTTTTCAGTTATGGTGCAAAGTTACTTGTCTCTCTGGCTTCTTGTGTTTGTGTTATGCTTGTTGCAACTAAACGTAAAAGTCTTTTATGGATATAAACATGGAGAAACCTACCAATACTCAAAATTTGGCCTCCATTTATGAGGTTATGCCAGTCTTCAAAACCCGGGAAAAGAAAATGGATGAAACAAAGTATTAGGATTAGCTTGAGAGTTTTAAAAATTAATCAACAGCCAAGTGAAGTTAGGAAAATTTTCATGGCCTTGAAACCATCAAAACCAAAGCGCTGGAGACAAAGAATAGAAAAACGCAACCTGCTTCTCACTAATAGACAACTTACAGGATTAAAATCTGTCTCTCAGTGAAGGCTGCTTGCTTTAAGTCAGTAGGATGAGCATTACTTTGTCCAAAAGCACAAAATCACTTCTAAGATTTGACATGCTGGTCTGCGTTAATATTATTTAATACTAACTCATGACTTATAGCTAATGCATTTTCCGCAAAATCCTTCCCCGTGATTTGAAAATAACATTGATTTCACTTTCCATGATCGAATGATAAGAAAAGTTTCAATTCCTTGGCAAACTTTGGGTTAAAAGCAAACCAATACCTTTGTTATATTTAGTTAATTCCTTAATCCTTCAATTCATAGCGTATGATAAAGTCTAACCAGAGTTGAATCTCAAGACAGCGTCTCAAATTTCTTCTTTTTAGTCTATTTATGCGACATGGGAGAAATATAACGAAACTTGTTCTGTTATAATGAACTTTAAGCAAAATGGGAACTTTGGGTTACAACCAATAGCATTCCAGACCGATAAATACAACATACACCAAATAATGAACCTCTGTGCTGACAGAAGAGCAACATTGGTGTTATGCATCAGAATCTCTGCTTGGAAATTATTCTCAAGCGCCAAAGTATTCCTCAGGAACATAGAATTTCAATCCAATGGCCTGCAAAAAAGAGAAATGAGGTTTGTCAATGAGATTGAAGAATAGAACACACATCAGTATTGAGACTTGAGGTAAATGTTGTGCTGAAAATTCAGCAGATTGACTGTGAAAATTACATAATCAAGCGAAATATAAGAAATTCAACAACTCAATAAGCTTGGAAAAAGGAAATAGGTGACAAACCAAATATAATTTTCACATAAAACATTGACATATCTCATAACTTAGACAAACACCTGTGCAAACTTAACATCTGCATCACTATGATCATTTTCTCTCCCCGCAGCATCACCAACATAAAATGATCTACAAGATGCGAAGGAAAGGAGCAGTTGAAGAAGATCCTAGATTCAAATCTTAACCAGGAAAAAAAAGTATCTAGGAAAGATGAATAAAGATAGGATGAACATCCTATCAAAATAGATAATACACTGAATAGGGAAGCCCTTAGGTAATGTTGCTATGTAAAGAATCTAGTAAAATAACACTAAAGCAAGAGAAGTAAGAGGAGAATAACTGATCCATGTTGACCAATATGCCAGAGTTGAAATATTTCTCCATAATTTGCCACATCCCGGGTTTGGGCTTGCGGAAGGGATCTTTAGCATTACCCAATCCACATGCAACAAAAACCTGCATCAAGAAATTCAGAATTCCAGTCACTAAAAAGTGACTCAATCCATATCAATTGCAATAAAGAGAATAATTTTGTTCAATACTTAAGACTCGATAGAGATTATTCAAAAAAGAAATTGAAGAAAAAATATATTGAGCTATAATATTTCTAGCTATATTTTAGTGCAAATGAATCCATTCATGTAGATGAAGAAACATTCTTTTATCTGGCCATAGAATTGGAAAAACCACTGTTTCAGATCAATTAAAACACTGGAACTCTTAAATGGTACACCAGCAACAGATTTTCAAGTACAAGAATACTAAACAACCAATCATCTGTTTGTTTTGTAACTTACTTTGAATTACAATTGGAAGGTACAGTGAGCAATAAAATTAATGCATTGGAATTCAGTCAAACGTTCAACACCAGAGTACCTTAAATTTGGGGATTGTTTTGGATAATTCAAGGAAGCCTAGTTCAGCAATTAAAAATGGGCGAACTATGACACTGACTTGATAGTACTTCTAAATTTGGAAATTTAATCATCATAAAACAAATTAAAGTTTAGAGATATATCATATGCCTCTGAAAACTCTGAAAAAGAAAAATTAAACATTCGAATTTTAAACAGTACAGGCCAAACACCAATTTCTAACCACAAGATCCTGCCTGCAAGGACAAAACTCAATTTTCTTTTCCTTTTAACAAAACTAGATGACAGAGTGCTCAAGGGTATAAATTTGTGGCATTCCTTGTACAACATGCAAGTATCATCTAAACACCTGGTTTAACAACCTGCATAGGGACCTTCACATGCTTGATGAAATTGTTGAGACGTCCAAGTTTTGAGTACACAGCTGTCTGTCTTTTGTTCTTCCAGCGTTCAATGTTGGATTCATTGGTGAAAATTACCTAATCATTATACATGCAAAACTTTTACAGCCCACAATCAACAAAACTGATCAGAAAATGTAATTATAGTAGCTCCATAATAATTACTATAAGCGGGGGTGTTGTGGGGCAAGAAAAGAAAACATACCAACTTGTATCCATCATTATACAAGCTCTGCAGCTTGTCTGGGACTGAAGGATACATAAGGGACCAAGCATCTGCTCCTACTCTGGAATCAAAGATGTATATGTAGGTTATCAGTCCCTTCAAATGATGCACTTGCTAAATATACTTATATGAGCTAAGTCAATAGTTCCATAGCACATGAAACTTTTTCCCAGCATAACTATAAAATCGCACATCCAACAAGTTAAGATGTCTGTGTTTCAAATTTATAAGTTTCTAAACTCGCATATCCAAACACATATTTTGTGGGTCTGGTTAGGTCTGCGAGACTGAAAGAGAGTAAAATCTTCGGCAGAACAATAAACCTATTAATTAGTTTGGAGCTGTCTGAGTAAATCATGAAATAACCACGTATCAATTTAGTGATACATCCAAGTGCAGACTATTACAGGAGAACAACCATTGATCACTTTTGTCTATAAGAAACATATGTCAGAAAAATACACATATGAGATTTTCAATATACATTTATTGACAATAAACACTTAAAAAGGAAGACGTGATAATACCTTTTCACATTAGTTTTTGCTAGACATCCATCAAAATCAAATGCAGCAATTTTCTCTGAATCTTGTAGACCCTCATCCTAGAAACATCAAAGTGCATAAGAACAAGTGATCAACAGCAGTGCTGCATTACAGTGAAAAGTTACATGTGAAGTCCTCCAGACCAACAACAGTGTATCAATGCAATTCAATATGAGACAGGAGCATACAGAATACATGTGCGAACATGTATTCATGGTGCCAGTGTAAGAAAGCATCTATGCAACTAGAAACAATAAAATGGTAGATTTACAATAACCCACACAGAAGAAACAATAAATGCAATATTATCTGCTTAGTGACAATAAATCCTTGAAAATATTTTATCACTATCAAATCCTTACCAGCAAACAATGAAAATATTTCTGTAACATCATAGTCCATATCCAATATAAGAAAAGACAGTCATCAGTACCAGCCATTGGTAGGACCAGAATCTCACCCGTTCAAGAAATATGATTGTCTGGAAGGCCTTCCAATTTGGTAATAAGGTAGCATCCTAAATGGCAGGAGAAAAAAGACGTAAATACATTTGTGTCAGTGGGCAAAGGGAAAAAAAAAAAAAAAAAATTAAATCAGCAAGAGGAAGGGCAAGAGCAGGTTTCTGAGGCACTCTTGAGTCAGAAAAATATATTTATGTTATATTTAGAATTATCATACCTTATACTTCCCCTTGATGTCAGAAACCGAAAATGCGATCTCCAGATTAGCCTCCTCACCGGGGGTTGATGCCTTGGCGCAATCATATCAAAAGAAAATAAATGTCAAGAACCAGAGGACAAGAAGCCTATAACTTTTTTCCATTAAAAGCAATGCGTTAATAACCGAAAATATGATAATGTGGCACCTCCCCCACAAGAGGAGAGAGCATCAGACTACCTTTCTTCTCTTTGAATTCCTTTCCTCCTGTTCAACCTCTCCTTCATCTGTTTTCTGAACCTAATCATGCAGATTTAACATGAAACAGAAAAATAACAGTCACGATAACAATGCAATAAAAATCAGACAACTAAAGCCAAGGGTCTTTACATAAGCTCCTTTGAATTTCTTTTCCCATGAACTGCTTATGTAGATGCACATGAAAATTACAGCAATATAACCGGATACCAACAAACAAAACTATTATAGTGAGAAGAAAGAGACATTAAAACCTAATTGCTTATGTTGATATCTATATTATTTTTCTAAGTATACTAATGAAGATTATTGACTTTTGCTTAATGACAGAAAAATGATAAAAGACCACTGTTAGAATCAGCTCCTACCTCCTCCGTAGACTTCTTGCATTTGGCCACCAATTTCTTCAAAGTTTCCTGATCACTAGTCTGATTATATAAATAGAAAAAAAGCAATCAATTCCTTAAGCTGTGCATATACCAAACCCAAAACTTCTGTTTGGTTTTAGAGAACAATAAGGCAACAAAAAGACCAAACTAAGAAAATAAATAGATAATCAATTACAGAATTTCGCTTTCTCCACACTTGGCCCATGAAAAAATAGAAAAAAAAGAAATTAACTATTGAGGCAATCAACTCTCTCTCTCTCTCTCTCTCTATATATATATATATATATTGCCACCAAACAAAATCCTGAACCCTAGTTTCCGGTTCATTAATTCAAATCAATAGAGTATCTCTAATGACATTTGCATAAACAAATAAAAAATGCTGAAATTGTGCAAAAAAACGATTCAAGCATGCTCATTATTGATAAATAGATAGATATAAATAGATAATCAAGTGCAGAATTTCACTTTCTCCACACTTGCCCGCATGAAAAAATAGAAAAAAAAGAAATTAACTATTGATGCAATCAACTCTATATATATATATATATATATATATATATATATATTGCCACCAAACAAAATCCTGAACCCTAGTTTCCGGTTCATGCATTCAAATCAATAGAGTATCTCTAATGACATTTGCATAAACAAATAAAAAAGGCTGAAATTGTGCAAAAAAAAGATTCAAGCATGCTCATTATCTCCACAAAACCCTAAATCCTAAATAGTCTAAAATTTGAGAAGAAAAAGAAAACCTGAAGCGACGAGAATCCTTGGATTGATTCCGCAGACTCAATGGGCTCCGAAATGATCGGGAAGCAGTCGATGTGGTGCCATTTGGTCAAGTCAAAGCCTCGCGAATCTCTGGTGACCGAACCCAATCTCAAAGCCTTAGCTGCAATCGACTTGGAGCACTTCTTGCATGACGACCGGCTCGATTTTGCGTACTCGACCACGATTTTGGCTGGCATCTGCGTTGGTAGTGGCGGTGGTGGGAGCGCTTGGTCTTTTTGGGAGCAAAAACAGTTAAAGTGTTTCTGTGTTTTCTGGAAATTGAAATGAGCAAAGAAGTGTCGGGGAATGACAGGGTTACGAAGGGGCGCACGGAAAGGAGAGAAGATTAGCATAAAGAGAAAAGATTAGGGAGATTTTGGCGTACCTTCGGCGGAGATACAAGAGAAACTGTCAGTTACTCTTTCCCGCCATATCTTCGGGCGGGGAGAAAACCGCACAATCTATACGGATCCAACCGGAATCACAGCCTTTTCTAATTAGTTTTAAATTTCATTTTATATTATCTTAAATTAAATATTAAAAAAATAATTATATTTCAAACAAATATTTCGCTCTCCTTATTTCATTTATTTTCTTAAAAAAATTAGATTTTCACAAAAAAGAAAAATATATATCAGGCTCTTCATTTTCTTCACCAAAATTTTATTTGGGTTTGACAGAGGATTTGGCTTTGCTAATGAATCCTTCCGATCGGCAAAGACCGAGAGAAGAGGTTTTTCGCCTCCACTCCCTTTGGCACCAAGGCCGACCCAGAAAACCTAACCCGATACCCAAACCGGAAAACCCATCAATAGCAACACTTCAGACACCCGCCAACACTACGTCCTTCAAGAAACAAAATTCCACCACCAAGAAGAAGAAGAAGAAGAAATGCTGGAAACAAAGAGCCGCGAATAACTCATCCGAGTCGGAACCTGTTCGTGATTCGGGTCCTGAATGGCCTGTCATCCGGACACCGTCAACTGCAGCCAGTGCTGGCTGGCCAGAGGTGAAACTCCAGACCCCAGTTGGACGGGTTTCGGCGAAAGAGCAGGCCAGTTTGTTGGCAATGCAAGTTCAGAACAAGGGGCTTCAGTCCTGCCGCGAGTTTTTCTCCGAAAGGGTTGAAGAAGAAAGTGATGAAGATGGAGAAGACGAGGAACTTGGCGAGGTAGATTATCTAACGGAGAACGATAGGCTTGTGGACGATGAAGTGTACAGATTCTTGCTGCAGATGTTTATAAACGATGATAGGTTGAGATGTTACTATGAGAAGAATTATGAAAGTGGTGAGTTTTGTTGCTTGGTTTGTGTTGGAACTGGCGAGAAAGTTAACAAGAGGTATAAAGATTGCGTTGGACTTGTTCAACATTCAATAGCAATATCAAAAACGAAGAGAACGAGAGCTCATAGGGCTTTTGGGCAGGTTGTTTGTAAGGTTCTTGGATGGGATGTTGATAGGTTGCCGGTGATCGTGTTGAAGGGTGAACCTCTTGGAAAATCGTTGCCAATCTCCGGCGGCTTCCAGGTATGTGTTTGTAAGGTAGGTACTTGAGAGAATTGTGTATAATTTGGTTGAATTTTCTTGAAAGATCAATTTTTTGTTTGTCCTTCATAGTTATGATGATTTTGAAGCTGATGAATTGTAAGGTGAGGCAGCATATAAAAATGATGAAGATAATGAGGTGCATAAGACTGTTGTTCAGGATAATGAGGGCTCTAAGAGTGGATATAATTGTAAAGTAATTGAGAAAAGAGGTTGTAGATGTTAATCAGGAATTTATTCAGAATGATGGTAAATTGATGATATACGAGGTTAGTTAGTGGTGTGTATTATTTTAGCTGGTATTTGTTGTATGGTACTATGTGGAAACATAGAAAGGTCTGGGTATATGATTCAGTGTTGGTAATTGTATTTGATTGCTGTTGATTGCAGAAGTTTGATATTTGAATGAAATGCATTAGTTGTATCCCATTGGCCATATTGGTATGAACCTACAGAAGTGTTTTTCTTTTTTTTAAAGGCAGATGATGTCCATAATTGTCTTGAAGATCCAAATAGCAAGCATATGAGTCCAGAAGTTAAAGATATGGCAGTTGAGTGTCAGGTGAGCATGGTTTTCTATATTTTCACCTGTAACTGCTATCAGTTAGTTTTTCTTTTCTTTTATTTATTTAATTTTTTGGTTGGCTGTTTCATTACAAATTGATGACAATGGAGAATTTTCTTACAATAAAGAACCTTGTTTAAAATTCAGACGCCAAATTGGGCAGTACAAATACAGAAATGTAACAGATGGTTGGGCTAGAAATTTGCTTGCCATTATTTTCAAAGATGCAAACCTTCTTCCAAATTGAAAGAGCCCTTCACTAGTGGTTTACAAGCACCCTAATCTTTATCCTCATCACATGCCCTCAAAAATGCTCCAAAAGCCAAGCTTTTATTTTTAGCTTATAAAAGCAAGTACATAATGCAGGGATCTGGCCAATCATTTGTTGCAACTGGATGGTCATCAATAAAGCCTGTTAATAAGAACTCTTTGATAGTTTCCGGATGGCCCACCTGGAAGCCCCTGAGACCTTTGGTTATAAGCTTAGCTTCTGCTCAAGAACAAACACGTTAGGGGCAGTCCAGTTTCAGCAGAAGGTCTTGGAAGCATGCCGTCAATTCTTTGAGAAGAGTACAAGTTCTTCCAGTGATGAAAGTAGTGATGAAGATGAGGATGATTTAATGGATGAGAATGGACCTGAGGACAGTGAAGAGTTCAAGTTCTTTCTAAAGTTATTCACGGAGAATAATGAGCTCAGAAGTTATTATGAGAAGAATTATGAAGGTGGGAAGTTTTATTGTTTGGTTTGTGGTGGGATAGGGAAGAAGATCTGGAAGAGATTTAAGGACTGTCTTGGGCTTCTACAGCATTCCACCACAATATTGAACACAAAAAAGAAGACAGCTCATAGGGCTTTTGGCCAGGTTATTTGTATGGTTCTTGGTTGGGATATTGACCGGCTCCCAACAATTGTGTTAAAGGGTGAACCTCTTGGTCACTGCTTGGCAAAGTTGGGTGTTTCACAGGTATTTAATTAATCATGCATGTGACATCATTTGCTAGTAGTTTGTGAAGCCTATAAATGGCTTAATTGAAATGTTGTAGGTTGAGGCTGACAGAAATGCTGATGGTAATAAAGATGATTTGAGCGCTCCCATCAACAATGCAGGTTGTGTATCAGCTCGAAAACAGAATTCCGATTTTCGCCCAAATAAACGCGCATCGATTGCTAGTGAGGTTTGCAATATCTTGTAGTTGAACAGTTTTCACTTTTTAGTGCTTTGTGATTTGTGTTTCCTTTTTTCTCCTAATTGTTATTTATTGCAGGGTTCTCCTAATGAATATGATGCCACTAAGCATGGGAATAATGGACATGATGGGAATTTGTATGTGGAAGGGTGTAAAGAGGTAGAAACAGATACCTGGGTGAGATGATTCTGTTTAAGGACATTAAAATTTTTCTTTAGCATGTTTTCCTTTCTACATATGTTATTACTATCCATAATGCATATTTTAAACCGTTATTTTGCCATTTCCATTTTTTCTTGCCTTTTTTATGCTAATGTTCTATATTTTTTAACCATGAAAATAAGTTCGGACATGATTTGGTATTTACGCATTCTGGCTTGACAATTTTTGTAATTGTACTCTCAATAGAATTGAATGCTGACTTCTCTGAAGGAAGAAGGTGGGGATTGAACCAAATAAAATCAGCTGGTAGAATACAAAATATATGTGCCAATTGGAAATAAGAATATTTTGACAAGGAAATTGCATGATCATATCTTGATAAGGATAGGAAGATGCATACATAATTGCTTTCAGTTTTGAGGTTCTGCATAGCTCATCTTGTGGAATGAGTACCTGAATAAGTCATTATGGCAGCTGTTTACGTTAGATGTTTTCAGGAAGCCCAGGAAAAAGATGTCATTGCAAATTAATTGACAATTTTTACTCAGACTTGTACCTTCTTTTCTTTGAAAGAAAATGAAACATAGTAGGGTACTTGGAACAATCTTTGTAGACAGTTCATTTTCATTGTTTTGTTAGCAAGAGCTTTTGTAAGGAAATTGTCGTCTTCTGTGTTTTGTGTTAGCAAGAGCTGCAACTTCCTGCCATTGTAGAGAATTTGGAGCAATCTTTTGTTTTTCTAGTTAATCAGATGATGTTGGTGAATATTTGATGAAAATCTTAGTTCTGATGTAAATTTGTATTGGCTAGTGCTATCATGTAATGGTTAGAATGCTCCAAGTATTTTTTTTTTTTTTCTAACAATCTCAAATTAATTAATAATATAATTTTGTTTATTATAATATTAGAATCTTAATTTTAAAAAAATCCTTTTAAAATATACTAATTTCTAGAAAGTTTGAAATTTGGCAGCAGATTATTAAGATGAAACAATTTTTTCACACCATCTTCATTCTTGTTTGATGAATGATCAAATTTTAACTATTTTACGGAATATTTTTATTTTTTATTAAAATATTAATATTTACTAATAAAATATGTGTTTTATATATAAAAAGTGCGAGTTAGAAAAATGGGAAGGGTAAAAAAGGGAATGCGGTAAAAATAGGAGATTAGGGTATTAAGGAGAATATTGCCACGTGAGTGTAGACAGGTCGGAACGTCTATAAAGGCGAGTTCAGGCATCTTTCTTCAATCGCAAAACTTCACAAAAATCAATCAATTTATTGAGGGCCAAACCAAAAAAGAAAGATATTTGAGAATGGCAGGAATTGGACCGATCTCGCAGGATTGGGAGCCGGTTGTTATCAGGAAGAAAGCTCCCAACGCTGCCACCAAGAAAGATGAGAAGGTCGTCAACGCCGCTCGACGCGCCGGTGCCGACATCGAAACCGTCAAAAAATGTAATCTTTAGTACCTTTTTTCGCTATTCATCATCAGAATCTGACCTTTCTCTCTTCAAATTGTTAGTTCTTTTTTTAATTTAAAAAAAAAACCCTGATATGTGCATTCTTCGAGTTTCGCGTGAAAATGATTATTTTTTATTTTTCATCTTTTTCATTTTCTGGATGATATTTGCTATGTAGTTTGTTGCAGACGATGATATGTAATTTCTGTTTTTGGGTACTAAGTATTTTTAATTATGAACTTATGAATTTCATGTAATTTTTTTTAGGGTTTTATGTGATTTTAATCAAAAAGAAGAAGATAGTCAATGATGATATTTATTTATGATTTAGTGCTTTATAGAAATCTGGTAGGATTAAAATTCTTCGAGGGTATGATGGTATTTGCATTTCTTCGGGTCTCATTTTATTTGTTGTATATAATCTTCAGGTTTCATTTGTTTTCTTGTTGTATATGATATTTTTGAAATATCCATAAAATCAATTTAGATTGTTATGAACTGTGTGGCATGCGTATCTACCATTTTTTAGTATTTGTCGTCTATCATTGAGTAGAGAGTTAAAATCTAATGGGACAGATATCAATTTCCTGGATCATTATGACATTGAATAATGTTAACAGAAAGCGTGTGCAGATCTCAAGACACTCTAGTGGTTGTTATATAAGATATTTGTCTATGGTAAGAATTGCATTTGCGTGTATATGCATCGAAGATTCATGGATTGGACTGTTAGTGATCTTCCAATTTTTGTCATCAAAGAATGCGGAAAACATGTTTTGTTTAATTGCTTATCCTTCATTTTCTCCCACAGCAAATGCTGGCACAAACAAGTCTGCCTCAAGCAGCACTTCTCTTAACACAAGGAAGCTTGATGAAGATACAGAGAATCTTGCTCGTGAGTAATATCTTCCATTTTCATTTTTGAACTAGCATATATCAAATATAATTGGTAAATTTTTTTCTGTTATATGTTTCTTGAATGGTTATGAGTATGTAATGACATCAGGTTTTCAGTTTTATGTTAGAATTCCAATGATTGGACACTATATTTGATGTTGCATATGATAAAGTTCGCTGAGTAGGTGATTGTGTAGTATTTTCTTCCTCTTTAGTTTACTAGTAATATACAATCTAATATGATAAATCTGAATATGGGTAAGCAATTGATTATTGGATTTTTAGAAGATTATGTACAAGAAATAGAATGAGTACATGCTTCTATATAGGTCAGTTATATCAATGCTTCACTGTGCAATAATTAGTTTGATAAGCTCTTGTTGTGTATTTTAATGTGCATGCATGATCTGTTTGGTTGCTCTGCCATCTCAGTTTTGAAATCTCATTTATGATCAATCTTAACCACCATGTGTTTCTTACCTCATTGTAACTTTATCCTTAATTTTGTCCACAATGGAACACCAATAATTCTTCTTGTGTAAATGAATGATTACACAAGAATTCTGTCAAACTTGCCTCCCATTGATATAGAAGTTAGTTGTTTCAAACTGTGACTTCATTTGCTGTATTTTTTTCCCCCCTCTTTGCTGTGTTTGATTTGTTTTAGATGATTTATAACATCTCCCAACAAGAGGACAAAAGCTACTAAGGTTTTCATTTGTGTTGATCTATATTAAATAGATGGAAGAGTACCAACTGAACTCAAGAAAGCCATTATGCAGGCACGAACTGATAAAAAACTTACCCAGGCTCAACTTGCTCAGGTTTCTTTCTTTTTTCACACGTCTAAGTTGAAATCTTACTCTTCTGTACCAAACTTCCTTTGTAATTCAGGCTTGACTGAATCTTCTATCTTCTGTGCAGCTGATCAATGAGAAGCCCCAGATAATACAGGAATATGAATCAGGAAAAGCCATTCCAAATCAGCAGATACTTGGCAAGCTGGAGAGGGCTCTCGGCGTGAAGCTGCGAGGAAAGAAGTGAGAAGAAACAAATAAATGCAGCTACTAGAACTTTTAATGTCATGTTCTGTTGTGAGTCTTATAAATTGGTGGTGTATATGAACGTTTTCTACCGTTATGGCTCGCTTATGAGAAGTGTAACGACAGTTTGACTTGTGTGGTGACTATGAATCTATGGAGTCTGTTGTTTGATTTTTCACACGTGCAAAAGTTTACAGCATTTTAACTGCAGATTGCATTTTTCTTTTGTGGGATGTGTCTTCGGTATCACGATCCAGATTTATATATAGATTGGCTGTGCTTTGAACAATTTGATAAAAACCTGGAACGACTGGCATTCCCGTCTAATCACCCTGCCAATCCCGGGCCTACCAAACATGTATATGTTCTTACTTCGATAGTCCTTTTTGGCCATTAAGGTTATCGGGGAACAACAGATATGGGCAGTCTTTTCTTTCTAGATCTATTTCTCGCACAGAAACTCGCGCCATTAAATTATCTGACAAAGATTCTTCCACAAATATACTTGATATTGTGTGTAAATATATATATATATATATATGTATTGTTGAGTTCTGTCTGTAGGCAGCGGTCATTTTTAATTGACGGAATTAGACTAGATGGGCAGAACTAATGGTGACGTTCATGAGGCGATGACAAAGAGCTTCATACTTTGAGTAGATAGATATTTGCAGAAAATAATAAATAAATTAATTAATATAGACAAGTTTACCTTTATTTCTAATATTGCGTAGGCCTTGTTCGACCAAGAATACCCAGTAGTGTTGAATTTGTCCGGTCCAATGTATAAAATTTTGTGGAATTAGTGCAAGTTTTTTCTTTTTTTTTTTTTTAAATATATAGAATTGGTGCAAGCTTGATACGATGGTATTATTGGTACGGAACTTCTCTGCCTGCATTATTTGGTAAAACGCATTAATCAGCTTCCTATAGCACCTACTCCACTCAGATTTCATTATTATTTACTGGCATTTCACCCTAGCAATACATAACCATAGAAACAATTGGGAATGTTTTCAATCTGATGTAAACATCTTAACCACTCTAGGGTCAACATTCACATAATCAAATTTGATTCAACATTATGTTCATTGCTAATTTTCTGTCACGGTCTTCTATGCAAAAATTAAATGAATATAAATAAATAAGAGAATAAAAACTCGCATAAGTTTTGGCCATGAAGATTTTTTAGCAACCATTAACCAATATTAATTTCAACAAAAGTTATATTCATACAACAGCAACATTTACATTATGCTTCCTGAGAAAACTGTTTCCAATCTAAAGTAACAACAATAATTATATTAAACATCCACTCGAACTTATAACTATATATAACATAGCAAAATGTATTTTACTCACAAGCCAACTTTGTGCCAAAGCTTGTAAGGCATATGGCAAATGCCTGGAAAGCTGACAACGGCTGCCTATAATCCATAGTAAATGTATCATCCCCTACCTTACCGAACTGGAGGAGAACCGTTTCCTCATCCCCTTTCCCTCCTGGTTGGCTTTGGTCCACTGTTGCAACCAGCTGAAAATTCTTCACTGATGCTACTGTTACACGACCATGGAAATTCAAGCACCAGCACTGCAAATGCTCATGCCACCTAGGCGATTTGTTCTTCAAAATTGTGTATGCAGAGGCCCCAGTGTCTGATCTTTTCATCTTGGCATCTTCCAGATGTTTGTCATCAGCAGTTTCTCCTGATGATGGGCACTTCAGCATGCAAATCATCCTCCTTGGACCTCTCGATTTTAGGAGGTTAAACTTGTATGCCACCTGTCCGACCTCAAAGTTGCCTGCTGGAACTTGAGGGCTTATTTGCTTGCTTGCGAATCGCCGACTACCTCTGCTGCTAGAAGGTTTTGCACCACTGTGAGGTGGCTGACTGTCAAAGATCGTAAAGTTCGTCCCCAGGAAATCGGAGCTGCAAAGTTTCAGGTTAAGCAAGTACATAATTCAAAATAAGAAAGAAAAAGAATCTTGTATTCTTGTCATATTATAAACCCAGAAGGCAAATTTGGAATAGATAACACCACCAAGACCGAATTTGTTTTCAAAAGCTGTATGCCTAACCGAAAGTTTTAAGGGAAAAAAAAAAACCTTTTATCCCTCTAGTAATAAAACAAGCTGTGCATGTATAATAAAAACTAATGGAACAGATTTTCAAACTCCTGGCCAAAAACTCTGCAGATAAAGCAACATACTAAAAATGACTCAGCTAATTTCTTTAAATATAAATACCACACCTTAATTTTCCAACATATGCATTACTTCCTTGGGATAAATCATCAGCATCAAGAGTTATAATATACTCAGTGTGAGCACCACGCCTACATCTTCGTGCTGCTAAAAGAAACTTCCCCTTGTCGGTGAATGCTGAACAGGAAAAGATAATTAAAAATTGAATGTCAATTCTATAATCATTGAGATTGCGTATTATAGTAGGCAACTAAGAACAGGAAAAAGATAAAGAATAAAAAATTAAATGTGCAACGCATAATCTAATGAATTGATGGAAAATTAACAACAAAACATTCAGCCTGAAGCTCAGTGAAAAATGAAGTAAATTTAGAACATATCTTCTCCAAATTTGTAACTAGTCAAGACTAGGAAGGTGCAACTGAGTCCCATAAATATTCATATTAGCATTTGTCCCAACAAAATTTAGTTTTTTAGTTCAGATGGTTAAAATCAAGTTCTAATTGACAACAGTAAAATAACTTCAGGGTTCCTTCTCTCTCTGGTAAGTCCTTCCAGTTTCTTCTTAACTTGCTAATCCTCTATACCTCCTACACTAGGCGCATTCAAAGATAAGTAAATTGGTATCTATCCCATATTTATTAGTAATAAGAAGAAAGTCATCCCAGTCTCTCATAAAACTTCAAAGAGTGTCATAACCCTAATGTTAAGCATGGCATGACAAAAATTTATGTTGCACAAGCTACAAGTGATGCACCACACCATGGTATAAGGTATGTGCACCAAGGCTTGCAACCAGCACTGCATGGATATTTCAATGGATGACGTACCATGTCAGACCTGCTATTTAATATACATGACTTTTGACTAGCTACAAACAGGGAATTTGAGATTTAGGATAACTAAATGGCTTGCATCTAAACCATAAAATGGATAGTTTGAATTTGTCAGGTTGAACAACACATCAATCATCAATCTATCACATTATGGCTCTGAATCTAAAATTGTTTTCAGAGATGAAAAATAGTACACACACACACACACACACATATATAGACATGTATATACATACATACATATATACATATATATACATACATATATATATATATAAAGACATTTAATGGAGCAATCTGCCTTCTAACCAATATGGAATTTGTCAAGTTAAGACCAAGTCAAGTTGACTCAAATGTCATGTTCCTACCTGAACTAAAAAGTCAATCTACAGCTTTGACAAAGTGCAATAGTTCCTTTCACATTTAGTACTAGTGTAATACATGTCACAGTTATGTCTCCAGTCAAATAAATGTTACTACTGAAAGTATGGCAGAAAGTCTAAAACAAAATAGCAATTCTTTTATTTCCATGTTCATTAGCAAGTCAATTTCAATAACAACTTACATGGGGTAAGAGCAAGATAAAGGTAAAATGTTGAGGTCTTCTTATTCCGCTTAATAAGACACTGATGAGGTAACTCGCGCGGACCCGGCTGCATCAAGAACAGAAGAAACAAGAACATCAATCCCGGAACTACAACAATTTAATTAACCAACACCAAATCCAGCAGCCAAAAGTCACAATTAACCAAAAGTACAATGGCCACCAAATGCAAATCAAAAGAAAAAAATGACAATTCTTTGGAAATCACTTCATTAAATAAATAAAAATATATATATATCATAAAGCTGTTAATTTTCATATAATTAGGACAAAGAGATAGATATCAACATTTACTGGAAAGTCAAATTAAATTAAAAACATCAGAAAAAAAAACCTTAAGCACGTTCAGTTTTCCTACACCAGATTACAAATAAAAGAAGCCACTAAATTTTCTTTAAAACACATAAAATGAACATGCCCAAATCAATTTTGCTGTAATCGCTTTCCTTCATGACATTATCTCAAACCCCGTAACCGAACTCGCTTCAAAAATCTCAAATATCAATTCCAGATTAATTTAATATTCCAACAAACAACCATTAAGGCAGAAACCCATGTTAAGATAAAAAATTACAGATATGTAAAATCTTATAAAATCCAATCAGCAGGTAACTAAAAAAAATCAACAAAATAACCCAAATTAGGCCGCTAAAACACATAAATGCGCAACAATACACAAAACACAGAACGTCAATCAAACCCTAATTAACAAGATCCACGCAAATTCATCAATCATTTCAGAAAACAACAGAAAAAATGAAAACCCCGAATAAAAAATCCATAATTAACAAAATGACCTGTTTAAGGCAAGAAGGAAAAGTGATTTTGCCGTTGAGAAGGGGAGTCTTAACGATGTCTTTTGTAATTTCCCTCCATCTCTTACAAACGCAAGCAAGAGCGACGACGTTTCGGCGCTGAGGCCACCGATCCTCGCTGGTCTCCACACGCTTTATGATCTCCCCAAGTAACTCAGGTAGCATCCCGGCCCATGAACCGGAGTCGGACTCCGTCGACGACAAGACAGAGTCGCCGTCGAGTCCGGTCTCTTTCGAAGATTTCTGTGCCTCTCTAAACGATCTCGAGATCCTTCGTGAGAGGCACGATTTTCTCAGAGACATTTGGTCTCTTTTTTTTTTTTTTGCTCTCTCTTTATTTTTCTTCTTCTTAGAGAAGGAGATGCAAAGAGAGAAAAGAGATTTGCTTTCTTTTTGTTTCGTTAGCGAGGGAGAGAAAACGAAAATGTATGTAACTGGCGGAGGGTAGAACGACAGCTTGGTAGAGCGGGAGATTGTGACAGCCGAATGATGTGTCCCACGTTAAAACGTGTCAGATAAGGATAGGTCCAAAAATGGATTTTCAAATAATTATTTAATTTTATTTTAGCTTTTTAAAAAAAAAAATTAATTGTTGAAAATTTGTTTGAAAGGTCAACCTTCCTTTCAGGGACGGGTATGTTGAAAAGATATAATTTTTAGTATCACGAAAATTGGTTATAATTTGTTAAATTGAATTTAAAATTCATTATTTTATTATTTTCTTTTATACTTCTACTTTGATTAAATAAATGGTGCATCTAAATATCTAATACAGAAAAAAATATTTTTTTAATAGCAGCATGCTTATCATTTGAACCACGACTAGTTCAACATCATAATAATGATGTACAATATTTTATCAATTAATCTTAATTAAAATAATCATATTAAATACATCTACAAATTTTAAAGAAAGTTAAGAGAGGGATTAATTAAGTATTAATAAGTAGAAAATAGAGAAGATACAAGGCAGCACGTCAGAGAGCAAGTGGCTACCATCTGGTGAGACAAATTTTGGATGCTTGCAAGAAGGATCACTGATATCAATTTTTAATTATTTTTAACATAATTAATAAATTACCAAATAAGTTGATTTGACATTGAAATGTTATAATTTTTTTTAATTTAGAAATTTGGTAAAATAAAATCATTTGTTACAAATTAATGATGGAAAAATTATACATTAAAGGAAATAGCTGGCTGCAAGGAAAAAGTCATGTTATCATCGTAGAAACAAAAATGAGTTGGTGCCAGACAACATAGTATGCTTTTAACCTTCCCAATATTAACGTTTATTAGGTATTTACACTGTATTTGAGTTTTTCTTTTGTTATAATATTTAAAGTTATACGATAATATACATGTTTATTTTGTAACAAAATTCGACGAATTTTGTTATCAAAAAATTGACGCTTTTAGAAAATAAAGTTAATTATGTCTCTTTTATTTTGTAGTTGGTTTTATATAGATGCATTTTTGGTTTTATAAATTACTTTTGTTTTTTTTTTAAATATTATTTATTAATTTTTAAAAATGTCACCGGGGTTGCTTAGTCGTAAAGCTTTTTTCTTGGATTTGTAATGCATGTGGGCTCCTGTGGCCCGTTGATGTGGGCCCTCCGTTTGAAACTTCAGGAAGATCAAGGGTCCATCGAGGATAATGCTTATCATGTATAATGTCGACTAATTTGCAACCACATACTAATACCAGGGCTGATATTTTAAATTAAAAACATTCCAAACTTATGCAAATCCGGCCCTATAATAATGAATTTATTAAAATATCATATTGAAAATTTATCATCAAGAATTTGTAAAAATTTGTACCTAATTTAGAGAAAAACAACTTGTTAAAAAAATCATAAAAAAAAAAAAACTAGTTACCAGTAGGTTATTTGACTAAAATTCACCATCTCTCCCAGCCAAGTGATTAGTTAAGATAATTCAACCTTTTCCATTTACCGACCTTTCGTAAAAATATATTTCCTGCAAATCATCCAGATATATGAAAATAAATATTTATTGAGAATAGAGAAAATTTAGAATTGACTGCCATGTTTCATCATATTTGTCCACGTAGTGAGCACGCGCCTGTCACTCGCTTGCCAGCCAGTTTTCCATTTTTTTTTTTTTTAAATTTTTTCGCGCAACAAAAATGTCAGCACAACAGAGAAAACCCCAAACCCAGCAGGGCAGAGCTTGATAAAACCACTTCTCTTTCCTCTCTCTCACACTCAGAATCCAAACGCACAAAACCTCAACCATAAGTAACTTCAACCTAAATGACGAGTTTCAAAAGATTCTATGACACCTGGTTCGACCATCTCAACCAACTGGTCCACCAACTCTCCACGGCACCCAGCCCTCCCACCACGCTGGACCAGCACCAGGACCTTGAACTCTTAGTTACAAAGACTATGACCCACTACGCTGAGTACTACCGGGTCAAGTCCGCCACCACTGAACGCGATGTTTTCAACGTGTTTGCTGCGCCGTGGGCCTCCTCCCTCGAGCGCTCTCTACATTGGATTGCCGGGTGGCGGCCGACGACGGTGTTTCATTTGATTTACACTGAATCCAGCATACTTTTTGAGTCTCATATTGTCGATATTCTTCGAGGACTCAGAACTGGTGATCTTGGTGATCTCTCTCCCGGCCAATTCAGGTGAGTCAGCTTTCAATTTCTTTTCTTTTCTTTTCTTTTCTTTTCTTTTTTTTTTAATAACATGCAAAACAGAATAATGTTTCAAATAAATAATTATGATTTGCTATTTTTTCTGGATTTTATAGAAATGTTAATAATGCGTTTGCTGCAAAATTTCTTCTTCTTTTCAATGTGAAAAAAAAAAAGCATAGGAAATTACAAAATTTATAAAATGAATTAATACATGTCTGCGTGTTAGGAAATCTTGAATTTGTGAAGTTCCGAAGCATTGTTTTTGACAACTATCTATAGAAAATTTAATATTTTAGCATTATGATTTTAAACTTCAAGTTTACGATTGTTTAAAACAACAGAGGAGTGAGCGAGTTACAATGTGAAACGGTGACAGAAGAGAATGCAATAACGGACGAGTTATCCGAGTGGCAAGACGCAGCAAGTGAGTTGATAGGCGAGTGCGCAAATCGGGATGAGAAAACCCGACGGCTGGTGTGCGTTGTGCAGAAGGCAGATGATTTGAGGCTACGGACGATGAGGATGGTGGTGGGATTGCTGACCACACAACAAGCTGTAGAGTTCTTGATTGCTGCCGCCGAATTGCAGATTGGGATCCGCAGATGGGGAATCGATCTGGACCGTCAACGTGGTCATGCATGAGTTTGATAGATCGACGATAAAGGCGCTTGTAGTATTACTTTCAGATAGGATATTAAATTAGTCTGCTCGTCTTACACCTTATTGCGACCGTGTGAGTGACTTCCCACTGTGAAAGTGTTTCTGTATGTCTGTCTTGTGGAATCCTCCGTCATGATAATCAAACGGTTGGGATGGCAACCTTTCTCACTAATTAATGTTCACTATTGCCATAAGCTAACTTGGATTTATCCATCTATTATCGTTCTTGGTTGAAATTTATTATTATTTTTTTTATAATAAAGTATATAAATCTTACATTGACACAAATTTTATTATTATTATTATAATTACGTGTTTGCACGAGAAGGCCTCGCAGCTGCATGTATGCCACCTATGCACAGCTTACATGTCATGGATAAGGGAAAAGCCATTTATGAAAAGGCAACAGAGGCTATTTAAAGCGTCCGAGGCTTTGGCCAATAGGAGCCCCCAACTGGTCTGCTTCCGGAATGCCTAGGAAGTTAAAAGCAAGAGTCAAAATTGGGGTTCTGCTTTTGCTTTTACTTGTATTAAGAAAGGAACGTGACCCCACTTTTTTTTTTTCCTTAAATCTTATCTTTTTTTTTTTTCAACATTCATTTCGTTGCAAATCACAGACCAAAGATTGCAACTTAGTGCAGATTTACACCAACTTCATCAAAGTATTATATAGATTTATTACAAAATAAGATTCAGATGAATCATGATCCGCACTGAAGGATAAAGAAAATATATTTTTAACACCTTAGTTTGGTGTCTTTAATGGAACAAAAATATTTTGATTTAGAGTTATTCTGAAAAATTTTTTATATCTCTTTAATTTTATTTCATAATTTTAGATGATTTTTCTAATTTTTGGTATATTAAATCTTCTTTAAATAACTTGATATGGTATAAACTCTTTTACTTGTAAAACTTTACTCTCTTAGATTTCTTTATATAAGCCTTCAAATCTCTAGATCTATAAAAAAATAATGCCACAATTATAAAAATATTCAAAAAATAATCAAATCACCATAAAATATAAATTTACATGAAAATAAATTGCTATTAAAAATGATAATTACCTTAAAATAAAAATATATATATTATAAATTTAAATTTAAATAAAAGTATGTAATTATTAAGAGAAAGAGAAAAAAAAAAAAAAGAAAATCTCATCAGACAAGGAGTAAATCTCCTCTCCGATGAGAAGCTTAGGTAAAGAGTGAGAAAGGATAAAATCCCATCGCTTAAGAATTCCCCATTTTTCCTTGTTTGTTGTTAAGAGATAAGGGATTTGTTATTGCAAATTAATATATCGATATTGATATTATGGAATAAATAATTAAATTCTACTTGCAAAGTAGTTTTCATTTTTTCCCTTTCAAGAGCGTGGGTGAAATTGGTATATTTTTATTTAACTTTTAAATTATAATAAATAAAAGAACACAATATCCCAAATGCTTTCGAACTAACATAGGATATACATTACTAATTTTGCTTGATGTTTTTTTTTTTTAGTGACTTGATTAACTAGCAATAGTGATTTGAGGTTTAAGAAAAGATAAGTAACTTTTTTTTTTTTTTTATTACAATGTATCGATATATTACCAATTAAAAGTTTGGATATGATGCACTCCAAAGATTGAATGACCGAAAAATAGAATAATTTGAACAGTAACGTTGAAAACATATGAAAGGATTAATATGAATAATTGAAGTTCAATGAATAAAGTTATGGTATTCACTAAAGTATTCGATAAATAAAAAATTTTTTGGCAAATTTTTTCACTAATAATTAATATAAAGTGATTTTGCTTATCAATTGTAATTTTAAAGTCACACTATCTCGATACCAAAAGAAATTTAAACTGAAAAATGGATTTTTTCAAATGAAATAAATTGAAAAATGAGCAATTTTGAATTGATTTCATCATCGCTTTTGAATTTACCTTTTCTTTAATACAATTTTTATATGAGAATATTTTGACATCTTTCTTGTACATTATTTCCATGGCAAGACGTGGTATCCTTGCAAGTTACAATCCCTTTAGCTTACAAGTTACAGCCACTGACTTCATATTGACCTACGCTGCTAACCATTTCTCTTCTTGCATAATTGAAAAGCTAACTGGATTGGTTAGTCTAAGAAAAGAAGATCAGAAAACATAGTTTCTCAATTTAGATTGTGAAAACACATAAAGATTGAAGGACAGGGCAATATGTGAAGACTGGCTCTTGTATAGACATCACAACATTGTTACAAGAACCAACACCGATTGCATAAACATTCAACCAATCTAACTCAGACTCATGATTCAATACTCTCTGCCATAAGAATCAACAAAATAAATTTCAGAAGATGTGATTTATGCTATGGTACAGATAAAATGGTCACTGGATCAGCTAATGAGATTCCAGTTGCAGAGTATCAATGCCTGCGGTGATGGTCAAAATTGAAGATAACGAAATACCGCTCACTCATGGCAACTGATTTTCTAATCAAATCTTACTAACACCCTCCTCCTCCCCCTCTACCTCTGCAGTCACTGCCACCACCACCATCACCAGCGCCATTGCCACCACCACCACCAACACAGCCACCATTAATTATGACATTCAAAGAAATGAAAATAAAAAACACTCACCAAAACTAGTTTCATCTTTGTGACTCTATCAACAACTAATGAATTTCTAGACCTCTCTCTCCTCCTATGGGATATATGCTACGTACTTTTGGCTGAAACTGGAAAATATAAAAATGCCATAATACTAGATGAAAATGCTCTCGTTGATATTAAGGAAGTTAACAAGAGAGCTGCCAAACACAAATATTATGATAAGGGTTAAGCCTGTATAATTGTGTGGTCTTCAGCTCTTAAAAAATATATATATATATTTTTGGCTACCTGAGTTGAATATTTCCACTTCGCATTAAATTCCAAGTATCTATGTCCCCTTCAGTTTCTGTAACTTCTTGCTTTTGCCCTCTCAATGGGTTTTTGTGCCATGCACCCACCAGACAGGAAGGGGTGACCAAATGTAGTTATCTTTAAAAACTAACCAAACCACAAAGACAAAATTTTAGTGAGCAAAGAACCCTGGTCACATCACCCACAAAGGTAATTTGTTTGCTTTGCAAGTTACTCCATGAATTTTGCCCAGTAAAAAATTTATTGGAAAGCTTCATAATACTTTCTCCTTGACAACAAATGACATTGAAAACCAGAATTTGTACAATCATCTAGATTTTCATCTTTGCTACTGCAAACTGCCAACAAATGTGTAGATAGGTACTAGCTTTCCTATCATGGGACTACCAAATGCTTAATAAGAATAGCTAAAAATTTAAGATGTTTGATTACTCGAAGAAAGTAGAGCTTGTTTTCCATTTTCAATGCCACCTGTGATAAAATAGGACCTTGACTAACTTCACAGTTTTCTTAGCGTGAATTTTCTTGTATTCATCTTGCGGTTGCTTTTCATAGTCTTATCATTTTTTTAGAGGCTGCAAATTCATTCCTTTCCATATCTCCACTATCTTCTTCTTAGTTTTACAGATATTCCTGTCTCATGTCATTAGATTTGATATTAACCAAATAGTATGTCAGATGGCACTTTTAGTTAATAGAATTTCACCATTCTAATCATCTTGTTATAAGTAGTATTTTTGCAAATGCATGTAAGCATAAATGTTTTGATGCACCTTCTATACTAAATTGGAAACTGGATTTAATATGACATAAATATCTAGAATATTGAGGGCCAAACCACTTCAAAATTCTAATTTTATTTAGACTTATTTGAATAAAAAGAGAGAAAAAGTGTTCCAATATCAAATTCTAAAACCCTAAGTCGTCTAAGACATTCATACATAACAATCACTCAAATAGACAGTTGAAATATAAAAATTGAAGAGTAAATTCATTATCATAACACTTCTGGAATCCATCGAAGTACAAATAAAAGAAAAGAAGAGCTCATTTGACTGTTTTTTGTACCGCATTGTCCGAGTCATCAGTCAACGGATTGATGTCTTGCTGTTTCTTTTGCAAAGATTTTCGCTCGAGTTCCCGCCACTTGTTGATCGCAACCGAGCAAATAACTGTATCATCAATGAGTTTTTTTTTCTTGTTTAATTAGATATTATTGTAATGAATAGAGATTAAGTTCCTTTGTGCATAAATCAAATGCTAACTTACATCCGGCGCCAACGAAATAGAGCAGACGGACAATCTTCGGGCCGGCCGGTCCCGCCACCTCTTCCCCAGTCATCTTTCTCAGCGAACTTACTTCGCCCTTATTCTGGCTCTACGTATTAGTTAGTTACTCGCTTCGATTTTCTTGAAGCTACTGGGTGGCTGAAAAATTTGAAGGGAAAATGAGGGATGGTTGTGCTCGAAGGTTAGGCGACATTTATTTCGTTGTCCGAAAATACCAAAACACCCCTAAAGAAGCTCGGCGTTTCTTTAAGTTTATGCAGAAAATAGAAGGGCAAAACTAGTAAATCTGGTCTAAATATGGTTTTGAATAAAATCTTAATCCGAGCGGAATCGGCCCACGGTTGCTTTTGTGCATTTAGTCGTCGCCCCCACGAGCCGCTGTCTACAGCGATTAACAAAACACATCAACCAAAAAGATGGAGAAAAATCGAAGCTCAAAATTGAACATCGCCATAATACACCCGGATCTTGGTATAGGTAATTTGTTGTTGTCTCTCCATCGATTCTTTCTTTTCATTGTTATTTACGTCAATTTCTTCTTACTGGGTTTTTTTCGATTTTTAATTTCATTTTGCTGTTTCATTCGAATTTCTTGATAAATTTGGTTTATCCTTTCAATTTCTAGATTAGAATTATGAAAATAAAATATGAATTCCGAGTCGGTGAACTGATCCCTGAGTGTTTGGGTAGCAATGTTTTCAGGCAATGTCAACCAGAGTTAATCTGATAAGCAATTTTCTTTTCTCTCCTCTTTCGCTCTCTTTTTTTATGGAATTAAACAACAAATCATGTGTATTTGACACCTCCACATTGCATTGAATTTTCTTCTTAAGTCCTGGTATTTGCTATGGTATTAAGACGCATTGATTTCAAAATTATAATCTTTGATCATTGGCAATGGTTAATAGGTGGAGCGGAAAGATTGATTGTTGATGCGGCTGTTGAACTTGTATCCCATGGGCACAATGTTCATGTTTTTACAGCTCACCACAATAAAGCTCGATGTTTTGAGGAAACCGTTGATGGTGAGTTCCTCTCGTCTGACCTTTTTCCCCAATGTTGTGATTAAAAATGTATGATGATGTTATCTTATTAATGTTACTCAGCTGTCCAGGTACCTTTCCAGTTACTGTCTATGGGGATTTCCTACCCCGTCATATTTTCTACCGTCTTCACGCAGTATGTGCATATCTGCGATGCATTTTTGTTGCTCTTTGTGTGCTGCTCAGGTGGTCATCATTTGATGTTATACTAGCAGATCAGGTCTCTGTTGTGATCCCGTTGTTGAAACTTAAAAGGTCAATGAAGGTAGTTTTACTTGATATCAACAGTTTTATGTTAACCCTGCCTGTACTGTTGTTTCATGTACTCCACTTCCTTTTAGGTGCTATTCTATTGTCATTTTCCGGATCTACTATTGGCTCAACACACAAGCTTTCTCAGAAGGATATATAGGAAACCTATAGACTTTGTCGAAGAAATAACAACTGGTTAGATTCCACATTTGGTTTGGAATATATTTCTCATTTATTTTATTTTATGTTTTCTTATATATTTGTTTATTCATTTTTTGCAATGTAGATCTGCATTCTTTTTTCTTTAAATTCTAGCTGCCTTTATGATTGCAGGAATGGCAGATATGATACTTGTTAATAGTAGATTTACTGCTTCAACATTTGCAAATACATTCAAGCATCTTCATGCACGAGGAATTCGTCCAGCTGTCCTTTACCCAGCAGTCAATGTGGATCAGTTTGATGAACCACATTCTTATAAGTAAAGAACATGTTTCTATATTTCTTTTGTCTTCCAGCATTTTTTCAGATGCTGTGTAAAATATTCTTTGATTATGTATATTTTGCCAGACAGAATTTGAAGTCTATTTTCTCATTCTGCTTGCTTTGGTCTAGGTTGAATTTTCTCTCCATCAACCGCTTTGAAAGAAAAAAGAATATTGATTTAGCTGTTTCAGCCTTTGCCATGCTTCATACTCTTGAAGGAGATGTTCTTAAAAATCATAATGTGGCTGATGTTACCTTGACCATTGCAGGCAAGTCCACACCTATTTCTAGTCTGGCAGATTACTTTACCTAACTCTTAGGTTTGTCAATGCACAGGATTTTGTACTTGGATAGGATGTATTCATAAAATTCATGTCCATGCCACAGAGGAAATCACTTTCACTCAGACTAGTTCTCTATTGATGACTTATCAGAAGTATTTCCTGATTGTTTGTATAGCAGTGAAGTTGTGACGATGAGTTTGTGATCCATTATAGTTTTGGATGACTATTTCGTTTTGCTAACATGGGAGGGACTTTTTTCTCCTGGAAAGAGTTACCTTACTAACCTTCACTCTTAGTTATGTATAAGATATTTGGCAGAGCCACTTTTCTTAACTTGGATCTGTAAAACTCTTGACTGGGATTTTATGCTGTATAACCCATTCTTGGTTGTAATGCTTATATCTAAGGGGTAGGAATTGACTTATCAGGTCAGGTTAGTTGATGCATAATTAATCATCTATTACTGTTATAGTCATTGGAAACACTGTTGAATGGAGTAAGTGTATAGCCAATGGAATAAATTTGTTGAGCTGGAGGAACTCACCGGTATTGCCAATTTATGCTCTTGCATTTAGTGGAAAGTAATTTATGTCTCTCATATTGCAGGTGGGTATGATAAACGCCTGAGGGAGAATGTTGAGTACTTGGAGGAGCTCAAAAGCTTAGCAGAAAGAAATAGAGTCTCTGATCGAGTTCATTTCATAACATCCTGCTCAACAGCCGAAAGAAATGCCCTTCTCTCAGAATGCCTATGTGTACTTTATACACCAAAGGTGTGGTTGCATTTAGTACTATTTTTACAATTGATGACTATGCGGAAAAAGATATCTGAAAAATAGAATTCTAAAATCAAATGTTCAATTAATGAAGGATGAACACTTCGGGATTGTTCCATTGGAGGCAATGGCAGCTCATAAACCTGTGATTGCATGCAATAGTGGGGGTCCTTTGGAGACAATTAAGAATGGCTTGACAGGATTTCTCTGTGACCCTACCCCACATGAGTTCTCTTTGGCTATGGCTAAACTCATTCAGGACCCCCAGATGGCCAAGACAATGGGTGAAGAGGCCAGGCGGCATATAATGGAGTCGTTCTCGACTAAGGTTTTTGGGCAACGCTTGAATGGATTTATTGCTGATGTTGCAAGGAGTAAGGAGGACTGACGCGAACATAGTATCATGTTTGTTTAGTCTATATGCTTGGTCCCACACAAGATAATTATAGAAACACCAGCAACAATATTTTCCTCAGACAATCCATAATGTTTTCTTTCTGACTCGTTAGGGGATCAAATCATTTGGTCATTTATACAATTAATATTTTGGAATGGTGGTCGAGTTAACTTAGAGCTGAGAGGTTTACCCAAGTATTTAGTTAACATTTTCACTGAACATGATGGCTACTGATCGGAGGATGTATCTGGGGTTTGCATTGTGTAGTTGCCCTTGAGTTACAGAACTGACAACACTTAAAGGTTATGCCGAATTATACAGAAGAAATATAGTTCTTTTGGCTTATTTTTGTTGTGGTGATTGCGATTCTTACTGTCGGTTAACACATTATTTGTGCTCAAGCTGTCTCAAACTGTATAGTACTTTTAATAGTTTTATCAAACCAATCAATTTCCTTTTCCTTAATATATGTTACGGAATACGGTTGTGAACAGTGACATCCCAGTACTCATGTTTTATACAATTCTGATGTATTCGATTTCAGAAACGCCAAATTTTTCCTATACGGTGTCATATTCTGTGATCCATTATTCAGATCTTTCCAAAATTTCCAGTGGTCTTACAGGATTAATGTATTTTATGCAAGGTTTCTAAGCTCAGAATTTTAGGCTTCTGTTGTCATCTGGCGATCTGGGAACCCATTTTTCCCTCCGAATTTAAAATTAGTTCCTGCTTTTATATTAACTCACCTATCTGAATTTTAAAGATTTTTCTTTTAACATTGTTGATGTACATGTTCAAGGTCCGCATCTGGATTTTTCTTTTTTCAATTAAACACTAGTAACAATTTTATATTTTAGCCGAGGTAAAAATTTAGATTAATAGAGAAACGTATTACACCGCAGAAAGTGTAAAACCACAGTTTTCGTAAACCAAGAGCCATATATAGTTTCAAAATATCCACCAATATCCAATGAAGCTTTAGATATGAACTGCTTTTCGAATTATGTGAAAACAAAGGTGCAAAAATTTTGTCTCGAACCCAGTACAGATTTCATAGCACTGAAACCTTTAGGCTTGGAATTTTCGTATATGCGTAGAGGTGCCAAACAGAATCTGATGTCCTGAAGTCATCATTGTGTCCTTTGATGGCAGTGGTGTAGCACCGCAATATGGGGCGTCGCAGCAGGATGTGAAAACTTCATCTTGAAGATTCTGATTTTCCATTTTCAGAATCACTGGACCCTTACTCCATGTATGAGGCTATATATCGATATTAGTACTAAATACATTATGGAAAATTTGGCTAAAGTAATCGGAGATATGAAAGTTGCACGAGACAAGAATCGTTCAATCTTGAATGAAGAAGCAGAGAACACGCAATGGAGGTATGGCGGCCCTCCAATTTTCGACGTCGTAAACAAGCTATTCGGGCAAGGCCGGACCAAGGTGGCTTGTTAGTCTAGTTTAATTGCATTATTAAATTCTCCTTGGGATATTTCTTTTCTTTTTGTTAAAATATAGTTTCTTTGTTTTGCATGAAATATATTGCAGGAATGGCCTAAAGGATCAATAGAAGAAACGGTTCAGAATGCTGTAAAGTCATGGGAAATGGAGCTCTCTCACAAGACTTGCTTAAAGGATTTCAAGACCATAAACCCCAAGAAATTCAAGCTCATTGTCAATGGTATTCCTTATATAACTATATCAGGTTTTTTCAATTATTTGTTTCTAATTTGGGTTCTAGCTTATACAGGAAGAAGGGGTTTTGTCAGGAGAAGAAACACTTGAGCTTGGGAGCTACAATGCCATGCTGAAGAATTCACTGCCAGAGGAATTTCGGTATTACAAAGCAGATAAGGTATCACAAAGCAGATAAAGAGACGTTTGAATCATCCCACAAAGCATTTCGATCAGCTTTTCCTCGAGGTTTTGCTTGGGAAGTAATCGGAGTTTACTCTGGACCTCCAGTGATTGCCTACAAATTCAGGCCCTGGGGTTATTTTGAGGGACCTTTCCAGGGCCATGCTCCCACCGGAGAAATGGTGGAATTCTGTGGCGTTTGGGATTATGAAGGTAGATTCCAACTCTCCTGTTAATTCTTTTCTTGAGGAGATCTATTCTTGTTCACATTTTGAAGCATATTTCTTCCTTTTTTTTCTTGCATTTTCAGTTAGATGAATTAATGAGAGCAGAGGAGGTAGAAATTTACTATGACCCAGCAGAGTTATTTGCCGGGCGTCTGAAAGGACAACCCACAGCGATTTGTGAGCCACAACAACGAAAATCTGCTGATGCTTCAACTTCTCATCAGTGTCCATTCATGCATCAGTACTAGCATACAAATTATAATCAAGTAGGCATAAATGCTGATGGTTTACCTACGGAAACCAATAATTTCAAATAGGTGTTTGTGGAAAAATAGCCGATAAGCTTAGTGGCGTGGTATTGTAATCCATTTATTCAAATGAGGCCTCAAATTTTCCGTTCCTGATGCAACTCCATTTGCTTCTCGTATATATTTCATAAAAAAAATCAAAGGTTGGTTGATTTTCTATCCGTTTCATTTTCGTTCAGAATACATCAGTTGTTATTCTATAAAACTATATAACAGCACAAAACTAACGTCCACAAATATTCCAGAAACAGTTATTTCTGATAACTAAACTGTTACAGGCATCATAATAATAATGAATTACATAAACATCTGAAAATGGAGGACAGAATATAATCAAAATCATTAAACATTAAAACAAGACAAGAATACTGAAACAACCAAAACCTTGCAATCGAACAGATACTTTTGATCAATTAGCTGAATAGCGTTGTATCTTGTCGCATTAGGGTTGATTCTATCATCTCACCGTGAAAGCTTTCTGTAGCGTTTAAAAATGCACCCAAGAACTTTTCTTGACAAATTGAGTGACGATATTCTAGAACTAGCCTAGAAAAATGGGGCAATTGATGTGGCATTTAAAATCAGTGTTACGCAAATGCTTAATACCATTGGAAACCAGATAAAAAATCTTTAGGTCAGTTATCAAAATCAGAAAACTGGCGGATCTAGGATATGCCAGTGTGGCAGAGCCAAATGGGAGGCGATGAAGAATCTGTATTATTGATGCAGAAAAGGCCGACACATTACAATAGAACAAAATGACGTACCACATATTGCCAGAGCTATTGTACTCCTGCTGGGATTGATGAGTTTTTCCACCAACGGTAAAATCGGTTGTAGTGTTGGTTTTCTCCCTGAAGCCAAATGCCTTGCTAACTTCAGTATAATTAAGTGCGGTTTCGTATAATTAAGGGTACGAGTATCGAATTGTAACGCACAAGCATGTGCGGTATTTGGACAATACCCATTTTTGATAACTTGACAGTTACTTCTTTAAGAAATCTGGTATTGTCTGGTAAGGAAGTGATGATGACCGTCTACTATGACCAAGCAAATCCTTTAGTTCAACTATTCCTTGTTCTTTGAATTTGATTTTTTAAGATATCTATGGCTACGTTTTGATTTTTTAAGATATTTATGGCCGTCAAACCCATTGAATTCTTAACATTTTTTTGAACTCTTATGAATCAGCAACCTCACCATCTGCAATTGACTTCTTGATATTATTATATGCGTGTTGCCTTCATCATCGGTTCAGTCTAGAATATCGTCCTTGTCAACATATTGAAGCCATCCGGCATGACTTCAAGGGCTTCCGACTTGTCATTCTTCGCAGCAATATGTCAAGCGGTTTCTCTTCGATTAGTCAAATCCTGAACAGACTCTAGGCACTAGAAATTCAGACAAAAGATCAACAATTGCTTTCAGCAACATAATGCAAAGACATTTTACCCGCCTTTCCTTGGATACCAACAACATTTCTAACCACATCCAAAAGTCGAAGCACCATCTGGGTTTGTTCATATTGCAAACCAAGATGCAAAGGGCTAAATCCATGTTGGTTTTGCTTTCTGGCAAATGATGGCTTTAACCTCATGATCTCCAGAGCAAATTGGACATTGCTCTGCTGAATCTGCTATATGTAATGGAGTATCAATAAGTGGTACTTGATCTTCCGCTCCAAAAGATATAAATCCTCTGATATTAATTCATATAATGCATCAACATTTCCCACTTGAACAGCCTCGTACACAATCTGATCCTTTCTGAAAGCGATACAATATAATCATCTTATACAGAATATTGTTATGCAACAGGCAAAGCCAATAGTGATAATACAGTATTCCTAATAAAGAAGTTCTTGATTAGACGTATGTATTAGACTACGAAAAGAGACGTTTTACTTTTAATGAATGTGTATAGGTGTCAATAATAGGAAGTGGAGTTGCTTCTAGAGGCCGAGCTCTGTGTATTCTCAATCTCTTCGTTTCCTGATTCAGTTTGATCAAATAAGATGTTTAAAGGTGTCAAACCATCCAAATTCGGGGAATTTACTTCAACTTCACAATCTAACAAACACCTTGAAACCTACTTAGAGAAATGCTTTAGTTAACTGATTAGTAGAAGTCCAAAAATTACAATATTCATTGCACAGAATATTCTGGCCCGGCCTGGAATTGATTTTGGATGCTGCAATGTGTAACAGAGTTTTGCCATCCCCGTCCTTCCTGTCGAGGATTCTTTTACTGCAGTATTGAGCTTCCTTGTTACCAAGTCATGGAGGTCGTCTGGTTGAGACTTCTAAAGCTTGAAACTTACCATGCTTAGAAGCTACATGGAAAGCAGTCTCACTCTGATTTGTCATGTGTTCCAGCGATTTCGGACAAACTAACAAGATTCGGGCCAAGAGATATCTCCTTTCTCAGAAGCATAAAGAAAAGGAGTTATACTTGTCTTCCTTTAACACGAACAAGTTCTGGATCTAATATCTAAGAGTTGAAATATGGTTTGAGTTTTTCCATTTTGCAAAGCAAGGTGCATGTGACTGTAACGTTCGGGATTGAACTTCCTAGCAAGTCATGGCTTTAATGTCGTTAATCTCGTGATCTCAATAACAACATCAGTATTTCCAGTTTTGGCAGCGGCAAAGGAGTATCAACAAAAGGTATCCTGCCAATGTTCCCCTAGAAATTGGATTTATGCGTACGACGCATTTATATTCCAGACGTGCCGGTACGTCAACAGCCTCCTCCATCCAGGAAACAATAAAGGTGGCACTGGAATTTAGACACAAATTAATAGATAGATGAAGGGGAAAGATTCATAAGAAGTTGACAGAATTCAAGGATAGCTCGAGAAAACTGCTCTTGGTAGGTAAGGATTGATGGTATTATTGGAAGCAATTTTTCGGTTACGTTTCATACGCATGTTGCTGTGCAATAGTTTTCGGAGAAATATAGTCCTTGCTATTGGTGTTCTCCGTACCACAATCAGAATCCTTGATAAAATACTGGGAATGAATCAAAAAGCGTTTTGTTGCCTAATTAACTTGCGCGCTCAACTTCCTAGCCTAAGTTAGCCTACGTAAATGCATGCTGATATACTGTGCGGAGGTCTTTATGCTCATCATAATAAAGCTCATTCTCTTTCAACTTGAAAGGGTGCAGAAGGTAGCCATAAAAGTAACGATCACGTATGCAGGAAACAAAGACATTCATCGTAGACGTAGAGGTTCAAAAGACAAATAGCTCTAAGGTAACATAACAATTGTATTTTGATTGTCCTAAATTTCTACCCACTATTGGCTGAGTAAATGGAACTATCATAGTAATTGAATTACCACCTAAAACACTAAATTTCTTACTACAAAAGGGACACAAAATCATGAAAGAAAGGATCCTTGTAATCCCTTTTATTGTGCCCAAAACACCCCAGTCGCCATCGTGATGTTGGAAGGTTCCGATTCTGCCTTCTTACACATAATTAATTTATTTTACTAGTTTCATTGGGTTGTTTCTCGTGTTCTAAAGTTTGCAATAGATTCATCTAGCATTAAGATTTTATTTATGTTGTTATTAGAAGGGAATGTTTTGTTAACATTGAGTTAAAAGTATAGTTTTTCTTCGTTTTATACAAATTATTTACTGTTGGGTGGGAAAGCAAAATCTCGGCAACAAGGCAGTACAATGGAAGAGTGGCAAAATTACTGTCGGAAAAGGTACTTAGGAAGCGGTCTAGGTAAGTGTGAAATGACATTATTACTTTCCCATGTAATTAATGCGGTATCGTTGACAGAGAAGGCGGCTATTGTTGTTGACAACGCTGCCAAAACTTCATGCGTAGGACAGAGTCACTGTGCTTAAAAAGGAAGCGACTACCAAAACTTCATAATATTTTATAATTTGTCTCACTCAGGTCAGGTCACCACTGTTTTTGGTCTAACTTTAGTGTAGTCTTTTAACCTCCTTCTATCAATTCCGTTAAATGAGATAGACTTCATACCCCGAATAAATATGAGAGTTTTCCTTCAATTAGGCATTTGAGTTTCTTTGGTGGACATTTTAAAGGACATGCTCCTATGGGAGATAAATTGAATTTATGAATTGGGAACTCTTAAGGTGTGTTCTAGAATTTTAATAAATATTAGTCATTGTATCTTTATCTTAATTAACCTCTCCTCATCCACTTTTGTTGTTCGCTTATCTTCATCTTAATCTATATTATATTATGGTCCTCCATTGAATTGCCACTATGACTTCATTTCAATTCGCTGCTTACCTTTGTCATAAATGTCTTGAATTGATTGCACAGATAGAAAATGTAGCTAGTTATTATTAGTTTCAATTTTGTTCACATTACACTTTTTTTTTTAATTTCTATTGGGTAAAGATAGCAAGGCCCTTTATACTAAATTCACAAACGTTTGATTTTGATAGGTAAGTAGTAGATCATTTTTGTGACAGGGGGATGGAGCTCTCACAGACAAATATTTATTTAAGTTTACATACGCATATTTCAACTAATCACAAGCACGAAATCAACATTCTTAATTAAAATACATGATAATGAAACTGTTACAGGCATCAGAATTGTAAAGTACATGTACATTACAAGACGGTCGAGAACAACAGTGTTAGACAAAAGCATAAGAAAGATAGAAGATCGAAAAGTACTTTACAAAATGAAGCAAAAGGGACGAATGCTTCATAAAATACGGAGTATTACACACTTTACACAGAACAAATAGACCACTGAAACTAAATATGAAATGTCAAACATAAGATCACAGCCCAATGGACGCCAGAGATATACATGTGTATAACATCATCTGGGGTGAGATTCTTCCGATCAATTGAGTGGTATGCTTCTAGCCTCCTCATGCATGTTATTACGGTGTTGCAGTCATTTCATTGCTAAAGTTTCCATAGTGTTTTAAAATGGAGCCCAAAACTTTTGAAGACCAACTGTTACCTCTATTATAAAGGAAGGTTTTGAAAGGTACTAGGAAAAACCGAGCGAGAAGAAACATTAGAAATGAGTAAGCTACCGATGACGGGGATCTGGCCGCCATTAATAAGAAAAAACAGAAGAGTAGAGGATATACCAGTGTGGCTGCAGTGCCATACGGGAGGTTACGATGGATTACTAACATTGATATGGAGAAGGCCATAACATTAGAGATCAAGAAAAGGCTGGTAAACACTTCGCTAACTCTTGATGATGAATACAAAGAATCATATGGTAATTTATGACTTACTTCGGCAATGAACACATTGGTGGCTGTTGTGGTCACATTGGTGGGTGTGGAGTCTGTTATGTCAGTTCCCTCAATAACTTCAGAAGGACTAAGCGCAGCTTGATAGGTGGCCGTAGCAATTAGTACAGCAACCACAAGTACTGCTTCACGATTTTCATTTGTAATGCATTGTGATGATCGATAAAGGAACAATGCAACCTTCCGAAACCATGGTACCTTTTTCCTTAGAGAATCTGTAATGTTCAAGATAGGAAGCGATGACCCTGTTACAGCACCAGCTTTGATCAGCATACGCTTCACTTCTTCAAATTCAGGTTGCCTTTGCAATTGATCTTCTAATATGTCCAAGGTTGTCAAACCGGCTAAATTCTGGGCATTTATTTGAACTCTTTTAAATAGTACCCTCACCATCTGTATTAGGCGTGCATGCATTTAGAATACTAATTGGCGTAATAAAATCCAAAACAGAAAATATAACATTACCCACATATTAACCGCTCTGTCTTGGCTCAGGCAACAAAAAGTTGAACTGCTTAAATTTGAGTCTTGTTTCTCAATTAATTCCAGGTACTAGGGAATACTAATGTTTTAAACGGGTACAGCTAGATTTTTCTTTTGTTGAGAAAATAATGAAAGTAAAAACAGTTTGGAATAATTATATGAATATGGAACATGCTGCTACTGTATGAAACCAAAAGATATTGAAAGCTTGCCTGGATATGACTTAGGGATATTGCAATATGCAATAAGCTGTTGCCTTTATCATCAGTCCACCTCAGGATCTCGTGCTTGCCAACATATTGAAGCCAACCCAGCAGGACTTCAAGGACTTCTCAGTTGTTATTTCTGACAGCAATATGCAGTGCAGTTTCATTTCGAATTGTCACATCTGTAGTAGACTCAGGGCAAGCTGCTAGAAATTCAGACAAAAGATCTACAATTCCTTTCTCAGCAACATAACGTAAAGATGTTCGACCCTCTCGTCCTTGGACACGAACAAGTTTTGTATCCATGTCCAAAAATCGAAGCACCATCTTGGTTTGTTCATATTTCAAGGCGAGATGCAAGGGACAAAATCCATATTGATTTTGCTTTCTACCAAATGAAGGCTTTAACCTCATGATCTCCAGGGCAAACTGGACATGCCCTGCTGATGCTGCTACATGTAATGGAGTATCAATAAATGGTACTTGATCTATCCGGTCTAGAAGATGTACATCTTCCGATATTAGTTCATAGAGGGCATCAACATTTCCCATCTGAGCAGCCTCATTCAACCTCTGATCCGTTCTGAAAACAATTCAATACAATAAGTTCATATAGAAATTAAGATGATGTGTAAGGCCAAGCTGTGTATTCTTGTTCAACGAAAGAGATGTTCTACCTTAATGAATGTGTATAGGTGTCAATAATAGGAAGGGACTTTGCTTGCAATGCTCCAGCGCTGCGTAACATACTATCAATCTCTTCATTTCTTGATTCCTTTTGTTCAAGTAAGATGTCTAAAGGCTTCAAGCCATTGCGATTCGTTGCATTTACATCAACTTTGCATTCCAACAAACACCCTACAACCTGCTAGAAGAAATGAATCAATTAATTTATAGTTAACCATATAATAGTAAACTCCAGAAAACAACTTAATATAAGAATTGAAATTGACAAATAAATAGGAGATAGCAAATAATTATTCGATAGAACTTAATTTTAGCATATTCTGGAGATTAATTACCTGGAGTTGATTTTTTGAGGTTGCAACGTGTAGCAGAGTGTTGCCATCCCTGTCTTTCCAATTGAGGATTCTTCTATTGCAGTATTGATCTTCCTCGTGGCCAACCTGTCGAGGCCGTCTGAGCAAAACTTCAAAAGCTTTAACCTTATCGTTCTTCAAAGCTATATGCAGAGCAGTCTCGCCTTGGTTTGTCACGTCTTCCAACGATGTCGGACAAACTGACAAGAATCGGGGCAAGAGAGAAATGTCTCCCTTTTCAGATGCATAATGCGAAGGAGTTATACCTGTTCTTCCCTTAACACGAACGAGCTCTGGATCAATATCAATGAGCTCAAGTACGGTTTGAGTTTGTCCCTTCTGCAAAGCAATGTGCATAGGACCGAAACCATTGGGATTCAGCTTCCTAGCAAACGACGGTTTTAATCTCGTGATCTCAACAACCAATTCAGTATTTCCTGTCCTGGCAGCAGCGTGTAAAGGAGTATCAACAAAAGGTATCCTTTCGATGTTCTCCAAGAAATTTGGTCTTTCCGGATTTGTGCATACAAGGCATTTATATCTTCAAGTTCTACTACTTCAACAGGATCCTCCATCCGCGAAACAACGAAGTGGCGCTGGAATCTGGACGGGTAGCAGACGCTAAAGATCAACGAGAAAGATCAATGGTTAAGGATTAATGCTATGATAAGTAAACAAAGAGCGACAAAATTGTTGGATGACAGACATCTTTATACTTTCAAAAAACAAACTAAAAGGAAGTGGCTCTCACGCAATCAAGGTCAAACGAAATGATAATATAATGTTTGGTATCGCAAACCATGATGACCAACCTCTTTAATCTTTTACAGGGTTCGAAGTTGGAACATAACATATGTTAAACTTTGTCGTACGGCGAGCTGACTTGTAATTTAGAATGACGTTGTTGTTCTGCATAGGTTGTTTAAAAGTTTTTTTTTGCTTTTTTAAAATTTTTCAGAAATCATGAAAATGGTTGGATGGTGGACTGGCTGCATGACAATTATATGTCGTGTTACTCATTGCCGCTTTCTCAGGATATAGGTAGGTGATCAGCATATTTCTTGTACGAATTCTGACTTTTATTGAGGTTGGTAATTAATTAATAATTCATAACAGAATTAAAAGGAATCTTAATAGGAAACTGGTGATAAGTAGATCAAATTAATAATCAAGCTAAGTTGTTCCCAGAAAAATTTTAAATTAATTTTCAAATACTTCGTTTGCCAACCCCAATTATGCAAGAATTTATCGAAGAATTAACAGTTAAATAATATATCAAGGCATAGGAGTTAGGACAATGTAGTGTCACGTGCCGCCAATTCACAAGTGGAACCGCCAAAAGCGCAAGAGCACGAGGGCGTGCTCTTCACAGAACAAGCGCGCCCAAGTTCCGGACTCACCTACCCTCTGGACGGAAAGCATACACTTGTGAATGAATAGTATCTTAGTGAACAGTAGCCTGAGAGCAAACATGAAATTTTGAGAGACGTTCGAGAGTAAGCGGAGCAGGACGAGAGCGTGCCCGACTTTCTACCATGGCAACCGAGGCTAAGCAACTCAACGGGTTTTGAAAGCAACTACCTCAAGCATCATTTAAAGCATCATTTGGGCTGGACAACCAAGCACAAGAAAGGAGCAAGCTGGACAGCACATAGGATAGTTTAGTAGCTAAGCTTGGCTTCCTTAGAAGTATGATCCAATAAGCCCAAATTAGAGATAGTGGTGGTAGGTAGGATATTTTTTTATTTTCATATAAATTATGTAAATATGATTTATCTTGGCCATTGAAAGTGCTTGTATAAAATTGAATCATGACCATCCATTTATACATATTTACTGTATAGTGTTGTGTAATAAAAGAGGACCCATTTTCTCTTCCAAATTTGTCTCTCACGTTGCTTCTTCTTCTCCATTTTGCTCCTAATTTGAGCACCAAATTGGCACATCTCACGGCCACTTCTTGCACCCACCAACATACAAATTGATTTTGGATTGAAAAGAGTTTATTTGGGCATTGCACTTCAGCTTGTCTAAGTGCCGCACGTAACCGGAATTCCGCTTTAATTTCCAGCACGTGACAGTAGTCATAAGCATGTTTTAGAATTTAGAAGAATAATAATTCAACACTGACACAATAATAACCGCCCATATGTTATGATATATAATATAAGAAGGGTATTTAACACATTAATTACACAATATATAACCGCTGGAGCTTAATAAATATGCTTATATTGTTGCTATATATCATCTCATTAAATAAACTTTGGTAGTGTTTCAAAGTGGAGAACAAAACTTTTCGAAACCAATTTTTACCTCTAAATCTAAGGAATTGTCCAACGGTATTAAGAAATACGAGGTCAGAACGAGCCTTGGAAATGAATAACCTAGAAATAAATGGGATCTTGCCGCCGTGAAATTGAGTAGGGGATGTACCAGAATCGCACGTTGCAGTGCCAAACGTAAGGTGGTGATGAACCACTAGTAACGATATGCAGAAAGGGCTATAACATTAGAATAAAAAGAAAAGACTGGATAACACTTCACTCAATATTTGTTCGTGCCCTGAAGTGTATGCTAATAATTGCTTACTACTCTGCTGATGGACGCATTGCTGGCTGTGGGGTTGATTTTACTCGGTTCCCTGCACCGCATCAGAATCGCTAAGTGCAGCTTGATAGCTGGATATGTTGCAACTGGTACATCAATAATTGCAATTGTCATTCGTAATGTATTGTGATGAGCGATGACCGAACAACGCTAACTTTCGATTCCATGGCCATTTGTTCCTTCGGCAATCTGCATGGTTCAATGCAGGAAGTGAAGACCCTCATGGAGCCCCAGCATTCCACAATATATTCTTCGGGTCTTCGAATTCTGGTAATTGCCTTTGTAACTCATCTTTCAATAAGATGTCCAAGGCTGTCGAACCCGCAAAATTCAGGGCATTTATTTCAACTCTGTATGATCTTTCAATAAGGTGTCTAAGTCTATTAACTATTAGCCTCACCATCCGTATTATTAAGTGAAACAGGAAATAATAATTATACATGATCAACCCGTCCGGAAGAAATTTATAAAAATCTCCAACGAGCAAGAGATTGAAATTAATCTTCCCTGGATATTACTTCGGGATACTGCAATATGCAGTAACGTGTATGCCTGTCGTCAGTCCATTCAGGATTTCATGCTTGCCGAAATATTGAAGCCAACCGAACAGGATTTCAAAGGGCTTGCATTTTGTTATGCTTGGCAGCACTATGCAAAACATTTTCTTTTCATATTGTCACATACACTCCAGACGAGCTGATAGAAAGTCAGACAAAAGATCAACAATTCCTTTCTCAGGGACATGCAAAGACGTTTTACCCTCCCTTGGACACGAAAGAAATATCCATCCACATCCAAAATTGAAGCACCATTTGGGTTTTTCATATTGCAAAGCAAAAGCCAAGGCCTAAATATAGCTAAGTCAACCAATTAATGTTTGATTCTAGTAGTTCATTAATAAGTGACTTTGGTGACAGGGAATGGAACCTGCTATCAAAAAGTTTTATTAAATTAATCTTAAATTTAAACCAAACACAAGGGACTTTGTCCCTGATCTCTATAAAGCTAAATAAAGGAAATCAAAATCCTATACTATTCGAGAAATAGTTAATCTGATATGTAATTTTGAAAGATGTCAACTTTTGTCAGTGTTTAAGAAGATATTTGACATGTGGAAGCAAGGAATACAGCTACAACAATAATTCATAAAATTCATAGTATTTCAATATCACAGAGAACAAACCCACCGAGACTGAATAGCAAATATCAAAAATAAGATCACAGCAGAAGTCGTGGGAGCATCAATACAGCCCAATATATGAGAGATGTAACCTCATCCGAGGTGACTATTCTTGATCAACGTGTAGCGTTTGCAGTCATCACATTGCGAAGGCTTCTATAGTGTTTCAAAATGGAGGCCGAAACTTTCATAAACCTACGGTTGCTGGAGGTGATGAAAGATGCTGTTAACTGAGTATAGGAATACACTAATAACGAGTAAAATACCGTTGGCGGGGATCTGGCAGCCATTAATAAGAAAAAACAGCATAGTAGAGGATATACCAGGGATGCTGAGGTGCCATTTGGGAGGTTTCGACGGATTACCAGCATTGATATAGAGAAGGCCGCAACATTAGAAACCAAGAAAAGGCTTTTTAACACTTTTATCACTGTTGGTGATAAATGCGAAGAACCGTACGGTAATGCATAGCTATCCTCGCCAACAATCTCATCGTTGACTGTGGAGTGGGTTTTGCCACTTCCCTCGATAACTGCAGAAGGGGTAAGTGCAGCTTGGTAGGTTGCTGTTGCAATTAGTACAGCAACCACAAGGACCGCATCGCGATTTTCATTTGTAATGCACATTGAAGAGCGATAAATGTACAATCTTATCTTTTGAAAACATGTCACTTTTTTCCTTAAGGAATCTGTAATGTCCATGACAGGATGTGACGTTCGTTTTACAGCGCAGGCTTTGCGCAGCATATTGTCACAGTACCCCGCACAAGAAAGTGAGGCCCTTACAATACGCTTCATTTCTTCAAATTCAGGTTGACTTTGTAATTGATCTTCTAAGACGTCCAAGGCGGTCAAACCCGCTGAATCCCGCACAGTTCTTTGAACTTTATTAGACAGTAGCAGCCTCACCATCTGTGTTGTGTTAATATGGAATAATAATTATATAAATCCAAAAGAAAAAATGTTTGGCATATCTATAAGAATCTATAACATGCTATATTTTTCAGCAACCAAGAGATCGAATCTTGCCTGGATATGACTCCGGGATATTGCAATATGCAATGATGTGTTGCCTTTATCATCAGTCCACATCAGGATCTCGTGCATGCCAACATATTGAAGCCAATTGAGCAGGATATCAAGGACTTCCAATTTGTTATTTTCGACAGCAATATGCAGTGCAGTTTCTTTTCGAATTGTCACGTCTTTAATAGACTCGGGGCAAGTTACCAGAAATTCAGACAAAAGACCCACATTTCCTTTCTCAGCAGCATAATGCAAAGACGTTTTACCCTCCCTTCCTTGGACACGAACAAGATTTCTATCCACATCCAAAAATCGAAGCACCGTCTGGGTTTGTTCATTTTGCAAAGCAAGATGCATAGGGCTAAATCCATATTGATTTTGCTTTCTAGCAAATGAAGGCTTTAACCTCATAATTTCCAGCGCAAACTGGACATTACCTGCCGATGCTGCTATATGTAACGGAGTATCAATGAATGGTACTTGATCTATCCTGTCCAAAAGATATGCATCCTCCAATATTAATTCATATAAGGCATCAACATTTCCCACCTGAGCAGCCTCGTTCAACCTCTGATCCGTTCTGAAGGCAACTTAACATAATCATTTTATAAAGAAATATCTTGTGCAATAGGCAAAGCTAATAGTAATAATTCCATATATTCCTAATAAGGAAATTCTTTATTATATTTTTTTTAGACGAGGGAGAATTAAACTAAAAAACAGTAAGAAAAAATTGCAAGCCAGAAAGGGGGCAAGACAAGCCAAAACGCCTTTAAAAGAACAGATGTTCAAAGGGAGGACGATCAATTGAAAAAAGGAAAAGAAACAGAACAGCCCAGGGGCTAACCAAACCAACATCTGGGAAAGCCAGCAACATCATGAATTAAAAACCTTTTGACTCCATTCGGCCAATGCATCCACAAAGTGAACTCATCACTGCAACTAAAACCCAAGTTTGCTAACAGGTCGGCCGCACCAGTATTTTCCCAAAAAATTTTATGAATTGGAAATTTAACCCAGACATACTCAAGCGACAATTAAACCAACTATTGTGAAGACTTCATGCGATTGAATAGAAGAGTTTAAGTGATAAATGACTAGAATTGAGTCACTCTCCAGCCAGAAATTATGCCAATTATTGACATCAGCTGTCTCTTATATGTATTTATTATATCTATGTACTGTACTATTATTCTAAAAAAAAGGATGATTTTACCTTAATGAATGGTTATAGTTGTCAATAACAGGAAGTGAAGTTGCTTTTAATGCTCCAGCATTGCGTAACATGTTTTCAATCTCTTCGTTTCTTGATTCAATTTGATCAAGTATGATGTCTAAAGGTGTCAAACAATCCAAATTCCTGGGATTTACTTCAACTTTACGGTCTAGCAAATACCTTACAACCTACTTAGAGAAATGCATCAACTAACTGATCATTAAAAATCCAAAAATAATAATGAATATTCATTGCACAGAATATTCTGTACTTGCCTGGAATTGATTTTTGTAAGTTGCAATGTGTAACAGAGTGTTGCCATCCTTGTCCTTCAAATTTAAGATTCTTTTATTGCAGTATTGAGCTTCCTTACCGCCAAGCCATGGAAGTCGCTTGGTTAAGACTTCAAAAGCTTCAACCTTATCGTTCTTCAAAGCGATATGCAAAGCAGTCTCCCCCTGATTTGTCACAGCTTCCACTGATTTCGGACAAACTGACAAGAATCTGGTCAAAAGATAGATGTCTCCGTTTTTAGACGCATAATGCAAAGCAGTTATACCTGCTCTTGCTTTAACACAAACAAGTTCTGGATCAATAAGTAAGAGTTGAAGTATCGTTTGAGTTTGTCCACTTTGCAAAGCAAGGTGCATGGGACTGTAACCTTCAGGATTTAGCTTCCTAGCAAATGACGGCTTCAATCTCATGATCTCAATAACAACATCAGTATTTCCAGTCTTGGCAGCCGCGTGTAAAGGAGTATCAACAAAAGGCATGCGGTCGATGTTCTCCAAGAATTTTGGATCTCTTCGGATTTGTGCATACACTGCATTTATATCTTCCAGTTCCACTACTCCAACAGCCTCCGCCATCCAGAAGGCAATGAAAGTGGCACTGGAATCTGGACACAACTTAATATATAAATGGAGAAAGGTAAAGCTTAATAAGAAGTTGACAGGCGTCAACAATGTATAGCTTCAAAAAACTGTGCTTGATGTTGTAAATGATAGAAACGATTTTTCTATCAATTTTGAGATGTATATACAACCAGAGAGTGACACAATTATTGGCAGAAAAGGAACAATATATCGACGACGACGACGACGACGACTATCGTTGACCAGGACGACTACCGAGTACTGACACTTTTCGCATCGGTTTGAAGGTTCAAAGACGAACATTGGTGGAATTTCAGTGTGGTCCCTAATGTTTGAGGACACTATACATTGATCCATTGTTTAAGAAAAATTCCATCATCTGCTACATTCAGGTCTATGTTGTAATCGTTGGAGTCTTTTCTCTAGTACTTTTAAGTCTAATATCCCCTATATTTTTTCTCATATCCAGTTCTTTTAAAATTATAAAACAAATAACATGATACGGATTCAAACATATTACCCCTATATTTTCTCTCATATCCTGTTCTTTTAAAATTACAAGAGTTTTTCCTCTAGTACTTTTAAGCCTAATACCCGAGACATGGTAAAAATAAATTAAATGGTGAAAATAAACTAATATTTTAACCACTACACTAAACGTGCATTTTGATAATAAATTGTCTAATATTTAATAAATAATCTTTTTAAACATATATCTAATAAGTTCCATTAATAATAAACTTTTTAGTGTAAAAATTTATAAATTAAAAATAGTTTTATAATCATTAAAATTTGAAAATATTTTAAATTTAAAATTATTAATAGCATTAAATTATAAATTTTTAAAATTAATTACGATTTGAAAATAATTTTATTTTTACAATAAATTATATTCATTTTTCTTAACAATTATTAGAAATATTATAAATTTCTAAAATTATTATTATTAGTGATGATTTTAGAATAATTTTATGAAATAATTTAAAATTATTTTATTATCATTAATAATAATTTCAAAATAATTTTATTTTTATAACACATTAGATCTATTGTCTTTAATAATTATTCAAAAATACTATTATCATTAGTAATGACTCAAAATAATTTTATAAAATTTTAATGATTGTAAAACTATTTTTAAATTATAAAATATTTTACAGTAATAAAAGTAATTTTTATTTTTAATAGAATTTGTTATATATGCATTTTGAAAAGAAATATTTGTTAAGGATTGAATAAAATATTATCAAAAGTCACTTGGTGGAGTGGTAAAATTGTTGGTGTGTTGTATGGTGTTCTAAGGTTTGAATTCTCATAATTGCAATTTATTTTATAATTTAAAAAAAAAAAAAACAAAACGATTCAATTGATTCATTAACACGGTGAAGTAATTTCCTTTAGCCGTGTTTACCCGCCTTTTTCTTTTCATTTCTTTCTTCCAGTAAAATCTTCTTGCATATTGACTAGGGATAATGACCGTTGAACCTCCATTTTTTAAATTAAATGTCAAGCACCCACCCAAGTAGAAATTATATGTCAAGGAGACCCTGTTCTGTCACTATTCAATATTTACCCCATAAAATGATAAAAGTATCCTTGTTCATAGATAAATTTATATAAATATTCCTAGTTTTCAATTCAAAAAAATAAATATAAAATATAAAAAAATGTAAACATAATATACTAAAATAAAAATAATTAATATATTTTGAAATTAAAATAAAAATAAAAATTAACTATATTTTTATTATAATTAAATTTACTTGTAAATTTTTATATTAGTGTCAATTATTGAATTAATTAAATATGTTAGATATTATATTTATGTACGTTTTACAATAAATTCAATAACATAATATCTAACAAAATTGAATTCAACAATTGACGATAATAATATAATATTTAAAAGCAAATTTAATTATAATAAAAATAAAGTTAATTTTTTATTTTAATTTTAAAATTTTAAAATATATTAATTATTTTTTATTTTTGGTACATTGTTTTATATATTTTTTATATTTTATAATTTATTTTTAAAAAATTGAGAATTAAAAATATTATATAAATTTATTTGTAAATAAGAGTATTTCTATTATTTTACAGGGAAGTGAATAGTAACAGAATAGGGGTATCAGTGACAAATAATTTGGACTTAAGTGGGTGGTTGACATTTAATTTTAAAATTTGGAGGCCAACAGTCATTATCCTTTTGACTATTCTAATTGGCTGGGCAGACTTTAGAATTCATATTACTGGCCCACATTATCTCCTTTTTAATTTCACTTTACTATTTCGCACATGAATGCCATATTTCAATTTAATCCTTATAGCATCTCAAATTCAATAAATTATATTAATTATTTTAATATCTTCAATTAAGTCCTTCTAGAATTAGTTAATTCTTAAGCTTGGTTTAATTTTCTAATATAAACCTACATATGTAGCTTAATTTTAATGAAAAAAATGATACATTAGTAGAAAATTTTAGTAAAGTAATAAAAATAAATTTTTATTTTATAGTATACTTAGTTAAAAGACTACAAAACCCTTTATAATCATATCATATGATCTTTATACTCTTATTTTAACAAGGTTTTGTCTGGTTACACCATAATTTAAGACTACAAATCTTCTTATAATTTTATAACATTATCTTCAGAGTTTAATATATTAAATTTTCTCTTTTTTCACATTTGAATTTTCCTCACATTTTCACATGAAACTAAACACTATATCCATATTTAGAATAATATCTAATGGGATAACGACACTTTAGTCTGTGAACTTTGGCAAAACAGTAAATTAGGATATACTTTGATAGATTTTAACATTTTAATCCCTACTGTTACATCCATTAGAATTTGTTAAAATTTTTAAGCGTTTAATTGACTTTTTATCCCCAATAGTAAAAATTCCCTAATTTTATGCACCAAACAGAAAATTAGAAGGAAACTCACTTCTCTTTCTACTTCATGTCGGAGAAAAATCATCAATTTCTCCTCCTATTTCTTGTCTGAAAAAATTAGTCGGAATTCGTGTAAATTTACACATTTTCAATATACTCTTGGTGCTTTGTGAAGCAATTGAAATTAAAGTAGTATTTGAGTGTAAATTTTATAGCTTGGTTGACAGTTTTCGATCGGTAAGAATTTTGACTCTTGCTAATATCGCTTATGCATGTCTTTATATGTTATTGCTTTTTTATTTTGGCTAATTTGAACAAACCTTAAAGATCAAGTTTTGTATAGGAAATGCTACCTTATATAAATGATACACGCCAAAAATGAAACAAGAAGAATCCTTTCCTCTTGCTGATGTAGTAATTGCAGATGATGATATAAATGACATTGTAATAAAAGGTCAAAATATTGATAGCGAAAATAAGCTAGAAGCGGTGAATATGATGATGTAATATTAGGTGAAATTGATAAAGAGGATTATATTTTGAATAACTCATTTGATGAAGAAAATGGAGTAAGTAAGATTGCCAGGTACTTGGCTAGGAATTTGCATATATAAAAGAGAAACTTGAGATGAAAGTTGGGTTCTCTTATACAGATGTAGAGGAATTTAGGGTGAAGTTAAAGGAGTATGCCAGGAGATAGAGATTTGAGCTAAATATACAGAAAAATGACAAAGTTAGGGTGACAACAGGTTATGAGAATCAACCCATTAGAAAAAAAAAATTATGAGAATCTACAACCACCAAGAGATTGAAATTTTTATGTTAACTGGATATTACTTTTGGATATTGCAATATGCAATAGCGTGTTGCCTTTATCATCAGTCCACTTCAGGATCTCGTGCTTGCCCACATATTGAAGCCAACCGAACAGGATTTCAAGGGCTTGCATATGCAATATGAAAAGCATTTTCCTTTCGAATTGTGACATCTTTGATAGACTCCGGGCAAGCTGATTAGAAATTCAGACAGAAGATCAACAATTCCTTTCTGAGCAACATAATGCAAAGATGTTTTACCCTCCCTCCTTTGGACCCGAACAAGGTGTCTATCCACATCCAAAAATGAAGCACCATCTGGGTTTGTTCATATTGCAAAGCAAGATGCAAAGGGCTGAATCCATATGGATTTTGCTTTCTAGCAAATGATGGCCTTATTCTCATCATCTCCAAGGCAAACTGGATATGCCCTACAGAAGCTGCAATATGCAATGAGTATCAATAAATGGTATTTGATCTATCCGCTCCAAAACGTGCACCTCCTCTGATATTAATAATTCATGTAAGGCATGAGCAACATCGTTCAACCTTTGCTCCGTGCTGAAGAAATTTAATCAAGCAATTCAATATAATCATTAAAATGGAAAATAATTCATCAGATGTTGGGATACCAGTAGTGTTGAGATAATCTTGTTCGGGGTAATGACCGGTTAACCATATTCCACCGAGTACATTACAATACTATTTTATCCAATATCTATTCAATCTTATACTATAAATCCAATCTAGCTGCATAGAGTCTAGCTAATTAAAGTACCTTGATAAATTTGTATGGGTGTCAATAATAGGCAGTGAAGTTGCTTTCAATGCTCCAGCACTTTGTAGCAAATCCACAATCATTTCATTTCTTGATTTTCATCAAATAAAAAGTCTAAAGGTGTCAAACCGTTAAAATTCCTGGCATTTACATCAAACTTTACAATTTAATAAATGCCTTACAACCTGCTTGGAGAAATTCATCAGTTAATTTATAATTATCATCAAATAAGATTTCTTTTAGCAAATTGTAGAGCTAATTAATTACCTAGAGTTGATTTTTTGACGTTGCAACGTGTAAGAGAGTGTTGCCATCCCTGTCCTGTCAGTTGAGGATTCTTTTATTGCAGTATTGTGCTTCCTCGCTGCCGAACCATGGAGGACGTCTGGCTAAGACTTCAAAAGCTTCAATCTTACCGTACTTCAAAGCTATGTGTAAAGCAGTATCGCCCTAATTTGTCACGTCTTCCAGCGATTTCGGACAAACTGACAAGAATTTGGCCAAGAGATAAATGTCTCCTTTTTCAGATGCATAATGCAAAGGAGTTATTCCTTCTCTTCCTTTAACACGAACAAGTTCTGGATCAATATCTAAGAGTTGAACTACCGTTTGAGCTTTTCCATTCTGCAAAGCAAGGTGCATGGGACTGTAACCTTCATGATTTAGTTTCCTAGCAATATGGCTTTAATCTCGTGATCTCAATAACGAACTCAGTACTTCCAGTCCTTGCAGTAGCATGTAAAGGAGTGTCAACAAAAGTTATCTTGTCGATGTTCTCGAAGAAATTTCCATCTCTTCGGATTTTTGCATACAAGGCATCTATATCTTCCAGACATTCCAGTACTTCAACAGTCTCCTCCATCCTGGAAACAATTAAAGCAACAGGCAGTGGAATTTGGACGCAAATTAATAGATGGATGGAGGATTGGAAAAATCACTAAGGAGTTGACAGAGGTCAACATTAATAGCTAGGTTGAGAAAACTGAGCTAGAAGGAGCTCTGCATGCGTTATTGAATATGGTATTGGTATGATATATACTAAGCAAGCGATTTTTCTATGAAGTTTCAGACATATATTCAGCAAAAATTGTCAAAATGGTTTGATACTAATCCGGAGGCTGTCAAGTTAGAAGATTATTTTTCCATATAATATGTCCGTTGGCATATACAGTTGACGAAGACGAAGACCAACAGATTGTGCATGGACTCGGTAGTAACTTTTTTGGAAGATTTGATCGATCACAAACATTGTCGTGCTAGTAGACTTGTATTCCAAAATAACATTGTTTTTAACAAGTCCACTTTCCGCAACAATTTCCTTTTTTTAAGTAAGATTCCACGAGATATGGTTGGACAGTGATCAGACCCGGCCTAATTAAGACGGTAAAATTGGGATTTTTATTCTCCATTTTGACTGTCATTTTCCCTCGGTATCTAGGTTGGAGATCAGCGCATTTTCTCGTACGATTTCCTGGCTTTTATTAAGGGTTGTAGTAAGAGTCATGCTCCAGTGCAAACGTTATAATATAGACAAAAAAAAAAAAATGAGTGAGAGAGAAAGAGAAAGAAAAATAATATATATAAACAGATAAGTCTAAAGTTTGGGAGAAAAAATACTCTGACCAAGACATTAATTACGCATAGACTAGATCGATACTAACCTGTCTGGAAAGTAAAGCGACCGATCGATGTACCACAAACATTAATTTGTCGAATAGCAGTAGAATGGCATTCTAAAAGCAATTTTCTTTTTTCAAAATTCCACGAAATGTGGTTGTACTATGGGATTCTGATCAGACTGTAAAATAACTACATTTCATTTCATAATTAATTATTTTTGAGAGCCACTTTCTTTCTTAGAGTGGTTGGTGATCGGCACATTTTCTCCTACAACTTCTATCTGACTTGATGGTTGTAACATATACGTGAATTAATTTAATATGAAAAGATGAAAATTTTATTAGTTAAAGATTTAGTTGAATTAATGAAATGAGCTTTCGATTTATTTTATTTGTATATTACAGTAGTCATTCACTATGTTCTAATTTTACCCTCAAATATTTATAAAAAAAAATTTTGAAAAAATGACAAATACTTCTTAATTAAATTGTACAGTTTGTTAGAGATCATTCAAGAAAAATTTCAAAGGATATGCATGATTTTTAATAACATACATTTCTAAATTCTAACAACTTAAGTCGTGACGGTGAGATATTGTGTGATTGAATTATTTTGAAACAATATTACTTGATATATACTCATATCATGCATACGTATATAAGGTAGAAATCCAAGATTAGAAATTAATAACCCAATTTTGAAAGCACTACTTTGTCTCAGTCCACGCAGAAAAAGAGCAAACATCTTTATCATGTCGTGAGATGTAATTGAATTATTTTAACCACATGTCATAATAAAGGAAAATTAGTAAAAGATTTTTATTAATTTTTATTGTACAACCTGGGTGAGGCCTGAGGGTGAAGAGGCCGGCCCGGCGGCAAATATCTTGGAGTCGTCCCTACGAAGGCATCACATGCCCATTTGAATGGCCTTAATTAGTCAACAGAGTCAATACATTCTGTATTCACCATATATTAAAAAAGCATTCAAGATCATCGACTGTAACCTTTTAATAGCTAGTTTCATATATAGAACTTGCTCTCCTTTTTCTCTTCACAAGACATTCAATCAGGACACCTCCTCCGACGCTCGAGCAACAGAAAATAAGAGATGCTAGCTAGCTAGCTAGCTAGATCAAAGAGCTAATTAAAATCAAATGTCATTTAGTATCTCTTCAATTTTTCATGTATTAATTATTATGCAAATCATTAATTAATAATTAAGTTGGTGTATAAATACTGATGGCCTGGGACCCAATAATTTCGTACTAGTATATATTCACGGCAAAGCTGATAGATAGCTAGATAGCCAATAAGCATAGTGGCGTAGTGTTGTAATCCACTGAACTGATAATTGAAAACGAGGCCTCAAATTTGCCATTTGTGATATTGCAACTTCATTTGCTTATTAAATTCACATACACAAAAATCAAGAGATATACCCAACTATCTAAAGTTAATTTGAACTCAAACAATTAATTATTAAATCATGTATTAGGTGAGATGACCCTTTAAACCTAATCATTAATTAATTTTGTAAATTAATTGGAATCTTCTACAAATGATGAAATCAAATTTAGTTTTATTGATTGACAGTGTTTGTATTTTAACTAATTATATTTTTTGGCTGAAATTTCTTCCCTTAAGTTTTTGTTGATAAGGATATTTTATTTTAATAGTCGCTTACTAATTAAATTTTCTTGTATTTTTATTCCCTAAATATGACGAAGTTGAATTAGTCAAACAAACTAATTATACCCTATGATGCAAGTCTCTCGCAAAGTATACGTATGCATGAAGTGTAATATAAGAATCTCAAAATTTTAACAGCTATGTTATCAAATTAAGATAATAATGCAGAGTAAAAATTGTCCATCACGAAACAAATTAATTTTCGGACTATACCATATTTATATATACACAGGGAGAGAGAGATTAAAATTAAACTCTCAAAATTCCTAATTAAAAAAATATATATACTACTATAATTCTTTTCATTCTAACTCCAACGTCTAGTAATTACCGTCTCGTCAACTTCCAAATGTGTTGGATGCTAGACGTGTGCAACCGCAAATGACTTTTAATTACGATATAAATCTCGGAAATTAAAGCAATAATTTTCAAATTTTTCAACAAGCTAGCGTTAGAAAGGTTGATAACATGAGCACTGTAAAGTTCAAAGTAAGCGGTTGGCCATTTCTGTAGATAAATTTACTAATCGATTTGACATAACAAATTTATTGCATATATATATACATATGGCCATTTCTGTGAACACATATTCGTTATCTCCAAATATTTACTGCGAAGATATATAAAAGGGAAAATTATATATTTATTGCTTGTTGGGTAGATAGAATTATCAAATCACAGTGCACAATATTAATTGCCCAATAAATCAAAAGCTAACAACTTATTTATTTATTTATTGGTCAAAGCGTACCCAAAAAAAAATCCATCCACAAATTCTCGCTCATAAATTTTGCATTATTTTCCCCCATAAAACATCTTCACCAGCTTATAATACTACCCTTCTAGTATGTATATATATCATAATTAAGAAGCTTAAACATAAAAATATCAACAGGTGAAGCAGCAGGTTAAGCTTCAATGGCAGCAGGAGATAAATACAGATCCTTCTTGCAGGATGAACCAGATCAGAAAATCCAGTGGAGACACGGTGGACCTCCCACTTATGATAGTGTCAATCAGCTCTTCGAAGAAGGCCGAACTAAGGTTAATTTATATACTCCCATCTCTCTTTTCTTTTTTGTGGGGGGAGGTTTTTGCCATGTTGAACTCATTTAATTGGTGTGTACTTCATATACCAAGGAAGATTAAACAACTTTCTTTCCTTTTTCTCTTCTTTTTTCCTTCTTTCTTTTGTGTGATTGCAGGAGTGGCCGAAAGGATCGTTAGAAGAAACAGTGCAAAATGCTATAAAATCATGGGAGATGGAGCTTTCACACAAGACTCGCTTACAGGACTTCAGGACCATTAATCCTGACAAATTTAAGCTAATCGTTAATGGTATATTATTAAATATACACAAAGAAAACCAAACCAAACTAAACCATCTTCAATCTCTGTGTACTGTACGTCCTCTCATAAATAAATAAACCCGAACCCCTGTCCAAATTTAATACGAGCGAGGAATGAGATTAGAAATTTTCTGTAAAACCAGAAAGAATATTCTTAGGCTAACGTTGGAAATTAATTTATGTTGTTGTGTATGTGATATTGTGACAGGGAAAGAAGGATTATCGGCAGAAGAGACTCTTGCAGTTGGAAGTTACAACGCTTTGCTGAAAAGTTCACTGCCAGGAGAATTTCAGTTTTACAAAGCAGAAGAAGAGAGCTTTGATTCGTCACATGAAGCATTTAGATCAGCTTTTCCTCGTGGGTTTGCATGGGAAGTGTTGAGTGTATATTCAGGACCGCCATTGATTACCTTCAAGTTCAGGCACTGGGGTATCTTTGAAGGGCCTTTCAAAGGACATGCTCCTACTGGAGAGAAGGTTGAATTTTGTGGATTGGGAACTCTCAAGGTATTGTCTATTATTTTATTTTAATTATGCTGATAGTTGACAATGTTAAATCTTGAAAGGAAACATGACGTGCAAGTGATTTTTAAAAATATGTATAAAAATTTTTAATTTATTTTAAAAAAATAATTATCTCATTAATAATAATTATTTAATTAAAATAATTATTAAATTTTTAAATTTTGATAAAATATAATATATTTTTTAAAAATATATCAATAAAATAAATTATAATATTATTCTTTAATACGTTAATAATATAAATTTTATTAATATATTATAAATTTATATATGATATAAATAATTTTTAATATATTAAAATTTTAATATCAATTAAGTATAGAAAATAAATAAAATAAATTATCAATTATAGACAATATTATTATTAATAGGGATATAATTATTTTAAAATTTTTACAAATATTTTTAAAATTATTAAGATAATTTATTTAATATGACAGAATTTAAGAATTTGAATGTGCTTATTCCATTTTGAAATTGAAGTAAATAAATGAATATTTTCTTTTGGTAGTATAACCTTTAAAGAATAACAATGCAATACTACTATTAAACATCCACATGGAACATTTGGTCGACATTTTGTCTCTTTAAAATTAAATTGAAATTAAAGAAGTTGAAGCTCAGTCCAGGTCAGCTCGCTGCGAGCTTCTTTAATATTATCTGCAGGCCTTTTAATATTATCCATCAAGATTGATTGATTGATTGATTGATTGATTGATTGATTGATTGATTGATTGGGGAATCTTCAACTTCTGCCCCTGTTTTGTGGCCGAAAAATTGATGAATAAAAATGAAAAAATAATGTTTAACATTATAAAATTCTATCAGATCTAACTTAAATTAAAAAAAAAAAAATTGAACTCCACTCAAATTCTACGAGCAATCCATAATATTATGCATTGACATTCCCAAATAAGTAAATTAGATTTTAATAATTAGACTTAATTCGTGTGCTGCTAATTGATGAAAAACTTGATAGGTTGATGAATCGCTCAGAGCAGAGGATGTTGAGATTTACTACGATCCAGCTGAGCTTTTCGGAGGCTTACTGAAGGGATCACCAATTTCAGAATCGCAGAAAGAAGATAGCAATTCCACAGCAACAACTCAAGGCTGTCCATTTTCCAAGAAAATATAAGTGCCAGTATATCTAAAATTCTACGTGCTTTGTTTTGCGGGTCAACCTTTTTCCTATCTATTTCTATTGTACTTTTTATCTTTTATAAACAAGGTACTTAATTATTTCTGTATTTTGTTTAACTTCATAAATCGAGACATTTTACTTATAATGTAAATTAGTACAGCAAATGGTCTGAGAAAGTTTATAGTACCACAGAAGTAAGGGATATAGCTCCAGCAATCATAGTAACTCAAGCTAAAGAATTTAGGAAATGACCAAAATACATTGCCAAGGAAATTAATAATGCATAACATATAAAATCAAAAATATACAGATTAAGCATCATACTTGGCCGATACCATTGGTGAACCAGAAACCATAATAATAAACTGTTACAGGCATGAGAGTAATAAATTACATATACATTACAACATTGAGAAAAATAATACTATGAAAATCATTAAGAATACTAACCTCATTTCAGCGAAATTCAATTTTTGGGTCAATGCCACGGCGACCTTCATCTACAAGAGCCAAGCTTAACATCTCCGTGCAAAATTGATCTTCTGGCTTCAGCCATAGAGCCTGATTTTGAAACAAGAATAATAAGGAATCAAATTCTCACAACAGATGGGAACAAGAATAATAATGAAACAGGCAGAGGCAAATGAATGATTATAAACAAATTCTCATGGTTCTTTAAAATGTGAATGAATACACAGACCCAAGGCCTATATGTATAAAGGAAACAGCAAAAAGTTCTCTGTAGTTTACCTTGTGATAGTATGTAATGGCAGCAGAAAAGTTATCCTGCATACAAGAGCATTACCATAAAACAGCAGTTATCTAAACTTATAGTTAAAGATCACAACATATGATCCGCATGGGAACTTTTATAATGAACTGGAACTAAAAATTCCACAACACCTGCAAATGGTACGTGTAAGCAAGACCTGCATAGGTACTCAAGCTTCTATTTGATAATGTAAGTGCTCTCTCATAGCAGGAGATAGCCTCGTGAAACATCCTGAAACGTGATAGCTTCTAAAATCAGGTTCAAAAAACAATTATATCAATTTAAAGTGACAGATTAATATTACTACAAATTAACCAAAATCGCTCTCCAAGAAAAATACAAAAAGCACATACATAACGACTTTCCTTTTTTACTTTCCTGTGAAGAGACCAAAATATTGGTCATAGCTGAATAATATTTCCAACAAAATCTAAACTTACTTTAACTTTCTGTAAGCATGTGCAAGATTGACCACAGTTGGTTCCCACATTTCACTTAAAGAGGATGGAATGTGCGCCAAGGTCTTCTCAAACCACCACACAGCTTTGTTATACCTACAAGTGTTTCAAATAAGACTTGCAGGCCAAAATAGATGATTGTATGCTTGCATGAAAGCCATAACAAATAATGATAAAAAGAGTCCAATCCCTGTAAGTTCAATTCAGCCCAAATTTCACAACTCAGGAGTAATCATATTATTTTTCTTAAAAAAATAACTAATCATGTCAACAGCTCAGCAGGAAACAAATTGATGGGAACCAAACTTCCTTACTCCTTCATGTTATAAGCAACAACCCCAAGTTCATTGTATACAAGTGGATCTGATGGGCATATGGCCTTTGCCTGCATGAAAAACTGGAAAGCAGACAGCTAATCAGAATTTAAAAAATACATTTAAAGATAGATCATTAAGAGATTTAAATAGAGAAGACATTTTTATGGCAGCGAAGGAGGATGTAGCAGAAAATATGATCAAAATTTTAATTACGCAGGACTCAGGATAATGAATAATAAGTGACTAGCATTTGTTACATTCCTTGTCAATTGGAAAAGATAATTTTCTTTTTATTTGAATCCAGCCATTAGTTCCATCATTTTGTACAGAATTAAAAATAATTTTGAGGAAAATAAGTCCAATTCAGATCAAACTTAATAATCCAAAGAAAAGAAAAATCCACAAGATAACATTAATCTGCCAATCATATTAGATTGATTTAAAGTTCCCACTGAAGTCAAAAGCAAAAAAATGAAAATTTGCCTATGTTCACAAGAAAGCAAAACACCTGCTCGGCAAGCTTAAAGCTGTGAGTTCGCATGTATTCCATTCCAATGTACAAAGTTGGTAAATGGCACCTGGAATAAGAGAATATCAAGATTCAACCTGTAAAAAGACAATTTATAGTAATAAGAGTACTCCCACAATACACTGCATTCCATCACTAAAAATTAAATAATGATATTCATGAATATTTATGATTCATAAAACTAGACGTGAGTGTCATTTAGAATCAAAAAGGAAAAAGAAAATGACTATGCCCTAGGTCAATGCTATGACTAAGTTTATTATATTACAGTATGTTACTCAGGTAGAAATATAAATTTCCGATGCTTCTCATTGATAAAAGTTTCAAATAATAGAGCAGTCTGTTACAACAAAGAACAAAAATCATCATAAATGACCAATAAACGCAAGCTTAATACTTGCAGTCATCTTAAGACAATATCAAAGCAATTGAAATTTCAAGGACTACACAAAACCCAATAGAAACTCGGACCAAGAACATATTGCACATGTAATTACACACACACAATACGAATAGTGTTCTTCAATTAATCAAGAATTCAATGATATCAAGAAGCAAAATCTGCCAAACCACTATCCGTCAAATTTCTTCAAACCAAATAAAGATATACTTAATGATACACGAAAGACAATGCTACGCATTCTGAAATGCTCAAAGCAAGTGAGGGCCTATACTATATCAGCGTCCCAGTCCTTATTGCATAAAATATTGATTTAAGGAAAAATCAGAAAGAAAAGACAGCTCCAATAAAGAATGCTAAAGAATCACCCTGGAAATAAACGAGCAGCTGTGCGATAAGCGAACATTGCTTGATCACCCTCTTCTTGAGCGGCAAAAGCATTTCCATAACCTATCCAAGCAGGTGGGAATGTCCTGTCGAGATTTGTTGCCTTGCTGTAGTGAATGGAGCCAACAAGAAATAAGATCTCATTAAATAACACTTGAACTTCATATAATATCCATAGAAGACATCCTTTTAATAAGAACAAATAATCAGTGAGAAGAATGTACAATTGAAAACTAAACTAGCAATAAAGTTCCATACAAAAGTGAAAATTTTAATCAACAAAAATGATGGAACAATATAAAAGTTATATATAAAAGGTCTAATATAAAAGTTTCATATCCTCTTATATTAGCAACAAAAATGGAACAATAAATTCAATACTGAAATCAATAGACACAGTTAAGGATGTATAATGAATAATGAGGCTCGTGATCTTTACCTGAAATAACGACGTGATTGATCATATTTCTTTATGCAATAGTAATAGCAACCAACTGCAAACCATGATAAAGCCCTAAAAAAGTGAAAAGTCCTTATAAGCAAACCATGTAATGCACAAAGTCTAGAGAAAAGGGTAGTGAGGCCAAGATTGGACATGAGAAACCCTTTTAGTCCTAAAGTCTAAATTATGCAAACTTTCAGCAGATTAAACTAGCAACACTAAGAAACTTCAACCTCAATAGCCATTCTGGTCCTACAGTTTTTCCATTTATATTTTCCCAGACCTTCATTATTTAACTCTTCCTCAGTTTTCTAGAAAGAGAAGAAAGAGGACATTCTCACTTTTGAGGATAATCCTTCACTAAATTGCATGCCATCAGATATAGTTCATTTGAATGTCCAAGTTCCATAGCAGCAGCTAAGTGCACCAAGGTACATTTCAGATGGAAAGGGTCTTTCTCAAGTAGTCTGAAAAAAAAATAAAAAATAAAAAGAAGGCGGTCAGCTGCAGCATCTCAGGAATAAATTGCAGCCATCTTCTTCACTTTATCACCAACTTACACAGAAGTTAGTTCAAAACATTTTTGGTATTCGCCACATTGATGGTAGTATTCAGCTTTACAGGCCAAAAGATCAGTATTGTTTTTCAGAGTGTGTGTGAAGCTCGAATGGTCACTATCACAGCTTTCTTTTTCAATTTCTCTGAATTTGGCTTCCACAACATTCTCCTTGTCATACTGGATAAAAATCAAGGGTAACACGAAAACAATAAGGAAAGATATTGGTCATTGCACACACGGAGCAAAAACTTATGAATCATATCAGTGAAACAGATGAAAATTTTCACATAAACAGATTTTTGATATTGTTTGCTTCTGGACTAGCACATATTTAAATTGCACATATTCAAATTGCATGTTATTCACCTTTTTTATCAAACATGAGTAGAACAAAGAGAGCCAACCATCTTCAGAACCAAATTCCAATGATGAAAGTAAACTTGTTTCTGAAAATCAATAGCCGATAAATTTAAAGTAGTGTATTAGCAACTGCAATGCATTCCACAGAAGAATCAAATGCTAGAATAACAGAACCAAAGAAAGTTTATTAAATAAAATTTATAAAACCATATGTGCGCAAGTAAAATTTCCATTAAATGTATATAAACATATGTATGTATAAATGAAATAGAATTAAAAATGCAAACATGTTTCATAATTCACTTTTCTCTGATAATATAAATAGATCACTGCAAAGAATACCTTCCTCGCATGTTAGCATATGATTTTCAGTAAGGCATTCCAGAGCCTGAAAAACGAATTGAGGTAAATCCATGAGAAGAATCCAAAAAATGAAAAGTTATATTTTACATGGAAATACATCATAAATTCAAATAACAATAAAATTGATAACATGTCAAGCATACCTCATAACACAGAGGATCAGCTTTGACTGCTGCTTTGTACCTTAAATCAATGTCAAACAATATATTCATTAAGTATATGTACGAACTATAGTATTTTATTGAACAAAGTTGAGAGAATAGAGCAAAGAGAATTGACTGGAACAGAGTAGACATATTGACAAATGAAATTGCAAAGAAAAAAAGGTAGCATAAAAAAAAAGTGTCTAAAGGGACCACCTAATTTACTGAAACCGATGCAAGCTTTCAATCAGATGACAACCAGGTGTAGGTAACCACATGTAGTGAAGCAGAGGTGGGCTTTCAAATGAATCTTGTTAAATTATATTTAAAACCTAACTTGCCACTATAAGTCTTTTTATGTCTAGCACTGCACCCCACAAATTAGTGCTAGAATCCTAGTAACGGAACAAGATAAAAGAACCATAAAAATAGTCATTCTGTTATTAGAGCCGAACCAACTTATGTAAAAATTGGGTTCAGTGATTTATTTTTGTGCAGCAACCACAAATAAGTGCTAGAATATTAGTAACGGAACAAGATAAGGGAACCATAAAAATAGTCATTCTGTTATTAGAGCCGAACCAACTTATGTAAAAATTGGGTTCGGTGATTTATTTTTGTGCAGCAACAAGTTCATACAAGAAATGGCGTAGAAAAGAGCAAAACAAAAATGTAGGGCAAGAATATTGTTGCAATTTAAAACCATTTGGCATATAAAAGCATATGAGAAAGTAGAAGATCTATTTCATGCAGCATTCAATTTGGACAATCAGCCTCTTTTAGAAGCAAAAGAGAACCAGTGCCTTTCCTGAACTGAACCATCTCAGCATACTATCTTTCCTGTGTCACCAGTTAGATCCAAGAACACATGAGATGTGTTCATTTTATTTTGTCTAGTCACACTTTTGCATTGATTTATGATGAGGAATGTTGTCTAGACCACCAATTATATATAGATGTTTCTTCAGCTGAATCTTACTCATTGCTAATAATCACTTCTATCAAATATTAATACATTAACAAAATCTTCACAGCAATGAAAATGAAGAAAAATATACTTATATCCTGACCTACGAAGATGTCTAGCTATGTTCAGAATTATCCCAACAAATTAATAAAGTCATTTCCTTTTCTAAGGGAACCAGAATAACATAGTATAGGAAAACATTAAATAACTTTATATGACTATAGTATAAGAAAGACAAACTGTATAAGTTATTATCAGTTTGACAGAATAGCTAAGGGAAATGAGCATAAGGCATCACACAATAAAGCAGCATGATTTCCAAAGAAAATGGTTTGCAAAAGCTAACCACAGCCGAGCCTGGGCACGATTTTCCAAAGCTTCATATGCTCTGCCTCTCAGAAAGCATATAGCCGAAGAGATCTGTCGAAGAAAAAAGAAATGCTGGGTCAAGAATAAGGTGATGTGCCAAAAAAGAAAATTAAACAAAGACAAAAGATCAAAATAAAATGAGGAAAAAACTTACATTTATTTCTCTATCTTCCCCATCTTTATCTAAGTACATGACATTACCATCTTTTGTGTCATAAACAATCCCATCTTCATCAACCTTGGCGTCACCAAGCATTGACAAACACTGGTCCCACTCTTTCAGTTCCTCCTAATTATACATAGAGCAGACCAAGTATAAATAAATAAATAAAAGACATACTACTTAGTCATATCAACTACAAACGTATAAGAAAAGTCCAACAATTATTTAGCTCAAAATTAACAGTTTGTCCGGTTTTATTTCTTCTAACTTTCTTTCATTTTCTTAGAACAGGCAACACCGAAAGACAAGGCCTTTTATTTCTTTATTTACACACACACACACATATATATTTTGCCAAGAGAAATTTTAAAAAAATAAGTTAATAAATTTGAAATTGGTAAAACATTCTTTTTCTTTGTAGAATAATATGAGAAAAAAGTTATTCTCACAAACACATTTTCCACATTGTTTTCTCCTCATGAAGTCACAAGCAGTGAAAGTTACAAAATTTAAAAATTAGACTCGAAATGCCAAAAAAGTTCAATCTGCTCCGCTTTTCATTGTTTTCATTCTCTTAAATCATTTTTTTTCTTATGTTAGATTTCATTTATTCTTTCCACTGAGCTTACAGTAACTGCTTCCTACATAATTACATTAATTTCCAGTCCAAAATTTTCAATTTCTTTTCTTTTCCACATACAATAGAGCACACAAACCGCAAAGTCCCAAATTCAACTTCCAATGCAATCGAAAATAGAATTTTACCAGGCACTTGGCAGCCAAGTAGCGGAACCGGAGATCGCGGAGCACGATTTTCGAGGCATTCAGAAGGTGGAATGCACGGCGGTAGTGGCGGCCCAAGAACAGAGCCTGAGCCTGCATGTACACATCAGCTGGGTCATTTGTCAAAGCGGCTACTTTATCTGCGAAGAATATGGCCGACGAGTACAAATGCTTGTTCACGCAGTCGCGAACCACTCCGCGAAGCTTCTCAATCTCTTCTTCTCTCATTTTCGTGGCAATTAATTAAAGATCTGTGGGTGCGTTTGGTTCTCGGGAAAGTAATTGATTCTACTTTCCGTTGGCTAGAAGGAAAATGAGGGTTTTTCTGATGGGGGGTTTTGGGGAGTGAAGGAAATGCGAGTAATTTGAGCGGGAGCGGTTTTGTTGAAAATTTTTAAGTGGGCTTAGCCTATAGGCCTGAGTTTGGGTTCTTTCTTGGTAGTCAAAGTAGTGGGCTGGGCTATAGATAGTCCAGTTTAGTTTAGTTCAGAGTTTTTTAATCTTTCTTCTTTTTAATACTTATGGTTCTCCCAAAAATAGTGTCAAACACCTCTTCAATTTTATGATTATTACATTTGTAAAGCTACAAGAATTAAATTCTTGTTGTGAGAAAAAAAAAAGGTAATTTCTTTTTTGGTTTTAGAAATAATTTTGAATATGTTCGGATTTTAATTTTTTTTTTTTCCCATTATCTTATCAATCCAGTACATAATTTAAAACAATTTTTCGGTCTTAGAAGTGGTTGAATGACATGGATGGGTCTATGTATGGTATGGTGAACCGTCAGTAGCATATGCATAGAAATTTAAAGAGATCACACAATTTCCAAGTTTGACAAAAGTTATAATCATAATGTCTATTCTAGTTTAAGATATATATATATGAATGTAATAGAAAGAAAAAAAAATAATATAAATAATTAAGACATTTGGTTGGTTTTAAAAAATTTGTACATTTCAACAAAAGAAATTTTTTTTTTTTTTTTGCTTTGAAAGAGTTTTTGATATAATGGAATATGGATAAATTAGACCATCTTTATATTAATTTAACAAAATATTAAAATTTGTATTTTTTTAAAAAAGATAAATTAAAATACATAATATAAAATTTCATTTAGTACTAAGTTTGAAGTTAATATTTTTATGAGGTAAAATTACTTGATATTAATATCAATAAAAGATAATTTTTATTAAAAATTAATATTTAGCTAGTATTTTATCAGTTAGAAAGCGAATTTTTTTAAAAATTCAATCAAATAATCTGAACACAGCAATATTATTAAATAATTAAATTAATAGAAGAGGTTAAAAATCATCATCTCAATCGTCCTCTCAAATTAATATCATAGGACCCCAAACCAATAGCCATACATTTGAATTGTGGGTGTATAATTATTAATTAATAAATACAAGTATATATATTGATGAAGCAAGGCAGGTCCCATAGCAAATACTCTGTCTCGACCAAATCTTTTACCTTTTCTTTTTCTTCATATAATAACACAACTTCCTTCTTACTGATAAAACTTCTCGTACACTATAACAATAAAAAAAAAAGGCCCATACGATCGATGAAACCTATAATCATCGTACCCACGTCCCTACCGTAGTTTAATCTTCTTCCCTTTATCTATCCCTTCTCTCTTCATCTTAATTTTTTTACGAAGATCTCCATGGCCATTTCTGAAGTTTCTTCACCAGTGACATCCCTGGAAAGTACTGAGAGTTCTTGTTCTCGAACGTCCAGCACCTGCAGCGTTCAAATGGTGTCCAAATCTGTATCAGACAGGCTGCTGGGAAAATTCGTTGACACGTTGCAGTATGATTTTGATTATGCTCAGAGCGGTTTGTGGTCTCCTCCAGTTCCTCGGATGGTTTACCTGAACTCGCCCGGGAAAATCTGCTCAGAAGACGAGTTGTTTACCAAACTTAAGAAAGCAAAGAAGGCTTGTCGATGGAGGATTTTCTGCTTAAATGTATATATGCAGTACTCTCATTTCTTTCACAATCTGAATCATTCATTTTCATGTGTTTAGTATTGTGTGTTAATTTATTTTGTGAGAGATATGTTTTACGTTTTTGTTTTCTTAAATTTTCAGATTATTACACGTTGTCATGTTTTTTATTTTTATTTCTATTATGGTTTGAACTCGACTAGTACAAAATTTTTTAACTTTGCTTCAACAATAATTGTAGTGTCCTTTTGGTAGCGCGGAGATTTTGAAAACATGTTTCAGAAATATTAATGAAATTAACTAATGCAGAAAACACTCCTTTTATATATGGTTATATATCTTCCAGCTTAATATATTAACATAAATTTTCTGTTTTTTTTTTCTTTTTACATATTCTTTTCAAATATGAATCCGTGATTTAATAATTTTAAATTTGTAAAAATCAAAATAGATTTTGAAAATAATAACATAAAACCCTTTTATATTTTGCAGTTTATTTATATCCCATGATAGTGATATCTGCATTTTCTTCGTCAACGTTAATCAACCTGTGAGTTTTCTCATCTTCCCAGATGTTGTAATACTGAGATGCTTTTGCTTCTTTTGCAGGTCTTTTGATGCTGCTGAAGCTTAAAGCTCGCATGGTTTAATGCTACATCCTGCCTATAATTAATCCACGAAGCCATGCTTTGTCCCATAAACTTATTCGCCACGCTACATCAGAAAGCTAGATTACTACACCAATCGGGGTCAAAAGTTTATTTCCAGTCAAAAAAGAAACCCTATTAACTATGTCTCTTCTTGTAATATAATATAATTATGTAATATTCATCTTCTGCGACTACTGCTACGTGTACCCAATTTTTCAGTGTAATGTTACGTTGTATTACAAGTAAATTATGCCGAATCGGGTATTTATTCCGAGATTCTAAATAAAGTTATATATTTAGGCAGAAGAATTTGAATGGTAAAATGACGCATCAGCGGACATCCTCTGCAATTTCCATGCGAGCAAAAGGGAATTTCAGAGTACCAAGCCTTTTGCTGCTAAAGCCAGAGATGTGCTTTTTTAATTGAAACGAAGAAAACTACTGCCTCTCAACGGTTCACTTGAGATCCAAAGGAGCAGCCATTTAACTTTCTGATTTACTCCTCCTTTTGTCTTTATTAACTTGAATTAGATCCCCTTCCCTTCCCTTCCCTTCCCCAGCTAGCTTCTTTTTCAGTAAATCAAAAAAAAAAAAAAAAGGTCTTAATTTTTATTTTTGGATTTTTAATTTTACAAATAATTTTAAAGACCTGGAAATTTTAGAGGTTGCCATACATAATTTATCCCATTTCATTTTTTTCTATTTTTTTTTTTTTACACAATGACCTCTAATTGAATAGCTTTATTTGCATGCAAATGAGAAGATTTCATAAGTGCTTGCAATTAAATAAAATTAAAATAACTATTTTATTGACAGAACCTGTTTTTTTGGCGCTTCAAACGGCAACCTCCTTTTTCAAATTTCAGTTACTCATCAAACAAAACGACATGAATAAAAAACCCATATCTCCGTTCAGGCTTTCCTCTCTTCTTCGACTCCAAAAAGATCCTAAGCTCGCTCTGCAACTCTTCCGACACCCTAATCCTAAGCTCAATGATGACGTCCCTCAAACGCAACCCTTCCGCTACAATCATCTCCACTACGACCTTATCATCGCCAAACTTGGTCGCGCCAAAATGTTCGACGAAATGCGGCAAGTCCTTCACCAGCTCAAACACGATACCCGTGTCACTCCAGAGGAAATAATCTTCTGTAATGTTATTAATTTTTATGGGCGCGCGCGTTTACTGGAACATGCGCGCCAAATGTTCGATGAAATGCCCAGCTTTAATGTTCAGAGGACGGTGAAATCTTTCAACACGTTGTTAAATGTGCTATTGAAGTGCGGAGAGTTTGACAAAATGGGGGAAATGTTTGAAAGTATGGAGAAATGCGTGAACCCAGATGCGTGTAGTTATAATATATTGATACATGGTTGTGTCGTTAGCGGGAGATTAGAGCACGCATGGAGGGTGTTTGATGAAATGATTAAAAGGGGATTAACGCCAACCGTGGTGACATTTGGGACGTTGATTTATGGGCTTTGTTTGGATTCGAGGTTAGAGGAAGCACTGAAATTGAAGGAGGACATGATGCGGGCGTTTAAAGTGAGGCCTAATGCACATGTCTTTGCATCGTTGATCAAATCACTTTGTGGGGTTGGTGAGTTGAGTTTGGCTCTTAAGTTTAAAGAAGAGATGATGAGAAATAAGATTGAACTGGATTCAGCTATTTATAATACATTGATCAGTGCATTTTTTAAGATCGGAAGGAAGGACGAAGTTTCTGGGATTTTGGAGGAAATGAGAGAGAATGGGTGCAAACCGGATACTGTAACTTATAATGCCATGATTAGTGGGCTTTGTAAAGAGAAGGACTTTGACGCAGCATTTAGAATTTTGGATGAGATGGGAGATAAAGGTGTAAGAGCTAATGTTATTAGTTATAATGTGATACTTGGAGGGTTGTGTAATGAGGGAAAATGGAGTGAGGCAAAGGATTTGTTTGAGGATATGCCTAGACGTGGTTGTGCTCCTGATGTTGTTTCCTATAGGATTCTTTTTGATGGGCTATGCAGTGGGATGCAGTTCACAGAAGCTGCATTAATTTTGGATGAAATGATTTTTAAGGGCTACATGCCTCTTTGTGCTCATATACATATATTTGTCGATCGGTTGTGTGAGGTAGGGAATGTGGGGGTTTTATGGACAGTTTTAAATACTATGGTGAAAGGAAATGCTATTAATTTTGATACATGGAGGATTGTGATTTCAAAGGTGTGCAAGGAAGAGAATCTATCAAATGCTTATGAGCTTGTTGAAATCTTGATTAGGCCCTAAATTGAGACTGTGGTAATCAATATTAGCGGGAGAATATCTTTTCATGTGCCAGATAGGCAAGCTAAAGTCTTATTGTTTTTTATGGTGAATCTCTCAACCACTCTGTGTTTTCACCATGGTCATGTCCATAGCTGCTTTTGTGCCGCACAGGTTTTAGCTCACCATCAAAATGCCAATGTTTGGTTTGTGGTAGAAAGTGATAATACATGGGAGAGTGGAGTTGTTTAACTGATAAGCTTCAATATGAGAGCAATTACCAATCAGAATGATTTGTATAGTAATTTTGGTGGGAGATCTTCTTTGGCCTGTCATGTCTATTAATTGTTGCTTATTCATCTCACAACTTCCGGGTAAGCAACTCAACTTCACCTGTCAGTCATCCTCTAATTTGAAAAGCGGAAACCAGAACTATGTTGATGTTCCAAAAGCGAAATATAATAATTATCATGTGAAGATCCTCCTCATGAGTTTTGCTTTTCACTAGGGTTGTCCAAGCTCTATGCTTGCTTTTGGTAGACTCCCTTTTCCCTATTTGGACTCAAGAATCAATTGTTCCCGTGCTGTAGATTTTATTAATGCCTCTTTACCAGCATATGCATTCCTAAGACTAAATCTTGAAAAATTATGAGCTAATCTACTGGTCGGGACTCGGCATTGTACAATTCATTTTGATAATAGCATAGTATGCATTATATAATCCATTTGACAGATTTTCTGATTCTTCCTTCAGAAGAGTGGCTGAGGAGGCATGACGCGAGCACATTGGAGCAAGATTCATGATATCTCTGTAGTCAGCAGAAAACCGGGTGTAATGTTCTTCACTGTACAACTTCTTGGAGTTGTTTAACTTATGCTTGGTAGTATATGAAAAAAAAAATTGTCGAAACACTTTTGTTTTGACCAATTGTCGAAAATCTACAAGATCCCCTTTGGTAATGCTTGTGACAACTTGGTGATTTTATTAAACCAATTTCTCTACTTTCCAAACAACAACTTACTTATATTTGCTATTTTAACAGCATGAGTGATGGGAACAGTTGATTATCTTTCTATTCAACATATGAAAATAATAGGAAAAGTAAAAACTAATGGACATAATATATGGATGTGGTCTGAGCTTGAGACGGCAAAATCTAGTGAACCAGCGAGTACATTTAATACAATATTTTCTCAGTGCTAATCTAAAAGGCATTTGACAATTTTTTTGATTGTTAGTACATCCATGTCGTGCTGCCATGGATTAAATCAATAGTCTTGTATACATATGTTTACAATATCCATACCTAGCAGCCCTGTCTTTTATAATATACGTTGCGAATCTTAGTTTTGATGCTTCTTTCACACAACCATATCATTGTCGTGCAGTCCTTACTAATTTGCATTAACATTTGGTACAGTTTTCAGTTACACATAATATTATATAGAATGTCAACATGTTAACTCTTAATACAATTAATTAATTTGTATGACTTTTATGTTTTCGTTAAGGAAGAATCTGCATTAATAAGTACACTACAACCTAACTCTTTTGTGGATAAGATAATATTTATGTAATATAATTACAACTAATATGCCACGAATCCTGTAATAACATTGACTTATCGAGTTCTCCCTTATCTTTTTTTATTGTCTTTTTTCGAAACTCAAAGTCGTACCAAGAAATTTTGTATCAACCAGATTGTTGATTAATACTTGCGTCAAATCAGAATGAATTACAATTGCTTAATTACGTATAAAGAATTATTTTTTGGATCCAATATTGTCCTTACTTGGATATTAATTTAGACGCATCCAATTTTAACTCTCCATTTGTGATGAATCCCAAATCACCTGATCAATTATATTAACACAACTTAGAATAGAAATCACCGCAAAATCGTTTTACTGATAAGAGTTGATTAAGACACCTGCAGGCAAATTCTCTCCAGTCAAATGATCTTTCTTCCTTTTTCAGACTCCCAATTAATTTTTCTAAATCATATATCAACAACAAATCTCTAGCGAATTATTGGCCACCGATCCATAGGTACTTTATTTTATTTTATTTTATTTCTGTTTTCACCACAAATTCCAGTTGTTAAGCATCTTATTTTTTTAAACAGGATTTCCATCGGCCTAAAAAGTCAATAAATAAATCCTGCCTGCCTAATCGATTAATTGATTCTTGATTGGCACAAAGGATGATTATTAATCTTTGCCTTTTTGTCCTTGCACGCAATCAACAGATATATATATATAAAGTAACTTATAAACAGTAATACCAAAATTATTACTGATAACTTGAACCATTGAATAATCGAAAACCCAGGCATTCGGAAGTCATAGGATATACAGGAGATTGATTAATCACACATATATATGTATATATTGCCGAAAATGACATTAAGAATGGCCGGCCGCGTAGTTCAAATGTACCTAACCCAACTTCCACGAGGCATTTCCACATATAATTTTTTCAAACTTAATTTCTACTTACATTATTTTTATATATATTTACGACCTTTTCTAAATTTCAAACTTGCTGACTTCAGCCAGCTACTAATTAACTTTACCTCAGCCTCCCCTTTTTCAGAGCCAGCTATCTCTATAAATTGCTTAGATTTCCACCAACGCTTCCCAAAGTACCTTCCAATATCTACACATTCGTTCAATAATATTTACAATAATGGCTCGCTTGAACTCTATCTTGCCTGTTTTCTTCCTCGTCTTAGTTTTCATTTTTCCATATATGGACGCCAGAAAGTTATTGAGCATGGAGAAGAAAGAAGTTCCTTACCCGAAGAACAGTCTGGTTCTAAGGGTCCTCTCTAACTCTAAGGGACCATCGTCGCTGAATGAGAAAGGTCAAGCAAATTCAATGGCTGCCGCTGAGCGGCTCTTTATTTCTCATACTGCAGGAAAGAATATTGATCGGATTTTGCAGTCATCAGTTCCAAGTCCAGGAGTCGGCCATTAATTAAAGAGACACATTTTGTCCTTTCAAGTCGTCACACAGCCTAGCTACTATATATATACATATTGAACAACTTCCGAATAATATGTCTTGCTATATATTAAAACGCCTAGCTACTTAATTTTTATAGGGTTTTGTTTAGATATATAGATACTTAATTCACGTCAAAGTAAGCAATATGAATGAGAGAGAATATATTATATATGTTTTTATTTTCTTTTAACTTTGTATTTTAGCAATTAACAGTCGTCGATTAGCGTACTAATGAATATATAATTTACATTTATATTATTTATGGGCATGATATAATATTAAAATACATATGATTTATGTTGTCACAAAGTAATTATGTGCAATATTTTTTCTTATTTCTGTTCAATATATAGTTATATATGCATGGTATTGACTTTTTTTTATATCTAGACTAAAGAAGTATAATCATTTGTCAAGTGAAATACAGTGTGAATTGATGAGATGGTATGATCACTGAGCTACATATAGAAATTTATACGAAAGAGAATATTTTATTAATATTTTTTGTTTTTTCATAATGCCATTGCCAACTAAGTATGTCGTTATTTATACTCAATCCTATCAAAGATAACCTGCTAAGAATTAATTATTAGACCTATGACGTACTAATTAATTATCAAACCTTCAAACTACTGATCATGGGTCGTGGGTGGATAATTCTGAAGCGAAAAGTTTACATTAAATTAAATGTGATCAAGGTTTCACTGTTAAACATTAGGAATTAAAAATAGTGAGAGTAATTAATGAAAAATAGATAAAAAAAAAATCAATTAATTAAGCCAAACTGAAAATTTTAGGAATTAAAAATAGTGAGGGTAATTAATTAAATAGATGAAACAAAATCAGTTAATTAAGAGAGGAGCTGATCACCTAGGATTACACTTCATTTATATGAGAAACTCAAAAAAGTCAGAATATTAAAAGACCCCTTTTAAATTTGAAAATCCTAATTATTTTATTTTTCCCACGTTAAAGAGCACCAGCTCTTTTAATTTTTAACCCTTAATCAGAAGGAAATCATGGCAAAATTCGATAAGGCACTGGCTTCGCATAGTCTTTTCGGCAACAAGGAACAACTATTTTACTATCATCTATATCTATCTCTGTTTATACACAGTTCTGCCACATAATAGAATACAACATATATGTTTTTTTAAATTGAAAAGCGTGCATGAAGAAGTTTTACAACTGTTGTTGTTACTTGTTTGGTTAATTTTTGCATTTGACTTTTAATGAATAGATGTTAAAATGGAAGTGAGAAGTAAGTTCAAAAATCAGGAGAAAATATATATTAATTTATAAGTCTGACACGTAATATTAGAAGAACCATTAATTTATTGTTTTGGAAAATTAGCATATATGCTATGTTTTTTTAAGAGGAAAATTTTGTTAATAATTTAGTTAGGTGCACGTATACTGTTGGCGATGATACTGTTCATAATCATATACTTGATTCTGATATCGAACACTGAGGAGGATCACTATTATTGCGACAGCTGAGAATATATATTCATGTAGTATAAATGAAGGGAAAGGAAAGGAAAGGAAAGGAAAAGACAATAAAGAGAGAGAAATGACTAAACTCATTTTTGACAGGTATCAATTGGCATGGAAATTATATTCCAAAGTTGGGGGAAATTACAGTCATTAATTGCCTTTGTATATGTATAATATGCATAGGCACCTTTCTGTCGCATTTCATTGTCAAAAAGTTAGAGCTCCACAAGTGCAAGAAATTAATATCAATCAATGAAAAGGGCAGCCTCCTAACTTATCATGCATATGTATATGTATATATTATTAAGCGTCTTATTAAGTCCAAATTTTTTCCTAACCCAGGAAGCAACGTACGTAAGAAGAGAGAAAACAGTCTCAAATTCCTACATTAATCTGTGCCTGCGGTAGGTTTCCACCAAGGTCTTAAATCAATTTAATCACTATGTCAGTGATGAAATTACGAAGACAATTTAAGTGAATATGGGAAATTGATCGTTATCGTTCCATCACCGTATATATTATATATTCTATATATATGTATGTTCATACGAATTGATTATTTTAATTCAAATTTTTTATTCTTTTTTAGATTTAGTTTGAATAATTTGAGATATATTTGACGCTTTCAAGATATTTGAGTGAGATTTTCACTCTGTCCAAATCTTCTTTTTAACGGAAAAAAAAAACACTAAAGCTTTTAATTGTATATTCCATTAACCTTTTTGTATACATATATATAGTTGACTTATCCTTATTTATTTTATATGGTTGTGATTGTCGTATCTTGGTTGGAACTTATAATCATACAAATTACAAAAGCTTTGGTATATGATTAGATTTCGAAAACGCACTGACGTCAAATCAAAATAATTCTCTGCTTTCAAATAATATATATATATATATATATAAAAAAAGATTTCTTAAATCTTAATTACAATTATTCAAATCTAACTCCTTTAATATTTTCTTTCTCCAATTATTTATTTAGTAATGAAAACAACGTTATACCATGCAATCGTTGGTTGGTGGTAGGAACACATGTTCAGTTTGTCTTGAGAGTGGCTCTCGATCCCTATTTCTTGTGGGATTTTCCTACCCGTAAGTATGAGTAAATACTCTTTCTTATAGTGACACTTCATACTCCTTTCTTTTTGTTATAGTATTAATTAGTAAAATTTGATTAAATTTAATATCATTTTAATTAAGAAATGTTACTAATTGTATCAATTTGTATTGGCAAATTACTTCAATATATTAATTATAAAATCATTCGAATCTGCTTGCGTTGCTTATTAGATTAGTTTGCTTCGCAACTACTATTTTCATGAAGTAACAAGCTGGCCTTGTCCTAAGTAGGAGTCAATGGAGAACAGTTCTGGGTAGAAAATTACCGACTTGAAAATAAAAATATAAGAGAAAAAACGCAAAAAAATTGATTTAATTAGCTGTCTTGCAATGTAAAGCCTTATACGCAACCAGCTTTGATTAATTTGCCAACTTTAATTAAGACTAGTAGTACTGTATTTTCCAAATCGTGGCTTTAATGATTTCTTCCATTGATTAAGTAAGCTCAATCCCACAAGTAAGAAAATCTGATCGAGTAATAATAGCACCAGAGTAAGGACGCATAATTCTTTTAGAAGTCTGGTCAGAACTTTATTCAAACTAAGGAGAAGGGAAGGACAAATTAAAAACCGAGCCCCTCTAGCAACATACTTACAAAGAGAAACGGTCTTTAGCTTTGATACATATTATATTTCCGTCAAAACAAAATATTAGACAGCTTGAATTCCAAGTTAATTACATATAAGACAAACTACTTATAACAATTTATAAACGACGGTATGAATTTGTCTGCATAGAAACAGATGTAACAATGGAAACTGTTTTTCTGAATAACAAGAACGGTCGATCATGGTTTTATTCCCAGAAGAAATTTCGGTCAAATTTGGCATTTTTTCATAAGCTTGAACCAGATATTTGGAATTATATATAGAAGCAAGTACAAATCGAGAAAACAAAATAAAACAGATCGAAGCCGGCCGCCAGCTTTTACATTCAACACCGAGCAGGCTTTTACAAAAGCGCTTCCAGACATTGGAAACATATGCCTTTGTGTGTTTGTTCTATTTGAAATGGGCGATCATGACTTAGCCAACTCGTTCTACTTAACTAGCTATAGCTAGCACTATATATATAGAGTTCATGATCTTCAATTAGCACAAAATCAACCATAAAGAGATTTCATTATTGAAAAAATATATAGCAATTTCTATACATTTTGCTTTTGCAGATATTGTAATTAAATTAATGGTTCGTTTAAGCTCTATGTTGTTTATTTTCCCCTTTGTTTTAGTCATCTGCCATGCTGCATCTTTGGAAGCTAGAAAACTCTCGGGCCTGGAAAAACAAGGTGATCAACTTCCTTCTCTAAAGAACAGCTCTTTAAGCTCTTTTGCAAAAGGCCCTGCCTTTTCTCCTGCGGGTAATAAGGTTCATGCAATAGCTAATAATGAAAAGCCATTCATCAGTTACCAAGGCAAAATTAATGGAATTCTAGAGGAGTCGGTACCCAGTCCAGGAATTGGCCATTAGTCACATTTTTCCTACACCCCATTGTCCCCCACTATAGCTTGTCTGTTAACAGATTCATTGTATTCTATATTCGATCTCTCTCATTTTTTTCGCAATATTTCATTATTTATTCTTGATAACCAGTAAAACAATTATCCATTTGTGAGGATTCAGCGACTAAGTTTTCTTTATCTGCATTTTATATATTGTCAATAATTTATGGTTGTTCAATATTGCTGCCTATAGTATGACTTTTCGGTTGAACGATGTTTGCATGAAACTCAAAAAACCATTAAATTAATTTGAATATGAATTTAAAACTACTAACATGGGAGATGCGGCCTTCTTTATTCAAAGTTTCAAAAACAAAAGTTTTGGGTGATAAGCAATCAAGCCCTCAATTGAAGGTGTGAGTTCAAGTTCATTGCGTGAGTAAAATTCCTTCTTCGTGTGATGGCAAAAGTCTCGCTACTTTTATAAATAAAATTTCTAAAGAGTGTCATTATAGTGATTATGTATACTTTCAGTAGACTTTTCTTCTTTTCAATATTATAAATATATAGATAATTTATTAGTATTATATCAAAAATCTATTTTAATGCTGCATATAAAATTCTATGTTTGCTTTGAACGAAATATATGCCAAATCTAATTTAAGGAATCCAACTATTTCTCTTCTAAGGGAGGTAAACACTCACCTTTAATTGTATTATAATGTTAACAAACTAAAAATAAAAATTACAATAGCATGACGTAATATACATTTCATAAATCTTGGGTTTTCCTTTCGGAAATGTTTTAAAACATAAGTTGACAAATATGGGCAAAGAGTCCTGTGGAAAGCAAAGTACAGGGCTTTGCTGCCGTAATGCTTTGGCCCCATTACTCAAAGTTTGCAGTCATCAAGAACAAGCTAAGCCATAAACGCAATCGACGACAGACTTGCATTACCAAAAGCACTAGTGTCTATACATGAAGTATTTAATTAAGTAGCTTTCCATAAATAGTCGATCCACTCACCCCTAACTCCAAACAGTTCCTAGAATTTCTTAGTCATTTAAAACTCTCTGCAAATGTGCACATGACATGACCCCATTACGTATATCAAATTTGACACCAGCGACAAATTGTGTTGATCAATCAGAGAGAATGTTATGTATCTCGTGTAACAATACTTTATTTTTTACCAATTCCTTATTATATACGCATTGAATTTTTCACATTTGATTAAAATGTAACTTTTAAAAGTGGCGACAACTGTAGAATACATAGTTCTTACTGTATTCCTGCATTCATTTATGTTGATTTTAACCATTGATATATGTAAATTCAATTAAAAAACCTTAATGATATCTGTTGATGCTAGTTTTAAAATTTGCTCCAATAGGTATGCCCTCATAATACATAGGAACCCAGGGAAAAAAAAAAAAATGTAGCCAGAAGAGCCAAATAGGATAGACCTTGGTTAATCTGTTTTATCATTGATCTCATTTTCTTGCTTAAACACCTGGGATTCCATTGCCATTCTTTTGCTTAGTTCAAATGCACCTAACTCAATAGTACAGAACAATCCCTCTTCAATTTCAAATACATTAAATTACTGACAGCTGCCAAACTTTTTTGGAAACTTGGTGCATTTCCCCCCCTATATATCAATCATATTTTACGTATCTTCCCCACGAAATCGAACCCATTTCCTTTCCCAGCATTTTTCTATGGCTTCTTTGATCAAAATTGTACTTATCTTTTCTCTTGTGACTATCTTCCTTATGCCTTCTTCGGAAGGTAGAAAACTACTCTTGGCAGTGAAGAAAATGAAGGTTCCTCTTTCGGAACATGATTCAGGAAAATATTATTACAAAATGGCTACAAACTATGGAAGGTTGAACGCCGTGCACATTGCTCAGGCTGAACGATATTTGCGGTCAGTTCCAAGCCCTGGAATCGGCCATGATGTAGTAAATACCTGAGTCTGTTAAGAGTGTGTCATTTCGTTTTGCTTCTGTTTAAATTTGGAAATTAAAGTTTAGCCATTTGTTGAATAACACTATTGCTGGGGTTAGGCTTCAAGTGCATGTCGTTGGTCACGTGTATGGAGCAAGCTTGCATCTTTTCTTGCAATGCTGCCACTGTTGTATGCATTTATATTTAAGTGCAGATTATTGACTGAGAAATGAAGAAGTTAATTTGATGTTCTTTGACTTTGAGTACTTAATTTATGTAATAAATGATGCTGTTATTATTTATATATATTTTGGGTCCATGGAGGTTTTAATTTAAAGTGTAAAGATATTGGGAGCAAACATTCTGTATTAACTTGGTTGGCTTCATTTTCAGCCCACACGTATACATGAAAATGACTTCAACCCAACGTCTAAATAATTAATTTAGAATATATATCTTATTTGTGATACAACTATTCATAATATTATTTACGTTATGTAAGCATAATTATTTATTATAACTAAGACTCTCAGTTTCTTTTTCACAAATATCCATTCTATTAGACGAGAACATGAAGATGAGTATTTAAGTTGATGAATATGGAGAAAGAGGACTATAGCCAAAGCGATAAATGTGACAGTTTGGAAATAATATTCTCACTGTACCCAAATTATTACACCAGCCTCCTTTTATTTTTAAAAAAATTCGAAACTACGTACGTTTACATTTGTTTTTTAATATAAGGTGTTATATTTTAGTTTTAACATGAAATTAATTGTGTGAAGAAAGCATATATTTTAACTTGAAAGTATATAAATTATTTTATATACTTTATATAAATGAACAGATAAATGTGTGTGTCTAAATGACTATGGACAAACATTTCTTCATTTAGCAATCTTCACCTTCATGCCAAAAGAATATAGAGATAAGGTATAAGGATTCGGATAGGGTAAGCAAACTCTAAAACCTCCATTGTCAATATATCCCTAATTGTACATATGATCAATTTATTTGACCATTTCTAAAAATCAAATTCCATATATGATAGTTTTTTGCCCCTATTCTACTACTCAAAAGCTAGTTTTGACTCATCAGGAACAATCTGTGGCTCCCACTATTTAAATTCTCAAACATATATATATATATATATATATATGTCAAGTCTGGCTAATTGTAAAGCCATATACGCAGTCCACATAATTGCATTACTTAAAGCACTGCCGTCTCTGACTATCTACTATACTAAACATACTATGGCTTTCCATAAATAGTCGATCCATTGAACAAGAAAACCCACAGCTCCACTCCTAACACTTCCTAGTGCCTACAACTTGCGTACTCCCTCAAAACTGTCTCCCGATGTGACCCATCGCAAAATTAATTAATTAGGTCTATTAATTATCTCAACTTAACTGCAGTGCTCTATATATATTGTTATTATTAAACCATAAGCCATGCATTATTAAACTTTAAGGACATATTAACAAAATAATTAATTCTTGCAAATATACAAAAAGACAAATGTATAATTGAAAATGAATCTCTCTAATGCGTTGATGAAAAGTTTAATGCCTCAAGTGTATTTTTTCAATATATCCAACCGTACCTAATTTCATTTTCTGATTCCATTATATATCTTGCTTTGGTATATAATTTTGTTTACCATTCTTTAATGTGCTAATCGTAGTCGATGATTGATCAGGTGAGAAAGTGCAAGAAAGTGCTAGGAAAAACAAGACTTGCAGACAGCGGCTAACTTATTAGTTCAAATGTACCTAACCCAACATGCATTCACAAGGCATTAATTATTTCCATGAAATATAAATCCGGCAAAACATTGAGAACATTCCCTCTAAGATTTTAAACACATCAAGTTACTGACAGCAGCCAGACTAGTTTGACCCTTGAGCTTCTTCCTCTCTCTATATATATCCTCGTATTTCAATTTTTGAAGTACCAAATCACAGCCGAAATCAATATCCTCAACAAAACTTCAGTACATCCCCTCAAAATCCCTCATATTTTCTCTCCTCCAGTTTACATGGCTTCTTTCTGCAAAACAGCACTTGTCTTTTTTCTTTTCACTGTCTTCCTTATGCCTTCTCTGGAAGGCAGAAAACTGCTGAGCTTGAACAAAATGGAGGTACCTGTTTTGGAGGACAAAACAGCTCCTCCTTCTGGTGAAGAACTTGGTTATAAGATGGCCGCAAATGAAAGGTTGACTACCATGCACATTAATGCGGAGGTTGCTGAACGAAATTTGCAGTCTGTTCCAAGCCCTGGAATTGGAAATATTAAGTAGACAAAATAAATGCTTTCTCTCTCAAAAATAAATATCTACCCATGCATACAAGTTTGTTAATAAACCCATATGCATATTTTAGTGATTTATCGTGTTTTATTTCGTCTGCTATGTTCAAAGTTACGTTGCTTTTAAAAGTTTATAATAAACCAGTTTGGCCAAGCATGCATCCTCTTTGGACGGCCCCTTGTCATTTGTAACCATATATATATATATATATATATATATATCATCAAGTATTTGAAATGCTTGGGGTTCTTTTCACTACTTGTAATAATTATATATAGACGCTGTTATTTATATTTTTTTGGGCGATGGTGTTACATTGTTAAAATTTTAATGGCTACAATATAATTATCTTAATTAATATACTTAATTAGCTTCATATCCGGTCCAAAAATGATGTCTTTTTCATTTGAAATATGCACAAAATAAGCTAATCAACGTATAAATTTGTATTCATATATATCATTAATTCTTGCAAACCCAATTATTTCTGAAGATGTTATAAAGAAATATAAATTAACTAATGTTACAATTTTGAAGTATTATCATAAATTTTTAATCTCAAAAAAAAAAAAAAAACAATTTAATACAAAGTTCGCCAATATTTTGAATTCTAGCACAATACTTGATTGGAAACGTAAAAATTACCTTACGGTTTGTGTTATATGTACTCGACACTTGAGTGTTTGTTTATGTTTTTCAATACAAAAGAGGACTCTTTTGTGTTCTAGTGGCATTTTGGACATACCGTATCAATTGAAGGCCAAAAACTAACAAAATGAAAATAACATTTGGATGGCCAATTGTTTATATGTTCTCAAATAAAGATTTTTCAGTTTTTCATTTGCCTCAAATAATCTAATTTTATTGAAATGACTGAATTATTCTCATAATAATATTGAATTTGTTTTAATATTAAAAAACGTGGATCTATTTGATACAAATAAAAATGTTGTTATTATTTGAGAAAATGTAACAATATAGGGACCTACATGTTATTCCCCTGATTGAGGAAAACTCCAGTTTTCTCCGGCATTGCTCGTTCCTGTGTAAGTGCAAAAAAAAAAATATGAAAGGGAAGCTGGTCAAAATTGGCAATAAATAGCTGAATCTTCGAAAATCTGCCGTTTCATACTTGAAAGCTTGTAAAATTTCTCTTCCATGCAATGAATTTCTCTTCATCGCCATGAATGTCTTCGCATTGAACAGAAATCTTGTCGATGCAGAGAATCGCGCTGTGGCCGTCAACCGGAAAGTCAGGGCATTACAAACTCAGCATTACTGCAGTAGATTATTATTATTATTATTATTATTATTATTATTATTATTATTATTATTATCAAAGCTTTTTTTTCTTTTTTAATTTTCTTCTCACCGCAGGATTCACTCATATGAAGGATATATTCAGCTGGAGGGAGGAAGAGGAAGTGCTGATCAGCAATCTGTATTTTCGAAAAACCCGGACAGGTGACTTCTGCTACTTGAGTTTTAAGAGTATATTATTAATATAGAGCAACTTGGTGTATTCTGGAATTATGAATATTCATTTCATTCCCTGTTGTGTTGTATTTTCTTGGGTAATAAGTCTATATGTGTAAGAAAAAGAAAGTTGCTAGGTGTAGAGGAAAGAAATCTTATGTAGGATAAAATCTATAGGGATTGAGTGAGATTTGATATTTAAGTTCTTTAACTTTTTGAGTGTAAAGCTATTGTGAGAGGATATCATAAGCTGATACCAACATCAACCTCACCATCACAATTCCTTGGACGTATGCACATTGGATGAATCATATTGATTCTTGTTATTTGTTTATTTTATTAGAGCATGGAAATTTGTTGTAATAGATAGTTTATGAGACACCTTTGAAACAAAAGGGGCCCAGTTAAGTCTTAGAGAGCACAGCAAAAGAACAAAATGAAATTTGTATACCTTATAAATCATGATAGAAAATCATGTGTGTTTTGAAGTACCACCCTTATTCTGGCCTTGTGGTGTTATGAAATTAGCTGAGTGAAATATGCAATACCAACAGAAGTATGGCAAACATTTGTCAAATAATTTGTCTGGAAAGACCTGATAAGATTCAGAAAAATAATACATATAAACACAGTAGAATGATATGAGCCATAGGAGATGACAGAGCTACTTTATTCTAATCGTATAATAAGTAATTACCTGATATAAAATTATACATACAATCTTATAGGTGGCAATCTTCTGGGTCCTGATAATGTTGAAGCCATGATAGGAGATGAATCACCTGGTTTGGCCTCTTGGGATATTTCCACGTGGAGAAAACCTAAGAAACTATAGTCGGTAACAGGTTCCAGATTTGTCAAACCCACTAAGACCTTGACCAACATTGATGCAGAAGGCCTTTTATGCAAATTTGTTTTAAGCATGAAATGGCTATAGGATCATCTTCACGGCATCTTCTTTATGGCTTTGTGTATCCTCACTTTGTTTATCAACTAGATCAGAAAGTTGATCTGCTTCTGCCTTGGTTTTGCAGTATCAATTAAATAATCACCATTCTTGGGATTAGAACTTCTCCTCCCACAAATGATTTCTCAGATCACAAATCCAAAGCTATAAATATCGACCTTCACAGTGATACTGTTCCCCCTAGTCAACTCAGGAGTCATGTATCCTGGAGTTCCCTTCAGCATAGTCGATACATGAGATTGATCATTTTTAATTAATCTAGCTAATCCAAAATCAGAAATCTTAACATTGAAATCTTTATCCAGAAGGATATTTTGAGGTTTGATGTCAAAATGAATGATATTTGGATTGCAGTAATCATGCAAATACTCTAGTCCCTTGGCTATTTGAATGACAATTTTCTTTCTCGTTTCCCAGGTAAGAGTTTGTGCCCGGTTTTGATGGAAAATCCATTTATGCAGAGATCCATTGCTGATGTACTCATAAACCAACAGTCTGTTTGATCTTTCAGCACAATAACCAACAAGCCTTACCAGATTAAAATGGTGAATGTTGCCTAGTGTTTCAACCTCAGACAGTAATTCTTTCTCTCCTTGGTTCTCACCAGAATATAAGCGCTTCACTGCAACTTTAGTGCCAGCATCAAGAAATCCTTCCAAAACAGACCCAAAGCCTCCATGACCAAGCCTAACCTGAAAGTCCCACATGGCAGATTTCTTAACTTCTAAAGAGAACTTCAAATGGGTTGCCACATGAACTAAAGACTCTTCATTGGAGTTTGTTCTCCTTCGTCCTTTCCGCCATCTAATATAAAAAGTAATACTTGCTGCAGTAATCAAAAGTAGAAAGGCAGAAACAGACAACGCCAACAAGAAAAGCAGAGACATTTTATTTTGATACAGTGGCTTTTGTACCTTGATGAATGTGATGTTGTTATAACCGGAAATCTCTTTGTTACTATTCCTCAGAGTATGAAGTGCTGTTGGTAAAGAACAATTGCCAATAGAGAGGTTTCCTTTGTATCTGAACAAGGCAGCTTTGCGAGAACAATTTCTCAGGCGTTCCCTTTTGCAGCTCTCTACATCGACATCAAAAAGGTAAGGGACAAACTGAAAGTAATTAACATTTTCAAGCTTTAGAAAATGTTGCAGCTGCTTGTCTTGGCATGTCAAATGAGTAACCTCTATGCATGAAAAGCCATTATACTTATCAATTGACTCCTTAAAATGACTTGAACTTCCAGGACAACTACATTGATCATCAGAACAGACCCCGTAATTGCCACATTTAGTGGGGTAAATGCAGTTGCTGTATTGTTCATTCCTTGAGAGATCAAAATTTTCTACATACCCATTAGCAGGTTGATAAATATTCAGGTGCCCATCTGGTTCCAGCCTTATGTAGTGAAACTTTTTCCTGTCTGTCTCAAAGGTCACATGATTGTTAGAGTAATTGTATACAAGTCCATGTTGAAAAATATTCATATATGGAATAGTTTGATATGATTGTGCGATACTCAAATTGAAAAACTTGAATGCTTTCAGGAGATAAAGTGAGACCGAAATTGCCTGTGGATAGATTGGAAGGTGAAACGGTAGAAATCAACTGTTTGTGAATATGCAAGCGCTGTCCCGGGAGCCGGGTGTTGGTTGGATTAAGAAAGGACTGCCAATGCCATTTTTATCAGCATCGTAAAGCTTCAAGTTTTCATTGCCATCCAAAGTCATGTGTGTAACTTTGTTGCCCGAGATTTCAGTAGACCAAACTTGAGAACCATCTACATCTGTCAAGATCAAATTTCCATCAGCAGATAATTCAAGTTTGGCATTCTATTTGATGGGAAAATTTCCATTGGCAAACCAGAGAATAACTGGTGGTTGATTATAGTGTTCTGGTGATGAACTGATCCATCCCAGGAACCTCATTGTTGCAAGTTAGAAGATTTCTTCAGTTGCATTTTTAAAAAAACCAAAAGCAAACTTTGGGTGGCCAGTTTTGTTATTGTTATGCACGATGATGGTTCTGACTTGAGTACCGTCCAAGAAGTTGAAACTCTCTCTTGCAGAATGTTGGTTGTTTTGCCAAGAGTTGATCACTGCTGTCGCAGATGCTTGGTTTACAAGAATGGCAGTTGTTGTATAAAGATTAAGGAAGAACGAGAGTACTGCAAACACATATCCTAATTTCAGACCAGCTGCATCCATGTCTTTTTTTTTTTCGCTTGTTTCCCTCTGCAAGCATTGTACTACATCTATGTATATTTACTGATTTCAGCTTAAGCAAGGGAGAACAGTAGCAAAAGCAAATTATTTACTGGTTGAGTTGTTTCTCTTTTCTTGGACTCGTGTGGTGGGATATTGTAGTCGGCAAAATGAAAGCTGTTATATTTGATGAGTATAAGCCTCTACAAAGTAGCGGCTATTGATCCCATATTATAAATGAAAACTGCCTTCTGACATTGTATTAATGATATGTTTGGGAATTATCATACAAATTATTCATCAAACATTTTATCACTTGTTCTTGCTTTTGTTTGAATCGAGTAGAAGTGCAAAGATCCTAAACATATTGATGTTATGGCTTTTAATCTTTTGGAATAAAATCACTCTCCTATAGTGGATAGTGGATCAATATCATCAGCCAAACAACAAGAAATGTCTATTGAAAATAGTATTTGTTATAATTTTAAATTATACATAACATAACATATTCAAATATTTCCTGAATTAATTTAGACCTTGCACTCGATCGGGAATGGAGAATTCTTGGTATTGAAATACTTAAAATAAATGATTGCATATAATGAATGCATTAACCCAAAATTTGATTCATTAAAGACGGTTAAAATTGTTATTTTCTGAACTATCGGCACTAAATGTCTTCCTAAACTTTGGACTATTCATTAAACTTTGTATATTTCAGCAACACCGTCGTTATACTGGGAATGTCCGCCTACAGATTATATGGTGTTCTGCAGCTTCTATTAAGTTCCAATATTGTCCATCCAAAGAACTCATTTATTGGTCCATATCGTCAATATCTACTTGGGTTTTCTCATAGATAATATTTAAAAAAAAATGAGTGAATATAAATTAAATGAGAAATTTAGATGCGAACTAATTTAAATTCCAAAATTTTGAATTATACGATAAATGAACATTTTTGAAATTTGATATATATTTTAAAGAGCTTCTCCCTTGGTCAAAAATAAATAAATAAATAAAAATAAAATAAAATGCTCGAATTTATGTAATTTGTATGTTTTAGAATTTAGATTAGGGCGATGTGGACCAGTGTATAAAGCTAGCGTTTTACTTTTGTAGTGACGGCTCTAAATAATCCAACCCGGAAATGCACAAAGAAACTTGTCTTAAGCACCCAGTCAAGACAGCTTGAGGTGTTCAAATACAGTTTACCTCAATCCGAATGAGAAGAAACAGGACATTGACAGAAGACAGTTACCTTTTCTGAAATTTTATGTTTCAGACTTTATGCACTTACATAATGAGAACTCTATGGTTCGTTTAAGATTGAGGTATCGTAATTTTTATTCTTTAGTGTACTACTAGAAATATCTAAGTAAATGATACTGCAGAGTTTATTTAGAAGATGATGCGAGATCACTTACTATTTCAGGTACATGATTCTGTTATGAGACAATAATTTTTTTTTTGGGTTATTTTCTTTTCACTCTTTAGAAGAATATATTCAGCTGGAGTGAGGAAGGAAATTGTTGATCCATGGTTACTCAAGCAATTTGGTCTTTTCGAAAACCTGGACAGGTGAATTCTGCTACTTTGAGTCTTGAGAATTATGTTTTATATATGTAGAAATTCAAGATTGATTCTCAAAGCATGAACAAATATTTGCTTATTTAAGGTTCGAAAAAATGTTACTTTGCCAGAAGAACAGAACAGAGCAGATGAGTGCATAGGAGATATACGGGCACCATAGAGATTACCTTATATAAAAATATAAATAGTTAAATGCAATCTTATCTGCACAGATCATCTAGGTCCCGAGAGTGCTGATGCTATAACAGGAGATTTATCAATTGGATTGGCTTCTTCGGGTGTTTCCTGATGAGCAAAATTTAAGAAGCTATAGTCAGTCACAGGTTCCAAATTTGTCAAACCCTCCAAGACCTTGACCAGCATTGATGCAGAAGGCCTTCTATACAATTTTGTTTTTAAGCATGAAATGGCAATCTGTATCATTTTCGCTGCATCTTCTATATGTCTTTGCATATCCTCACTTCGTTTATCAACTAGATCAGAAAGCTGACCTCCTTCTGCTTTGATCTTCACAGTATCAATTAAATAATCACCAAGCCCAGGGTTAGAACTTTTTCTCCCACAAATAATTTCTAAGATTACGATTCCAAAGCTATAAATATCTATCTTTGCAGTGATGTTGTTCCCTCTAACCAACTCAGGAGCTATATATCCTGGAGTTCCCTTTGGTGTGGTCAACACATGAGATTGATCATTATGAATCAAAATAGCTAATCCAAAATCAGAAATCTTGACATTGAAATCTTTATCCAGAAGGATATTTTGAGGTTTGATGTCAAAGTGAATGATATTTGGATTGCAGTAATCATGCAAATACTCTAGTCCCTTCGCTATTTGAACGATAATTTTCTTCCTTATTGCCCATGTAAGAGTTTGAGCTTCGTTTTGTTGGAAAATCCATTTATCCAGAGATCCATTGCACATGTACTCATAAACTAAAAGTCTGTTTGATCTTTCTGCACAATAACCAACAAGTCTTACCAGATTAAAATGGTGAACGTTGCCTATCGTCTTGACCTCAGACAGAAATTCTTTCCTGCCTTGGTTCTCACCAGAATATAAGCGCTTGACTGCAACTTTAGTGCCATCATCAAGAAATCCTTCAAAAACGCAACCAAATCCTCCTCGACCAAGTCTAACCTGAAAGTCCCGCGTGGCAGATTTCATAGCTTCTAAAGAGAACTTCCTCAAATGGTTAGCAACGTCAATTGAAGATTCATCGACGGTGTTGTCTTTCTTTTGTCCCTTGACCCTCTTTCCTTTCCACCATCTCATATAGGAAAGGGTACATGCTCCAATGATCAAAATTAGGAAGACAGAAACAGAAAATACCAGCAAGAAAAATAGAGACAATGTGCTTTGATCCGGTGGCATCTGTACCTTGATGAATGTCAATGCATTATAATGGGAAATCTCTTTATTACTTTTCCTCAGAGAGTAAAGTTCCGTTGGTAAAGAACAATTGCCAATTGATACGTTGCTGTGGTATCGGAACAAGGCAGCTTTGCAAGAGCAGTTCCTCATGCAGGCTTTTTTGCAGCTCTCCACATCTGTATTGATATGATGAGGGACGAATTCAAAGTAAGTAACACTTTGAAGCTCTAAAAAATTTTGAAGCTGCGTGGCTTGGCATGACAAACGAGTAACTTCAGCACATGAAAATTCATACTCCACATCTTTTACCTGCTTAAAATAATTTGACTTTCTAGTTCCTGCTCCAGGACAACAGCAATGATCATGAGAGCAGACTCCATAATGGCCACAATAAGTGGGGTAAATACAGTTTCCGTAATATTGATCTCTGGAGATATCAGAACTTTCTGTATTTCCCTTAGCAAGTTTATAAACATTTAGGCGCCCATTTGATTCCAGCCTCATGTAGTGAAAGCTTTTGCCCTGTGTCTTGTAACTCACATAATTGGCATGGTGATGGAATGCCATTCCGTATGGAAAAGTTTTTCTATATGCAATGGTTTGATATATTTTGGCAGTACTCTGATTGGAAAAAACTCGAATGGCTCCAGGAGATAGAATGAGGAAGAAATTGCCTGTGGACAGATTTGAAGTTGAAACTGTAGAATGCAATTTTTTGTGAACATGCAAATACTGTCCCGGGAGCCATGTGTTAGTGGGGTGAAGAAAGGACTGCCATTGTGCTTTACTCTTGGCATCACAAAGTTTCAAGTTTCCATTTCCCTCCAATGTCATGCGTGTAACGTTTCTGCCAGAGGTATCCGTAGACCAAACCTTATGCCCATTTACATCTGTCAGGATCAGATCTCCACCATCAGTTAATTCAAGCTTGGCATTCCCTTTGACAGGAGAATTTCCATTGGCAGACCAGAGAATAACTGGTGGAAAATCATGATGTTCAATTGAACTTGTGTATCCAGAGAATCTGATCGTCACAAGATAGAAGACTTCGTCTGTCGAATTTCTCAGAAAGCCGAAACCAAAAGTTGGGTCCCGGTTCCTGACATATACCAGGATGATTCTGACTTGAGTACCATCATTGAACTGGTAACTCTCTCTCACAGAGAGTTGGTTGTTTAGCCACGAAGTACCGAGCTTTGCTGTTGTGTGTTTTACGGGAACGGCATTTGCAGTATTAATGTTGAGGAAGATCATGAGTCCTGCAAAGACACATACGTATTTTAGACAAGCTATATCTGTAGCCATGCTGTTGTTTCCCTCGGGAAACATTTAAATACATTGATATGATAGAGTTCCTCTGTCCTCGTTTCAGCTGAAGCAAGGAAGATGGGTAACAAAAACAAGCTATTGACTGATTAGACATTGTTTCCATATTTTGTTGGACTCTTCTGTAGTGGGATATTAATAGGCGGCAAAGTGAAAGCTTTTTATTGTTTAAGGGAATAAACCTCTCCGAGATGTCGGCTATTTGATCTTATATTCATAAGTAGAAACTGCTGTAGTAATATTCTGAGGTGGTCTTACCCAAAAGGGCTTATTTTTCTCTATTTTATTATTATTTAGTATTACTATTGGAAGTGGCGCTGTAGTTCTGTCCGTTATATAAACAGCTTTAATTAAATTCATGCATTGTATGTGTCACCCAGTATCCAAAATTCTCATGTATAAGGCTACTTGCTATCGATTTTCAGAAAAGACAAGATGATTGTTACGTAGTCTACAATGCATGTCAAAGGTTTCGAGGCTGTCTTGTAATAGACATTATTACATTGCTGATAGGGAACTGTCCGCATTTCTGCTCAAGGCTTTTGTACTGTTTCAGGGCAAAACGGCATCTTGTTTCTCATTCCCACTAGCCGTAACCTTGTCTTTTTTAAGTACTCATGAGTCAAACATTTAAAGATTTTCTATATTTTTCCATACTGAAAGAAACTAGACATTCACAGAAAAACGTTCGTTGAACTTCAGGAAAACTTCGGTAGCTATTGCTTACCAAACCTTTTAAAAAAGAAGATGAGGAAGAAGGAAGACTGATCAAAGTACAGGTCTTGATCAATCACTTTTAGCTCTAGTCAATGAAAAGGAGTTGTATTTTAGTTCTAGTGCTAACAAAAATCAATGCTAATCACTTGTTCCATTCCACATTTCTGCTGACTTAAAATTTAACCAATCATCACTTACCTAAACCATTTTGGTGTCGTAATTTTGGTCCAAATGGCACTGCAAGAGGACCCTGACTGAAATAGATCAGCTTTAATTAATAGGTGGGCAATCCCACCATCGAAAGTCAGAAACAAAACATCGAAGGAAGTCGAAATAATATACATAGTATATAGTGACTGAAAAACAATAAAATGGGATGAAAATGAAGCAACAATTCTTAATTATTAATTTCTTATTCTGGTCTTCCATCTCCGGTAAATTAATTGATTAAACCTTTAGCCGTCTGGAGAAGAGACAAATTTCTACTTTATGGCTGATCTGGTATGAACAGAGACGCCATTTTTTATTGAGTCAAACAATTATATAAACCGAATGTCCCTCAGTATCATGATCGAAGATACATGAAGAGCTACAGTATATAGAGTAGAAATATTTCCTCTGTAAATTTAGAGTTCTTGATATATGTGTTATATGCATGGTATTTTTTTTGAAAAACTGCAAGTAATTACAATGAATAAATGTAAACATAATATTTCTGAATAATTCTTTACTCTATCAAATGGTTAAACTTGATAGAATGTAGGCAATAATCCATCCAAATGTTCAAACACAAAATCATGAAGTTACACTTGTTCCGAATTTGTTATCACTTCAAAAAAAATTTAAATTTAAAGGTAAATGTTCAAACAATATTATTTAAACTTAACATCAACCAACAGCTAGCAATTAATATTTTGTAATATCATTCCATATCAATCGATTTGGAAGGAGTGCACTTCGAGCATTTGCTTATATTGGAGTAGTTTTTATTTTGCCGGCCGTCAATCCCACTGTACATGAGTTAAGCCTTTATCCTAACTTTATGCATTAAGTACTAAGTCAAGCATTTTAATACCCCGAAAAGTCAATCTGTTTAACTTCATACCGTCACCCTTTTCCTTGTTTTAGGTGAAAGGAAGTAATATATAGCCATACTTGCAAGTGGGGAAACAACTAGTAAGCAATGGCTGTACCTGCTGTAAAATATAGCCCGGTGTTTGTAGCAGTTCTACTTGTTATCTTCCTTAACCTTTACTTAAATGCCATCGTTATAAACCAGAAATCATCAGCATATCTCAATACTTCTTGGCAAAACGGCAGTCACAGTACTGCAATAAATCATTACAAATGCACAGATGGTACTATAGTCAGAAACATCCTTACGCGCATGGGGCCTAATGAATACCCAAACTTTGGTTTTGGATTTGTGAGAAATTCAACCGATGAAATATTCTATCTTGTGACAGTTAGGTTCCTGGGAAGAACTAGTCTTCAAAACATTAATCGTCTTCCTGTTATTCTCTGGTTTGCCAATGGGAATTCTCCGGTCAAAGAGAATGCCACACTTGAATTTACTGTCCGTGTGGATTTGATCTTGAGAAATGTAGACATCATGTTTGGTCTACTAGTACCTCTGGCCGCAATGTCACACGCATGACTTTAGATGGTAATGCAAGCTTTAACCTTGTCGACGGAAAAAGGAAACGGCGTATTTGGAAGTCCTTTGATTATCCAAAACATTCATGGGTTCCACATCAGCCCTTGCATTTTCACAAACACTTGACTTCGACAGTTTCAGCTTCCAATCTTTCAACAGGCATGTTTTTCCTCAATTTATCCACAGAAAGCACTCATATTTATTTCAATATGAGCCCTACACAACAATTTCAGACTATTACGTATGGGAAAAATTTTCCATTCGAATTGGTATTCCAACGTTATGCCAATCGTACGACTTATAACAGAGAGGGGGAAAGCATTATAAGGCTGGAACCAGATGGGCGCCTCAATATTTATTTTCTTGCTGGCGGGCATTCCGAAATCTTTGATCTATCCAGAGATGAGCATTCTGATGATAATTGCAGTTGTCCTGGAGCAAGCGTAGGAGATTCAAGCCATTTTGAGGAGTTAAAGGATGCAGGGAATGGCTTCTCATCATGCCAAGAAATGCAACCTGACAATTTCTTAGAGCTTGAAAATGTTACTTGCTCTGCATTTGTCCCTCGTCTCCTTAATATAGACGTAGAGAGATGCAAAAGGGAATGCTTGCAAAAATGTTCTTGCAAAGCTGCCTTGTTCCAATATGAAAGCAAGCAAAAGGTTGGCAATTGTTCTTTACCCACAGAAAATTTTTGGCTGAAGAACAGTACAAAAGCAATTGTGCGTCATGACTCGTTGGCATTCACCAAGGTACACAAGCCATCACAGAAAAAGAAACTGTCGCTTTTCTTATTGCTGATCATATTGCCTCTGTCTTCTTTCCTAGCTATCGTTCCTGGAGTATCCTGTTTTTGCCTCAGGTGGAGAAAGAACAGAACTGCCAGGGAACAAAGGAGAGGCAACTCTTTTGAAGAATCTTCTGCTCATGTAACCAACATTTTGCAGAAGTTCTCATTTCAAGATTTGATATCTGCTACACAGGAATTTCAGGTCAGGCTTGGTCGAGGAGGATTTGGGTCTGTTTTTGAAGGTGTTTTGTATAATGGCACGAAAGTTGCAGTGAAACGCTTAGGTTCAGAAGTGAACCAAGGCAAGAAAGAATTCCTGTCAGAGGTTCAGACAATAGGCAGCATTCACCATTTCAATCTGGTAAAACCTTTTGGTTATTGTGCTGAAAGATCAAACAGACTTTTAGTTTATGAGTTCATGTGTAATGGGTCACTGGATAAATGGATTTTCCAGCAAAACCAAGCACGGAGTCTTACTTGGGAAACAAGAAAGAAAATCATTGTCCCAATAGCCAAGGGACTAGAATATTTGCATGATCACTGCAATCCAAACATCATTCATTTTGACATCAAGCCTCAAAACATCCTCCTGGACAGAGATTTCAATGTCAAAATTTCAGATTTTGGGTTAGCCAGGTTGATTGACCATGATCAAACACATGTATCATCAATGCCAAAGGGAACTGCAGGATATATGGCTCCTGAGTTAATCAGGGGCAGAAACATCGCAGCCAAGATTGATATTTACAGCTTTGGGGTTGTGATCCTGGAAATCATATGCGGGAGGAAAAATTCAAACTCCTGGCAAGGAGATTATCTAATCGATACAGTGAAGATCAAGGCACAAGAGGATCAACTGTCTGATCTAGTTGATGAACAAAGTGAGGATATACAAAGAAACAAAGAAGACGCAGTGAAGATGATCCAGATTGCCATTTTGTGCTCGCAGAAAAACTTGTATAGAAGACCTTTAACATCAATTTTGGTCAAGGTATTTGAGGGTTTAATGAATTTGGAAACTGTTACAGACTACAGCTTCCTCGATTCTGTCCACGTTGAAACACATCAAGAAGCCAATCCAGGTGATACATCCATCTTGGCATCAGTTCTATCAGGACCAAGATGATCAATCAGCGCTGACAAATTTGAAAGTTCTGTTTGTTTATCAGGTAATTTGCTTAGTTTGCAACCAAAATATCTGCTTATACTTTCTATTCAGCCAAAAAAACAGTAATAACGCTAATAAAAATAAAAATCCCATTTATGTGAGATGCTGATTTAAAACTAACAGTTGAACAGATGGAAAAAACATAGGTTTTCAGAAACGTAATCCAGGGAATCAGCTGGCGACAAATAAAGAGAGGAAAGCAATATGTAGCTACCAAGAGAAACGTGTTGATTACGAAGAAAAATAAAGGACCACAAGAAAAAATTTAATAATTGAAAAGGATATGTTATCTCAGATTTATTGCTTTCTAATTTTAACGCCACAACTGTCCAATCTATAAGTCTATAACAACTTGTTATACCGTTTTGATGTATGACCATATGAAAGTACCGCCCTCACTTGAATTTTAACTACCAGATTATTCTATTCCACCTATAATATTTCAAAACAAAATTTTCAACTGTTTACAAGCTCAGATTTTTTTGGCGGAAGAGGGTCCAGAGAGTGAGGTGATGTAAACCCATCAAGCGATCCTACCCATCCATTGCTTTCCTAGAGATATGCGAAAGAAAGAAAGTGGTGTCCCAGGACCCAAGTGTTTAGGCATCAGCACCAACATCACGTGCTGCTCCACGACCGACCAAATTAAATAAATAAAAGTTGGTGCCTGTATTTGGGTCCCATTCCCAATCCCAAAAGCTTTTGCAGCTTTATACATTTAAATTCTGTATCTTCCCGGGTTTCTCAGTGTGCTTGTATAAAGTGATGATGACCACAATAATAATACGAGAAAATGACATATATCCCTAATATTTAGTTTAATAAATAAATATTTTTGTAATATTTAAAAATAAATAAATATTTTTTTATATTTTAATAAATAGACAAATATTTTTAAATTTTTATTATCGTTAATTAATCAATTAATTTATTATTATTTATATTTCTAATTTTTTATATATATAATAATATGATATATATATTTTATTTATTTATAACATTTTTAATTTTTATTTTAATATTTTTTACAATATAATTTTTTTACATATAATAATTTATTCTTATATTTAATATTTTTTTATAATATACTCAAAACTAAATATATTTTTAATTTATTATTTCAATAAAAAAATTTTAAAAAAAAATTATTAAAAAAATTTAAATAATAAGGTAAATTAAACTCATGTTAAAATATTTATAATTTTTTTACAATAAATTTGATTTTTAATTGTTAAAAAAATTTTGAAACATATTTTAATGTTTTATTCTTATATTAATATTTTTATTTAAAAGATTATATTAAATTTATTATATTTTTTAGAGAAAAATTATTAAAAATAAATAAATAAAAAAGTGAAAAAAAGAAAAAATTTACTATCATTTGTTAATAAAATTAATAATTAAATATATTTGATATTCTTATTAACCAATATAATTTAATTTTAATTAAAAATTATAAAGAAAAAACATTAATTATTTTTATTTGTAATATATATAAATGTTAAAAAATATTTCAATTAAAATTTTTAATCATTAAATATTTATTATTATAAAAATAAAAAAAATGGTTATAAATATTTTAATATATGAGTGTAACTTAACTCATTATTTGAATTTTTTTAATAATTTTTTTTTTTTAAAATTTTTTATTAAAATAACAAGTTAAAAAAAATATAATTTTTTATTATTTTTATTTGTAATATATATATAACATGTATTTATTATTTATATTTATATTTTATATTTTTTTTAAAAAATATAATAAATTTAACATAATTTTTTAAATAAATATATTACATGTAAAAATAAAATGTTAAAAAAATTACAAATAAAAATAATGAAAAAAAATTTTTTTTTTTTTTTATTTTTTAATTAAAATTAAATTATATTGATTAATAATAATATAAAAAATATATATAATTACTAATTTTATTAACAAATGATACTAAATGTTTTCTTTTTTTATTTTTTTATTTATATTTTCATAATTTTTTTGAAGAAAATAAAATAAATTTAATATAATCTTTTAAATAAAAATATTAATATAAGAATAAAATGTTAAAATATGTTTTAAAATTTTTTTAACAATTAAATATCAAATTTATTATAAAAAAATGTTATAAATATTTTAACATGAGTTTAATTTAACTTGTTATTTAAATTTTCTTAATAATTTTTTTTTCAAATTTTCTATCGAAATAACAAATTAAAAATGTATTTAGTGTTGAGTATATTGTGAAAAAAAATTAAGTATAAAATTAAATTGTTATATTTAAAAAAATTATATTGTAAAAAATATTAAAATAAAGATTAAAGTGTTATAAGTAAATAAAATATATATATAATATTATTATTATGTAACAATTTAAAGATATAAATGATAATAAATTAACTGATCAACTAACGATAATAAAAGTCAAGAGAGTATCTGTTTATTTATCTGAATATCAAAAAATATTTATCTTTTTTTAAATATTAGAGATATTTATTTATTATGTCAAATATTAAGAGGGTATATGTCATTTTTTCTAATAATAATAATAACAATAACAATAACAATAGTGCATCACCCAAACCTAAGAAACGTAATTAGAGAAAAGAAAATTAGTTAATTTGAACTCATATTTAACTAAATGAGCAAGGAATGTTAGCATGTGCTGTGCTCCTGGCTTTTTGGAAAATTCTGGAATGCATTTATTATTGGAGAATTATTTGGTGATATAATATCTTTTAATTATTGAAATAAACATTACACAGATGATGTGTATGGTTGTCAGACTTCTTTTTAAAATAATATGATTACGCAGATTCAATCTAGTCGAAGAAATTGCCATCAGGCCTAAGGACAAATGGCACAATCGAACTCACATGGGGTGACTTTAAATCCCACTAACTACTAAAATTTTTCACAATATATAAATTTGATCTTTTAAAAAATTTTAGATAAACTTTTATCTTTTTTTTTAGATAAATCTCTCTTTTATCAAGGATAATTTTTTAAATATTAAATGTAATACAACAATATATATATCTTTTCTAATATCATTAATATAATTCTCATAAATTGTAAGTAAATTATAAATAACAAATAAATTTATAATATTTTAAAATATATATTATAAATAACAAATAAACCGTAAATTACAGATCAATTATAAACAACAAATAATTTTATAATATTAAAAAAAATAATAAATTAAAAATAACAAATAGACTTATAATACTAAAAAAAATCTACTTAAACAAATTATGCAATTGAAATCCCAGATCTATTATGCTATTTTTAGATAGGAATATTCAAGTTCTAACATTCAAACCATCCAAAAATTTGCAACAAAAAACAATGACACAGAGACAGAGATCTCCAAAAGTATTTATCAAAAAAAAAAAAATGGAGCAAGACCACTCCCCGCAGTACGAGGGCATAGCATCCAAAGCTTGGAAACATAATATACAAAAATTTAAACATTAGAATATAGAATTATTATATATTCATATATATTAATTATGTACAGCAAAAAACACAAAATAATTAATCTAATGGTGCAAAACAGCTAACATCCCTCTGTCATTGGCCTAATATTAACAAAATTGGGAGGCTATCCCCTTGCATATTAATATATTTTATATTAAATACTGTAAATTATTCACCGGTCTAAATACTACGCGTTTTCACATTAACAAAGAGACAAAATCCCATGTAACATTGTTCATATGCCCCCACTACACACTCATCGAGCAGGCATAACCATTTGTCTGATCTTAATTTAATTGAAAAAACATATCAGACTGGTTTCCAGATTAATCAATCTTTCGATCTTGTGGTGTGGGTCCATATGCAGCGATGAATCATGACCGTCGAAAAGGTTTAGCAGGGGTTCTGGAAATGGGAGAGATAAACCTGGCACTGTAGAACAGTTTTACCGATTCTGAAACCCGGAACAATTGTGAAAGCTACTCGTGGGTCTGCTGATTCCTGGAAATTTTCGAATGGAAGAAATGCTTCGTCTGCTACGGTCTCCATGTAAACTTCAGAAAATCTACAACCTTTTGTTACTTGGAAGATTGAAGCTTCGGGCTGGAAAGAAAAGGCTAAGCAATGGAGAAGCCAAACCCGTTTTGCCATTTCTGCAAATGAGGTGAAGAAGGGGGTGTCTGGAAATTCACCGGAATTCACGAGGTTCCTCTGACTTAGATTGCCGAAAAATGATGATTCCATTTTGGGGTGAATTACTTGCAAGTACTTGGCACGGCAGAATTTGGCAAATGACGATTTAGGCTTCCTGGAGAGGAAATCCCTTGTTTTGACAGATTTTAGTTCTGTGAATCTCTCAAAGAAGAGCTGTTGTTGCTGCTGTTTCTTTTTATCCGGCAAGGACTCAGTTGGGGGCGAATAGTTGGGGTAATGAAAAGCATCAAACATTTCCCTGCAAACAAAGGATTCAAATGCAAAACATTTGTGATCAGCTTTGTAATACCCCACACCCGGTTGGATTGAACTAGCTGCAGCGTAAATATCCCAGCCGGCAGATTTCATCTCCTCAATCATCAGCCTGGTAAAGCTTCTGATGAATTTCACTGTGTGTCGAAGAACCGCAATGAAGTGTCTAGGACTTAAGCATGATATATGAAGATTGTCAAGCACAAACAATTGACCACTTTGGTTCATTCTCTTTTCCAATAACTTGTTCTGTTTATTAGATTCCTCCAACTTCTCTTTAAGAAATATGATTTCAGAATCCTTGAGCTTCAACTCAGATTCCAACTTTTTCCCCATGATTTCGTATGTCTTCAAAAGAGACTTCAGCTCCTGAATTTCAGCAGAGACCATTGTTTTCTCCGGTGAAAAATCAAACTCTTTCTTCAAGTAACACTGTTTTAATTCAGACAAGTTCTTCAACTCTGAAATTACCAATTGATCTGCGGCTTGAATACCATCGGCATCATAAGGAGACTGCGCATACTGTAACTGAACATAAGATGCTTTAACCGATGAAATGGTAGAAAACAATTTAGCAAGAAAAGCTTCCAAGGCCACTCTGTATTCAAGCCGTTCATCATCCTTGCCAAATAGCTGAGACCAACTACCTTTAGGCTTAACTGCAGCCTGATCATACTTGACCTTTTCTCGAGGCTTAACAGTCTGAACTTTCTGAACTCCATCAACAGGAGCAACTCCGGTGACAGCTCGAATGTGAAGTACTTTCGCAAAAGTACGAGCCAGTTTACTCTTGGACGGAGTCACGGCCGACGGTTTAACTGAATCCATCTGCAGAAAACTACAAAATGATGAAGCTGACGACGAGAGGGAAGAGCAAATGAAAGTTTATTAAGTGATCCCAAATCGAAAAAAAGAATAGAAAACAGCAAAGATTTGTGGTTATGATGATGATGATGAGCGTGTTGAAGGGAAGAAAAAAGCAATATGCTTTAACACTTGGACCGAGGGGTCATGGCCATTAAAGGTCCATGGGAATATCTTTTTTGTTTTGGGTCTCTTTTGAAAGTTTTCAATTTGCTTTCTTTGACGGAGTAAAAAGAGGAGTCAACTTTAACGGGACAACAAGAAAAATGATGAAGGAGAAGATACAGAAGCAGAAGTATAGCTTGGCTGGAGGGAGATGAGATGATTCAAAGAACGCGCTCGACAGACGCGCCTAAGTTGGATGTTCGAAGTGCTTCTTCTTCTTGTCTGTAATACTACTAGTAGGCATCCATCTGGGTTACAAAGAATCAAGTGGGCAGAGATAGTATTTGGAGGAATTTAACAACTAGCGAAATTTTTTATGCATTATTTTCATGGGTCAAAATATTCCTACCAACCAATTCAATAATCTTAAACTTATACCAACCATCTTTTAAAAATTAAATGTACCTCTTTACTACATAGGAGAGACATGCAATTATTTATTAAATTCACCCTCGTTACCCTTCTCATTTTTTATTTACAAAATGAATATAAATCATTAATATAATACAAATATTAAATGGAAAAATAATTAAAGAGATACAATCATAACATAATGAAACACAGTATCCCTAGGAACAGAAGCTGCGTAGCTTTGGGCAGGCCTACAGTGAATATCAGACATGATAATTAACTCACTGGCAATACAAAGCCAAAATCACGTGGCCACAATTGAGTATTACTCAGAATATAAAATTGTCCTATCACTTAAAAGCTTTCGAAAGTCATCTCAGGGCTCTAGATTTATATCCGTTGGATTTTCAGAATCATATAAATTTTTACTGGGATGCGAGCCTAGTTCGGTCTGAATCACTTTTCGCAATCCAACGGACAAAATTTAGCATTTGGATTTCGATTTGGATTCTATTAACAGTTAATAAAGCATTTAAAACGTTTAATAATTTTTTTCCAAAGCTAATATTTCTGATAAATATAAATAAATAAACAGTTAGAAATAATTTTTTTTCCTAAGGCCAAGTGAACATCTACAGCAGCAGTCATGGGGCCCACATTAACCAGGCATCGATCAGCAAATTTCAAATGGCGATGGGACAAAAATCGGCTAGTCAGTTGACGCAGTCATCATGGAAAATAGTAATCTAGCATTTTCTTTCCATAAATATTTATCAAACTGGTCCCCATAAGTGTAATTTACAACAACTGAATTCACCAATTTATTTCTTTTTTTTTTAATTAATTTTTGTTATTCCATCGTGTTAGCACGACATTTGGTGAATTAATTGATTTGAGACATAGGATAAATTTGGAAAGTTGTCCGTTACTTGTAAAATCTAAAAGCCAAATTTCATAATTCCTTCACCATGTAACAATAAGAAGAAAAAACACGTAGGTATTCTATAAACAAACCTAACATAATAATTCTTTTGGGATTTTCCAACAATAACATTTAAAAGATTACCTTGCAATATATAATGTTAAATTTATGATACGAATTTATAACAAGATTATTGAATACCATGATCATAAATATTAAATCAAATACTTTAAATGCTAATTAGATTACTAATACAAAAGTATTTATCAGTTATTGTTATGATAATATTTTTAATTTATTATATTCTAATAAAAAAATCAATTATGGTATCAATTCAACATAAATGATTAAATTAATAATGGCAAAATGGCGATTACTCGGCAAACAATAAGGAAATTACTATTTGGCATTCATGTATCTTAATAGCACAGAATCTCTAGGACTCACTGCCAGGAATGAGCTGCTAAAATGCTGAATTAAGCTAATTAATCAGATATGTTATTAACGTATGTTTTAAAAGAATTTTCGTAAAAATCTGTTTTAGAATTTTATATACACATACATGAACCGATTCTTTAAAATTTATAAATATATATTTTAAAATAAATTGATAATAATTACCTTTAAAAATCAGCGGAAATCTCGAAATGCTTATGAAGTCTCAAATTTTCTTTTACTTCGTGATAACGTGAATCTCAAGAAAACAGAGCGACAAAAACACCGCAACAGCAATTCAATAGCGACCTCTGAACCTGCGGTCCCTGCAACTACAACCACAAAAACATCAAAAACAATGCCAAAACGCTAAAAACCAACAAACAAAAGCAAAATCAGTAAACATCAAAAACAAAAACAATGAATGAAGCCTAATGAATCAAAACTGCGTTTTCTCCAAACACAGGATCATTAAGAGAATGATGGACAAAAGAAGCTGGAATTAAAAGCAGAAAAGCAGAAACTTGAAACGAAGAAGCAATACCAAAACCTAAAACCATGAGAAAGCCCTCATTTGCTGTAATGATAAATCAAACAGAGGACACAGGAAGGAAAATATTAACCTTATACAATATTCGAACCGCCTACTATGAAACTTCCCTACTCAAAAATGGCAATAGAAAAGATAGAAAATAACTCAATAATGGAAACAAAACGAGTAAAAAGAGAATCAAACTAAAAATAGTTTAATTAAAACAGAGAGAGGAAGCTTCTGGACTTCATTCTCAGCTTACCTTGCGGAGAAGAGAAACTTCCTGTGATAGGCTCCAAACAAAAATGAATATAAAATAAATAAAATTCTCTGTAATCTCTGCGGTTACCTCTCTACGGTAACTACAGTGGTTTACAAATTCTATGCGTTTTATAATTCATGCTCAGAATTTGCCTTCTGAAGCAGAGATGAAACTGGTTTTTGGTTTTTTGTTTTTTATTTTTTTTATGATTTAGAGAAAGAGAGATAGGGGGAGAACAAAAACAAAGGGCCGGAGGAGAGAGAAGAAGAGAGTTTAAAGCAGTGTGAAATGACGAAAAAGGACTCGTTCCGACGTGGGAGCATTGGGACTTACAAATATCACACTTTCGGTTCGGTCGCTTTCTCTTACGGTTTTATCCTTCTGTTTTTCGGATATTACGTGTACGTTATTATTAAGTTGGTTGGAGAATTTAGAATTGTGTAGGGGTATTATGGGTATTTTGTTAAAATCTGACGCGTTTGCAGATCTTTACCTATGGACGGTTGGACTTGGATAAATGAACGGTCTATGTTTAGAAGTAAAAGGGTTGTGTATTGTGTGGTGGAATGAGACACGTGTGACGTAATGTGGGACACGTGAGTGCTACTGGGTCCCAACTGAAACTGATTCTTATGTAATTCAGAGGTCCAGCTAGCCTTGTTTTGTATTTTTCTCTGGCACATTTTATTTTTTTCCATGCGCATTTTGCTAAGAATTATCAATAGCAAAAAATTTTTCAAAAGTATTGACGAATTTTTATTAAGAAAACTACTTTAATAAATTATCAGTTAAAGAAATAAAAATATTTTAATCATGCATATAGTTGTGTACTATAAATATGAATGTGAGATTAGAAAAGATGATAGCATGTTATAATTGGGTTGGGGATCATAAGAAGTTAGATTAATATCATAATCATGGTATCGTAGCTAATTAAGCATGCTTGAGGACATCAAGATTAGGGCATATTAATGTTTGATAAAAGCGAATGCCACTAATTTGTTTATGTGGTTGTGGCATGAAAAGGAGCAACCAATCTTTCACTTCATTGAGGGCCCTGCAAATTTAAGCCTAATACTTCCCATTTGTATGTTAAAATCAGTTTGGTGCAAAGTTTTTTTTTTTGTTTTGTTTTTTATTTTTTAAACACAATCTATTTTTATAATTCGTTTTAAAAAAAAAAAAACTCTCTCTTTCCATTTCTAAAACTTGGAGAGCATTTAAATTTAATTGAAAATGAAATTTGAACCAATGAAGTAGAAGATTTAGGAAGGCTTTTCCTTTTTCATATTTATATTTTTTAAATTTCCAATAGTTTTATAATTAACATCAAAATTGTCAAGACATGAAAATGGTGTTAAGAAAATTTCTTAATAAAGACTAAAGATATGTCTCCCAAGTCAAAGGTGACAAGATTTGTGATTGCATGAACTGCGGGTTGTTGCTTTAGAGAGTTTGATTTTTGTTTCTGATTTAGCTGGGGGCCATTACACTTAATTGACATTGATTGGGAATATATTAAATTTTTACTAATTCAATATTAATCTTATTAATAATAATATTCTTAATAAATAATTTAATAAACCCATTTAAATGGGTTTTGATATAGTTGCATAAACAACCAAACCTACCAACAGAGCTCATTCCAAGAATATAATAATCGATACAAATATGTTTAGTTAAGTTAGTTAACATAATAATTGATCCAAATTTGATCATATATTTACATCCAATAATTAAGTGCACATGATTTGCTGAGTAAATACATGAATGTTCTTGAGGTCCTGAGAAACGAATGTTTATGGTTAAGCCAACCTAAAACTAGGAAACCTCATCTGCCACTGATTTAATTTATTAAACGTTCAACTCTATTCAATTTTTTTCATATTGTTTATTTTTTGGGTTTGGTTGGTATACCGTATGCCTTGCATTTAATCTATGTATTGAATTATATCATCACATTAAATGTTTCCTACCTTTCTTTCTATTAATTTCTCAGACGAAATTATAAGCATAGCCGTGTTCCAAAACAATTAAAGTGTCAAAAAGACTTGTATTTTCTAGTATTATTATTATAGAACTCTTGGTTAATAGTTTAATTTTTAGGTGAGATTTCACTAATATCTTATTAGAAATAAGGCTTGTGTATTATTATTATTATTATTATTATTATTATTTTGACTTTTTGTCTCGATCTCTCGGAATTCACTTTTTAAATAAAAATGTTAAGCCTTTACCTAAAGTGTTAAAAAGGGGTTTTTAACTATTTTTCAGGAAGTAATTTTTGAATGTGTTTAGAACAAAAATAAAGTGCTCCCAAATGGCATCCAGATGACGTCCCACTCCGCTGGCCCTCTAGCAACATTGTTAGTTAGCAAATCTCTGTAGACATGGGTAGAGAGAATTTCAAAATCAAAATGAGAGCGATGAGGATAATAATTACATTATCCCTAGTACTGAATCAGACGACGGTAGAGTAGATGGGTCAACTATGCAAGCAATGCTCCCAGCTTTTCCAATCCTTTTAAAGGCCATTTTGGCGGACAACATGGCCTCAACTAATAAAAAGGGGATGATATGTGATAAGACAAAACTTAGAGGTAAGCAAAGAACCAGTAATTGGAATTACCGGCTTTTTCTTTCTTTCTTTCTTTCTTTCTTTCAAATTGTGCCACTTGAGTGCACACCACCACCATTGTCCCATCAAAAGAGGAGAGCATCCTATGACATTGAAATGTCACTGTTAAATTCAACAAAACGATGAAATAACGAAAAAATTAACGCGAGTCACTTGCTCTAAACCACACCACCGTATAATAATAAGAATGTGTATAATGGGAAATTGCTGTTCTGTATTTTATTTTTATAAGTTCTTTCTCCAACTAACCACTTATTCAAAATAAAAATATCGATTCATCGGTTAACAAGAAACACACGAGTTTCAATACAGCTGGAAACAGAAACGCGTCATATAACCATCACAAGTTGTACAAAACAACCGGTTCATGAACCAGCATATATTATCAATTACATAATACCATCATTTAACTAATTCAAATCAATGCGCAGATTCGATCAAGATTGAAAATGAAGAGCCCCGGGAAAAAAGGAAGAACGTAAACATTTAGATGAATTATCAATTAGTTAAATGATGGTACATAACTAACCTAAAATTTAGGACAAAAAACAGAAACACTGAAAACAAAATGCCCCGACCTGTTTTACTCAAATGTTCTTTTGTAAAATTCATCCAGTAATGTTGTTCTAAATCAAAGATCCACAGCATCAAAAGAGAGTTGCGCTCGTGTAGATCCCACAGACAAAAGGGAAAAACAAAAACAAACAAATTTTGTTTGGCACATTTGTATTTCTTCATGGAGAGAATTACAACCCATCTAATCTAAATTCTAACTTGAACTTTGGTGTTAAATAAGGCCCTAGATACAGCTGTCAGCTCTCCGAAAACTTTGCAGGGGAGCTCATTGGCACCACCAACTAAAGGCTCAGCTCAAACCTGAGGAGGGATAACCTTAAAAACCAAAGAAGCCAAGTTCACTGGCTCTCTCCTTTTCGAAGGTCTCGAAGTACTGATAAATAATGGTGACTGCAAGCAGAATTCCGGTTCCTGAACCAATTGCCCCCATGAAATCTGCCAACACAGTTAGTGCACCAATGCACATCCCACCAAATGCTGCAGCTGTGGGAATGTAGCGGTTCAGCTCTTTCTGTAAGTTTGCCTCCCTATGTCCGGGCATAACCATTTGTTGTTCCTGTAAATGCAAAGAAAATTGTCATATAAAATATGCATGATATTTACTCAGCAGATAAATTCAATTGAGCACTCAACACAACCCAGCAAGTCCAAGTTTTCATTGTAACATTAGTTAGCTCCATTGCTGCTAGCTCATTCCAAGAGTAAACCAGCATCTTACTGTAACGGAGTTCACATCAGATGTATCTGTTGGAACTACATTGGTGGACATTATTAACTATCATGAAAATTCATGGAATACAACAATACCAGTACATGAAAAGACAAAAATTTTCAGATAAAAAGTTATTCACTGAGCATTATTTTGGTTTGTGAATTTATTCTAACTGTATCCATATCTCCATATAAATCACATGCATAACTCCACAAGCAGAAGTGGAGCAAAATAGGGGTATGCTTGGTATTGAGTTACTGTAAGGTGTGGGCCACTAAAAGCTGGTGTTTGATAAACCTTTTTCAACTTTGCTTCCAAAATTACCAGACCAGAATACAACCTTAACTAGATTGAATCAAGTTAAGTCTGATTGCTCTTCATTGGTATAGCAAATTCAAAGTTGAAACCAACGGGTAATTCCAGCGTGCACAGCTAGATCTTAACTGGATCAACCATAGATATAATTTCTGAAATTTGAATCAAACCAGCAAAATACATGCTGATATCCAATTTTTGTCCAATCTAGTTTCCAACAAATTTATAGCTGCAGAAACAAAAGGAAACTAAAAAAGAGAGAAGGCCAACAACAAAACCAAAAAAGGGTTATGAAACTACAGGATATTTCTTCTGGTTAAGTAAAATCGCAAAGTTAACATACCTTTAGCTGCTTGGCAACATCTCTAGCAGATGATCCAGAAACTTCAATCCAAGTTTTTGAAAATAGCGCGCATGCCGACAACATAAACACAAGATAGAACAGTGCATGGAAGGGATTAGCTGCCATATCAGCTAAGCTGCAAACGTGCACATAGCATATCAACAGATCATTCTTGGTGCCACGAAAACAGAACAGTGAAAGAATGTGTAAAACTAATACTTCCACCCACAGAAAAGCAGGGTAACAATATAAGAAAGGTCTTTATTACCTGGATGGAGCAGTGATATAGTATGCAAGACCACCCACAGGTACAAATTGACCACCAGAATATTCAGATTCCTTCCACTTACCCAACAGATTCACAAAAAAGTTTCCGCTGTATCTCCTGTACAGCAACTGTATAGGCACAACCCCATTGTTATTAGTTTGATCAAATAAAAATCACAGTGAAAATGACCAATCAACCTCAAATACCTGGGAGATGAAGTAAAGGTTGGAGACCAAGGCAGACTGCAAAATGATGGGCATGTTAGAGGTGTAAAACAACTTGATTGGATATGAACCCTGCTGCCCACGGGCATTCTTGGACCTCACAGGCAACACAACACGGAAACCTTGGAAGTAGATGACAATTAAGAAGATCAAGACTGTGGCAAGTAGGTTCGTCACATTTGGCAGATTCTGCCGGTAAAAGGCTTCACGAAGAGCACGAACTTTATCTGTTCGAGTTATCAGCAAATGGAACAATGCTATAACAGCACCTTCAAATTCAGCTCCACGTCCACTGTTAATGGTTGTGGGACTAAATGCTTTCCAGATGATGTTTTCACTGCAAAGAAATAGTTATATAAGTAATCAAACTTTTATACCATCTAATTGTGAATCCATAAAAAAATCCAAACTGAACAAATTTCCAGCTACAACACAAACAAATATTTCTCCATGCACTCCAATAAAAGGACTCAAAGCTCACCAGATATTAGTTGCAATGAAAAGGGAGATACCGGAGCCAAGACCATATCCCTTTTGCAGGAGTTCATCCAAACAGATCACAATTATACCAGCAAAGCAGAGCTGAATGATGATAAGAATGGCATTTCCTACTCCAAGTTGGGAAACACTACCATACATCCCCGAGAGAACATAGGCAACTGCTTCACCAACCGCTATGAGGATGCCCAACAACTTTTGTGCACCATTTCTGAAAGAGAGAGACAACTGTCATTAAGAAACTAAGCACAACCAATTTTCAATCATGCATTCAAAGGATGGCTACTAATTAACAATATTCAAATCCATATTGACAAGGACCAGTTATAAAGCAAATTTTAAGTCAGAATTAGGAACTAAAACAGCATTGTAATAGTAAGAAATGTATTACCATTGCATGAGCATTTCCACAACAAAACCTCATAGACATTCAAATGGAAGTACAGGAAACACTTAATAAAACCAAGAAATGACCACACATGCAATAAAGCAACATTGAAAGAGCAGACCAAAAGAAAGCAATTAATGCTCTAACATAGACAGACAATAACAGCCAGCAGGAAAAAAAAAGAATTAGACCAATCAATCTGCCAGAGTACAAAGTACCATAAATAGCTCATTTTAAACCAGAAACCTATGTTAACTTAACGAAGAAAGGCTACTTACAGGAGGGCACGATCTTCACGTACATTATTGTCCACCTCAATGATCTTTGACCCAGCAAGGAGTTGCATCACCAATCCAGATGTCACAATTGGGGTGATACCAAGCTCCATGACAGTCCCACGGTTTGACGCAAGAATAACACGCATCCAATAGAATGGATCAGCACCGGTTGTTGAGTGTATGCCATACAGTGGGAGCTGACTGCACACCAAGAATATGAAAAGAGAGATCACAGTGTATATAACCTTCTCTCTGAATGGAACTTTCCGGTCGGCACTTTGAACTTCAGGGAGAAATGAAAGGAAAGGCCTGACAAGATGGAGAACTCTGAATCCACCTCCCATTTTATTTGGTCCAAACTAGACCAATGAAAACTGCACCAACATTTGTAGAAAGATATAAGAAACATGAGAAAATCATCCTGGATCTACCAGGAACAATTTAGAAGCAAATGTTGCCAGAGAGCACTAGCAATAATGAATAATACAATCCTCCATAGGCAACTAAATGCCTTAGAATGATATGGCCGTCATGTATTATATTGATCTATAACCCTTCAACCCAGAATATCTCACAACTTTGAGAGCAAATGGGAAAATAGTCCCCACTTGTCAAAAGATTTTGGAAATAAAAAATAATCGCAATTATCAGAAACCGCGTGGTGTCTAGTGTTCAATGGACGCACGTCCAAGGGAAGCCAGATATTTCCGTCTTCAAAATAGCAACCCATTTTTCATAAAACTTTTGCAACCAAAAGGCAAAAAACAATTTCTATGAGCCCATCCCTCGACGCATATTTGGCATAATTTTCAACCTTTTCCATTAAAAGTAGCAAAAAGAAAAGGAGATAGCTCATAAGGTCTGAACAATGTGAAAGTTGAACAAAAAGCCTATGTTAACGCTATCAAGTAACCACTGCTGATGATTTAAGTATTTAGTCTTCAACCAAAAAACTTGAAAGATATAAAGAAAAGTATTAATCTAAAAATCATCTCTGAATAAAAACATCATAAAGAGAAACAAATATTATCCTCATCCATACAGCGAAATACAACTTTGGTTAACTAAAACAATCCAACGAAAACTTAGAAGTCGTAAAATATTCATAAAAGGAAAAGAGGTTGCGGATTTGTATTAAGTCGATAAATAATTCGCCAAACACAAACATAATAGCACCGTCACATACATACATACACACATGATTTGTATTAAGTCGAAAAATAATTCACCAAACACAAACATAACAGCACCGTCACATACATACATACACACATGCATGTGTGCATATAAGCGCATACATGCATGCAAACGCAGATCTATGGACACAACCATAGAGCAATACAAAAACAATCTGCTTGGCGCCCGACAATGCAAATGAAAATCCCGATCTCAATTTCAGATCTAAATATGAAACAATCACCATTTCGCTCTTGAATCAAATAATACGATACCAGAAATTAACAGGTTCAATAAATTCACATCTAAAATCACAGATTCATTAGCTAAACCAACATCCAGATCGAAATTGAGGAACTAACCGTACGAAGCCGCGGGTCAGGGAACCGTATCGAGAACGCAAAGCTAAAAACGAATCCGAAACTAAGTTATGGATTTGGTCTTCTGTGCGCGGATTTATAAAGGGAGAGTACGTGGCTTTGTGGACACGATGTCTGATCCAATAAATGGTCGACACGTGTGATGAAGAAGGTGACGTGGAAAATGGGAGAGTCAGACTGCAGTTTTGACCTAACCTTCGTACTGTTAAGTGCGGAGGATGTGGTATTTTCAATTGGATACTTTTGTTAAGTTTCTTGGGCCTGGGCCAATTTCAGGGATCTCGGATTTGATATTTTTCGAGGATTAAGACTTCCAACCAATATTTTCATTTCTTTTAAAGTATCCTCACCTATTTTGATTTTTGAAGGCCAATTTTTTTTTTTTTTTTTTTTGGATTCAAGCTTTGTATTAAGGTTTTAAGCTTTAGCTTAGTGTCTTATTTTGTATGAAAAGTTTCACGTCCGTATAAATTTTTTAAGTAAGTATTAATAAAATCTTATCATGTATAGATTTATCGCAAAAACAATAAATTGTGATAGTTATTAAAATAAATGGAGAAAATTTTAAATTTGTAGCATACTTTTTATTGAGTGACTCCATAAAAACAACTATAAACAGAGCTTATTTTAATTTATAAATGATTTTATATTTTTTGAAAAGCAAGTCATGTTAAAGATTATAATATCTATTAGATGGATGACTAATTTTTATAAAAATATATCATGTCACTTTATTATTAATATGTCAATATCAAATTTTCAGGCAAAGAATTTTAGAATGCTTCGAGACAGATATATATTACATTATTTTAATATGGAATTTTACTAGGTATACAAACTCAATCATACAAAATGTGAAATATTTTTACAAAAGAATAAAAGAAGATGTATTAAAACAAAAGAAGAAAAAAAATACGAAACATGTGGTAACAATATAATCACACTATGTTAATTGTCTTGCTAAGGTAATATTTTTTTTATTTGAGATATGAACATTATTGAAATTTAAATTTGATTAAAATTTGAATCTGATTGATATATTTGTTTTTTATTTTAAATATCTGAATATAAATGTTTAGTTATTTGTTTTTATAAAAATAAAAATCTAAAAATGATATGTTAATAAACGTGTCTTTGTTAAATATTACTTATATTTATATTTTATAAAAAAAATAATTATATTGACACAATAGTTCATAAATTGAATAATTTTTAATAAATTATATTCACGTGTAGATTATTTTTTATATGATTTATGATTTTTTACTTTGTATGGTGAATGAGGAAAAATTATGAATTAACAAGTTAAACTATATAAAAGTCAATGATAAAATAAATAAAAAAGATAAATTACATTAAAATATTGTTCTAAGTGCATAAAAATAGAGAGAGACGACAAAAAATAAAAAATGTTGATAAGATTTAAAATTTAAGTGTTAAAAAATAAAATAATAAATTAAGGGCATCATTAATAAATAAAATATCTAATTCATTCAAATATATAAAATTTTAAATTTAAGTTAAAATTTTTAACTTAATTACATTTAAACATTTTTATCAAGTTTTTAGATATAAATTAAAAAATAAATATCTCTTAAACATTTAAATAATTTTATTAAATTTTAGTTTAAATACAAATAAGCTATAATTTGTATTTATGGTACTATTACTTAATTATATTGTTTGTTTCGTACTAATACAATATTACAATCATTAAAAAAGGTTGAGAGAAATGATAGAGATCCGTGTGTGTGTGTGTATATATATAGATGTAGGGATTTAATACATACCTTCCTTGAGGTTTGGTCTTTTAATACCTACAGAGATTATTTACCTTAATTTACACATACCTTCTTGGGGGCATTCATTGTCATTAGCCCACCGTTAATTTGAGGGATATTATGGTAAGGACATAACAGCTTTTCTCTTTGGTGTTTGTTTAACACTTTTAATATTGGAAAAGAGAAAAAAAATGCAGAGAAGCTATCTTAACTCTATACCTAGATCAGAAACACAAAAATGGGTGCAAATGTCGGATTTTCACATCATAACAAATGAAATCAATCATATTTCTTAGGAGATGTATGTAAAGGTCAAGCTGTGGAGGGAGCTTGGGGCTATTTTTGCTCCATTCATTGTCTATGTAATGAGAGAAAGTGATTGCTTTGATCGGTTTGAGTTGAATTGTTCCAATTTCAGACTCAAGAAAGCTATAATCAAGCTTAGGGACTTCTTCAACGAGCATATTCAATCGATTGAATCAAGTAAACGAAATCCCCAACTATTGCATCCATGTATAAATTTCCTTTTTATATGCGTTTTTCTTGTTCAGATATGTGTGGGTACAAATGAATGACTTGATAATAGAGCAGAATAATGATGGATTTGAGTTTTGTTTTACCTTTTCAGCCTTGTTATCGTCTTGCACAAAACATGTTGGGGTTAATGGGTTCGAGGTATAACAGTAGATTTTTGTTAAAGGCATATGATGAACACACTGTGGGATTTTAACTGGGAATTTGATAATATTTCTTGCCAAATTGCTAAGTGAGATTGAGCTAATAACGTAAGTTACAAACCATTTTACTGCCCTTGGTTGAAACTTGGTTAAATCTAGCATTAAACCATTTTATTCTCAAGTTCCATCAACTTTTGGATAAGAATAATGAATAATTATTGTAGGTTTGGTTGCTAATCATTTGCATTGTGAAAATTGTTTGGAAGGATAAGAAGAATAACATGAAATTATTGTATCGTGTTTTCTTTGTAAGTTATTGATACTAATAGTATAGAGTTCAAACCAAGAACAAGAAGCCCAAGAAGGCAAGCTTAAAAAAAAGTATATATTAACCATTTCTCATTTTACGCCTTTTTGACTCTAATTTTGACTCTATCCTTTTTAAGCATGCAAAATCCAGGCCTTAGGGCTAATAAAAATGCAAATTCTAGAAGTAAAATAAAAGTTGAGTTTGCTTTCAGCTAACTTATTATTTCAAAAAAATTTAGCTAGCTTTATATATAGGAAGCTTATAGGCCAGAAATTCAGAATTCATATATTTTTAACATAGGGGTTAGTATTAAAAACATAAAAATTGTAAAACAATTTTTCAAGTTTATCTGTATTGTTCCTCAAGTATTATTATACGACTGGTATGATGGTCTCTTTGATTTTTAATTCTACATATTTTGTGTTAAAAGTAATTACACATAGAATTTGGGCACATTATAATTCTACAAAGCTTGTGTATTTGAGGTGAAAACATTCATAGTTGTTATTCTTGACTGAATTATAGTGTATATTTGATGAAGACATTATTGGCGCAATTTTGTTCTCTGAATTTAAAACTGATGCCTATTTGTTGCATAACTTTTGTCTGAATATATCTCATGTATAGTGTACAATGCACAAGAAAATGTTTGATGTAAACTGGAAATTACACATGGAATCTGGGCACATTATAAAAGAATGTAGGTTATGTATTTAAGGTAAAAGCACTTGTAGTTGTTATTCTTGACTGAATTGTAATGTGTATTTGAGAAGACATTATTCCTGCAATTTTGTTCCTTGAATCTGAAATTAATGCCCGTTTGTTGCACACAAGAATGTCTAAATATATCCAATGTGTATTGTGCACAGAACAAGAAAATGTTTACTGTAAACTGCGAATAAATTCATAGTTATCAGTTTTGTTACAAACTGACTAAGTATATTTACCTATTAGTAGTTTGAATATGTTATTGCTTATATGCTTAATGTATGCTTCTTTGGTGTGGTTTGTATTCTGCAGCATGAAAAGGTTTAATGTTCTTTGCAATATCTGAAACGAAGTACATGAGATTGCAAGGATTGATATCCTACATCTGGTGCAGCTGTAGGATGATATACAGTATGCATTAGGCTCTAAAATCCGATTCTATGATACGGATGTGTCACTTTTGAGGTGTAGTTTCCCTAGACTAAGGATAGGTTTCCTGTAAAGAGTGATGACGACTTGATTACAGCCTTCAAGTTCAAATAGCTTGATGATAAAGGACACAGCAAGATAATTATAATAGCAAGTCATCCAAATTGTCTATTCATAAACAGAAAGTCAAAAGCTTATATTTTTTGACATTGTGTGGACCCACGGTAAACAATAACTCCAGTAAAAAATTAATAAATCCAAGGCTTTAGTTTTTTGTCTTTTTCAAAATTTGGCAAATTGAGGGGTAAATATGTATTTTCAACCATTATGGACGGTAATGGATGTCCCAGGAGACGTATGTGTTAATTAAGACAAATAATTTGTGTAGGTGTTAAAAGGCTAAATCTCAGGGGAGCTGAGTGTTAAAACCCCTATATATATATATATTTTAAATATAACCGATTGATAATTGGACACACTTACGATTTCATTCAGTCATTCAATAGTCTTCACCGACATTTTATTGAAAAAGTCAGAAAGACGTACATTAATAGTATAAATGTTTGACTTCAAAAATAGTTATCATAGAATCCCAAGTATAAACATTATACTAACACAATTTATTCCATCATAATAATTGAAATTATGATTTAAATGTAATTAAAATTATCTGTTTAACTTAAGCTTTATGTAATGATTTTGTGATCCGCACCTCCCAATCCCAACGTAGAAATGATGGCCAAGGCTCTTTGATACTTGATAGAATATCATTATTGGCAAATAAAATTTTTTAAAATTAGTTTAAAAATTAAATATATATTTATTACATATATTATAAGATTTTAAACAAATATTTTTTTATTACAAATTTACAATGATACGTTATAGAATAAATATGAAAACGTTTTAGATTATTAAAAAAATATATATTATAATGTACTTTGAGAATGCATTTGAAAGCCTTTTTTTGTTTAGACAAGAGCGGTGACACAACAACAGTCGGGCAAACAGAGCGTAATTAACAAATTAAATATGTACCCAAGAATTCTTATTTATTTGACATAATAACATTTAGATTCTCATAATTATCAAAATTATAAAAACAGCAGAACTTATATTTTTTTAACAGAACTTTGTACATGATTGAAATATAAATTTAACTGAAATTTGAATGTGAATAATATATTTATTTTAAATTTTAAAATATTTAAAAATAAATATTAAGTTATTTTTTTTGATAGAATAAAAAGTTTGAAAATTAATATTTTGACATATATATTCTTTTAAATAATTATTTATATTTATAATAATTTTAATTATATTAACATAATAATAGATAAAAATTAATAAATTATATTATTATGTATATTATTTATTATTTTGATATATAATTTTCTTAAAGAAATAATTTTTAATCGATGATATAAAGATAAATAACAATTAAATAAAAATAATAAGTCGTAATAAAAATTAACATAATATAGTTGTAATTATGTAAATATACAAATTTATTATAATAATTAAAATATAAAATAAGTAAAATTGAAAAAAAATAAAGGAGACTCATAATAGAAAAAGAATATATAAAAAATAGTTAATTAGGGTTTTAATTTTATTAATAAATAAATTAATAAAATAGAGATATTTTTGAAAAATAAAAATATTAACTTATTTAAACATTTGCTCATTTAAATTTAAGTTAAAATTTTTAATTCAACTGTGTTCAGATAATTTTAATAAATATTCAAATACAAGTTAAAAACAAACGACTTTTAAATATTTGAATAATTATATTTAAATTTTAGTCAGAAAAATAAACAATCCTTCCTTAAAAATTTATCAAGTAAAACAATTATTAATTGTTTTATCCTTCAAAATATTTGCATAATAATATTTTAGATAATTTGATTTTGGGAGTTTAATAATTAAGTCATTAATTTTTCTAAAAAACTTTCAACGAAATATAAATTCTTAAGATGTTTTATGTGGACCCATGTAAAAATATATTATAAACATAATTCTTGTTTATGATTATATAAAAAATAAGGATTGACATGTAATATACCAATACTATTCTTGAAAATTTTACTTTTTTCAAATCTCTACCACCCCGCTATTTTTTCTCGAAAAACTCACTTTTTATCTTTTTGGGTGAAATAAAAGCACACCTTTTATTTTCTCCTTTTCCATTTTTCATTTTATTTTATTTTTGTAAAAGACAAAAAGACCACCACAAAAAAAAAAGGAAAACAAAAGCTGGTTGCAACTGTTTGCTAAAGCTGCTCAACAGGTGCTAAACCAGTAGACGGACAAAGTGACCCACTTCTACTACCAATACACGGTTTCTGATTTCTCTGCGTTTTTCTGCTCAGGCCAGTCTCAGAGTTTGATTAACGAATGCAAGAATTTTTTTATTTTTGCTCTTGAAATTTTCAAGCTGAAGAAATCAGTACTGATCTCTCCTTCTGTCTAAGTTTCTTTTGCTTGGCTTTTGAGCCATGAGAGAAACCCATCTGTTCATCACTTTAACTCTTTTGCTTGCTTACACTCTTCAATTCCAAGCTCATGCTGCTCCTGCTGGTAATAATTTAGCTCTTTTGTTTATTTTTTCTCCCTAGTGATTATGGTTTCTTTTATAATCTGCTCGGTTAATGGGCACGCTTATTTTTCAGTGTTATTTTACCTTTCTAGCTTGATTGATTGCGCTTTATCAAACTCCTAATAATTTTTGTATAATGTAATTTCACTTGAACTGCTTCAGTTAAATCTCACTCTTTTTTTCCTTTGTTTGGTAAAGCTAATTTTGGGTTGTTTTACCTTTTTCTTTTTTCTTTTTATTTTTTGAATTACTATCTTTTTATTTTTTTTACTTGACACAATATTCGCCTGTTATGGACGCTTGATCCATAGATTAATGGATTTGTTTGTTACCTTCAATTTATATGTTAGATTACTTGTATTTAGTCATATACTTGGTGTACATTTTTTTGCATATTTACTCGTCTTTCTCATAGTTCGACTAGATGCTTTTATTGTGCCTATATGAATTTTTTGCCTGATGATTCTTCTCGTTCTCCAAAGGTCAACATTTTCCTTTTGGCAAATTCTGATATGCAGGGCCTCTGATAAAACACTTGACTTCTATTCTTAAATGGACAACCAGGTCATCCTCCAAAGCACCTCAATCAGGTCCGTTCCCCCATTAGCATAATGTTTTGGCATTTTTTTTTTGGTCTTATATAATTTACTTTTAAGTGATCAAATTCTGTATGCTTTACTTGGCTTGTTGTTTAACAGATGGGAACTTTCTCCAATTTGAGAATGGCTACTTGGTTGAGACAGTTGTTGAAGGAAATGAAATTGGAGTTGTTCCTTACAAGATCCGTGTCTCCGAGGATGGTGAACTGTTTGCTGTTGATGAAGTTAATAGCAACATTGTGAAAATTACTCCACCGTTGTCCCAATGTAAGCTTGCTCCTTAATTTTCCCCATCAAGAAAAGTAATTTATGTTCTGTTTGGGTGCTTAGAAAATGTAGGGTGAAAACTGGTGGTGTAATTCAAATCCTTGAATTCTTTGTCTGAGACTTAAAAAAAGAAATGCTGCATAAGTTTGATTGTGACATTTGGGCCCTGTTTAATTGAGTTTTTTTATCCTCTAAGGCAAATTATCTAAATATCAGATCAGGATATTAATTTTTCTTAAGTCCTTGGTTTTTATGCCGGAAGCATATGGTAATGTTTTCTTTGACTTTTCAAAAGACGAAGGCTCTAATTGTATACTTGGTTTGTATGCTATAATTGCCAGTGGTTTACATTTTTCTTAATCTCTTTATTTCTTGGATGAAATGTGAGCTGTTTAGTATGGATTGATTAGAATGATTTGGCTTCTACCATAGCTTTAATGATTCATTAAGTGTTCTTGTTCATAAATTTCCAATTCTATAGATAGCCGTGGGAGACTGGTTGCTGGTTCATTTCAGGGTTATACAGGGCACGTGGATGGAAAACCAAATGAAGCTCGTTTTAATCATCCCAAAGGTGTAACCATGGATGACAAAGGGAACCTGTATGTTGCTGATACTCTGAATCTTGCGATCAGAAAGATTGGAGATGCAGGTATGGCAAATTCATAGTAGAAGCTATGTTAAAAAGAAGGTGTTAGCAAATGTGAAACTAAAGTAGTGACCAAAGTTGAAATTTATTTACAACATTTTGTTCTAACCTGAATAGCGTTAGAATTATATAAACAGTTCCAGGCAATACATATAAAATGAAGTAGTTTATAATTTGTGCTCTTCTAGGGATGGCAACTTTATTGTATATGATTGTGAAAGGGGATAATGATGGATATTATGAGATAGAAGGTTATAGAGTTTTGAAATTGTTTGTAGGTGTGACAACCATTGCTGGAGGGAAATCAAATGTTGCAGGTTACAGAGATGGACCCAGTGAGGATGCAAAGTTCTCAAATGATTTTGATGTGGTATATATTCGGCCCACCTGTTCGTTATTAGTTGTTGATAGAGGAAATGCAGCTCTTCGGCAAATCTCTCTCAACCAGGATGATTGTGAACAACAGTACAATTCTATTTCTCCCACAGGTTTGAAGCTCCCTATTTGTTTAATTTTGACTATATCAACTTCCAGCTTCACCCTAAGTTGTGACTTTTTACTTTAGGGCTTTGTGTATTGTGTGGGAGTTCCTATTCGTTGTTCAAATTGGAAACTTTAATTTATGTGAAGGAAAATTGGGTTAACTTAAAAGGTCATAAAGATCTTGGAAAATTTTATATCTAGTGGTTATGCAACGGAGTCTTAATGCAATAAAGAATGCTTAGAGAACACATTTCGCCCTATCTGTTGACTCCAACCTTTTTATGATGTTGATATTTATTTGAAGATGGATACTGAGCTCACAAGTGTAACCCTTAGAAACTGACTTTGCCATCTTCTGTATCCTGATTTGCTTGTGATAGCTTCTGACGGCTGTCTGGTATTACTAGACATTTAGTATGCTAGCTCAGATAGTAGGATCTACCTTTTGATCCTGAACATTGCTAATGATGTTGCCTACCTATGTTTCTGGGTTCTGAGTGTGCTGTTCACGATGGACCCATCCTTTTTCATGCATCATCATAAAACATGGATTCGAGGTAGCTACACCCTTTGTGTACATTTAGTAACTAATGTACCAGTATTCTTGAACTCTTTCTGTTTTCTTTAGGTAGATATAGGGTATTTAACAGGTGTAATTAGCTTGGACGTAGCATGAACTTGTAATGGCGCCAGAGCAGGGTATTTGTTGCTGGCAGAATGGGGAAGAGTTCTTGGATGAGCATGTGTAAATTCCTTGACGACTATTATAGGAACACTGGGTTTATTCTAAGGGTAAAAGTATTATCTTTATGAATGAATGAATCTATATAAATAACTAAATTCATGTAAATTCCTTGACAACTATTGTAGGAACACTGGGTTTATTCCAAGGTTAAAAGTACTATCTTTATGAATGAATGAATGAATCTATATAAATAACTGAACTTAAGTGAGCCATCAAAACAGAACTCATGGTTAGACGTAAATTTGGTGCTTGTTACAATATTTATAGTTAGCTGTAGTAGCAAGTAAAGTTTCAATGAAAGCTTAAGTAATCCCAGTTTTAGATCAAAAGATTACCATTCCCTTATTTAATGGGCATATTGTTGGATGTGTTGGTGGCTTCATTTTGAAATAAAATTGGTTACTGGTTTCATACTGTAATCCACCATAGCATTTAGAGACAAGATTAGGCAATCTGAATAGGACCTTGTCGAAAATTGGTCTTTTTTGTGCTTCACTGAGAAGTAGATTCCACATCCCTTTTAGAAATTCAAAATTCAAAATTTCATTCTATTGTTATCAGCATTCTTTCTTGCTTTCAGTAACAACCATTGAGATCTTCTGTATTGATGTGCATTTAAACTTTTATCTCATCTTCAAATCTCCTTTTTAGGTTATTGATCTTTTTCTATTGTGTATGAACTCCATTTTTTCATCATATTATCTTCCATTTCAGATAGTAATGCCCTTCATTGATTGACCCATTGACGGATATTTTGCAGATATCCTTATGGTTGTTGGGGCTGTCGTGGTTGGATATGCTACGTGCATGCTTCAGCAAGGGTTTGGACCTTCTTTCTTCTCGAGGACGGTATATGTCTTACTCTTTGATTAAATAAAAATAATTAGTACAAAATAAGATGCTTAGAACTCTTCTGACGACGATAGTTATATCAAGCAGCCAGTGTCATCATGTTTAATGGCATTATCGGACATAATGTCTTTCCCGTTTTAACTGTGCATCTGCTTTATGACAATATCTATCTATCATAGAAATGTAAACTAATGGAGTTAGCATTATTGCCATTCCTTTTGTTATAGTATTCGTAAATTCTATTTCACCTGGTCTTTGAAGCTCAAAGAATTTTATATTTTACTGCCCAAACAAATTATTCCCTACTAGTTTGTGTATATCCTTTTTCACTGTTGGCTTAATCTCATTGGTCCACGGGTGCAGCAACAACCTTTGGAGAGCGAATACAATGAGCAGAGTGAATTCAAAGAACAGCCAACCAAAGATAAACCCATGCCAATAGTGGATAGCATGAAAGAGGATCCAGGATGGCCATCCTTCGGGCAACTTATCGTTGATCTGTCCAAGCTTGCACTTGAGGCAATGGGTGCCATGTTTCTTTACTTTGTCCCCTCTCGTTTCAGATCCACTGGCTCTAAGGGAAACCTGACGCCACTGAGGGATACCATTCGGATGCCAGAAGACGAAGTTGAACCTCCATCAGTTCAAAGGCAGAAGTCAGCTGCTCCTCTGTCCGAAACCCATCAAATCCGTACTCCTAGCACAAGTGAGAAGTATTCAGACGTGAAGCCTCCAAAGATCAAATCTGCCGGTTTTAAGGATCCTTCATTATCAACCAAGCACCGGTCTTCAAAAAGACAAGAGTATGCTGAATTCTATGGGTCGGGTGAGGTTCCTCCTCCCTACAGCAAGACTAAGAGCCAGAAAGAAAGAACAAGACATCGTCAGCGCGATAAAAGTGGAGAGGTAGGTTTTGGACCAAGTGGGATGGAGCCAAAACCTGTTGAGATGAAGCCAGTTGATTATGACAACCTCAAGTTTGACCATTACAATATGAGGAACAAGTACGGCGATGATACCTACCGTTTTTGAATATAAACATAAACTCTGCTGGTTAGTTTACCTTTTCCATTTTTTGGATTTTGTCTTAACATGAATATGTACCTCGTGTAGTTGAATCAAAACTATAAGTAAGTATTTTTGTGTTAGATATCTACACAAATGAGTTTAGCTCAGGGCATTTCTTGATCTGGGTGCTGCTACTGTTGCAAAGCTAGAGAGTTTCCGAATTCTAGCTGCTGCCACCCGTCTGAAGTTGGAAGCATAGTCAAGAAACTCAAATGTGTAGATTTGTTTGCTTTCTTAATGTAGTTAATCCTTTTGGAATCTAATACCATCTTGTTCTAAACAACTTGAAGAATCATTCTGCTTTCATGTGTGCATGATTTCAATTTTAATAGTATATGGGAACATATTCAGGTGCAATGGTGAGAGCCAACATTCAGTATTAAAAGCAGTCAGCTTTCCACATAACCAATTCCACAAAAGCCATTTTTAATGTAATTGAAGATATAATTTATTAGATAATGGATTCCAAACCAGCAAAATTATGAAAAATTATGCCCTGCAAAAAAGAATTTTTAATCCAAAAATAACAAAAAAATAAAAACTTAAAGCACGTGAAAGCGCTTCCAAACACACGTTGACAAAAGGGTTTGTAGCTGAAGGAAGAGTTTTTTGGGTTGCATTTTGCTGGTAGAAGAAGCGCCTCATGAGATGGACATGTGATCAAAACAAAATTCACAGCATAAAAAATTTAAAAAAGAAAAAGATTGAAGTTTACTTTATTGATACATATAACATAGCCCGTGACTTTCTAAAGTTGGATCATGTTTGTTGCCTACTTATCAACACCCCTGAAGCCGAAGGCCCCTTTCGGTCCATCACTTCCAACCTCTTGGATTTCGACAAGTGATTATTGATTAAGATTAACACATACGTCAACACTCAAGTTTCATGCCTTATCTTTTTATGATTGATATATATATATATTATAATTATGAGTAAAAAAATCTTTAGTTAATAATTTGTCCAATTTATATTATCATCTTGCTCTAAAACTGTAACCATATTGTTCAACATAAAATCCATTCTATTTGACATTATTATATTATTTTTCTTTTCCAAAATTTAGAAATTTTACAGTAACAAGCAATAATAAAAAAAAGAAAAATAACAAAAAATACGCCATGTTACAATCTAAAATTCAAAATTATCCCTCTTAATAAAAGTCATTAAAAAATTTTTTATTTTTACTTTTTCGTAGAAAAATAGTTTTATACTCACTTTAAACTAAAATTCGATTTTTTTATTTCGTTATCGTTCGAAAGTAAATTTCGAGTAAAATAAAAATTTGATCTTACTCAAAATGTACTTTCAAATAAGGTAAAATTTTTATCATATTTGAAAGTAAATTTCGAATAAAATTAAATTTCATCTTTTTTAAAAATATGTTTCGAGTAAGATGAAAATTTGACCTTACTCGAAAGTAAATTTTGAGTCATGTTATATTTTTACTTCATTTAAAAACTACTTTTAAGTAAAAGTAAAAATTTTATCTTATTTAAAAGTGAGTTTTGACTAAGTTAAATTTTACTTCACTTTAAATTTACTTTTGAGTGATAACGAATTAAGAAGATAGGACCTTAGTTTAAAGTGGGTATAAGGGTCTTTTTATTCAAAAGAGTCAAAATCGAGTATTTTTGAATGGCTTTTATTAAGGTGGGCAGTTTTGAATTTTGGATTGCAAAATAGGGTTTTTTTTGTTTATTTTCCAAAAAAACATAGCAAAATTACAAATAGAGTAGGTATGGGTGTAGGTGTAGCGAACACGGAAAATAACGTACATGTGACCGCATTGAATTCAATAACACATCCCATAACTTTACACGAACATCGCAGCCGAGCAACGCCTCGGCTTCACTACTTTCTCTCTCTTTTTTTATTTTAAAAGAAAAAATTCTGATAATAATTAATCAATTATACTAATTATAATAATATTATATTATTATCCAATCGTAGTCTATTTCATCTTTCCCCTTTTTTTTTTTTTTTTCCAAGTCTTGACCTTTGTCAGCTCACGGGAGAAACCTGCAGGGACTTTCACCGGAAAAATATCTCGCTCACGCACAGCGCAGCACAGCATAGCACAGCTTAGCTTTATAATCTCATGCGAAGCTTCTCGGAACTTCATTTTTTGACTTTTGCGTTTCAATGAACTTTTCCTTATTTTAATATTTCTCTGTTGGAAGTAGAAACAGAATGGGCTGTGCTGGATCGTCGCAGAGCAAAGGAGACGGTGAGGTCACTTTATCATATCTTCTTTTCCTTTCTATATTGAATAAACACGAGAGAAGTTGGATTGTGCTCTTTAGATTTTTTTTTTTCAATTTTTTTTGTTTTGTTTTTGAGTTTTTGAACTGTTTGGTTCAGTGTTAAGTTTGTGTTCTTGATGAACTCGGTGTTTAGTAATTTATTCATTGCTGTAAAGTAAGGTACTGTTAGATTAAATACATTTCTGGTATCTGTGATTTATGAGATAAAGCTTTAATTTTCAGCATTGTTTTCACCGGACAGCTGAAAATCTCGAGCAAACTTAAGACTTTGCAGTGTATGTCAAGAGTATGAATCCAACGGCTGGATTTGTAAGGAGTAAATTGATGATTTGTTTCAGTAAGGATGCCGGTTTAAAGACATGCATCATTTGCATGTTACTCATGAAAATCAAATACATTGATTTATAGTTCTATGCTAAAGAGATTTGTCTGGAGAAATTTCTACCTTTTATTGCTTTTAAAAGTGGATTAAGTTGTGTTGAGAATAATAGTGTTTAGTGCACTGAATTTTAATAAATCGGTTTTCTTATGCAATTATGGTGGTAATCTTTGCTATGATTGAGTGGCTTAGTTTGGCATGGTGTTTAATTTTGAAGTTAGATGTATTTTGTGGAGCAGTCTGCACTGTAACTACAAAAGAAATGGTATCCTCTTATTATGTGAGAACTTTGATAATGTTAATGGGCATGGCTTAAAATCTGCTAATTTTTTTTGGATTGATGCTATGTTATTGTTGCTAGCAAGAAGCTTGTAGGCCGGCCTGGTTCTGGTTATATATGGTTATACACTAATATGTTCATTGGAACTTTTGTGGTTACAGGGGCTGTGAAAAAGATTCGAAAACCAAAACCCTGGAAACATCCTCAGCCAATAACAAAATCCCAATTGATGCAGCTACGAGATGAGTTTTGGGACACTGCTCCTCATTATGGTGGCAGGAAAGGTATCATCCTGGAAACTTATTGCATGTTACTGTTTTCAGAACTTCTCAAAGGAACATCAAATTGCTTCACTAATTTATCGACAAAATAAAGAAAGTTAAAGTTCACCATATTTGCCTATTTAGTGAATGAGGAGGCAAAGACAATTTATTATTTTTCATGAAATAAACAACTTTCCAGTTTTTTTGTAAAGTAAGAGAAATGAAGCTTGTATTGAAGTTCATAATAATAAATCCAACATAAACAATTAATTAAGAGAATTGCTAGCTTACATGTTGAAAGCTTTGTACAGAATCAACCCAATATGTTTTCATTTGCGCAGAAAAGTATTAACAGAATACTTGTATTTTAATTGGCCAAGAAAGTAAATCGGGTTCTGTTCTTTGAAACTTTACCTTGATCACACCATCAATTACCCTAGCTGATACTCCTGTTTGTGTTTCCTTCACGCGGGTTAAGATATGTATGGTACTGAAATATGGGTACTGGCTTATCTGAAGCGTGTTGACATCTAATGCATTTTGCTTTGATGTTACTTCAAGAATTATCTATGATTTTCTAGTTTCGTGCTTATTACCCCTCTTGAGGGCCTACAAATCTGGCTAATTAATTAGAAAGTGTATTTTGGCCTCTGAATTTGAATTTCAAGTCAAAATTTAATTTGGAACACTCTTGAGTGTGACCTACCACCACAATTTATTTTTATAAATCATGATTTCATTATAACTGTACAGATTTTATGCAGTCACTGCTTTGCTGTGTGATTTCCTTTTCACATTTTTCTTAGAGTCAATACTTGTGAAATCTTCATATGGATTTCCTTTGACCATATATTAGTACATTCATTTTTAAGTATATCCAGACGTTGGCTCTGTAAATCTACTCTTGGAATTGCTGTAGCGTTAGCAATCCTCTTGCTGCTTCTTCGTTATAGTAAAAGTACTGCATGAGTCTCGTATTTCCTACAGGTGATAGTTGAGGTTGACAAAGTCTAGACACATGATTGTATGAAATGATTGTTACCTGATAGATAGATAGCATTCATTGTTTAAGAAGCAATATCAATAATGAATAGGAAGATTATCAGTAGAGTGAAGGAACCAGGCAACAATCTTCAGGTTCCCTGTCTTTCTTTGCAGTCCATTACTGGTTCCTTTTTCAGCCATTAACATAGTCGAATAGTTCTTTTTGTTGTATTCAAGCATTTCTGTTTGGTTTGTTGTTGTTGTTGGACCAAAATTGGGGATGGGTTTGGGAGTGATTGAAGAAAAAGAACTTCTTTGGATGTATGTATTTATTTCATGGTATAGAAAAGGATGATCATGCTCACGGAGGCCACAAAAGGCCCGTGACTTAGTTCTAATTATCTAGTCAATTGGTCATCTTCCTTGTGGAGTTGCGGGAGATTTAACCAAAAATTCCTAAAATCAAATACAATGTAGTGTACTGTTTTCAGGGCTTTATTATTCTAAGTTAAAGTGACTATTTAATCACATACATAGATTTGTTTACTGTCTAAAGGTTTTCTGTTCGCCACTAGAGTTAAACTAATATTGTAAACTAGGGAATAGTGAAAATTGAATTTTACAGGTAACACAAAAATGAACATTTTTGTTTTTCCTGGATAAATTATATTCAGTAGTGGTAAGGCACATGCTGTCCATAAAGTGTAGAATAAATTAAGCTTAAGGTTTGTTTGGATAGTGATATATTTGTTGACAAAAAGGATAAGAATTCACTGGCAATGATTGGACTGTGGCTTGTAAACTTTAGCAGGCATGACGCAACTGGTCAGTAATTATTGTTGCAGATATTAAATAACTTATAAAGACAAGTGAAGCATAAATTAGGAATGCTAAATACGGTGGACGGTAATGGAGAGCTAGAGTGAAAAATCAAGACAAGAGGCAACTTTATCTGAGTTGGATATCTAAACATATGGAGAAGATCATGTAGAATATGGATTACGAAAGATGTGATGGGGCATCATAAAAAAGAAGCATTGCCCAGTTTTGAAGATTTTTTAAGATGCATTATATAACAAGTGAGTTGTCTTAGGCTATAGAAGCTCAATTAAAAATTCTGAATCATCTCAGCCCAAGCAACTGTATAGATGCATTTTTATAAATTGCAAATCCAGTCTAGTTGGAAACTAGTTCTTGTCACTGATTAAAATGCCAACTATCTATTCTTCAGATAAAATGTATTAACTTCAATTTGGAAATATACATTGTTGAAATGGTTATATGCTTCATGAAGATTGGGAATTACAGTAGTTGAGAAGGAGTTGTCCAAATTAATAAACCTGGAAGAGGATCACATAATATGCTATCACGAGTAGCCAAATAGTCTAATCTGTTTAGATATTACTTATATTTAACCAGAAAGCAAATTTGAGTAGGGTTAAATTATTATTTTCTCTGAACAGTCTCTTAAGATACTGTTTGCTGCCTGAAATACCAATAATTCTGTTATAAAATATACTTATGAACTTCATATATAGAATTCTAAATATCAATATTATTTTTTGTCGGACAAACCAGAGATCTGGGATGCACTACGAGCTGCTGCTGAAGCTGATCTAAGTCTTGCGCAAGCTATTGTGGATAGTGCAGGAGTCATTGTTCAAAATGCTGATTTGACAATTTGCTATGATGAAAGAGGTAGTTTGCTGCTTCCTATGTCTTTAGTTGTTTTAGCTGAAGCGCCTGCATCTTGGTTAAATATGTTTGCTTCAAGGTCTTCAATTTTTGAAATATATGTTTTCCACATCTTGAAATTTTTACTACTGTATTTGACAAATCATTCTCTTGCAGGTGCAAAATATGAACTACCCAAGTATGTTTTGAGTGAACCGACCAACTTGATCCGGGAAGGTTAAGCATAAAGAGATACTCTAAACTTTGTTTGTGCAAGATTGATTGTAAATCATGTATATTATTCTCTCAATCTCCTTCACATTTTACATAAATCCATGGTCTGACCCTCCTAGTCTGCGCTTTTTTTTTTTTTTTCAGTAAAAAGAAAAACTTCGCTGTAAGTTTCCTTCTTTCCGATCATGAACAAGAATATGACCTGTCTGGATTTTGTGGAAAAAGTCCCTCTTCTGTTGGCTTGGTAGACGGTACTAACAGGTGCTTGAAATATGTAGTTGCTTCTCGAATTATGGGTGGAGCATAATTTTCCTTGGCTTGCAAAACCAGTCCTCAGAATAATCTTGCTACGACCCTTTAAATGTTTAGTTAACGACAAAATCTTAAATTTATGTATAGGTACTAATTAGTTCAATTAATAAAAATATTTCAGCATAGTATAATAAACTCCGATTTAAATTTTATTTGCACAAAAATCGGAGAAAAAAAGTAACAATGGCTGTGTTCTAGTCCAGCAAAATGTGCTACTGCATGTCCACGGTAACAATTGCTGTACAATCGGCCATGCAGCTCATTGGTTCGGATTTCTGATTCGTTTAAAAACCACGAGAAATTGAATGTAAGAATATCGTAATGTACCTCTAAATGCCTTTTAGTGTACAAGAAGAACCTGAAAATTTGCATCCCGGCACACAGAAACGCACAATCTTCATTTCTAGAATTTTGAAACTCTGTGTTCAAAACGCAAGTGATTGCAGAAACACTAACTGGATTTTAATGTACCAACTATGAACATAAGTAGGTTGTTAAACCATCCCTACAGAACCCCAAAAAGCAGAAGAAAAAAGGTTGGATGAATGAAGCTTAAGTTCATTCTCTTCATACCTTCTTGAAGAATGACAGAATGTTGCCTTGCTTAGGATCCTTCTGATTTCCTGCTTTCTTGTTTCCTGCTTTACTAGATGGTGCTGTGCTTCCTAATGCTGGAGACTTTTTAGCTACCGTTGGCCTGAATAATTGCAAAACCAAACATTTAGAACAGTTGTAAGGCACAAATTGACACCTCACCACTGCAAGAATATTCATTTTACAAAAATTGGGAATCTAACGCATAGACAGTGTATAAAGCTTGGGCCAAGATAAGAAATCTCTATGCTGGATACAGGTTATAAACCAAGATATGTGTTTAGACTTCCACAAACCTAACGGATCGGAATTAGTGTAATTTTCTAGCATGTTTCTCGTATTGAATGCTTCTTTTGCACAAGACAGTATTTAAATCATTCTCAGGCTTTGAGCCATCAGTTCAAACTTCCTGTCACAGGTGTCCAAATGTTGGGCAAATCAATCACTGGCACTAGTGAGTTGCCAAAACACTATACTGGAACAAGTACACACATTATATCATTGAAACCCAACTGGAATAGGCAATGAAAGAAAACATTTTCTTTTTCAAGTGTTAATGTTCTAGTTTATGTTGATTTTTAATTTTATTTGTTTCTTTCTTTTTTATTTTTCTGACCACAGTAAAAATAGATCACTGGGGAATCATATCTAAGGTCTCTTTTCCACTACACTAAACAGATTTTATTCATCAATAAAAAATGAGGTTGATAAACCGCTAGCTACATGCAGCCCTATGTTTTGCAGTGGATATCAGGATCTTCCTAGAGAAAAGAAATAATAGCAAAAGATAATATGTAGATGCAGAAAAGAAAAAGCAGTTTCAACCTTTTAACATTGTCAGTTACTGTATTGCTCTCAGCTTTCCTTGTTGTACTGTCTGTTTTCTTCATTACCTCACTGTCAGCTTTCTTTGTTTCACATTCCTCACCTTCCCAGCAAACTTCAGTTACTGAAGAGCAGAAAAAGTACATCATTAAATGTAACAAGAAATAGGCTCAGTTGTTTTGGAAAATTACTCCCAAAGAAAGTGTAAAACACATGGCAGTTGGAACTTTTTGGGGAACCCAAGTACCACAAAAATGTTTCAATAAAGCCCACAAGAGGTGCATTCAGAGTTTTCAATATCTTATTCAAGCACAAGACTAAACTAATAGCACCAAAAATGTAACTTCTGTATTTTGCAAGATCAACATACAAGACATGGGTACATACCTTCTCTCCCACGCTCATCGATCCGGGTTTTCAAAACTTTTCTTCTTTTGGGCGAGTTAGGCACAGAATCAGCCATTTTATCCTTATTCACATCATTTTTAGGAGCTCCATTCTGGATTTTTTCTGAAGAGGAAGTTTTGGTATTCATTCTTTTGCTGACAACTGAAGAATCTTCCCTCATTGATTGGTGGGATTCCTGATCAATTACTTTCTCTTCCTTGACTTTTGATTTGTCTTCTTTCACCGCACTGGACATCAACTTAGGTTTTTCAGTAGCCAAAACCTTTTTACTTTGCTCTGCATCTAGGCATGCCTGCCCTTTTGGAAGATCTGGTGATGCCAAATTCGCAGCATCTTCATACTCATCTTCGTCTGAGAAATCAAAAACAACCTTCCTTTTCCTGTTGCCCTCGCCATTGGAGGCTCTTCCAAAATTGACATCTTCAGCATCATCTTCACTATTCCCATCCTCTACTGCTTCGCAAACACAAATTTGAGCTTCCGCACTAGCTAATATAATGTAAAAGAATATAAGAACAAAATAGGAGTCAGCTAAAAGTATTCTAAATTCTGGACTTGGCACAATGTATTTGTTAAAATGAATAACAATCTCAAATTTTGCAACATTGAATTAAATCAGGAGGAGCCAACCAGTAGGATTTGAAAATAGTTATTACCATCTGTTGGCGCACAGTTGGGCTTTGGCTTTGCAGATGCACGAACCCATAAATTTGCTAATGAACTTCCATTACCAGAAGAGCTCTTGTCTCTTTTACTATCCGGCAGAGAGCGAACTTTTTCTTTATCAGCAGAAGGCTTGGCAGCTTGATCACGAACCCCTATGGAACTACTTTCACTTTTCACATCTTTTACCACATTGGATGACAGCAGACCCATCTTTGGGCTTGACTGCTGAATTTTATTTTGCTGAGTTGGTGGAACTGTAATGTTTTTAAGTGCAGAGCTAGTATTGGACAGGCTTGAGATCCCTGCATTTTTGGGCTGCACAGAAACATTGCTCACACGAGTTCCCTCAATGTTGCGCTTGACAAAGGAATTTGAAATGCCACAGAACCTGATGAAATAGAATATTGGCGTGTCATAGGTATTATTAAGCTTCTAATTCTAAGAAGCAGAAACCATAATTTAGAAGACATCACCATACCTATTATCTCTCAAGCAATTATCAACCACAAAAGGCTGCTTGAAGAGTTCTTCTGCTTGTAAAAATTCAGCATTCCAAAGTGCTGCAGGATCCTTTGGGATGCAAGCTTGCACACTATAGACCTGAATTGAGCAATTGCCATCAAATTCTTGCTTGGCTTCTGCATGACAGACAAGATAAGAGATGCTTTCATTAGTTCGTCTTTCCTCATATGGATGATAAAAGAACCACATATTTCAAATAGTGATACATCTCAAATCTTTTAGCAAACATACAAAGTGTTCAGGCAACAACTAGAAAGCAGAGTGGTGGCCTATCATACATAATTCCAGAATTTCCTTCACTAGAAACTAGAATCTATTCATATATTACCAATTAAAGCAATCCCTCTCAATTTTTTTTTTTTAAATGGAAACTGAAGCTAATCATTCTTTTTAAATAGAATAAAATAGTTTGCAACAATTTACTGTCATTTCCAGGATTTTGCAAAGTAATCAAGTTGTATCAGCAAACCATCTCTCTCTCTCCCCATCTTTTACACTCGTACTAATAAAGGGAACCATATAACATTCAGTGAAATTCTGACCTGCGAGCTTAGGCCCAGAAACAAGCCTAACATTATAACTTGGAGGGCAACTATTCAACCAGCCAGATAAAGTATATACTACTTCCAACCCACCTCCATGTTTCTCAACAAACTCTTGAAGCAACCTAAACATAATATCCAACATTTGTTGAATCAGAAAATATAAAATATGAAACGCAAACTTATTCAGCACAAAGAAAAACCACAAGTATTCTAGATGGGGACATTCTTACCTCTTCGCAGTATTTGAGGACACCAAAAAATTGCGACTCAGCCACTTGTATGAAACCTGAGAAGTATTCTCATTTACATCAATAATTTGCTCATCCAGTTCCATCTCTAAAAAAGAGCATGCATAGCTGACGGGGTATATATCATGAGATAAGAAGACCACTAGTAAAAAGAAGCAATTTCCATTTCAACATATGTTACCCAGGAAAGCCAAATATATAGAACTTTCTAGAAGATGCTGTGTAGAAGGACAAATGGGGTGAGTACAAAATCCCAGTATGAAGATTTTAATATCAACTCAATGAACACAAGACATATAGAAAGAAACAATATGTTTGTATCAATGCAAGACTAAATTCCTAACCAATACAAATCTCTAATGCATTTAGTGAAGAACTTTAACAACAAAAACTGTTTAGGAAATCCATTCATTGCTGCTCATCTCAAAAACTTAAACCCTATGAATATCTATCTAACATTGCCACTGAAAGCTGTGGTAAACTAGAAACCTATTATTTTCACTCATTTACCTCTTTCTTTTTTAATGGAATTTTTCTATTTTCACAGATTTCACCCATTGATCTCTTTTTTTAACGTATTTTTTCTATTTTCCATTGTCCCTTGAACCATCTATTTTCAAAGATTTGTAAACAGAAAAAATTTTCCTGACCCCAAGACTGCTTATGGACTGGTAGAGCAAGTAGGTGTCCCAGAGTGTTTGAATTTCATGTAGTTCTTTTTTTTATAACTAACTCGCTTCTTAATCCTTCAGTTAGACCTGAAATGCCGCCAACAAGAAAAAACACAGCAAAAATAGAATCTTTAATATCCTGAACTTGGCAATTAAGTTCACTGATTCAGCAACAATTCCGTGAAAAGAAAAAAGTATAATAAGGCCCCAGTAATTATTTCACTGATTCAGCAACAATTCCGTGGAAAGGAAAAAAGTTTAATAAGACCCCAGTAAAATTAGCATCATAATAAAGAGTTGATTCACAATAAGAAAACAACAAGTAAGAGAAAATGGCGACAAACATAGGTTAAAGAACAAATGGAGAGATCGGGAAGAAAAATTAGAAGTTACCACTTGGAGATGATCGGAGACGAGAGCTTGAATCTCGTCGAGAATACCTAGGGTTTCGATTTCGGGCATTCTGAGAGGTTTAAGACAGAGAGATAAGATTCTTCAAGGGCACCAATTTTCCCGCCACTGCCTCAATACTGGCCTTTTATAGGTGATGCCAACTAATTTATTCGAGTCGGGCTGTCTTTCATGATTAAAAAATTTGTTTTGGTGCGCATGAACTGTTCAGGGCAATGTTGTAATTACAGTAGTTAACAACGAGAATTAAATCGGAGAAATTGATACAGTAATTAGTCCTTCTACATATATTCCTTGTTCATAGGCGTGTCGCTTTATTGTTAATGGAAAAATATACACTACTTGAGAGACCAAATTAACCATAAAAAGTTCGGAAAGACAGGGAAAACCTCGATACCTCATGCAGCAAATGATATTTCTGTTTTCCGGGAGCAATATTTATGAGATTTATATGGACCGTAAAATATAAACAAGTCCAGTTCACCTATCAAGCCCATACTAGTTAGGGAGAGCGGGCCTGGCCCATCACCCACTTGACTTGCTCGGCCATTTAATATTTCTACCACATTCCACACGCCCTAGCCTCCTCTTCTTTACCATCCCGCTCAACACGACGTGCAGTCGTCTACCGTACAGCAGAAGCTGTTTATAATCGCCGGTGGTGTAACGGTCGCAATCATCACCGTCAAACTGAGGTTAGTTAACTTGTATTATTTTTCTTTTTAAGTTTAAAAAAAGGAATTAATCAATTGTCGATAATATATTTCAAATCTACCGAAGCGCCGCTGCCGTAAGCTCCCTCTCTACAGTTATGTATTGCTGTCCGGAGAAAAAAAAAAAAAAGAGATAATTTTGTATCTATAACGATGCTAAAAAATTACGGTTAATATTAGACTGAAATTTCATTCTCATGGTATTTAAATCACAACATTTTCAAAAGTAAGAAAGGTAACGGATTTTTGTTAGCAAGCAAGTCTTTCAGGTTAACAAATGATGGAAAAGTGATTATACTTGTGGTTTATGCTATGCGCGCTCGGCAATATTAAGGAAGCAGTGCTATCTTGTTAATCATAAGGAAGATTAAGTGGTATATTTCCAGATATGAAGTCCAGCTTCTGACAGAGTAGGGGAGAAAATTTATGAGGTTTGTTATTGCAGAACAAGTGGTAAAAAGAAGGGGAAGCAATGTTCCGAAATTTGAATGCCCAGCTTATAAGAACTTTAATCGAATGCTATATCAAAGCTGAATTTACTCGTGAATGTATACCTTCTAGATTACTGAATACATATGGCGGAATTTTGTATGCATGGAGTTCACTTTGTGTCTTGTGGTCTGTAGGTGGGGATTGTATTATATATTCATGTAGTCTTTCAAGTCCAACTTCTTGTTGGTTTTGTTATTATTATTATTGTTTGTTGTGTTTGAGGGAGAGAAATCAAGACCATATGTGTGGGAAGATGGGAATATCACTTATGAAACAGAAGTAATAACAGCATATATTTGCTGGATGCTGAATCCTTCATTGTGGTTAGGCTGGGGAAACTTATCTAAGTATTCTGTGTCTGAGAGATTATGCATTGCCCAGATGCGATGTTAGAAACAGCTGCAATTGTTGATGATACTGTCATCGTCCATTTACTTAGAAGTTAAGTCTACCTTACACCATGTTAATGGCAGGCTAAACTTTATGGTGGTCTTGTTACTCACATCTGAACATTGTTAAGGCAATATTTATAATTGAAGTGGTTGTAGCTTTGAAATTATAACATTATGGATGAATTACTAGATGTCATATGCTAGTGAAAAAGCGAGTGATGCCAACTCAATATAGGTGTTTACATACTCTTTGACTGTTGTGCTTTCACAATTGAGTAGAAATACAACAATACAAAACAACCTAAGTTGGCAGTCTGATTCATTTCATATCCTAACCTAAAAATCTACAAGTACTCTGTCCTTCTAGTGCTGCCTAGCTTCATGAGTTGAAATGCTTCTTGCTGCTTGTGTTGTCTTAGTTTTCGAGCCTTTGGAATAATAGCTGTCTGTCCTCAAATGTTGGTCGTCACGTACTTGCCGACAAACAATTATGCATTAAATCTCTTATCTCCACTGAAATTTCTTAGAAATGTAGATTTTGACAGGATTCAAAGAATAAGCCAATTGATCACATAAATAACCTGCATCAGCCCTTCTATTTGGTGGGGCTACTAGTTAGGTCATAATAGTTGATTGATTGAGGCTTCTATTTCTTTTCTTACTTTCTCCATTTCTATATCTTCTCTTGGGGTTCAAGTGGTTTTCATATATTGGTTATTAGGTTGTTAGGTTATTACCTTTACTAAAGAAGTGCTGTAACAACCGTTGCATGATTTTTTTAATGTAATGCTGTGTTGGCCTATGCAGGTGCAAAATCTCCTGGGATCTATAGTCATAACTAACCCTCGCAAAGAGAGAGAGGAGAAAATGGCTTCAAGAGTAACACTTAAGAGCAAAGGGAAGAGCGTGAAGGGAGCAAAAGCATCAGAGGAGAAATCAATGGCAGATTGTTTGAAAGAGTGGAGCACTTGGACCATGAAAAAGGCTAAAGTCATAACCCACTACGGTTTCATTCCTCTTGTCATCATTATCGGCATGAACTCTGATCCCAAGCCCCAGCTCTATCAGCTCCTCAGCCCCGTTTGATCTCTTTGTTTTTTCTTTTTCTTAGTGTAATAAAAACTAGTTGTTATGGTACTGTGACTTTCTATTTGTCGAATCTACATGATTTGAAGACTTTAGGAGTTTATGTAATTGCACTTTCTGTGTTCTTATGTAAGCTTTATGTGTGGAATCTACTAGTACAATATGACTGAGATTTGAATTCTTTATTCTCTTGATTGGATCTGGATGCAAGATTGATTTTCTTTTGTTTTAGATATTCTATAATTTTACGGTTAGCTTATTTTAGCTACAAAAGAATTCAATAGGAGGGATTTATGAATTTCATATTTTATAATCTGACTACGCTCTCTTTTATGAACTTCAGTGTGTTTTTTTTTCAAAAAATTAATGGAAGTTATATATTGTACTTTTGTCAATAGATCATAGTATAGAGTTGGCACGGATGTTGGATTTGGATTTTTGTGTCTTGTGATGTAACAGTTATCTTCCGAGGACTAAATTAATCTCGAAATTTTGATGTGAGACTGGAAACTCCTGCATTGGAAGCGCAAGTTGAGAATCTGACCAAGTTGACAGAACTTCTTCTGGATCGTGTTGACATGTCTAGCATATTGCCTAGTTCCCTCACCAATCGAGCCACTTCTTTTAAATCTCTGTGTCTTGTTGGTATTGGTTTGAAAGGGAACTTCCCAGAAAACATCATCCGCCTACCAAAAACGCTCAGCGTAAGGGAGAACCTAAACTTAACAGGTAATTTTCGGGAAGTTAATTGGAGTGGCCCCTCAGCTTGTTGGATTTTCTGACACAAGTTCGTCAGGAAAATTACATGATTCAATAAAAATATTGTAAAATCCTTACATTTATTTAAGAATCTTTGCGTGCAATTTCACAGGATTAACTTTAGTGGTCACGACTCACATGCGACCATCTCTCCCAAATCATCAGGGCCCCAACATTTTATACCACCTTGACAATAATTGCCCCGGTTAACTCCCCGATGTTTTGTTAAACTAACATGAGTTTATCATTTAGTTTTTATCTATTTAGAAATAACTTACTAAATGGAACAACACCATCTGATCTATCAACACAACAAAATTCATGGCCAAGTTCCTGACTGGATAGAGAGACATGGCAAAACATAGTTTGAATTTTCTGAATCTTTCTCACAACTTCCTGACCGGCATAGATCATCTCCCATGAAAGAATCTCCAATATCTTGATCTTCATTCAAACTGCTTCGAGGTACACTTCCAGTTCCAGTCTATTTGATCTCCAGTAACAATAAATTACCCATAGAGATGTGTCGCTCAATCTGCAATAAAAGTACCACTATTGAAGTTCCTGATCGCCACCAAATCTGCATTGGAAACTTCAGCTACAATCTTCGTGTGCTGGATCTGCGGAAGAAAAGATTTCAAGGCAGCTTGCCTGGAACCTTTGCTAAGAGCAATAATTTGAAGACCCTCAACGTCAATGGCAATGGATCAGAAGGAAATGTCCCGCGATCTTTGATCGACTGTAAAAAGGGAACTCTTCCGAAGCGTTGGGTTCTGATTCTACGGTGCAATAAGTTTTCGGGAGTTCTACGAGGCCCATTCTTCTTTCCTTGGGTTGAGAATCTTGGATCTCTCGAACAACAATTTCGAAGAGAGGCTTTCTGAAAACCTGGAAGCTACGACAGATGTCCATGACGCCAAGAAGAAGTTGGGATATACGGGGGAAGATGGGATTCTACACTCGTGATAGTGAAAGAGCTTGAGTCTGAAATGGTTAAGATCCTTACTGATTTTACAACTGTTCATTTGTCGAGCAATAATTTCCATGGAGAGATCCCAGAATCAATTGTAAATCTTCGCTCACTTCGACTCCATCTTTCATCATTACCTGAAGACGATACGGAGTCCGAAAATGGAGCGGGTCGGCAAGTCGTACTGATGGGTTACGGATGTGGAATTGCGGTTGGAATGATAATAGAATACCTAGTATCCTCAACAGGAAAGCCTGAGTGGCTTGTGAGGATGGTTGAAGGAGAACAGCTTGTAATGCTCAACGGTAAATGCGTAAGAAATCAGAGCATGGTAATTGTTCTCTTGGCTTGTGCAAACGTCAATAGAAACGCTGTCATCAATCGTTGTTGGGACAATAGGAATATCATACATAAATTTTGCCAGGTTATTGATCAATATAAAGGATTACATGCTACCTCCCTTCGAAAGTTTGTAGCATGTCTTGATCACTAAATAAGATCTGCCACGCAAGCAATCAATTCTTATGTAGAATCCTTGGCGAAACCAAGCAATGCGTAGAAAGGCAAACCCAACTCAAGCTTTGTGAAATATGAACAAACTTCTAGAACCAAGTCCTTTAATGTCGGAACAATGTTTATATTTCCAACAAGAATACAATTTTTCAAGATTTGATGTTTGCTATAATTGTAACCTCCAAAGAATTCGGGTTGGAAATTAAGTAAAGATGTAAACCTCGTCATAACCCTTCCTGCAGTCAAAATAGTATATGACAATCATAGTTGAGCAATTGATATGCAAAATCTAGATATTATTGCCCAAAACAAAAACAGTTATTGGCTTACCCAGCCTTCCCGCAGTAGGTGGGACTGTAATTGTAAATGAGGTGATCCAGCACATTTTGAGCAGGTGGCCTGTTTAGTGACTTCCTAGCTTCGCTGCACCAAGGATATAGAATTTGATGTTAGCCTCAAGCTGTTCAACTGTATTCAAAAGCAAAGCCCTATTTTAATTTCTTTTATTGAAAACCTACCCTGATGTTGTTCCTATTTCAGTTTTGAAGTGGTAATAACAACAATTAATTTGTAATTTCCAACAATAATTTTATTTGCCTATGTAATTGCCCATAAGGCCATTAATGATTAGTCAATAACCAAAGGAACCCATGATTTATCCTGATCTAGTGATTTGTATTTTTTCCTTCATATATCTTATAAAAAATGATCTTATAGAAAAAATTAATTGCCCCTGTTGAGACAATGCATAAGCAACTTGAAATGCTATAAATTCTACTGCTTGCATGGCAATGAAATTTAGAACATAAATCATCCCTGCTTTTAATGCTTAATGAGAACTAACCTGATTAAAAAGTTTGCTGTATATTGGGTCACCAGAATGGCATCCTCTGAGTGTGGAACTGCTTTTGACGCCCATTCAAAAGCATTTTTCTGCAGAACGTTTGGTCAGTTTTTTCACGTCTAAAACAGAACCAATAACATTACCATGATATCTATTAATATAATACATGACGGGAAGAAACAGAATCAACACACATGAAAATGCAAACAGAAAATCATTTCAAGGCAAATGTTTAGATATTAGTGCTCCTACTAAAATGCCTTGCATCAAGCTATAAACCATATGACGTGGAGATAGCATCAGATAACCAAAATAATAAATGATTTGCAAATGAGAATCAGCTGAAAACAATGTTAAGCATATTGAAGTTAATACCTCTGGATGCCACTGGAAGCCAGTCACTGGATAGTTATAAGCTTGCACTGTCGAGACATACTCCTGAAAATCATTAATAACAGAAGTTAGAATTACACTGGCCAAAATGATAATCTTAAGTTAAATCATTCAGGCATACCTCTTGATATTGTGTATTTAGTAAAAATAAAGGTATAGTACACTAACTGTACCTTATTATTTTCATCCACACTTGTTGTCAAGATCTTAAAAAACCTAGATAGATCCCGGTTCTCCAGCATCCTTCCAGGTGAAATGCCAAACTGTTGCAACAGTACAACACATAACTTTTAGATCAACTAACTAATTACTCAAGCATCCATACTAATCTCAAAAACCAAAACATTTTAGAGTACTTAAATCCTTCATCAGATAAAGATTGAACAAAAGTCCATTCAACTGGAATTATTCCATGACTATGAATCAAAGAGGGCCAGAAAGAAGATTATCAAATAAGCCTGCATACTAAACTTAACTCTTCATCATATAAAGATTATTACAAGTGAAAGTGGTATTATTTTTACCTACAATGTCTCTTTGATAGCAGTTCTTTCCAAGTGTGGCATCTCATTAGTCTGCTTTTATATTAAATGTACAAACTGGGGGCAATAGAGAGAGTCCAAGGAGAGAGATATCAACTTTAGTTTTAAAGAGCATAATGGATTTATACTTCAACACCATTTCTTTCTATATGCATTTCAGTTTAAAATCAAATAAATACACATACGCACACATATAATATAAAATTCATTTTACAAAATTAATTCACTCTATTCTGTCGTAGACCCTTCTATATATGAGCACATACATCACAAGCAAACTAGATAGTACCAGATAGAGGCATAGGACCAACTATCCAACAAGTGACTAAGGAAGATGAGGGAACATGCAAACCATAGGACTGATCTAAAAATAAACGGATGCTTGTCTCAGAACACAAAGCTTAAGTCTTTTCAAGTAATTGAACCTGGTTGCAGAAATGCAAAGCAAGATAGGCAATACGAGAAGCATAAGTTTCTTACACGGTGATCTTGCAAAACCAGGCAATCTATACCCATCTTTTCAAGCAAATCTGGTGGAAATCTGCAAAAAGGACAAGTGTCAAGTTGCAAATGTATGACTTGAGCGGTTAAAAGCCATTTACACTTATGATGTCATTTCAGAAACTTCACAGCAATAACAAATGAACAGATCCAAATTAAGCATGACAAGAGTAGCCACACAGTTAGACAAAGTATGTATTTTTGGCATAAACATCAAGGACGTACATTCAATAGCCATAAAGGACAAGGCCTTCTAAAGGCACTGCCTTTTAAAAGAAAATGAAGAGCTAAGCCTCAATAATGTAAAAATAAGACAAGGCATCGCAAACGATATAAAGCAGGTTCCATCTCATAAGCTTTTCGCTAATCCCTATTTTATTATACGTTAACTAATTTAGGAGAAACAGGTATTCTCTGTGGGGGCAAAACCTAGGCCTAGTAAGTTCAAGTTGAGTCATTAGTTTGCTGCTATGGTTCTTAGTCGATTGAAAGCAGTGCTATTGGCTAAAATTACTTTAATCTTGGTTGACGCAATCTGGGCATTATTAGAAAAGTAATCAATTTTCTACTCATTCATAATAATAAAACCATGCAAAGCTGATTCCAATAAGATATCAGTTTTGATTATTAAGAGTTCTGTTAAATTCTTTATTTTCCTTTTTTTCTCTTCTTCCAACCATCCCCATTATCTTTTCTTCTTCTTACTTTCCAGATATTTCCCTACATTCTTCATTTAACAAAAAATGAAGAATGTTCTCTTAAGTCATACTTAACCACTCTTTTTCTACTTTTATTCTCACCAATTCACATCTTGTTACAAATACCAGAAGCCAATCACTGAAATCCACAATAAAGCTCATGCAAATTGTGCATTGCACAGGGCATCAAATTAGCTAAAGTTGTTTGGATAGGAAGTCTTCTCAGGCACATAATATTTCTGCAAACACCTCAACTTTAATAAGCATCTAATAGCTTCATCATGAATGCTTGAAAATCACGAAACGTATAATCACGCTGAAAAAAGTTACATGTGAAAATATTGCTAGAATCATTAAATGTAATTGCAAAAAATCAATTCAAGAGATGAAAAATTATTTACCTCTGGAAAACAGTTCCTTCAATATCCTTGTTTTCAAGAAATTGGAGAGTAGATGCCTGATTTTGTGCACCAAATGGCTCAAGAATGTTTCTGTCCTATTATCAAGGTGAAAACAGAAAGAATTCTTCATTCTTAAAATCAAAGTTTCATCTAAATATTCCAAGGGATACTACAGTTGGAAATTATTTTGTCCAAATTAGATAATAAAGTGGTTTGGCAAATAACAAGGGGTGAATGATTAAAAACGAGTCATAAAGCAAGTATAGGTTTTCCCTAAGGCATCAGGTCAGACACTAAAATGATGGATTGAAGTTAGAACTGATCTTGATTCTTGCAAAAAGAGAAGGTAAGAAACGTTGTCAAACATTAAATGTCAAAGTTATTAGTTATATGCCAAAAAAGAGTATCACCATAAACTTTACTGTCAATAATAGACCACTCTCATATGCACGAGACAACTACCTTAACCATTCACAAAATCAAAGAGAGAGAGGGAATTTACCTTGCTGATGATCATTGATAAAAGTTCAAAGCCTAAGCAAATGGCAAATACAGGGAAATGATCTCCCGCATCATTCTTCTCTAAACTTTTCTGCATGAAACAGAAGCTTATAGCTGGTGAAGATAGCTCACACTATGAAATTTAATAATTAGAAAAATGTGAACTTAAGACATAATATAATCAACGAGAATCATCAAATGCAAGGAACTAACTTCATGGATTACTTTCTAATAACTATAAAATAGAACGTATGATACATAAGTGCTGAGAACTTATTAACTTATTGAGAATAAATTGTATGTACTGAGAATTCATACAGTATATAGTTAGTCTTGTCCACTAAGAGCTGGGAAACTCAAGATCCATTTGGGAGTGCCATTGGCGTAATCAAAAATGGTTTTTGTGTTAACTTTGCAGTATCTTGTTGAAATAAAGAGAGCTTTACTTAAAATAAAAAGCCCCGACCTGCTTTATATAAAAGCAGGTAATAGATTTTTACGAACCACTTTTAAGATGCATAAAAACAAACCTACCTTTAAGTGCTTTTAGGAAAATTATTTTTTAAGTTTTTCTCTAGAAAGTTCTTTCACAAGTGCTTTTATAGAGAGTGCTTTCATCAGTGAAATAGCACCCGTTGCATTTTAGTTTTAAAAAAGGACTCGGGGTGCGGTTTTGCAAAAACACGATATGAATAAAATAATTTCCAGCAAGCCCATCTTAGAATAAGAAAGAGAGAGAGACACTAAAAGTGATATCTGGAGAAGCACTTGGTAAGTATTTTCCCAAACACTACTTTCAGTTAAAAAGCTTTCTTACTCGATGCAACAGTCTTCGTAGAAACAATATCATTGGCGCAATTGCTTTTTCATGACTATAGGATTTATTTAGCACGCATCAAACCAGTGCTTTTTCATAAATTGCTTGCCAGTACTTATGTAGCAAGCGTTTTTCACTGAATTACCTTGAAAATCTTTTCAACGGTCTGGTAGTACAAACCCTCTTTAACCCGACCGCCAGTAAACAGAACACCATTCACTAATTTCAGCTTCTGCAACAAGCAATACACCAAACTCACTCACTCAGCTTAGCAACACATCAAAGTCATGAAAATCAGTTTACTTAATTGTTTCACCTCAAAAATAATTTCTTCAGGTTCATTGTAAATAAGAGGAATAACGCGAGCACCACCCGATTCAACGAACTTCGCATAAGAAGCAGCAATATACGACGCACTGGTTGCGTTACTCAGCCTCCCTGAAGCGCCATCACCTGGATGACTCAAAATCCCGATCACAGGCCGGTAATTTAAACTCGGATCGGGTACGGAGCAACGGGGCACCGAAGCGAATAAACTATTCACAAAGCCATCGCGATGCTGTTGTTGACTCGGTAGAAGGATTGTTGACTGAGCATTAACTGAAGAAAGATCTTTCAGTAGATAGAAAAAGATCAGGATCCAGAAGTAGTTCCACAGATAGAGGAGAGGAGGGGATGAAACGATGTCGTTTTTGGAGTAGGTGGCGGGAATAGATTTAGAGAAAAACACAGCAGACATTTTGGGGAGAATGGGCAGTTAAGAGTTAGCGAGGAACGGGAAGAAAGCAGGATGAGAAGAAGAGAAATTGATTTGGAAAGGTCAAAGGACTGAAATAGAGAACGCACTACAATTGTTCAATAGGACGGACAAACATACGAAAAAGATAGATATAATAAGATAAGATTATAATAAAAATCGGCGGAAGTAACAAAGCATGCGATCAAATCTTTCATTAAGATCTTTCTTTTCTTTTACGGGAAATTTCAACAGTAACCAACTTTTAAAAGTTCCTACTGCTAGGGTTTTTCAATTTGGGGCCACAACATAAATATCAGTCGCATGGTTTTGATCTGAACGTAAAACAATAACAATCAACAGTTCACAAGCTTGCGCATGGATTTTATTCGGAAAATACAGTCTTCCGATTAAACTCTAGAAACCATAAAATCGAATCCCAATAGATGTCAACTTCAAGAAACAACCTTCAAACCCACCAAACCCTAATAAGAGACTCCAACTCTTCGAAACACTATTAGTGTCATAGGAACACTGGTGTGCAATTGCGACAGGGAAACTGAGGGGCGGGAAGCGGGCACATATATACAGCCGTTAGAAGAGCGTAGGATTAACGCAACACGTCAGTAAACGCGTATTAATTAAGCAATGCGGACCAACACGCAACATTAAGAAGTAGGGAGACTGACGGATACCCCCTCGATTTTAGTCTAATTAACCAAAATCTCCCTATATTTTTAAAACTTATTCGTTATGTCTAACGGTTTCTAAAATTGAAGATCATATAAAAACAATTGCTTTTTGATATAGCTATTTGTGTAAGGATTTTACGATTATGAAGCAATTGTGCCTCAGATAGATTAACAAAAAATTTTAAATTTTAAGTTTAATTATTAAACTAACCTTATACCTAATACTATATATGGTTCTATTTGACTGACACTGAACCCACACTAACATATGAATCCCACAAATAATATTTTAAATATAATAATATACTTTTTTTATTTAATATTATTTATAATAATAATATTTTTTATTAATATTATTTATCTATTTTTTTTACTAACTTCAAATTTATTTTTGCACCTCCTACTATTTTGCATTCAAAACCGTGAACAAATTCACTAAATCTTTTGCATTCAAAATCATTTAACACAAATCCACCAAATCCTCCATATTTAGGAGTTGCATTAAAAATAGTGTCTTCTCCCAAATGCATTCGAAATCTTCTTATCTCAACGAAAAAAATCAACAGATCTATAGGCAAGAGTGACTGCATTTCAGACACGTTGAGACTGTTGGTGATTGCAAGGAGGGAGGGGTTGTGGAGGGTGCGAATAAGTCGACAACATAAACAAATAGGTAGGAGTGGCTGTGTTTTGAATGCGATGGTGGTGGTGAGGAGGGAGGGGTTGGGGATGATGTGGATAAGGTAGCGACAATGAAGTAGCAAAGGGCAGTCGCGTGGTGCTTCTTAGAGGCGATGCGGTGAAGAAAAATAATTTAGTTTCTGAATAAACCCATAGCCAAAATTTAAAGTTTTTAGTTGTAGAAGAATCGGGATTTTTCATTTGATAATTTGGAATGTTTTAGTTGTAAAAGAATTGGAGTTTTTGGTTTGATATTTTTGAAAGTTTTGGTTACAAAAAAATTGGGGATTTTTAGTTTGATTGTAATTGATTTATTTTGCTTGTTGGTTTAGAGATTTTGTTGGTTTAGAATTTGATATATTATGCATTGTTAGTGCAAAGAATCATAAAATCTAACTATCATTGGAACTAAGACGTGGATGAAGAAGAAGAAGACAGCACGAAGGAAAATTAATTTTAGGATTAATGTTTTAGGGACTAATTCATGATTTTTATATTTATTTTGTTATGTATTTTTTATTTATAAATTATAAAAAAATTATATTAATAAAAATAATAAAATATTAATTTTTTATTAATATAATTTTTTATTTTTACAATGTTAAAAGGCAAATATAACCTTAAAAAGATAGTTTGACCGTTAGTCAAACTAAGAATTGAATGTAATGATAACTTTTGAAAATGTAATACGATTTTAGTTAATTAGACTAAAACTGAGGGGGGTATCCGTCAGTCTCCCTTAAAAAGTGCGGCGTCGTTGTCGATTACAACTCAGAATCCTTTTTAGTGAAACGATGCCGTTTTGAATAGCGAACGGTGTGCACGAGCGAGTCGGCGTATACGCAACTAGCGCACCATGGTGCTGAAGGCCGGCTTTCGTTCCTAAGCCTATGCCTTATAAGAGTTTTATGGACGCTCCACCTTTATACTAACTTCACCTTAAGAAAAAAAAAAATGGGAAAAACCCTCCACCGAATATATAAAAGTTGGCACCACCTTCGTTGCGAAGAGACATTGGTTTCCTGCATTTGCGTTTGTTTCTAGTCAAATTTTTTTACCATAACATATAGGCAAAGTGGCTTACTATGTGCAATTATAAATAAAATTTAGTCCATAAAACATTATAAATATGATGTTTCATATTATATAAGTCTCATACTTAAATAATAACCACGAGTAACAAAATCCGCTTCCATGATTCTTCAAAAGAAATAAAAATAAAATCCACTTTCGTCATAAAACCTGAAGAAAACGTTACAAAAAGAGCATTAGAAAGCCTGAGTGAAATTTTCTCTAACCAGCCATGTTCTAAATCAATGCATCTTCTACTAGCAATTCTAAAGTCTAGCATTTTACAAACTATAAGAACTTGGAAGGAATTTCAGATTTGGCAAAACTGTAGCCTAATTTCGCCAGAGAAGCATTTTTATGTACTATGCCTAATACTAGAGACACTGAAACGAACAATTATATACCATCCACCATCACCTTTTATCTCCACTTGAGCTACTTTAGCGGCTCAGCCAGTTACTCAGAATTCCCGACTATTCCATTTCTTGATGTTAGCGATGTACAATAGTCAAATAGGATCATTTTCTTCTTGAGACCTTTTACCTTTTTATTTTTTATCATGTAGGAGTTAAAATTAATTCCTATTTATCTACTTCTATCCATTTGGAGTGGAAAGAAACGTCTTTTTTCCAATACAAAGTTTATTTTGTACACTGCAAGAGGTTCTATTTTTCTATTAAACTTTCTATTAATATAAGTTTTGGCTATTGGTTCATATGGTACGAACGAACCAACATTAAATTTAGAAACATTAGCTAATTAATCATATCTTGCGGTGCTGGAAATAACATTCTATATTGAATTTCTTATTGCTTTTGCTGTCAAATCACCGATTATACCCTTCCATGCATGGTTACCCTGGCTTGGAATGCCTGTAATAATGATTTGTAGTTTCCCTTCTCTAAAATCTTTATCCATACTGATATCAGTCAATAACCGGCAAAAAGAATGATCAAAGCAGAATAATTCCATTATGAATTTGTTGCCAATTACCTGGACTATGCCATAGTAGTTTGACTGAGATTAATAATCTCCTTCAACAATCGACTGACAGAAGTGTTTACTTCCTCAGGCACATTCAGTTCAGAAGGAACTGACTCCAAAGCGTACAAAGTGATAACCCTCATCACCATAGCCAAATTCAAATTCTTGTCCTCACCTTTCCATACACGTTTATTTGCAAACTGACATGAATCTCTTAATGCACACTTACAACATACCTGAAACAAATGCAGACAGAGGAAGTTTAAACGACGTCATGGTTAGATAAGCAGGTAGCTAATAAAATGCAAAACGCAAGGGATTTCATGATAAATATGTACTGAGCTTGAGTTAATGACAGAAGCATAGGAGATTAATGGACATATATGCTTACAGTGTCTTCTTGGATGTCAAAATAATTGCGCAATTCTTTGGCAGCAAAAACATTCTTCCTAGCAACAGAAGGACAACCAAACTGGGCCACATTTTTCAAGTCACTGCCTGACAACCATCTGCAAATCCAACAGACAGGTTATAATATTATGAGTACAATGACAGTTAGACATAGTTACCCAACACGAAGCAAACAGAATTGGAACAAATATAATAAGCCGAATAAGAAAAGATAAAATTATAACAAGTAAAACATGCGCCAAATGTTATTATGACCAACGATTAGGTGATAGTTGTACAATCTACTTTATCATTTTCACGAATTTAGTGATAAACAGACCTTGTCAGCTATATGTGAAACTGAATGAAGTTCCTAAATGAGTTACATAATTAATTGCACCGTCTTTCACATAAATATGTGCTGCATATTTATTTGACATGGTGTAACCTAAAAGTTTAGTTAAGATCACTTTAAAATCTTCAAAGACAACAGTACAACAATTTTCTCTCTAAATTCTAACTATTCCACAAGATTTTGTAAAGTCAATATTATTCATGAAACTCCTGTAGGATTCAATAAGCATTCTTGGCATTATATTCTGCAAGTGAAAAACATTTCCATTCTACTGTTAACCATTCAGGATTCAACAAACAAACATTTGAAGACCATAAAAGTTTAAAATGCTTAAAACTAGAACATCATTGTATCATATATCCATATACTGAGAGCAGATTCCATAACCAAGTGACTTCTCAGCCAAATACAGCATATATATTAGTCTTACACTTACGGCCAATCAAACTTAGGTTAGCCATTACTCTTAAAATCCCAGTACTAATTGATATCCCATGTCCTAACTGCTTCAAAAGGCCATTTCAGGTTACACAACGTTTCATTCTTTTATTCTCTTTTTATTTCCTGAAACCTATTCTTAACATTTCCATTCATTTATTCTTCCACCTCATTTTTCCGAATGTTAGTTCCCTTGATGAATCAAAAGCATTTTCACTGAAATTCCATCCTCGCCAAAATGAAAAAAAAAAAAAAAAAAGGTAAACCAGAAATTTTCTGAATATACCACCAACCTACTAAAGTTCCCTTGCTTCTCATCAGTCCATAAATATCTCCAAACTCAAAAAAATCAACCCAATGTTGATAATCGCAATCAACAAATTTGAACATCACTTCATTAATCATTAGCTAATACAGAAATAGCATAAGCCTTAAAATCAGATAAGATCATCGAATAAGACACCATTAACAATTTCAAATAAGTTGAATGCTGAAAAGCAAAAGCTTTTACTCAGCCAGAGGTGATGTTGTTGGCTTTGAACAGTTCTTCGTTTCAGGCAAACCAAAATGAAGTTAAAAGTTAAAATCTCATTATATTCAACCATCCAAACAACACAGAAGAGAATTGCGCTGTATGTGAAACTATTTAATAGTTGTTTTATGAGAAAGCTTTCACCAAAAGAACTTCCAAATATCGCGTAGAACAATTTCCTAGCATATCAATACATAGAAAAACAAATAAAACAACTATAACTTAATAAAAGAACTATCTTACTTGGCAAGCTCTTGATGATCCTTCCCATACTGATAGGCCGCAAACTTAGTGAAATTCCTGCTGAAACTATCATTAAAACAGCTCAAGTCGAACCTTCTTCTATCACCAGGCAAGAAATTTGCTTTGTCAAAGTACCCTTCTTTATGCAAATGCCTCAGAAACATCTCCATATCCGGCGAAAGCTCCTTCAATACACTTGGCTCCTCACCCTCCTTTAGCATCGCCTTCTTCTCTTCTTTTGCTCGATACTTATCAACAAATAAAGTGTATAAACCTAAACTCTTCACGTCCTTCCTTTCCTCTGCCTTCACACCCTGAGTTTCCTTTTTCTTTGCGTTCACATTCAACTTCGCTCGATCCTTGGATTCAGCTTTCAAATGTCTAACCTCCTTCTCCAATTCTTTCAACCCAATTTTCAACTCATTATTGGCGTCGCTTTCACTCTCGCTTTCTGCTTTTTCGCGCAATCCTATCACTTCATCGAAAAGAACAGAAAGTGGCTTCTTGTTCTTGGTTTGAGTTGTTTGTGAAGAAGAAGATGATTTTAGAGTTCTGGTAAACAGTGAAATATACGAGAAAGACTTGTTGGGAATGTGAAGAGGGTTTCGGGTTCTGAACAAGGACATAGCTGAAACTGAATTGTGGGTTTTGGGGAGGTTTAAGACAATCGCGTTTGATCAGCTAGCTAAACCAGGCGTTGCAGAAACTGGGACTTAGGAGCGGAAATGATTGGGTTGGGCTTCTAGAAATGGGCCAGGCCTATTGGGTTACGTCTGTAAAATGTCAAATTGAACAAGTTTTATTATGCTCTCGAAATTTAAAATTATTACGAAAATTATACAAATTTAGTCATTAATTGAAAATTTAAAAATTAGTTAATAATTATTAAAATTCTCATAAAATAATTTATCAATCGTAACAAATTAATCTGCGGTATAGTGGGTCTCATTTGTTGTATAATAACATAAGTAGAATGTTGAAAATAATTGTAAATATATTATTAAATAGGTTTCAAGGTGCCTTCCTTGTACAAAATTTTTTCATTCAATAATTGCCGAGCTTTGGTGTAACAATCATGGGATGGGATGACAATTTCAACAATGGTCCAATCTTGAACATTTATGTTTATAATAGAAAAATAAAAAATAAAACAGCAAATCATCTGTATCTGAGTAAATTTATTTATTTAATAAATTAATAAACAAACAGCATATTATTTTAGTTTTCGAGGCGAAACTCTCTGTTGAACACCAATCATAAACAAGCGAAAATACTAATCAGTAGCCTGAGTCTGTACTGTAGAATAAGCAGAAAATTCAGCTTGAGTCTTGTTGTTATCTCCTTCTTCTTCCTTTTCAGAATTCAATTTCAAGCTGCTATCCGCAGCAACAGTATTCTCCATTGGTGTCATGCTTCTATTTGTACCTGTCAGCACATAATTGATTTTTGGAGTTCTTCCTTCGCTTTCTTCTTTTCTTGGCGGTGTACCACATCTTCTCATGAGAAAAAAGTACAATAAAATTAATTAAGTAAAAAATTAATTAAATAAACTTTTATACAAGGATGCAAATTAAGATCAATATAATAATAATAATAAAATTAATTTTTAGGAAAAATGAACTTACATTATCTTCACAGGTTTTTGTGGATGGATTTGGAAAGTGGAAATGGGTAGAGGGAGTTTGCTTCTTGGCATGAAATTGCTACCAGCTAAAGCCATTTCCAAGTGAAGTTAAAAAAAGACGGGAGAAAGAAAGAAAAACTCTTCTTTTAAGTTCAACAACAGCTCAAGAGCTGAGTGACGTGAACAATTTGTGGGGTTGCCAGCTGATCCCAAACCCAAGATATTTATAGGCCCATGAGTCAACTTACTCCAGGCACTTTGAATAGTCAAGTCAACGCAACTCTCCCTTTTTACTTCTCCTTGCATATATATAAATTCTGTGATCTTAATTTATGAAATCGGAAAAAAGAAACCGAAAGTTTTTTAAAATACCCTAAAAAATTGTTGAATTTGAGCAAAAACAGCCTTTGCAAAATAAAATTTTGAGTAACTTTCAAGCTATCAAAATATGTATGTATCTATTTAAGTAAATAATTGAGGAGAGTGAATTAAGCATTAGCATTTTTGTAAGGAATAATTTAGAACGATTCTTTTAACAAGCTTTTAAAAGGAACAATATTTGGAGAAACAGCTGCACTCTAAATATCTTTTCATTTAAAATTAGTTGGTAAGACTTTTTAAAGCATTACTGGATCTTAACCTGGAAAAGTTACTTTTACTTAATAAAGGATTCTTGGACCTTAACCTTACATTGCTTGCTTCACTGTGCAACGAGTTTGTTACCTTTCACGTGGATTTTATTATTAGTAGTTTAGGATTTGGTGGGTGACAAAACAATTCTACGTGTTAGACGTTGAATATTCTATTGCCAAGACCAAACACCAAGTTTTCGAAAATAACTTTTGACAATAGGAAAAAGACAAATTGTTTTTCGTTAACACTCTCTCGATGATGATTCATTGTCGATTCTTGTCTCAAAAGATTATTACAATTCCATGTGCCAAATGACCTACCGCTCATTTAAAAATCTGTTGTCAAAAAACGTTTCGGTGGCATTACTATAGAAATTGTATTAACTAATATTTGTATAAAAATCTAATTTTTAACTTCGATTAGAATTTCTTTTAGTCCGAAAAGAAGAAGTTTAAAGATAAACTTTCAACCTTGTATACGGAGATCTAATTTCAAGGGTTTACATTCCATTCACAGTAATAACCAAAAACTTCTTGTCCTCTTTGCTGTACAAAATGGTCCCAATTAACATCACAAGGCATTGAGAACTACAAGTTCTATTTGTGCCCCAACAAAAATAGAAATGCCAAATTTCAGAAAAACTGAGAGGGGACAAAGCTTGCACCTGGAAGTTTTGTTTACAAAAAGGCTTCACCCGCGTTGCCAAACAAAATTGATACAATTATCCTTGAGAAAGAGTTTCAACAATGGTTGAACCACCTGTTGCTCCCTACAGCATGCTTCAATGACATTGGAGAATTACCTGATGTATCCATCATATACTCGCTCACTACTTGCCCATGTGGTTTAATATACGATCGATCAAGACTTCCTTATTTCCTGTAACAGAAAGGCTGTGTGCCATCAAGTAAAGCTTCAAATCCGTCACTTTCAAATTCTTCAACTGCAAAACGTAATTCAATAAAAAATTAGATCACAACATAGAATTATTGAGCTATAACCGATCTAAATTTTTCTTCAATCAAGAACATAAATAAATTGATCCGAGTCCTCTTTCATTTTCATTCTTTACAATTATTGGTTGAAAATGTGCCAAAATTGCCAATATATCTTCGCTTAAAATTCCAGAAGAAGTTAGAAGTTGCAATGCTCAATGCATTTGTCTCCGTTGAATTCCAAAAGTTTCTGAATCCCACATATCTTGGTGGATAAGGCATCTGAAAATGTCTCCCAGACTATTTCAGGAAACAAACTACGATAAATTTTTTCCTGGAAAGTATTTTCCTGAAGTAACCACAAAAATATGGAGCCTAGAGTTGCCGTTGATCAGACGAATTGCTGAAGAGGAAAGGGCAATATATCCTGATAATTTGGTTTAAACAAGCCACGTTCTGATGATTTCTCAAACTCTATAGCACAAAGCAGAAACAAAACAATGAGATTGAAACATAGGAAAATATCATCTAGTTTAACCTTTCCATTGTCAGCAAGGTCCTCCCAATTATAATTTCCAATGTGCTTAGCAGCATTTACAGCAGCCACTTTCCGCTTTCTGGAGGCCTCAGTCACTATTTTCTCACTAGCCTCACAATAATCATCCCCATAAACAGAAAGCTTGAATTCCTCTATTGCTTTAGCAACTCCAGGCCTGCAGGTCACAGACATGAATATTTTGCTGAGTTGATACATCAACGAGAATGTCAAGATCAAAATGCTATGCAAAGAACAAAAGTAAGGGATATGAAGTAAAATGCAACCAAGAATTTGTCCTTACTTAGCCATGCCTTCTTCATCAGGGACTGTTTCATCTGTGATTTCTGGCAACTCATCTTCTTCTAGTGCAAGGGCTTGCAATACTGCATAGTGTCTCTGCAAAGCTGCGAGGAAGTATTCAGTTACATGATGAAGGAATAACATACTCTGACATTGTTATCAACCCGGTGCATCCCTTTCTCAATTATGGAGTTAACCTATACTATCACCCATTATGACAATTCCATAGTGCAAGAACATAACACCTTCTATTATAAAACCTAATAGTCTTTGACATTAATATTGCTTGGAAAAAATCTGGATACCAATATGAAATTGCAGATATATACACAAACATAAGGTGGATAGAGACTGATAGATGTACTAAAATCTGCATTCCTTCAAAATTTGGCAACTTAATGGTTGCACTCAAACTAATCAATTAAAATTTTAGCTTTCAAGTATACTCTGATTTTACACAAGTGAGACATGCATATTGAAGTTAACTGACACGAATTTATTGGTAACTTAAGTTTCAGACTTTAAACTTGAAATAAAATTGATCATGTCAACAGCATCATGATTTCATAACCAGAACTAAAATGAATTTTACTTAAATGTTTAAGCTCACGATTATAAACCAATTCATGATAAGCTGCCTTTTGAAGAGGTTTACACACTAACTTCACACTAATGGCTACTAGATTACTTTGTAGCAAATTACAACTTACCAGGGTTAGCAAATTGGCAGACTGAAAAATCTTTTAAGTTGATACGCTTCATCAAAGCCATGGCCATTTTAACTTGATCATCAGTTGCACGAGGTACTATATTTGTATCCGTATGAAGCTGCAAATATCATAAATTTTGTCAGTGAAAATACAAGAAAAACCATTCACATGAACTTGGGTAGTTTTCTTGCCTCTTCAACAGGTCTGATGTCATCAGAATATGGAAGATATATCATGTGCATTCCTGGTGGCTCAACCTGACCACCAGCACTAACAATCTCATCCTGCAAAGTTTTAAAAAGGTAGCTTTAATCATAGATAGTAATTAAATACATTAAATCAGCAAAATAAATAATGCAACAAGTCAAACATTATGGAGCTACAGTGAAGTAACTCGAGACAGTTACTGAAAAAAATCAGACACTTCTCCCCAAATTATCCAGTAACATGCGTGACAACAGAATAATTTCTACAAATATGTAGCTAATGTCTTACTTGAGCGACAAGGGCGACCAATTGAGGATGAGATGGATTGCCATAGAATGCAACCGCAAAACTGCAAGTAAAAATAAACCCCTCAAATACTTTAATATTATTTCTAGTAATTGTCTGAGATCAACTTTGAATGCTAAAAAGCTATCATACAAAAAATTAATAAGAACATGGTTAAAATCAAACTTCAGAAAAAGCTTGAATGAACCACTGCTTTACATGAACAATCAGCTTGCAAATTTGAACATATGGTAAACAAAGGAAATAACTAGAGAAGGGCATTTGCTTTTAACTTCATCGATGTGAGAAATGCAAATGAAAAAGATATATGAAGATTTGTATATTATCCATGACAGATTCAGTTGATGGCCTTCACTAGTCAATTAGCGTTTCCAAACATTGCCACCCCACCATCCCTGGTACAATTATAAATTAAATTAAAGGTTCACAAACCATTGACTAGAGCTGTTTATGGGCAAGGAACAATCATTTTATAAGAAGGAATTCCCAGGAATCATAGAAGTAAAATGATTTTGAGATTACCACATCTGATAGATGGGATTAAAGCCATATATTAACATCCACAACAATGTATACAATGTAAGTGGTTAAATTTGATAAACAAAAAAATGCAGAAAAGTACAGTGAAAGGGAGGAGTAAAGCACTAACCGCTTAAGCTGTAACATGGATCTATGGAGAGCGATAAAAATGCGAGTACTTCCAATGACTTCCTGCATAAGGCAATGAAAAACTAAACTAATCAACAAACCATCAAAGAGTAAATCAGCAAAATAATATTATTGGTACTGTAGAATAGAAGAGCCAAAGCAACCTTGTCACTGGGAAACACAAATGTTGATGGCCGCAAGTTGTGATAATCTTTTAAGCAACATAATGGCTTGAATCCAAGGAGATGCAGATGTCCAGTCGAAACCCTTTTAATCTCAGATAGCTCGTTAACTGAAAACCTGACACTCTTACTGAAAAGTACACAAAACATCAGGCTTGAATTCCAAGTAGAGGATAGAATAACAACGTGAACAACTAGAATTGCAAAATATGAACAGTTTCTCTGTTATAAAACCACATGACATTATGATGAGCCAACAAATAAACCAGCACGGATGACTTTTTCTTCACTGAAACATGCTAGTTTACAGCTCCTAATTTGTATGCTGCATAAATTAAAACTCTCTGCAAGACTGCTTTTACCAGTTCTCATCATAGCCAAAACCATGCAATTGTTTAGAAAAAAAATATAAAAGAGAAAAGCAAAAGCCTCATCTATCCAATAAAGTAAAGAACAATGCAAAGAATATATAATAAATATGGACAAATAACTGATAACAAAGAAATAAAAAAGGAGTACAAATCTTCCACAAATATGAGTACAGTGAACAGAACCAAAAGAACATTCTTACCCTTTGTAAGGCTGAAAGCGTGTTGCAGGATCTTGCACTAATGCACCAGTATCTGCACAGATGAAGGATCTTTCAGTCTGCAGAAGATCATGTACAGCTATATCAACAAGCAGGCAAACTCCACAATAACCTAACTACTTAACCTATTGCTTTCAACTAAAAACTAACTATAAAAAAGAAAAAAACCTTGAAGGCCTTATCACAGAATACAAAACAACCATCTGTATGCAGAAATATGATGAGCAAATAAATCAGGAATTACCTTTAAAGGACGATTTGTGACAGAATCAAGCCACGTAATTGCCCCTGCAAACCAAAATCATGGAAACAGATAAGTAAGCATTTTATAAGATCACATGCAGGGGCCTCAGAAACTTAAATTTGTTTTAAAAGACAATGACCCATGTCTACCTGGAACTGTTGGACGAATCAAAGCATATGTATTCAATTCAATTGACAATCCATTTGCGATTACGAATGATATTCTTCTAACAATGCGCTTAGTGAACATTCGCTTTCTCAGCTGATCTTTCATATCTTCCAATCTGAAATTAGATTACGTATTTTCAGAAATTAAATGATATCAAGAAAATTGTAATACAGTAACAACGTTCACTGATTCAGGTCTTACAATCATAACATGGACTGAAAACCCATCTCAAGTCAGTGGGATTTAACAAAAAAATTCCCATTTCCTTATAACATCCAAATATAGTGTGACCTTGACTTTTGAAAAGTTAATTAGCTTTAGGCATCAGAAAGCAAGAAAAGAGTTGCAGAAATGGTCATTGAAGGGTTTCTAATTGCTAACTGCACCTTAGGAGTTTGAGTCTTAAAACCGCCATATTGATGGCTCCACTACACAGAATATGAGAATACAAGAACTACCAAGAGGAGCATTTCATTTCCCTTCCCTCGAAATGGAGAATAAACCATATTACAGCTGCTTTCATATCTCATTAGAATTTGTAGACCTTGCAATTATAACCAGCATCACAGTCACATGCCTTAACTTAACGTTCAATTGCTGAATTCTCAGAAGCATGAATGCTTGATATTCATTGAGGTATGAAGACTAATATTGATAACTTTAAAGTGGCCTGTGAGTCATAGGTATAAATTTACAGTTGTTAAATCAATTCCTTATAGTGCTTTGGTAGGATCAAAAACAATTGTAAATCCAGTTACTTTATAACGTGTGAGTCTCCTTTAGTAAATATTTAGTGTAAAAGAGACAAAAATCTATATATATACAAAAGCAAAAATAAGAGATGCATACTTCTGTCCTGCTGAGGGCGTGTATAGAGCTAGTTCATCACCTTCCAATCCAATCAAATCCTGCAACACATTAAAACTTTGATCACAAATGTAAATGAATCTGATAAGCCAGGGAAGTCCTGAAGAGTGGCAAAGATGTGGACTTACAGCATAAAAAAGAGAAACATTGAACTCCTCATCAGGCTGACTCAATGGTAGAAGTTCAATTGAGATGCCAAGGTCTTGAGCATCCTGAATAAAGAGAAATGCATAAGTGACTTCTTATAATGCCATGAACCAACCAGAGGCACTGCAAAAGACGCAGAACTACAATGCTTGTGCAACTTATTTTTATAGAACCTCATACTTTAGCTCGCTGAAATGTGGTTCTGGTCATATCTGTTTTTGCTGCACCCCGGACACTCCCAAAAGGATCATCTTCATTTGTAAATAACAGTATCCTTTTGTCAGCTGTCTTTGCAGATCTAAGATAAATATATCACTATATATTACCAAGAGCTACATGAAAGATCCTTAGGAAACGGTGACAGGAATTCTTAGGCACGAGAGAAATTTGAAAAAAGGAACCAAAGAGATAAAGAATCCAGAATTACCCTTTACGCAACAGCCCTTGCGCAACCCACAGAGCATTGTACAGGGAATTATCACGAGATCCGGAGACAATACCGTACTGACTCCCAATTTCTTTGTCAAATGATTCTACAAGCAAAATAGTTTTGGCAAGATATGAAGTCAAGAGAAGAGAACTCAACATTAGAAGCTAAATAAACCATGCACATAATAAAGTAGAAAATAATTCAACAACATTTACCCTGTATGTGATCAAATTCTTTTATAAACCTTGCTGTTGGCCTGTCAAGATAGTCTCTTTCAGCAACATTAAACACAAAAACACCATTTAGATCCTGCAAATTCTTCTTTTCCCTCTGCAAATGAATCAAACCAAAAGGATGAACAGACTGTGACACTGAACCTTATCTAGCACACATCTAATCCTGAATCAAACAAGCCGGGTGTCCAAACCAAAGTCACTGATAAAGCAAAATAAAAATGGTTATCAAGTATTATGGAAAATTTTCATAAGGTGCAGGTACTGTCAGCCAATCTAATGTCCAGTTTTATGCTTCTTTTCAAAATTTATGAACAAATATCTCTTTCTTTACTTGAACCACAAGGCTAGCTCTAATCTATCCAGGACTAAAGCATAAAACTAAAAGGTTCTGCCTTACTGCAACCAACATAGTGTTAATATATTCAATAAAGAAAGAACATGATCGGCTAAAGAATGCAATGAAGAAATTGTAGAGACAAAAGTAAAGATAACTTGGCATGAGAGAGAAAGACATAGTCATTCAGGTCAAGCAAATTATAGTTCAAAATTATCAAAGAAAACGGATCTTTCACTTTACTAGAACATCTTACAGTGTTAAAGAAGCAGATTGCAACTTCGTCATACGATCTATTAATGATTTGTGTCTTCAACGATTGCGCAATACAACTAACAGCAACGTGGAAATGAGTTTCATTCTTTTGATCCTCCTGCCAATATTGACAAATCAATAAGTTAATGCCAATCATATTAAGAGTTTCACGTCAAGAAAACATCAAACTTATTCATAGACGCAAAAATATTCCATTTCCCTTGTAGTTTTCGACTGAAGAAAAATCAGCTCACAGCATTTTGCTCAGTGACTAGGTCAAATTCAGTCAGACCATACCCGAAAGGGAAACAAACAGAAATTACCCTCACAGCCAATAACCATTCAATCATATGAAGCTTGAAGAGCAGATAACCAACCTTACAAGAAATTAAACAAAACAAAACAAAACAAAACAAAACAAAATTATTATTCAAACGAAGAGAACTCACGGTTGGACAAGTCGTACTAAACATTTTGGGAGAAGCATCGACGAGATACACAGCATATTCTTTAGTCGACTCTCGTTCCTGCAAACAATAACCAAAAGCAAGAATTTTAACCTAACAAAAAAGAACAAACAAGAAAGCGTACTAGTATTGACACGGAAGCAAAAAGAGAAAGCAAACCTGATAGAACTCGTTATCGGAGTCTTCGTCTTCGTCTCTAAAGACATCATCGGGGTCTAATTCCATTGTTATTTTCTGTGGGAAATTAGAGTTTCGGAGTTTTGAGAATCTCAGGAATTCAAATTTACACCCGCGTATTAAAGGAATTCGAAACTGGAAAGTTCAGTATCTGACAAGCTAAATGAAGAATCCCCGCGGGTTTATTCTAGACCGGTTTAACAAACTGGGCCAACTTATATGGATTTGATTTGTTGGACTTAAAGCCCAAATAATGGGTTAGAGTTTGGGCGGGCTTCTAAGCAACAAAGGCCTGGCCTAAACCGAGTTATCCCAGGAGCTCCCTTTTACGGACATTGGTTTTCTTGTAATATTCGTAAAAAATTATTAAAAAAATGTTCCCATCTTGTGATTTGGATTTTTAAATTTTAATAATTTAAACTGAGATGTGATGTGATGCAAGCACGGGGGAGTAGTTGAACTGCTCTTGGTCAAATTAAACTAAGCCATGCAAGCTGGATAGAATAATTGAATCTTTCTTTGTCGAATTAAATTTAGGATTAAGCTAGGAAATGGAGGTCGAAATTGTAAATTAAAAGAGGGGAGAATGCCCAATTCCCCCCATTGTTTGATTTAATACCCGACACCCCCTTCTTGTTTCCATAAAAACCCATCTCCCTTCTATTAATTGACGAGTTAAATATAATAACATATAAATCTTTAAAGTTTATTTTATTAACTTAAATAGTTTTAATAATTTTTAAAAATACTCATAAAAAATTTTAATTTATTAAAAAATAACAATGATATCTTTATATAATAATTAAGTAAAAAATTATTTTTAACTCCTAATTGAAAATAAATATTAAAATAAAATTATATTTAATTTTATAATACATTAATAACTAAAAATTTTAATTTATTTTATTTATTTATTTAGGTAACTACTATTAAATAAGGATATAATCATTATTTTTTAATAAATTGGGTCTTTTATAGGTATTTTTAACTTCTAATTGAAAATAAATGTTAAAATAATAATATATTTTATTTTAAATATATTGATAACTAAATATTTATTAATATATTATAATTAAAATGTAAATTTATTTATTTTATAATATATTATCAATTCAATATTAATTAGGTTAATGGATCAAATTTTAAGAACTTACATCTCAAATTATTTTTTTTTTCAAAATTTGAAACAATAATGAGTTTTATAACTAAAAAAAAAGATATTTTAAACTAAAAGAATGAATTCTACATCTAAGAAATACTTCAAATTAGAAGTTTTTATGAAAATGTACAATATGTAATAATATAATATAACATTATTATATCAATTTATATAAATAAATTTGTATATGTAGCAGTAATGATATTTTTTTTTTTTTAGATATATTGTTCTTCATATGTGTTAGTCAATATAAATAATATTTTTATATTAAAAATTAAATAAAATATTATAAATAAAAATTTATCTAAATATTAAATAAAATTGAAAAATTAATTTTATAATTTTAAAATAAATAAAAATAATAATACTTTATTTATTTTCAAATTATAAAATTGATCTTTCAATTTATGAATATCATATTTAAAAAAATTTTAAGTTTAAATAATTTATATTTAAAAGATAATTTATAAATTACTTATTAATATGTTATAAAATTAAATATATTATTATTTTAATATTTTTTTTAATTGGGAGTTGAAAATAATTTTTTACCTAATTAATATTATATAAGGATATTATTGTTATTTTTTAATAAATTAAAATTTTTATAAATATTTTTAAAATTATTGAGACTATTTAAGTTAATAAATTAAACTTTAGGGATTCATATATTATTATACTTAACTCTATTAGAAGGGGTATTCCGATTATTATAAAAGTAAGAGGGAGGTATTAGGATATTAAGTTAAACAACAGGGGCCAATCGGGCATTCTCCCTTAAAAGAGAGAACTCCAAATTGTTGCAGACTACTATGGTAAAATATTGACATAGTTGCTTAGCCTAACTATTTGAGGTAGTTAATTGTACAAATTATTATCTAGAAGAAGAAGAAGATGATGATGATGATGAGAGAAGCAAGCAACGTTGTAATCACTTTCCACATCCTTAATTCTAGAAGTCTAGCTACATAATACATCCCATATTATCACGAACTGCAAACTGTGCCGATAACTAATACAACGACAAACCAAACCTGCTTCTGCATACACTAATGGCCTTTATTTTACTTATATGACATGGTCACAACACTAAAAACAAGAAACAGGCTTAATTAGTTATTTCCATAGCAGTATATGTAGCAGAACAAACACACAAAATAGACTCCTGCAGGCCTTGAAGCCTTGTTACTTGTTAGTTAATTTGAAGCCTTACCCTTGCCACCTGCAGAACCATTTAATATTTCTTTTGCTTCCCTTTTGATCATCTCCTGAAGTCGATCATCTGTTACTTTTACGGTCTCAGAGCTGCTGACAGAACTCATCATCTCCGCCCGGTTGATCTTTCCTCCCTTCCCGGAGCTCCCTTTTTTTCGGGGCGGACCACGATTTGCTCTGGCGAAGAACACAGAGAAGCACGATTGATTACAAGACGCAAACACGAAACCTTAATTCATTTTGATACCATATTATTTGAAAAGTAAGCAAAAACAAATTCCAGAAATTTAACTTTATAAACGTACAGGATCGTTATTATTGACTGCTGATGAGTGTTGAAACTCGGTAGCGGGAGAAATGTTTTCGGCATGAACCGAAGAGAGAAAGCCATGATAGTTGATGGGCAAATGCAGAACAACTCTTTACTTATTCTATCTTTAGCTGCGAGATCAAAGTGATGACCGACACAAAATTTATACCCAGAAAAGGCAAGTGCGTGTACATGTTATACCAGTGACGCTGGTAGGCGAGAGAATTTCGCTTTAGTCCCTAATAGCTTATACAATTATATTTTAATTGTTAAGTTTCACATTGTTTCATAAAAGTCCCGAATGTAATGGTTAATCTTTTGTCACACCTTATTAATTTCCAAAACCTTATTCTATTAAATTCAACTAAAACCACAAAGAAAATTGAATAATTTCATAAGACCTATACTTCTAAAATTTGTGAAAAGTACTATGTTATTTGAAATGGTATTATCTTTTTCAAGACATTCCAATATAATGGATTTTTTACGCTTAATTAACTACCATATCACAAAGTTTCTTCATTGATCTTTTGCAAATTTTGCTCTTAAAAGATGTATTAGGGATACAAAAAATATTTATTTAATTATCAGATTTAATAGAATCGATGGAAGGAAACTAACAAAATTTTGGTCAAAATGATTAAACTAGAGCGGAACAAACTATGAATTAATATAGAAAGTTAGTAACTAAAGTGTAGCTTAATAAAACCTTGAAGGCTAAAGTGAAATAATTCCCCCAGCTGAATGGTTCTGTTTGATTTTTTTTTCTCTTTTTCCACCTGATGAATGATCAGATGGCTGCATTATTAAATCTATCTTTGGTAGGTGATATATTCACATGATTCATGAATAATTATTATTGAGGCATCTTGCTGTTCTTGAAGGTTAGCTTTTTATATATATAGGCGAAGGACATATATATTTGTATGTACATATATGACAATTTACTTAATAATAATAATATATTTGTGGTCACCTTTAATTAGCTGGGCTATTGCAGTTATCATTTCTTTATTCTTATCCAAATGTGAATGTGCATATCTAAGTATCACATTTGACTTAGCCTTAAAATCTTTTCGGTCGATGACCAAGAACCACAGAAAAGTAATGAAGGCAAGAATTATAAATAAATAAATGGAGGCTTTGAGCCTTTGATAAATGACTCTGACAAGTTGTTAATGCATGTGTAATTGTTAAACTGTATATGCATCAGAGTAGGTAATTCTTGCTGTCTAGCTAGCTGAAGTTTATTTGTAATTACATGTATTAGTTATTGTTTGTATACTAATGACTATCGATATTCAATCAATAATAATAAGAAATTCAGTACAAATACAAGTCGTACAAATCAGACAAATAAGAAAGACTTTGGAAGATGACTTTCACAGCTAATTATTCAAATAAATCATTCAAAAAAGAAGAATTTCATGAGTAGTTGAAGATAGAATCTAGTATTAATATTGAAGGAAAAATAATAAAAAATAAATAAATGAATAAACAAATTATTTGATAAATGATTTGACAAATTGTGAATGCATATTTTGTTAGAATGTATATAAACCAGAGTAGTTATACATTAATCATTTATACATCCATGACTATATTCGATCAATAATAATGCATGCATGAGTAAGATTATTTTCTTAATTAACCAATAGAAGTAATATACATACAAGTCGGGAAGACCTTGAAAGATGACTTTGACAGTTTATTTAAATAATTAATTAAAAAAAAAAACAAAAGAGACATTCACAAGTTTTACGTTGAAGATAGAAGCTAGGATCTGCATGTTGTACTATCGTTGTCTTTTTATGCATTGATTTTATATGTATACATATATATTATATATGTGTTTGTGTTAAAATTTCAGTTTTTTATTTATATATTTATTTTATTTTAAAAATATTGTGGAATTTAATTAAAAAAAACCTTGATGAACTTGACCCTTTTAGGGGTAGTTATTCCGTAATTTACATATATATAGGCAACTATATAATATATGGTTGACGTGATAAAAATCACATGTACGTGCTTGTATATTATTGACAGAATGAACAACTATCTAGTATTTAACTACAATGAAATATAATTAAGACACGTAGGCAAGAAATAAGTGCTTTCTGATAACACTTAATTGATTGATAAGGATATCTCAATTTTGAATATTTTTAACGAAATTATAATTTATAATTTTTTAATAAAAAATAAGTTCTTCCTAGCAATTAATACTTGATGATTGATTACAAAAATATGCTTTTAGAGGCTCTAGAAAAATATATTTTACTGCTAACGTAACTGCACCACAGAACCTCTTTATTTCCAGATACATAGTTTCATTGCAAATTTAAGACCAGATCATACAAACTATGCTGCCAACTGATAAACTATGGCAATTCCAAACCTACTGATACGCAAATTGCTTTTATTTATTTATTTATTTATTTTTAATAACATCGACATATAATTAAGCCACAACTCAGCACTAATTAGATGTACAACACTACAAACAAGAAAGCTTTAGAACACGAAATAGACTCCATGTTTTGAAGCCCGATCTTTGATTGCAGAACCAATTCTTAGATTCCATTTTCTTCTCATCTGATCATTTTGATCTTTCCATTAGAGCTATCGCGAGGTTTCACCTTCTCCGGCTCCTCGTTGATCTTTCCTCCATTCCCCGAGCTCTCATCTTTTCGCGGTGGTTCATCACCTAATCTGCAGTATATAAAAGGACGCAGAGAAACATGATTACAAGACGGACAGTAAATTACATGATACCTTCATTTTGATTGGATATTTATTCGACAATTAACACGCGTACAGATCAATAAACTCAAAAATTAAGTTTCATAAACTTACATGCTACTTTCTCTTGCCTGCTGATCATTAATCCTGAAACATGGCATCAAGGCAAGAACGAAATCCATGATCATGAGTACGTAAATGTAGAAGTTAATTTAATTCTAAATGTTATATAAACTCTCAATTAACTACACAGCTAGCGAGTTTCAGCTCTGAGTTCAAACTTTAAGGTGATCAAACACAAGAATTTATACACTGAAAATGCATATAAAAGTTAAAACTTCGACAAGTCACAGAAAATGATTGAAAAAAAAAATCAGAAATAAATAGGAAGAAAGACTTTGAGGATGACTTTGACTGCTCATTAAAATAAAACCTTTGACCAGTAGTTAACGTGTTTTATTTTTTCCAAGGCAGGAGTAGTTGATTATGTTAGAATTTATATTACACTTTGTGCTTTCTAAAGAATATTTGTTGATACAATAATACAGTAAATGAAAGATATGTAAGCTTATTTTTGTTTAGTAACGAATAAAAAAGACCATATATATAAATACTAATAATGTTACATATTGTTTCAAAATTTTCATCCGACATAAGGGGGCACTTGATTGACAAAGGTTGATGAGTTATAGGGGACCAAATTTTTTTACTCAACTAAATAGGATCGAAGTAAGTAGATTCAATGTACAGTTAATACGATTAATAAATATGTGATGAAGATTACAATAGGATTACTAATTAATTGTATCATATTTTAGGTTTAGAGTTGTCGATAGCTGTATCAATTTATAATATTATTTACCTATTGGAGTAATTATATATATTATGTTAATTCATTTAAAATTTAATTTAATTTAATTTTTTATATTTTAAAATTGTATATTTTATTTGTCAAAATTTTTAATTCTAATTAAAATAAAATATATTAGTATTTAAGTAGGTAGTATTATAATTATTTTAAATATATATATATATATATAAAAGTACATTACGCAGACAACATGACTGTAATTCACTTAATTGATTTAATAATCACTACATGAAGTTTAGATTCTCAATAATCTCTCTTATTTTAAAAATATATATTAAACTAAGAATTTTTTTTTCAACTAATCTCTAAGTGAAAATCCTTACAGAGCTATATCATTAAACTGGGATTTGCTTGAGATTGCTTAAAGAAAGGGTAAACTTCGTTAACATTACTCAAATTCGCATGAAATAGAATTCACTTGAAGCCCACTTGAAAATATGAAATTATAATATTAATAAATTATTAATTGAGATTAGATATGTTTATATTTAACCAAAATTTTCAAGACATATTAATAAATTTATTTGTTAGGTAGGTCATTCAAACTGAGATGTAATTGCAAGCATATGCTAGACTAGTTGAGCCAAACAAATAGAAACTATTCTCCATCAGGTTTTGGAGCCCTAGCTAGAGATATTAGTTTGAAGCCTCGGCTTTGTTTGGAGCCACTAGCTAATTCTTTTAAAATAAAAATATTTTGAACCTTAAAATACCCTCTATAAAACTTCGAAAATTCCAATCAATTGTAATAAAAATTTAGTGATTCTCAACGTTATCCCAGCTAATTTAAAAATTTTGTGATTCTCGACATTATCTCAACTAACTTTAAAAATTATAATCCTTATCTTATTTTATTATATTTTTATTGTACTTGGATTTTTAATTTTGTTAAATTTCAAAATTATTAAATTTATAGTTTTTTTTATAACAAATTTATTTACTTGAATTATTTTAATAATAATCACAATAACAAATAGTAATTATTTTTAGAGATAATTATAAAATAAAAATGTTATTATTATTAGGTAATTATTTTATTTTTTAATATATTTATTATTTTAAATATATTAAATATAAAAATATGGCTAACATATAAATATTTATTATGACTTTATTAATATCACATTTTGATTTGGCCATAAAAGCTAGAATTTTGACTGGCAATACACAAGGACAAGAGAAAAATAATGAAGGAAAAAAATCATAAAAAAAAAAAAAAGATAAAGACTTTGAAAATGAATGCACGTTCAGATGGCTGTATTATTGCATCTGTCTGTGGTAGATGATTTACCATACATTCACATGATTTATGAATAATTATTGAGCATATCCTGCTGTTGCTTTTATATTTAATTTGTTGTATCACCTTTAATTAGCCAGCTGGGTGTCACGCGCTGGAAACTGAGGCGGAAAATCCAGCACATGCGGCACTTGAACTAGCTGATTACCACTGCCCAAGTAAGTCTTTAATTCTCCCAAGATCAATTTGTGTGTGTGTGTTGCAAGAATGGCAGTGAGCAGTGTTAATTTGGTGCTCAATTTGGGAACAAAATGGAGAAGAAGAAGAAGCAACGTGAGAAGCAAATGGAAGAGAGAAATGGGTCTCTTTTTTCATTACATTTCACTATATAATTTATATACACAAATGGATGGCCATGATTAACTCTATACAAGCATTATCAATGGCCAAGATGTGTTCACATTTACAACATTTACAAAAAGACAAGAAATATCCTACCTACCACCATTAAACACAACATTGGGCCTATTGGATCACACTCTAAGGAAACCAAGCTAAACTACTAAGCCAAACCAAGTGCTGTCCAGCTTGCTCCTTGCATGTGTCTTGCTGCCCAGCCCAAATGGTGCTTCTAAGGATGCTTGTGGTGGTTTCTTCCAAGGCCCACTGATTTGCCTAGCCTCGGTTGACACGGTAGGATGTCGGGCACGCTCCCGTTCCGCTCCGCTCTCCCCCGAACTGCTCTTGGAACTTGATGTTCGCTCGCGGGGGTACTGTTCACCAGCACACTGTTCACCCGCGAGTGTAAGCTCTCCGTCGAGAGGGTAGGCGACTCCGGAACTTGGGCGCGCTTGTTCTGCGAGGAGCGCGCTCTTGTGCTCTTGCGCTTTCTGCGGTTCCGCTTCCGAACCGGCGGCACGTGACACTCTCCCCCACCGAAGTGCTTGACGCCCTCGTCAAGCTCACTGTCGTGGTCTGGAGCTTGCACCGCAGCGTTTCGCTTTCTTCTATGCGAATGGGCACGAACTGAGCGCGCTGCATCAGAACTCTGTCCATGGGTGCTGGAAGAGGGAGTACCATCTTGCTTCTTACCCATTGAGCAAGTCTCCGCTCCGCATACAACCTGGAAAGCTGAAAACACACTGCCGCTAACTCGAATTCTGTCAATCGACACCTTGTGTCGCTTCCCGGCATCATGAAATTCAATGCACCCATCCTCTGTGAAGCTGAAGGGCAACAACCTATCAATGAAATCGTCGCCCAACACTAGCTGGAAGTCGCTCATCGGTACCACGGTGAAGTCGATGCTGCCTTCCCATGTTCCGACCCTGATCGGGACTCTCCGAGCAACTCCACTAATAGGCCGGCAAGGCTGATTCACTACTTGGATCCACCCCGGCTCTTCACTCAGCATTAAACCCAACTGCTTAGCCAATTTTTCTGCAATCAAGCAATGGTTAGCGCCGCTGTCAATGAATGCTTTCAAGCTCGACCCTTTGATGCCAACATCCACATACATCAATGTTTTTCCGGGCTTCGGCTTCTCCGCTGATTGGGCCTCGGACGTCTCTGCCTCGCACGCCCTTTTGGCCTTCATTGCGTTGAGGATGCGCATCGCTCCAATCCGAGCATCCTCATCCGACTTGAATGAACTCAGCATGGCATTGAGGCGGTTCCGTTGCGGGCACTCTTTCGTGTGATGATCCCCGTTGCACAAGTAGCACTTCCACTGCTTTCGCTCGCGCTGCTTGTCGAACTGCCCCTTACTGCTATCTCGCTGGTCGAGAGCTTTTGGTGGCCGCCCCGTCTCATATTGGGGTCCCGACTTGTGAGGCTTCACTCCCCCACCTTTGTCATGGCCACTCTTAGGCGGGCTTCAGTTCCGGTCGCGTTTCGGAGACTCTCGGCGATGCTCGATCAAGGATTCTGCCGCTGCTATTGCCGAGGCAAGGTCTTGGACATTCCTTCTCCTCAACTCTTGCTCTGCCCATGGCTGTAACCCATCCATGAAGAACAGCAACCGGCTTTTCTCCGGCATGTCAGTGATCTCGAGCATGAGCGAATTATACTCCCGCACATACTCCGCAATTGACCCCTGCTGCCTAAACCCTTGGAGTTTCTTTATCGCAGCTTCCTCAGCATTCTCCGGATAAAATTGTCTCTTCAATTCACCCTTGAATACCTCCCAAGTGTCAATCCGGCATAGACCCCTCTCCATCTCCGTATGTCGGCGTCTCCACCATAGCGCCGCATCACCATCGAAATAGAGAGTAGCGGTACTGATTCGGAGCCCATCTTCGTACATCTGGATGGCGTCGAAGTAACGCTCCATCATCCACAGGAAAGTGTCAATTTCCTTGGCATCCCGCTTGCCTTTAAACTTGGGCGGGTCCGGAACCTTAATTCTCGATACGCTGCTCGCACCTACGCCTGAAGCGATGGCGGTTTTACAAAGCGCAAGGTCCTGCCTAACCTCCGCTAATTCCGCCTTGACAGAACCCAATTCAACATTGATTCTCTCCCGAAATTCATCCATGGCCAACCTCATGGAATCTGCGAATGTGTCGAAAACATGTTGGAGTCGGCTTTCGACACCAGCAACATCACTTTCTGCCTCTCGCTGACTTGCTCTGTCATCCAGCGTATCCAACCGCTCATGGATGTCACCCAAGGAAAGCTCAACCCTTGCCAATCTAGCATCAAATGAGCTTACCATCTCCTTGGACTTAGCTCTCTCCTTTCCCCCTCTTCTTGAGCCTTAAACATGCCCACATTCTTCCTGCACTACCTCCACAACACCACTAGCTCCCACATCCTTGGCTGCCATGACTTATGTTTACAACCAAACTATCCACAAACAACACAAATTCTGCAATGATTCACCAACAACCAGCAAACCACTACCCAGAAACCTCCACAATCACAGCAACAAACCAAGAATACAAACCCAGAAATTCCAGCCACAACACAACAGCCAAAATTTCCACAACCTAGGGTCTCTAGCTAGTGTAATCTTCCAAAATCAGTGAGGAACAAGTTGCAGAGATGCTTACCACACAAAACCCACACAAATCTGCTCTGATACCAACTGTCACGCGCTGGAAACTGAGGCGGAAAATCCAGCACATGCGGCACTTGAACTAGCTGATTACCACTGCCCAAGTAAGCCTTTAATTCTCCCAAGATCAATTTGTGTGTGTGTGTTGCAAGAATGGCAGTGAGCAGTGTTAATTTGGTGCTCAATTTGGGAACAAAATGGAGAAGAAGAAGAAGCAACGTGAGAAGCAAATGGAAGAGAGAAATGGGTCTCTTTTTTCATTACATTTCACTATACAATTTATATACACAAATGGATGGCCATGATTAACTCTATACAAGCACTATCAATGGCCAAGATGTGTCCACATTTACAACATTTACAAAAAGACAAGAAATATCCTACCTACCACCATTAAACACAACATTGGGCCTATTGGATCACACTCTAAGGAAACCAAGCTAAACTACTAAGCCAAACCAAGTGCTGTCCAGCTTGCTCCTTGCATGTGTCTTGCTGCCCAGCCCAAATGGTGCTTCTAAGGATGCTTGTGGTGGTTTCTTCCAAGGCCCACTGATTTGCCTAGCCTCGGTTGACACGGTAGGATGTCGGGCACGCTCCCGTTCCGCTCCGCTCTCCCCCGAACTGCTCTTGGAACTTGATGTTCGCTCGCGGGGGTACTGTTCACCAGCACACTGTTCACCCGCGAGTGTAAGCTCTCCGTCGAGAGGGTAGGCGACTCCGGAACTTGGGCGCGCTTGTCCTGCGAGGAGCGCGCTCTTGTGCTCTTGCGCTTTCGGCGGTTCCGTTTCTGAACCGGCGGTACGTGACATGGGGTACGCTTGCACTTATCATTTCTTTATTCTTATCCAAATGTGAATTTGCATATTTAATTGTCACATTTGAGTAGTGATTTGATTTAGCAATAAAAGTTAAAATTATGTCGGCCAGTACCCAGGACCACAGAAAATTGATGAACGAAATTGAAGATACCAGAATTAATTATAAATAAATTAATAGACTTTGATAAATGACTTTGACAAGTTGGTAATCCAAATTTGTTAAAATTAATGCATGTGTCGGAGTACGTAGCTCTCGCTTTCTAGCTGAAGCATGTATTTATTATTGTTTATATAATCACTACTATAGTCCATCAATAATAATATATAATACGTAAGATTTTTTTTTAAGTTGGTCAATGAAAGGGACCCTTCAAAAAATTCAGTATAAATATACGAGTCATAGAGTCAGACAAATGAGAAAGACTTAATTTGAAGATGACTCTGCAGCTTATTTAAACAAATCATTATAAAAAAAATAAAAAAAGAAAAGACTTTCACCAGTAGTTGAAGACAGAACAGAGGATTAAGATGTTGTAGTGTCGGTGTCTTTCCTTTGAAAATAAATAAAGCATTGTTGTAGTGTCGTTGTCTTTCCTTTAAAAATAAATAAAGCATTCCTTAATATAAACGTCGTCACGTCCAACTCAAATGTATGTATACTTAAATGATATATTGTCCAGATATTTTTTAACTGTACTCGGCAGTTCCAGAGAGAACTTATTGCCCAATTTGCGTGAGAAAACATAATAAGCCTCACATATATGTTATGTATCATTACTAATAATTTCCCTTAGGAAGAGCTTCTGGGGGAATTACGAACATTTCCATCTTCTAGTGTTAAAGCAGATTAAAATGTAAAAGTTCAAAAATAGAACTGACTGAGCAAGATTTCCAGTTTAATTAATACAGGCAAGCAGAGTTTGAAGGAATTAGAGTCGCGGGGCAATTCTCAACTTATATATTATTGTTATTTTCACGATTAAGAAAAGTAATTAAACACTAAACTAAACGTACATGGTGATTTTTCTTGGCTGGTGATTTTGATAAGTCTTGAAACTTGGCAGCTGGGGCCGGAGCAAGGCTTTTGGCATGAAGGCAAGAGTGAAAGCCATGATGTATATGATATATAAACAGGAAATTAAAGGAGAATTTCCCAAATCCTCTGAAACTCAATTAAGTATTTATAGCTGCTAGCTTTAGCTCCGAGTTTATTCAAGGTGATCACAAACACAAATTTATAGCCCGAAAATGCAAGTAGGGGTAAAACCTGGTGACATATAAGTTAAAAATTTTGTTCGGTCACAGAAAATGGTTTAAAAAAAATGTGTAAATTGAAAGAAAGACTTGGAGGATGACTTTGATTTCTCATTAATGGTAGTTAATCTTTTCTTTACCCTTGCAAGACACTGGTTGTTAAAATTTATTTACATTTATCATACTTCGTGCTTTCTAAAAAATATTGTTAATACAATAATTATGTTGATTGTTAATAAATAAGATTTTTTCTGTTAAAACCTAATAAAAAAGGTAATATAACTATGAGCAATATTACATGTCTCAAATTTTTAGCTTAAATAATGTGACATTTATCAAAAAAACGGTGAGATGTAGAGGTGGCAAATTTTGACACAAGTCATTAATCCGATGCAACACAACATGAAGTTAGTGAGTTTGGTGTGAGTCGTGTGACCAAAGATGACACGATTAATAATTATATGATAAGTATGTGACATGATTAACAATTGTGTTAGGTTTAAGTTCAAAATTCTTGACATATAATATTCGCTTACATCTCGATTAAATATATTTAAAAAATCATAATTTGTTAACTTATTTATGACTTAATAAATTTATTTTATGTTTCAATTTAAAACGCTTGTTATATTTATCACATTTTAAAAAGTGTTTAATGTTATTTATTAGAATAAAATTTATTAGTATTTAAATAGGTAATACTATCGTTTCAAAAAAAAAAATAGTATAAAAATATGTTAGAAAATATATGCATTTAAGATATATTAAAAAATATTAAACAAGTGACATAACTAATTTAATTCCTTTATTAATCATGTTAGTTAGAGCTAACTCTATAATCTCTCTTATTCTATTAATATATTATTCTAACAATTATATTTAGAGATTGTTTAAAAAAATTAAAAAAAAAAACCACAGAGGAAGGTTAAATTTCATTAACAATACTTAAATTCTGATAAAATAGAAATTCATTTGAAACCTACTCGAAAAAAATGAAATTATAATATTATAGTTTACTGATTGACTATTAAGTAGGTGAAATATGTTTCTATTTAACCAAAAAATTTGCAATATTGATAAATTATTGGCAGGCAATTAGTTAAGGAATATGCCTTTCGTTATTTTCTGATTTTGTATTTTAATAATTCAAATTGAGATGTCATGCAAGAATGGTAAAGTAGTTGATCTGTCTCAAATTAGATTGAGCCAGAAATGGGAGGTCGGAATTATAAATTAAATATTGGAAAATCTACACAGTACATTATACATCACAAACTAATTACTAAACTACAAACTGTGCTGATACATGATAAGCTACGATACAAAGACTTGCTTATACGTGTACAAATGGCCTTTATTTTGCTTATGCGTATACAAATATTGCAAGTGCTGGCCTGGTAGTACAGCTCAATGCCGAGAATAGGAACGAATTTCACTTTAGTCCCTAATGTCTTGTAAAATTATATTTGAGTTACTAAGATCGAGACTGTTTTCGTAAAAGTTTCTATTGTTTAATCTTTGTCTCACCGTAATCTCAAAACCAAATCCTATGAGGTGTGTTAATGGAAATGGTTTATTCTCTCATCTATACACGTACTGAAATCTTTTATATGACTCACCAGTTCACAACATCACTTCACCTATCTCTTGTAAAATTTTAGTGTCATTTTCTCCTTCAAATTAATTAGATGTATTAGGGAAAAAAAAGGCTACTTTTTATTTGGTTTAATAGAATTAATTGAAGGACTAAGGAAATTTTGGTTAAAGTAATAAAATTAATAAAGTTGGTATGTCAAAATAAGAAGGACGAGAAGAAGACCATTTGTGAAATGTTAAGATTTTTGTGAAATTCTCTTGTTTTCTTTTTGTTTTTCTCCCTGTTGACTTGGACTTGGACTTGTGTAGATGAATGTTAGGATGGCTTCATTATTTTGACCCTTTCAGTCTGTGGTAGATGATGATCATTGATCATACGCATATATGCTTCGTCAATTATTGAGGCATTTCGCTATTGTTAAAATTCGACTTATATATATGCTAATTAGTCTATTATAGCTACTGTACTGATAGTATTTCTTTATTCTATTCCACATGTGAATATGGATATATATGCAAGTCTTTCACATTTGATTTAGCCATAAAAGTTAAAATTTCGTCGGGCAATAATACCCGGGGACCAGGGAAAATTAGTAAGGGAAAAAGATCAAAAATAAATAAAGACTTTGAAAGATGTATATTGACTTTGAAAGATGACTTTGACAGCTTGCTTAAATAAATAATCAAGAAAAATTAAAAAAAAAAACTTTCGCAAGTAGTTGAAAATAGAATTTAGGACTAGTATATTGTACTTGTTCTTTTATATCTAATTTACTAAATTCTTTATGATATGTCTCAAACTTACAGAGGAATCACTTCTATCTTTTATGATTAAAGCAAATTCAGTTATGAGATTTCAAAATAGAATTAAACAAAGAATTAATTAATATTGAAGCAGATAAATTCAATAATCATAGACGAGTGAGTAATTAACAAATGTAATCCACACAATTCCTGACTCCTGAGTAATTAGCTGGGTATGTTTAAGATTGAGGAAATAAAATAAGAGACCTAAAAGTTGTAATAAATTATACGTAGTATGTATTTTACTCCAACATGTACAGCTGAACACAGAACCCTCTTCATTATATCCAAATACAGTACACGAACTTGTATTTCATAGATAGATCGATGCATATTTTACAACACGCAGATTTTTTTTTTCAAAAAAAAAAAAGGTTTTGATCTGCTACATAATAACGAAGCTCCAAGCACATTATAAAACCTAACTGCAAACTATGCTGCCCAACAGCAGATAAACTGCGATGATATATACCTCCAGACATACTGATACACAAAATATGGCTTTTATTTCATTTTCTTTTATTATATATAACATTATAGTGCTAAAATTACAGAACTGCAAATTAACTCTGCTGACAAACTACGATATCCAGCGACTTGCTTATACACACAGACTAATTAATGTCTTTTAAATTTATTTTGGTCACACGTGCAGTACATAAAGAGAGACGAAACAACAGAGAGGAAACAGGGCTTATGTATAATTAGTTTCTAGGCAGTATAGCGGAACAAACACAAAATCATAGACTCCCGTTTTGAAGCCTTAATTATATTAGTTTGATTGCGGAACCATCTGATTCTTTCGCTTCCTTTTTCATCTTGATCTCTTGAAGTTGATGTTTTGCGCTCCGAGAGCTTTTAAGAGAACTGTTCTTCTCCCGGTTGATCTTTCCTCCCTTCCCGGATTTCTTTTTCGGTCGGGGCGGTGTTGGATGCACTCTGGATGCCAAAGTACACACAGAAGATAGCACCGTTAATTACAAGACGTACATAATTAAACAGAAGAAGAACGTAATTGTTATAAGATATAAAAATGAAAAAAATTAAAGAAATTAAGTTTATATATGAGACATACATGGGTTTTTTTGTTTTCTGTTGATTAATGCTGAAACTTGGCAGCGGGAGAGCTGCTTTTGGCAACAAGCGAAGAGTGAAAGCCATGATAATGATACTAATCAGCAAATATTGCAGAATAACTCTTGGCCTTGGCTAGCTATATATTCTACAATTAACAGAGTTTATTAACTAGCTCTAGCTCTGAGTTATAAAGTCCTCACAGACACACCCTATATTTATTTATACAGGATCGATCCAAACGCAACTGGTGCTCTACAGCTTCACGTCGCTGGTTGGATAAAATTTCACTTTACTCCCTAATCGCTTATAGCATTGTATTTCAGTTACTAAGTTTTAAACTGTTTCACAAAAATCCCCTATATCTAATCTTTGTCTCACTTTCACGCCCAAAATCCAAAACCATATTCACTTAAATTCAAATAACAATTATAGAAGGATAATTAAATAATTTTATAAGACTAGTAGTTGTATAATTTGTAAAAAGTGTATTAATTAGTTAAAATGGTATTATTTCACTATTATACACTTACACCACCCAATTCATAATACTCTTTATCTATCTTTTGTAAAAGCTGAGCATTATTTTCTCTAATTTAAAACATGTATTAGGAACAAAAATGTATTTAATTATGAAATGTTATGTTAGGGATTTTCGTGAAATAGCATCAAAATCAATGACTGAAATATAGTTTCATGAAACTATAAAGGCTAAAGTGAAATTCTCTGAGTGTCCCACTCTGGTCGGTAGGGCTAAAAATGTTTGGAGTGTTCTCTTTTTCTTTGTTTACTTTTGAGTCTTTCTCCTTATTGGACTTGTGTAGGCAAATGGTCAAGTGGCTGCATTAATTATTGAATGCGTCTGTGGTGTACATGATTGACCATGCACGTGAGTCGTGAATAATTATTGAGAAATGCATGCATTATTTTTATATTGTTAAACTAATTATATGCTTGTTTACTTAAATAATAATATATATGCAGTCAACTTAATTAGCCGTTTACTAATTAGCACTTACTATATTTCTTTATTCTTCCCCAAATGTGAATGTGCACACAATATATATCTCTACGACATTTTATTTAGCCGTGAAATTAGTTAATTTTTTGTCCGTCAATACCCAATAACAAACAAATAATAATGAAGAGGAAACAAACAAATAAGAAAGACTTTGACGCATGACTTTGATGGTTATATTATTAGAGTTCAAAGCATATGTTTTACATGCATATGCTATTAATTCATGACCGTGTTCTATCAATAACATACGTAGAGTTTATATTTATGTTTTATGGAAGACTTTGAAAATAACTCTGATAGTTTATTTAAATAATTAATTAAAAAAAAAACATTGTCAGAAGTAGTTGAAGATAGATCATAGAATGTGGGATTAGTATATTGTATACAGTCGTTGTGTTTTCATAATGTATGTACTTAGAAATTTTTATTATATGTATCAGAATTTCAATTTTTTATTTATCTACTATGTTTTAATTTTTAAAAATAGAAATTTAATTGTACAAAAATTACCTGGATGAATTATATATATAACTGTTATATGATTGATATATATGATACAATAACTGTATCTTACATTACATATGTACTAATATTGATATAATAATATACTATTATATTAACTATATTTCATAAATACATATAACATTCTTTCGATCGTTTTTTCTAGATTAAAAAAAGCTTCTTTAGCATAAACGTAGGGCTAATATGTATATATACTTAATAGTATTCCAAGAAATTAATGTCAGCGGCAATGGGACGTACAACAGTGAGTAGTAGTAGAGACCATCTACATGAATGACATGCAAGTTTAAAAAAATAATTATGTCCTTCACGAATTTTTATAACCATGAATAAAAATTTAATTCATCCCAACTTTAAACATATTTGAAAAAACATTTATATCTTAGAATAAGTACTAATATAATTGACACTTATATTCTTTAACATTTTTTTTTAACAATTTTAAAAAAATACTTAAATGTTTAGTTAACAATCTTTAAAAATACTTATTAGTGCTAAATTAAGTGTTTAGAGGTGTAAATAAAAAAAATATTTTTTATATTGTCAAATTACTAAAATAGATATATATTAAAATAAGTAATACATCCATATAACAATATTTTTAATAAAAACAAATATTCTAAAAAATTGAATAAAAAAATTTGTTACGAAAATAACAACTTTAATAATCTAAAAAAATAAAAGTTAATATTTTTTGTTATAAAAATAACTACAACTTAATAATATTAATTATCTTCTAAATATTAGAATATAAATAAAAATATAAATGTCATGAACACAAATAATGTATCAATTTCAATAATTTATTCATTTAGAAAGAAAAATATAAAAAATAATATATTTCCAAATATCTAATATAATCTATCATATATTCATATATATATATATATATAATCATCTAAATTAAAATCTATTTAACTTAAAAAATCAAATATTTGAAAAATGTAATTTTCAAATTTATTTAGGGATATTTAGAAAAAAATAAAATTTCCATTAACTATATAAATGCTACCCTTTTAAGCATTTGAAGTGTTAATTTGGGAAAATATTAAATTTTTGCAAACCAAATAATCACTTTAAATGTTAAAATTTTTTTAATAAATATTTTTATCAAAATTTATTTTATCAAAATTTACCAAACACATTGTTTAATACTTTACAAGTGCTAATTAGCACTCATGGAGTGCTAATAAACACTGCTAAACTCCCCCTTCTATATATGAAATAAATGCTTCTTAATATATACTTAATATTGATTGGTTATACATACTAGCTGAAAGTTATAACTTTCTAAGTGCTCAAAAATATATATTTCACTCCAACGCAACTGCACTCGGAATTAACCTCTTGATTCCAAATAAACTATTACAAAGTTGCATTGCAAAGATGCATGCTGCGTATACAAAGTATGCTGCCAACTGATAAACTACGTACGTACGTACGACATCTCCACACCTACGTACGTACTGATACACAAACGGCTTTTATTTTCTTTTCTTTTCTTTTGTAACATTGATAATTAAGCCACAACACAGTACTTATAATAAGACGACACTACAAACAGAAAGTATAATATATAGTCTTAGACTCCATGTATGTTTGGAAACCTAGCTAGCCAGCTAGTTTAATTTGTAGCCTTTTTAGGTTTGTTTGCAGAACCATCTAATCCGTTTGCTTCCCTTTTCTTATCATGACCACTTTGATCTTTTCCATCAGAGCTATCGGGACGATACACATCCGGCTGCGAGTTGGTCTTTGGTCCGTCTCCCGTGCTCTCATCTTTTTCGCGGTGGTTCACCACTTAGTCTAGCAAAGGACACACAGGATCGGAAGATCCTTAATTTTAATACGATATACAGATATTGTATTTGACAAATTAATTAAGTTTATAAACTTACGTGGTAATTTTTCTGGCCTGCTGATGATGATAAGTAGTAGTTCTGAAACTGATTGGCAGCCGGGGCAAGGTTTTTGGCATGAAGGCAAGAATGAAAGCCATGATTAGTAAATGGAGATTTTAATTGCGAAATAATTAATAATATAATGCTTTATATATAACTCAATTATTAACTAAGTTTATAGCTAGCTAGCTTTATATATATATATCTGATGAGTTAATTCAAGCCAAGGTGCATGATCACAAACACACATATGTATTTATACGCTCGTAATGCAATTGGCGCAGGTTACGACTTCGTACCATAAAAGTTAAAATTTTAACGGTTCACTGAAAATGATTGGAAAGACAAAAAAAAATCAGAAAATAATATAAAGAAAGACTTTGAGGATGACTAACCCAAAAAAAAAAAAAAAAACTTTGACCATCAGTTAATTTTTCTTTTCGAAAGAGACTAGTGGTTAATGTTAGAATTTACATTACACATCGTCCTTTCTAAACAATGTACATGTTGACTATATTTAATGAGTAAGACCTAAGATTTTTTTAATTTCCTTAAAAAACTAATAAAAAGGACGGTAGAAAGCGCGTATAGTATATATAAGAAAAGTAAACATTTCCCATTAGGTAGCGATCCCATAAAAGGGATCGAATTTGGAATTAATAAAGCAGTGATCAATTTAAAAGGGGAATTATATATTATTTCCATCTCAGGTTTAAAGTAGATAGAAATAATTACTAAAGTTTAAAACGTTTTGGGATCTTATACTAATATAAAAGCTCAGGAATTGTCTGCTACCGAAAGCAAAATAATTTGTTTTCTGAAAGCAATGTTCAACAAGCTGCCACTGCCAGCATATATACATACACACACACACACACACCAAGGAATTAACGTTAACGTCTAGGATACATAATAACAGGATAGCATTTGTTAAAATTATATGCCACGGGATCAGTTGATACTCGTGTATATTATATAGTTGCGTAATGCATACTCACTTATTTGTTGGTTCAGGTTTATATAATTAAACAACAACAACAAATTAAAAGGGAGAAGAGAGAATGTTGTGACAACTTTATTCGTAAAGAATATATTTCTTTATGCAACTTTACGGAGGAAAAGTATTCATACATGTACATATTTATATAGTGATTAGCGGTTTACTTTAATTTATTCTGTAGAGTCAACTGGAATATATAGATCTTGATAATCGTTTGAATGAAGGCAGTCGCCAAGCCGAAATTGAAAGTGTATAGCATCAGTGTAAATCTTGTCATTAACACCCTTAAACATCTTTTTCTTCTTTTTTATTTTTTATTTCATTTTCCGGTATAAGATATGTAATTACTAAAATTATTGGCTGCTGTTGTTACGTTACATATTTACGTCTACAGAGAAGAAAAATAAGGTTGTTTATAACTCTATTTAATTGTATAGATCGTACAATAACTATTACCATATTATGATGTGATTATATTTTATTAGAAAATTCTTACATCTTTCAAAAATATATAATTGTTTCTCTAAAAATTTTATAATAATATCTAATAAGAGCAGTTGAAAAGTTGCTCTCAATTGCTCTAGAAAAATAGATTACCCGGAAAGTACTGTTTTCTTCAATAGTAGTACTACTAACTTCTTTCCAAATATATTACACTGAAGCTGCAAATTAAGATGCATGCATACAGAAATCAATCAAGCATCAAACTACTTGCAAACTATTCTGCTCACTGACAAACTAGCTAGCTACTACAATCTCCACACCTTTATGTATACATACATTCACACATACTGAATTACACAAATGGCTTTTATTTTTCTGGGATAACATAACAAGCCACCACACTACAGTAGTTCATATGCAGACGACACTAGAAGTAGGAGCCTTAAGTTTCTATCTAGGCAGTAGTAGTAGTATTAGTAGTAGTATTAGTAGTACTCTAACGGAACAAACACAAAATAGACTCTTGTTTTCTGAAGCCTTCTTATTGTGAAGCCTTGGCTTTGTTTGGCGAACCATCTGATTCTTTTGCCTTAGGTTTCATCTCAAGTCGATCTTTTACGGTACTCTGAGAGCTGTTCAGAGAAGTCATCATCTGCTCCCCGTTGATCTTTCCTCCCTTCCCGGAGCTCGGTTTTGGTCGTGGCGGTGGACCAGTACATACTCTGGTAAAGGACACACAGAGAGAAGAACACACGATTACAAGACATAATTAATCACGATACCTTAATTCTAATAATACCATATTATTTACTTAAAAAGCAATTAAAAAGAAGAAATTAAAAGAAAAAAAATACTAAGTTTATATATACATATAAACGTACATGGTCCTTTTTCTTGGCTGCTGCTGATGATAAGTCTTGAAACTTGGGAGCGGGGAGAAGGTTTTTGGCATGAAGGCAAGGTTGAAAGCCATGATGATTAAAGACAGCAAATGGAGAATCCCCTAAGTGCTCTATTATAACTAAGTCAATAGCCAGCCAACTTTAGCTCTGAGTTCAAAGTGATCACAAAGAGATATTTATACACTGGAAATGCAAGTGCGGTGTAACTTTATGTAGCTGGTAGGGCTAAAAATGTTGGCGGTCTTGCCTCTCTTTTCCTTTTTATCTTTATTTCCTTTATCTTAATGTTGGACGTGTGTAGATAAATGATCAGACGGCTGCATTATTTAATCTGTCTTTGGTAGATGATTGACCAAACTCGTGATTCGTGAATTACATTTGAGCCATTTCGTTATTGTTGAACGTTTGGCTTATGTGACTAATTAATTAATCATATGTTAATTTACTTATAATATATTCCTGGTCACATTAATTAGCTAGCTATAGGGTTTGCACTTATCGTTTTCTGTATTCTTCTCTGAATATGAATGTTTCTATCACATTTGATTTAGCTATATAAAAGTTAAAATCCTGTCGGGTCACCTACCATTACCAGTAGGCCATTGAAAATGATTTTAAAAAAAAAATCAGAACTAAATACAGAAATAAGAAAGACTCGATGACTTTGACCTGTAGTTAATGTTAGAATTCATATATTAGAACTCCTGCTTAATTTCTAGCTAAAACATGTTTGTACATTTATTATCTTAAATAAATTTATGCAAAGATTCATTATAGATATACGCGTCATAAAGTCCAAGAATGAATATCAACAAAGACTTTGAAAAACGAATTTAATTTGACTGCTTATTTAAAATAAAGAAGAAGCTTTGACGAGTATAGTTTGATTAGTACACAGTACTGTATAGTATATACATTCACATATATACCTCAAACCGTATCTCACCAATTCTTCTCCTTGATTGGTGTGGAGGTCAGATTAAAATAAATGTAAACATTATAAGAACGAGAGATCAGAGATGTCGAAAGTGGGAATAAAGCAGTTAGTCTGAAAAGCACTTATGAGGGAATTACTTCCATCGATCCTCAGTGGTTAGATTCAGACACTTAAATATATAGTTGTCAAGCACTTGAGCCGGTTTATTTAGTGCCACCATATGAGGCCATACGCAGAGATTGCAAGAACTAAACAACGATTACAATGGAATATATAATCCGAAAGGAAACGAATAATTAACGTTCTATCAAGTTCATTGGTAAGAATAATAATTTTCTTTATGCAAAAGGAATGGATTTATACGTTGGATTTGTTGAGTTAGGACTCAACTTTACTCGACTCTGTGAGTCAAATCGAGTATATAGATGTTGATAATTAATGGAACAAGTCAATCTCAAGTGCTTACAAAAAGATACATTTCAAGTGCCTTTGAACAATATTTCTCTTTATGCACCCCTCCCAATTCTTTAAAACACTCTACCAGTTGTACCTCTTTCTGTAAATCAGTGTTAAAAACATATAGTGGGGGTTCTTTTAGCATACCCATCAGTCTGACTACGAGTTGAATCAAGCAGAATGTATTAATTTTTTATGTTTTTAGAATTGAATAACAAATAAGGATAAATGCGTCCATAGGAAAGTTTAAATTTAACAATAATGGGTTTCTTTTTATTCCAGGTTCAGTCAGAGTTTCCTTCACATGATGCCTCTGTTGTCTCTGACTCCGCTCCGCTGCAACGCAATGGCTGGACATCATTAAAGTATTATGATTACGAGTTGGGCTCTGTTGCTCAATTTTGTGCTGGCACCTTTGCCCAATGACCTTCCTACTACTTGTAAGTAGTGATTAGAATACACACCAAGTCTCTTATTTTTTGAGACGAGAAAGAATTATTTGAAAATTATTTGCAGCTTAGGAGTGGTTTTTTTTTTTTTGGTTGAAGCTTTATTATAATTATTTAGATATTTAAGAGTTATTTATTTTTTAATTTATTAAAAAATTTAAATATAATTAAATTAAAAATTTTAATTTAAATTTAAACGAATAAATATCTTAATAATATAATATTTTTATTTTGTAAAAAATATCTCTATTTTATTAACTTATTTACTAATAAAATTAAAACACCAATTAACTATTCTTGATATATTCTTTTCTATCATTGATCTACTCTACTTATTTTCTCAATTTTACTTATTTTATAATTTAATTATTGTAATAATTTTATATATTTACAAAATTACAACTATATTACAATATAATTTATTATTTTTATTTAATTTTTATTAATTTTTATATCATTGATTATAAATTATTTTTTAAAAAAATTATATATTAAACAAATAAATAATATACATATTAATATAATTTATTAATTTTTTATTTATTATTGCGTTAATATAATTAATTATTATATATAAATATATTATTTGAAATGATATATATGTCAAAATATTAATTTTTATATTTTATATTTTATCAAAATCAATAATTTAATATTTATTTTCAAATATTTTAAATTTGTAGTTCATTAATATATTTTATATTTTTTTATTTTATGGTGTCAGAATATTTCTTGTATCACAATAAAATATAAAATATAAGTTAATTTAGAATAGCCAGTTAAAAATAACTCTATTATAAATGGAGCAATTATTTTTAGTCTAGTTATAGAAGTTACAATGGGGTGAATTTCTGTTATGGAAGTTGAAATTTGAAATTGTAAAATTTAAATACAAAATTGAGAGTTTCACGGGGTAAATATTAATGATAACACCTTGACTATCACCTCATAAATTAAAAAGGAAAATCCTTAATCAAACCCTTTATGATTCATTTATATTTTTCTATGCATTGAGTTTCTATTACTAATTCCTTAGAAAAATTAAAATATAAGTTGCAGGTTAATTTTTGAGTGATTGTAGGCCACGCTTTACGTTGGAGCGTGAAGAAAATATTCAGACATTCATGTGAAGAGATCCATGTGGGCACGCGAGGATGCATGGTCACGTGAAAGGGTCGAGTCCCTTGCTTTGCACACATCGCGACAACAGCAATGGGAGACTTCGGCTTCAAACGTGCGCCGAACTTAGGCACGTGCGACATTTAGCTTCCGGAGCTTTTCTTCTCATTGGATAGTCATTGACACAGACGGTTACTGAACAGAGAGCCAAGACAACGACCACGTGGCAAGCAAACGTCACGGTTGGTCACAGACAGAAAAAGAGAATGGAGAACGGTTACGGGGGCGAGAACGCTTTAACGTGTTGGTTTGTCCCGTTTACTATTCTTCAGTTTAAATCTCTAAAATGTCCTTGTTTGATTTTGAAGATTTTTTTCCATTTATGATCTTTTTAAAAACATAAAAATTAAAGCAAGGATTTTAATTTTTTTTTCAAAGCAAAATATTTAAGCCACAGGATGAATTTAAACCTGTTCCGACTTAAGTACATAATTGATTATAGTCAAAATTTAAGAAATATAATTGAAGTATTTTATATACTTGAGTTATAGGTCACTTAATCAAAATTTTCAGTAATTATAATTATTAAAAATATGCATAATAGTGTAAAATACTTTTATGATTGTAAAATCTCAAAATTTTAAATTGTATTTCTTTTTAGTAAAGTTTAAGATTACTAGAGTTTATTTTCAAAGTTTGTTTTGGTTTATACACAAATTACTTAAATTGTTATTTAAGATAAAAAAATATATTTTAAAAAATTCATTATGTAATATGCTTTGCACGTAAAGTAGTAATTCATTGTGTAACATACGTTTGAAATAATTTTGTAAAATACTTGGACAAAAAGTTGTTTGTAAAAAGCAGTGGCGAATTTGTAAATTGACAGATAGCTAGTGGCAAATAGTTGCCCAGGGTACATTTTAGGTGACCCATCTCCAAATTCCCTCCCATTTGCTCACAGTAATTCATGCTTCTGCTTTTCCTTCTCCGCTTTAACCAAAAAACCGCTTATGATCTCTCGACCGGTTCACGGTCAATCGGTTCTCTGACCTCACTATAACTCCATTTTACATGGATCTGATCAGATCGTCAGCCGCGCTCTTGACCGATTCAACCTTCCGAAACCCAATTCGTTCTGTGATTCCAGTTCTTTCAATGATTTCGTTCTAATTTGTTCATTTCAGCAAGAAACTTCGTCGTTTTTAGTTAGATTCGTAAGCGCGGTATTGCAGGAGCTGTAGAAGCGAGGATTCATTTTTTGATTCTTGTTTCTGACTTTGATTTTCGTTAAAATTTCTTTATTTCTTCCCCGGACCTGTGTCGTTTTTTTGTTTGCTTGAGCTGATGTAGCTCAGAAGTGGAAGAAGCAAGGATTTGTTGTCTGATTCTTGTTTAGCCATTGATTTTGGTTGTTTTTCTTCATTTCACCTGGAAACGGTGTCGTTTGTAATCTGATTCAGAAACTGTTTCAACTCAGAGGCCCACTGGATTTGTTCTTTCATTTCGTTCTAATCTCTTTATTTCGTGTCATAGTGTCTTCAGTAATTGCGTTTTAGTTTCGTTCATTTCTCCGAGTTCCTCTGTCGTTTCAGGTGATTATTGAGATCATATCTACAAGCACTGTTTTAGTTGAATTTCCTCTTGCAGGATCGTTTTAGCCAGAATTCTCTAATCTTGCATCACAATTTCTGTCGTAAACGGTGAACTATGAAATTGTGGTAACAGACGTTAGACACAAAGACTTTTGAGTGAAACGATGACGTCCGGAACGAGATTGCCAACATGGAAAGAGAGAGAAAACAACAAGAGGAGAGAGAGGAGAAGGAGAGCGATAGCAGCAAAGATATTCGCCGGTCTGAGGATGTACGGTAACTACAAGCTTCCTAAGCACTGCGACAACAACGAGGTTCTCAAAGCTCTCTGTAACGAGGCCGGTTGGACCGTTGAACCGGACGGCACCACCTACCGTAAGGTATCAACATTAAAACCTCCAATTTTTTTTTGGGGACTTCTAATTTTTGAATTATTGTTTGTGGTTATAAAAATCGGATACACGAATGATTGAACAAAAACTGCGGAGAATAGATGATTATACTTTTTACTTGTGTTATTGTCGTGTTCTTGGATCACGTAGGTGAAATGAGCAACACAACTAGTTCGCGTCTGTGCTATAGTGCACCGCTGATAATAGCGCATTTTAGCAGTGATAGCTACAGACTGCAGTTTAGGGAAAGCTGCATTTTCCTTAACTAACGTTTAATTAAATTATGGATACATTCAGGAGAAGGTTTTTGACATATTTTATAAGATTTCTTGAAAATTTTCTATATATTTCTGGAATGTTTAGATGAGAGGTTTTGGAGGTGTTTATGACTTTTATTTACTTAATTAATTAAGTATGACTCGAAGTTAATCAAAATTTCGTTAACGAACGAAATTCACTCTAACCTAACATGCGCCGATTCCAATTGTTTCGTCCATAACGGTATCCACTCTGTTCAGACAATGACTTGTGGTTAACATGCGCCGCTGGCAGCGGCGCATGATAGAGGAATACGTGATTGCGATCAATGTTTTTGTTTTTAACTTCACCGGCGTGCGTTAGATCTGGTGTCCGGCTTTGGTTAACTTTTTAATCAACGGCGTATGTCAGATCTGGTCAACAGTCAGCACCTGTTTTTCTCTTTTCTTTTTGGTTGAACGCGTGAAAGCAGCAAAGATTCTCTTTTTCTCTCTCTTTGATGACTGGTAGTAGTCTGAGTGAGAAGTAACAGAGAGCATGCAGGTGAAATGGGCATAGATCTCGAGAAGACAGAAATGCCCTTATCAAAAACTTTCTCAAAAGTCTACTTGGACTGGACAAATTTTACTGTCATGGATTTAGTTAGGCAACCGTTTCTGAATCAATGAAGTCTTTATTGAAACTCAAAACAGATTCCTTTTCAGTTCGCTCAGTTCTGTAGACCATTTTGCTGTTTTAGTGATTATATAGTTTCTTCTTTTGTGGGATCGCAGTTCAATTATTACAGTAATTGATTATGATTTAATGTTCATGGAATCCTAATTTAGTTATCAATAATGCTGGTGCACACCCAATTTACACCCGGAATTGATGTGACCCTATATTGATCTAGTGATTGCCGTTGGAGGGAGAAATTTTATGCCTCTTTAAAACATAATCTCGCAGGTTTCATCTCACTCCCATCAGCAGGTTCGGCTGTTTCCTTAAAATTCTGATTACAATGTAATTTGTTGAATCTCCAAGCAAAGGAAAAATGGATAAATGAAGAACAGATTAGAAAATTAGACTCTATATAATGATTAGGTGATCAAAGACTGTTTACTTCTGCCTAAAAGCATTATATCAAAGTTTTAGTGAGAGTATTGCATTTGAGGTAATGCTAATCTGTCTTGTGAAGAAGGTACGTGCGGAAGTACCTCATTGCACTTCGGAATCTGAATTCGCTTCCTTATGTTGGGAGTTTTATGTACTTGTTTTCAGTATGTTCAATATATGATGAAATTATTAATTGCCCCTGTTGTGCAAATATCGGAGAGTGGATTCCCAGTTCTGAATAGAGTGCTTTTCCTTGAACTTTCTTAGTGAAGTGTTAGTCTACCTCTAAATGTTTTCCACTGTCATGATAAATTGCAATATGAACTGTGCTAATATGGCCTTGTGATGTTATATGGTTTAATATAGATTAAGTCATTGTATTGCCAACTTTGCAGGCTTAGAAGATTTAACTTTGTAATACTGATTTGCTAATTTCAGTATTGATCTGACTGACCAGTTATGTTCCCGTAGCTTGAGAGTCTGGATCATTTTAAGACATAATCATAGATAAAATTAGAATTGAGTAATTCACTTCCCTACAAATGGATCTGATTTTCTCGAGCACAATCATTTCCTTATTTATCATTGATAATGTTTATATGCATCTGATCATCATTTAATTCTGCAGGGATGTAAGCCTGTGGAGCGCATGGATATAGTGGGTGGATCTGCAGCAGCAAGCCCATGCTCATCTTACCACCCTAGCCCCTGTGCTTCCTACAATCCAAGCCCGGCCTCCTCTTCTTTTCCAAGCCCAGCTTCATCTTCCTACGCTGCTAATCCTAATGCTGATGGTAGCTCCCTCATTCCATGGCTGAAAAACCTCTCATCTGCATCCTCATCAGCCTCCTCTTCCAAGCTTCCCCATCTATACATTCATACAGGTTCTATCAGTGCTCCTGTCACTCCTCCTTTGAGCTCTCCAACTGCTCGAACCCCTCGAATGAAAACTGATTGGGACAACCAATCTTCACGCCCAGGCTGGGATGGCCAGCACTACTCTTTCCTGCCTTCTTCCACTCCCCCAAGCCCAGGCCGCCAGATAGTTCCTGATCCTGAATGGTTTGCAGGAATCCGTGTTCCGCAAGGTGGGCCAAACTCACCCACATTCAGCCTTGTTTCGTCAAACCCCTTTGGCTTCAAGGAAGAAGCTTTAGCTGGTGGTGGCTCCCGCATGTGGACTCCCGGGCAAAGTGGAACATGCTCCCCCGCCATTGCTGCTGGCTCTGATCATACCGGTGATGTTCCAATGTCTGAAGTAATTACTGATGAGTTTGCATTTGGTAGCAATGCAAAAGGGCTAGTGAAAGCCTGGGAAGGGGAGAGGATTCACGAGGAATGTGGTTCAGATGATCTGGAGCTCACTCTTGGGAGCTCAAGGACCAGGTGAGCTGGAATTATTATTTAACAAGGCAGATCGATTTTAATTGTTTCTTTACTTGAACTATGCTGTGCTGCAGATAAAACATCAAACAAGAGAAGTTCAGTGATTTCACTATATGAACCTTGACTCCATGTTGATGCTGGTAGGGAACCTGTGAACACAAGGGATCAAGGTGAGGTTAGGCAAGTGTGCTCTCTTGTTTTATGATATATATATATATATATATATTCCCTTTCTTTTTTTATGTTTTTGGTTCTAAATTATAAGTAGTTAGTTGTTCAGGGTTTGGGCATCTGGGAGTGGTTTCACAACCCTTTCATTTGGTCATTCTCTCTTCAAAGGCAAAATTTATTGAAGAAACCTATATATATGTATGAATTAGCTGTCTTGAGATTTTGGTTCGCCATTGTAAGGAAAGCTAAAATGACCATCAAATTGGAGTGTAACTCAGTGGCGGAACCTTCTTCTGCAAGTATTTGGATGGAGTGGACTTTTTACCATTGCCTTTTTGTACATTCACTGCCATTATATGATGTTATATTCGTTTAGTCCACTTCCATTTTGGCTTTTCTTTACTTGCTGTCCAGACTCCAGAGTGATTGGTATTTGTTGTCTGTCCGCTCCTAATAGACTGAAAGTGGGACCAAATTGAAATTGGCTACAGTTTAACGTCCCTTTGAATGTCCCTCTTTTACTGATCTCTTGACCAAATCCTAGTGAATTAGTACCTTTATCGGTTTGGTCAAAGGATATACCATGATGATTACATGTGATAGGAACAAATCAACCAGAAAATGGGACCTCATGCCCTCTGCCGTCTTGTGATTTCAACCACATTTTCCAGAACTGGCCCCTCCAATATGTTAATCCATTATTAATTATCGTGGTTCGACTACCAATTCGAGTCCCTGTAGCAATTTGGAATTTACTGTTAGATATTGATTTTGATATAAAATGATTTTGCTGTATCGACCATTATTAAGACCACTTTTTATATTTTCCATAATTTTGATCTTAAGATGTTGCTTATGCCCACCAGCTTAAATTACATACCGGAGGCAATGATTTCGTTGCATTTATTCTTTTGACAAAGACAAAACGGAGTTTGTAAGTGATGGTTATGATTCAAAATTGAGATTAAGCCGGTCTTTAGGGTAACGTTTACCCATAATTAAATTGATATCAGATTGAGGTTATAATGAAATTTTATCGCATAAATTGTCGTTGAAAACATGATCTTGTTGTGGATTTCAGGGGCAACTAAATCTACTTTATTTGAAATGATTATTATTGCATACACCTTTTTATAATAATAAAAACAAATGAAACAATTCGTCGATGAGTACATAGACGATTACAAGGTGCAGGACCGTTTGATTGTTTAATTTAGCATAATGATGGGTCACCAACTTAAAACAGATATTAATCGTAGTTAGCTTTTGCGGTGCATCCATGACAGAAGTGAAAGGATATTGGATTTTAATTTCTCCCGATGAGCAGCAACTCGTTATAGTGTAAATTAGTATTGCCCCAAAGTCAAAATTATTATGAAATTTAACTGCATATCGACTGTGATGTCAGAATACTGTTTAAGGTAGAGATTGGGAGGTAGTTAGACGGGAACACGAAAACTGATTTTTTTGGAAGCATAAATCTTGACTACGGAATTAAAATCACATAGGATGTAAGCGTAATTTCCTTTGAAAATATACCCAGTGAGTCCATTAAATCTTTACTGCGAGGTTTGCAAAAATTTCGTTACCCGAATAACCAAACCCAAAGCAAAATCTGAGTAGAAAGTGAAAGTGAAAGTGAAAGTGAAAGTGAAAGTGAAAGTGAAAGTGAAAATGAAAGTGAAAGTGAAATTCAAAATCATAATTTTAGTCAAATACTTAAGTATTTGAACTGTACGAATTTCACGAAGAATCATGAATACGTGACGCAAATCCACAACCTCTCTTCCTAACTACAAACCTAATCCTGGTAAAATACGGCACCGCAGGGGAGTCAACTAGGATAAAACGAGACAAAATTTATTAATTTAAAATTTCACTACCCACTGGAGGGAAATCAAAATCGAAAGTGGACAAATTAAAGATAGACATAATATTTTGCAGCAGAAAGAGAGATATTCCCAGCAGCTCAATATAAAAACAATTGTTGGTAAGTGGTCCTAACCATTGCTCGAATAATTGCACATTATTGGAAACAAATTTGATTCACCATTCATCGTGAACACATTGTGATTGTGAGTCTCCGTGCATTGCATTTCAGAGGCCATTGATTCCCACATTAGACGAATACATCATCAACCCACTTTTAGTATTTGAGACTGGTCGAGATATGACAAAACATCTTCAAACGCTATGCAATAATTGCTTATTATCGATTATTTATCATGACCTCACCATATCAACAACCCTTTTTTTTTTCTCAAACATTTTAAAAGTTCGTTTCTTACTTTTTGTTTTCAAGACAATTCATAGTAAGAGAAATAAATGTGCTCAACAAAAAATTTGAACAAATAAAATTCAATTTAAGAAAAATTAAGAAAATGTAATATTAATACAGAAGAATAATTTTGTAAGCATTGAGATGGAAAGAGATTAAGAATCCGGCTAATATAGCTTTTCGAGTAAAATTTTTTAGAATAAATTTTTACCAATAAGACTTTTATAAGTAAAATTTTTTAACAAAAAATTATTAATTGTTTGATTACTATATATCACTTTTGAGAAAAGTTGATGGACAATTTTTTAATACTTCATCTTAAAGATATATTGTAAAATTTTTATACAATTTTATCTTTTTAAAAAATTTAAAAAATTATACTACTAAAAGTCTAAATTTTAAACTTTTTCTAGTTTAAGAAAAATGACTTTTTTAATTTTTAAAAACCTTTCTTCAATACTAATCAAACGACATTCAAAAATTTGAAAAAAGACTTTTTAGCATTAAAAAGTCTTTTTAGTTAATAAAAAACAAATTAAATAGGCACTAAATATAAAAATTGCAAACTATAGTATTAATATAGTAGAATAATCACCCATATAAATCAATATTTTATGTACTTCAGCAATCAATTTTGAGCTGCTTGACCATATAAATGTTTAAGTCCTAGCAGTTTCCACTATTTAAACAGCATAAAATCATATTTTTCTTCTAAAGCTGTACAAATCACAAAGAAAAGATGAGGATAGAATTTACGTATGGGTTCAAGCCATCTCACTGGTAATATTTACGTGAGAAAAGAGCATAATATTGGTTGAACCCAATATGCAGTGATTAGCGCTCCACCTTTTGAAACAGATCTGAGAGAGCATGGTACAGAATGCCAGCAGCAGGAGGTCTAGGCAGTGTCCCAAGAAGAATTTCTGATGCACATATAGATGGATGACCATAGAATCTAGAATTTTCATGGGTTCGAGTAGCAACAATACTCCCTTCAAGGGAGCAACCAACAAATGCACCTGCATAATAGATAAAATTTAAGCGCAAAATACAAAAGGAGCAGCATCAATTGTAGTATGCAGCTGACTTTACTATCAATTGCAGCATGCAGCTAAATTTACTAAAATATTCAATGAAAGCAGATTTTGTTTGGGGAAAATAAAGACCACTGAAGTGAGAAATAAATTTAAAATTTAGTCTAGTTATACCTAAGAAGATAATTTTTTCAAGACATTTCATGAGAACAAGACACATAGACTGCGATGTATGGAAGTCAATTGATTGACTGACTCCAAGCTGTCTTTAGCATGTTGACAACATCCTCTGGGAGTGACTAGCACTTAAGGACTCTTCAAATTTCTGGTAGTAACCAGCACTTTTGGTTATTGAAGATTAAATCAAGATTCAACTGAACAATGATCATCTGAAATTATAACTTCTGAATCATGTAGTTTAATTAAAATTTCAACTAGAAAGGATTCACTTCATGCAATAAAGATTGGGACAAATAAGTCCATATGGACTATGAGACCAAAAAATAAAAGGCACTGCTAGTTAATTGGTATATTAAACAAGCTTGCCTAATTACTTACAAGAAAACAAAACCATTATGGAGTGATTTGACAATTCCCCAGATTATTGGGGTAAAGAATCTTACCTTTACTGCAGCTGTATGTATAGCAAGCAGCATAACCTCCGACACCAGCACGAAGATCCGCTTCAGCAGCCCGTCCAACAATCCCGGCAGCAGCACTTAAGCCCGCCCCAATTGAAAAATGTACGTTTCCACTGAATGTTTTAATGGCACTTTTGGTTCTTAACACAATTATGAAATCAGTGAATTCACCTCCGACCTATTTGACATTGAAAAGAATAGAGTTTTTCAATGCTTGAAGCATAAGGACATAAAACATACACAAGTGAATGAAAATATATGATTTCTTTGGCATACATCCACAAATGCATCTTTACATAGATGGGTGAAACTATAATTTTCACCAATTCTACCTCAGAAATTCAAGGATCAATTTTTTTCGAAGGGAAATAGAATTGTGGGGCAAAAAATTCTACCTCCCGAAAACAAAATGTCAGAGAGGTTAACATGGAAAGAATGGCCTGATATTTCCAATTTAAAGCATGCACAAAATGAATGCATGCCTGCACTCTGGCAGACATGCAAATTAATCAGCTGGAGAGACATTGTTTGGAGCAAAAATAAAGTCTAGTATTTAATTATATCAGAAAAGCATTAGTTATGCACCTAGGGCAAATTGAAACAAACTATTTTCTCATCACATCACAATTGAAATGGAATAGAACAAGGAAAGTGAATTAAGCAACTCAAAATTACCAAAATATCCCATTAACTACCTAGAAAACTTCTCAGATAAAACTAAATAGAGTTACTTTACCTGGGGGCCCCAGCCAATACCGAAAGATGAAATGGCAGATGGTGGAGACCAAGATCCATCTTCTCTGCGAGCAACAACTAGCCCTGTTCCAACATTGTAGGTCACCATCACTCCAACCTTTGCAATAGTGAGGACCGCAAGGCCTTTTGCTTGCTTTAAAATAGAATCCGGTATGCACTTCTCAGGTTTCAGCGATCCCACCTGAGAAATGCTAAACCATTATGACATGAAACATTAAATATCTACACTCTACCAAAAATGGTCAAGGACTTAAATTAGAATGTTTTATAGTTTCATAAGCTATTGTTGATTACTGATGACCACATTAGAAAGACAACAAGAAGGTCAACTGGTTGAATGACCATTGCATGTCTTTCAAAGCTTAAAGCATCCATCTGGGTGAGGCAGCTGTATACATTCAGCCAGCTCAAACAACAGGCTTCATAATTTTTCTAAAAATAGCAGAGGTTTGTTACAACATAATTCTGTCGTGTATGCATAAATCTTATCAAGGTTTTGAAAAATCATCTAATAAATCAAATGAGGTTATCAATCAATCTGGTTGAACTATGAAAGTACTTAAAAAAATGAATTTGTACCTTATCATAACCCCGTATTGTGTTAGCTGCCTTATAAATCTCATATTCCATGGATTGGCCCCACGGAAAATTGAGCCATGATCTCAAAGTACTGAGGTCAGTCAGATCATGCGTGGGCAACTGAGCTGCACGACTTACTTTTTCCATCAAATGTGATTGGATTGACTCAAGCCGCACACAACATACATCACAAACCCGTTGTGGGTTCCCAGTGCGGAACTTAGTTGGCAACAAACTCCTTCCTTTAGAGCAGTCATCACAAAATATCCCTCCACAGAAACGGCAATGGTGTCTTGAGCACATGAATGGATGGAACCGCACATTACACAGCATGCAAGCAGTAGCACTACTGTCAGGCAACCACTTTGGCGGCTCCACTTCTAGAAGCTCCCTAATGTTACCAAAATTAGCCTCAGTAAGAGTTTGAGCCATCTCCTGCCAGGCTTGGTCAAGGAGATGACTAGATATCCAAGAGATTCTATTGACATCGCCTGAAGCAACAGCACTTACTTTCCCGCGGGCTGCAACTAACATCTCATTGAATACATCCCACATTGTCATCTCCTTATTTTCTCCGATAAACTGATTCCAACCCAGGTCTCCGTCAGGGAAGTATCCCCCGTCAACTTGGAGACCTTGTTTCCATTCTTCTTGTTCGCCTTCTGACATGGGCGGAACTGAGACAGGTATCCAAGCTCCAGTTTCTTCAGAAAGTGGTGTATCATAATAGAAAATTTTGCCCTGTTTCTGGTGGCAAACACCCAAACGGCTTTGTTCATCATTGCCCTCCTTGGAGATTGGAGGTGCTGAACTATCACGTTTCCTTTGCTGCAACTTGTCTTCTTGCCCAAAATCACTTCCTAGTATCATATTGTTTTCTCTGTCTTCCTCAACTTCTCCAGGGACCTAAAATCCAGCACGCAAGAAACTCTAATATATTTTAGTCTGCTGTATAAACCAAGTAATAATACACAAAAGATTATAGAAAATACAAAGGCAAGCCCCTAACTGAATCAGCTATAAAATCTATTTTTCATAGATAACTAACATGTTAATGATTTTATGATTAACCAAAATAATAAAACACTAACTACCAAAACAGCAGAACCATTAAGATTAGGGTCAATAGATATGAGCGCACCAAAAAGTCACAAAGAGTCGTGAGCAATAAAACTATATATATATATATTTCTGTTTTGCTAAAAACAGAACAGAAAATTAAACGGTAGAACTCCACATTAGACTTTTTTTTCCAAGTTTTCTCGGCAAACAAACAGCAAAATAAAGAAACTTCAGACCAAAAGAAAACATAGTAATGAGTATTACCGGTTGAGAGAAGAGCTCCGGCTGACAGTCTTCGGGTTCAATTTTAGGGTAACCTATGTATTCCTCCATCGATAAAGCTTCGGTTTTCATTTTCAATTGTTAATAATTTGGTTGAATCAACCAACAACACTAATTGTCATCTGAATTTCCACGCAGATAAAAAGGCAAAATTTGGGTAAAGGATTAACTTATGAGCCAATTAAACTTCAAACCGAATTCATACTTCATCAAAGAAGAAGACAGAACACAATACGAGGTTGCGTTACGAGTCGTCACCGTTCGGGCCTATGCGTTGAATTTGTTAGACTTATATCTTGTTTACTTTTTTTTTATAATTTCGGTTTTTTATTTTTAAAAAAAATTTAATAGGCCCATACTGAATATGTTTACATGAAATACTGAGTCCACCTACCAAAATTGTGGCTTCTTGACGAACTCCGTATGCAGACAGCAGTGTAGTGAGAAATGCTTGCGGGTGTTTTTAGTTGGGATCCAAGTGAAAACGTGGAACACTAAATCCACCTTAAAAGTTTATTGCAGGTACATTCATCTACGGTAGGTGTATTTAGGACCAATTGGAAGTGTTTTTAACTAAATTCCAATATTGTTGCTAATACCGTTAAAGAAAATACACTTTTTTTACCTGACATCTAAAAAAAAAAAAGGGGTTATTTTCAATTTTACCTCCTAATTTATTGATAATCTTCAACAATAATCTAAAATTTTAAAAAATCATCTGCAATACTCCTGTTGATAATAAATTCCTGTTAAAGTTACCAATGATAAAGGTAAATTTGAAATTTTATAAATATTTACAAAATAAAAAATTAATATAAGGGTAAATTTATAATTATACAAATAACTAAATTTATTAAATAAAATATATAATTTTCCACTCTCTTCTCTATTTCCTCCTTTTATTACTTTTTTCTTCATAAAACTTTCAGTTCCTATGATGAGATTCTTCAATAAAAAACCATTAACAATCTTGAAATTGACAGATTTAGAGGTTTTAAATTTGTTACTTTGCGTGGGAGAAGGTGATGAGGGAATACTATTGAGGGCATGAATAGCCAAAATTTTGATGGACGTAAAGTCACCATCAACAAGGCTCGGTCTCGTGGGAGCGACAACAGTGGTTATAGAGGTGATCGTCGCGTAGGAAGTGCTGGTGGATACAATTGTGGATATGGAGGTGCATTGGTTATGGTGGCTGTCGTAGGGCGGTTATAGTTATGACAATGGCTATGGTGGTGATGGTGATTCTAAGTACTCTATAGGCAGTGGTGCTTCAATTTTGTTTGGATTATGAAATGTTGTTTTGATCGCTAGGTTATGGTTGGTCTATTGTCATTAGAAAAAAAATGCACAGCTTTTTTTTTTTTCTACTGGAACAAAAAATATTAGAATTAGAGAATAAGTTAGAATTGAGTTAACTGAGTTGACTCACTTTGGTTATTAATTAAAACAGTAACAATTTTTTTTTTCACTGCAACACGATAATGGATTCCTCATCATCTTTTTTTGAATATGATATCTCTAATAAGTGAATGAAAATTAATTGATTTTGTTGTTGTGAGTTTCTGTATAAATTACGAATGAATCTAATATGCAATGAAGTGGTGTTATTTTAATTAATGATAGTGCCAGAGATTTGGAAAAAAAAATTACTGACATTTTTTATTGTTAGTAAGAAAAAAAGAAATTCAAAGTTGAATTGGATTGTTACAAGGAGAATTGTGGTTCTATATTTAAGAAAAAGGAAAATTTGAAAATCAAATTAAAAGGAAGATTGTTTTCTTCATTTTTTTTTTGTAATTATTGATTTTCTTTTAAGTGTAAAAGTTAAATTTTAAGAGATTGGTTGATGATTATGAAGTAGATTTGCTAGGTTTCCTTGTGGATGTTCAAGTATGGTGTAGAGATTATGATGAAGATGCAGTAGAAATTAGACAATGATGTTGTGTTCTGTAAATTGGATAACGATGATAGTGATGATGACGTGTTGTATAGGCTGGAGATGATGATAAAGATGATGGTGGGATTGGATAATAATGGTGAGATTGGATAATAATAACAATATAACATATATTTATATATATCATTTATTTATTTAATTTTTTAAGTTGGTTACATACAAGGTTAATTTGGACTTTTTACTACACAAGGAATATTTTTGTCTTTGCACATAAAAAAATTGTTATTATTATCCAAAAAATTGTTACATACAAATTAAACCGACGGACGGCATTCAAGAGTTTCTCGGCGTGGACGGAGGATTAGACGGCGCCGAAGCAATCACCGGCATTCGTTCGTTCTACATTTGGCGGCAATTAACTACGGTTAGGGTCGGCGGCGAACTGTAAAATTTCCATTTTCTGAACAGATTTTAGAGCTTAATGCAATGGTATGAGATGGATTTGTTGATCTTTGAGCTGATTGGGATGTAGATTTGGTGCCTGTGATAATTTTGAAGTGTTGCTTTACTTGACTGATCATTTCGTTTCCTGTTTCATTTCGAAGTATAGAGTGCAAGTGCATCATTATTTATTTATGTTTTCTAATTTTTCAATTGTAGTAAACATTCTTATTCAATTGTTATTTACTTGATTTAAACTCTAATAATTGAATCCGTTGAATTATATTCACGAATTGGTTTATACGAGGTGACCTATCAAAAAACTCACATATTGAAATTTAAAGACGGTAATGTAGAAGTCAAATGGTTAGGATCTCACAATAAAAACCAAGGATTGTGGTGTAGAAAGGAAAATGTCAGAACACTATGCAGTGAGTTTCAAAGATGGTTCTACAAAAGAACTGAAGACAAGCAAAAGGGAGTTAAGTGTGATGATAGATGAGGATCATATTCAAATACCTGAAAAACTATATAAAAGAACTGTATTATCTCTGGCAAAGCCTTCATAGCTTCTAAGACTTGGACTTGGCTCAAAGAATCTGCGGTGGGAAAATTGCAATAGATTATGCTACCTCCTGCACAAACTTGTGAGACAGCACAATTGGGTTGATGCAAGTGGTGTGCTCAGCGTGTTGTTGAAAGCAACAACTAAGGAGAAACATCATATGGTGAATCGGCTCAAGTACCTGGTACAAAATTTAATGTCAGTTCTTATTACACTTAACTTTTTTGTTAGTTTGCTTATCACTGATTTGAATTGAGAGTTATGGATTGTAGTGTTTATATTTCATGTCAATAATTATTATGTGAGAGTTGTAAATTGCCTTGAATTTGGTGTGCTTGCAGACCTTTTGTTTAAGCAGTAAAATGGTAATTATTGATTAGATTTTGTGATATTCAGGTTTTAATTTTGGGTCCTTTCAAATTTAACATTTTAGTGTTACATTATTTGTGTAAGCAGCTTCAATCAAATTGTTTTGGTACTGCATGCAAATATTGCACATGAATGACTGATAACTGTTATGAGCTTGTTATGTAATTTTGTTGCTTAATAACTTAAGAAACTAAGATATTAATAGGAAAGCAAGACGCAACTGCTTCCAATCAATATATAACATTCTCTATATCATGAACTTATTGGCTGGTGCAAAATACTGGGTACAAAAGACATAATCATTGTTTACATTGATGTAGTTTCCGCTTTGCGCAAAATGTTTCGCAGGACTGTCTGCGTATTTTGTTGTTTATATGCTTTGATATTTTTCAGATCTAATTAAGCCATGCTTGTGAAATAATCTTTTTTATATAGTAACTACTTTTTGATATCTGGATTTTGAACTTGAAAGCCTACTGATATCTGTGTTAGCATAATTTAGGCTTCAATGGAGCTGCTCAATCATTTGGAAAATGACTGTATCAACTCAGTAAGAATCAAGAATGTCTATGACATTTGGATGAAAAGGATCAGGTCCATCAAAGATTCACTGCTGGAGGTATATTTTGAACACTTTTTCTTGAATGCTACTTGTTAAGCTTATGAAGAATAATTTTTTCAATGTTATAACGGTACCAAGTACACTATCATCAGTATGTTGTTTTGGTCTCTTTTAATTTTTATTATCCACTAAAAAATTTAGATAACATATGAATTGTGTTACTGCAATATAAGGTTAATATTACATACAGCTTTGTGGGTTCTATTTCCAAGATATTCATACTTGCAGTAATATTTCTTTCTCTATATTAATATACACTTGCTAAGCAGGATGAGCTTTTGGTGCATTTGGAGTTTATCATTTTCTGTTTTACACGAGGTGATGTTAAGGAAGCACATCAGGCTGCTATGAGGTACATTCTGCATTCTTCTGGATGGCAGCTTCATGTAGAACTTTATTGTATCTATGTATTTATTTATGATAGAATGTTGTACGTGGGTTCTCTATTTTGTTTAAAGTAGAAAGTTCTCATACTTAGATGGCTTTAGTGCCAAGATTTCCTTAGATTTAGCATGTTATCATATTTTCTGGTATTCTAATGAGTGGCCATATGGTTGTCTTTTGAAATTAGTAAGAGTACTGTTTCAAATTTTGTGAATGGAAAAAAGATTAGATGTCAGCGTGGAATCCATGCATCTTTAGAAAATACAGTAAGTATTTCACAGCAGGTAAATTATTTATATTCTTCTTTTAACATCTTTTAAGCTTTATTTACAATGAGAATATGGCAGATGATGTGAACTAGAGTCACCAACAAAATTGATTAGGACACCTATTTGGAAAATTGTTTTGCTTGCAAATTAGCATCAACCAGACTGCTTGCTTTTGTGTTTTCCCGATCAAGCTTCGCTTGACAATGATAAGTATTGAGGATGTTTTTCTCTACTTGTAGAATTTGTATTCATAGTTTGGTTCATGCTTTGAAAATTTGTATGTCCTCTATATATATGTGCATAATAGGCTTTATTTAACCATGTTCAGGACTATCAATGACCAAATTTGCACTATTGGTTTGGAAATTATGTCACCATATCTTTGGTTTTTGATTGCTTAGTTAATGTACTAATGCCTTTCCCAGTTCCAAATTTTGTTTACATGTACACAATTTTTTTCAAAGGAAAAGAAGAGAGAATATTGAGGGCTACATCTGAATTGTCGAATTATGTAAATTAATTCGAGAAAGTTTTATCGTAAAATATTTTTATTTAGTTTCATGATTTTTAGGAGATTCAGTTAATTGTATATTTAGGTACATTATTTTCCAGATTTGTAGGAGATTTTATGCTGGACTTTAGGCTGTCATATCTTGTATATAAGTTTCCTGTTGTAACCTAATTCATTAGTGAATGACTACAGTAATTCTCCATTTGTTTTTCCTTATGGTATCAGAGCCTTAGGTTCTTTTCTTAAAAAAAAAAAAAAAAAAAAAAAAACTCTAAAATTTCTTCTTCTTCTTCTCTTTCTATTCTAGCCGAGTTCCTTCATCTTGTTCTTCCCAATAATTTTTCATTTATTTTTCATTCAAATTTCCCGTCCTTCTTCCTTCCTTTCAAGCGAATATGTTAGAGTCCACCGGAACTAGTCATGTCTCAGATGCTCTTGCAACTGAGAATAATGTCGCTGCCTCAACCAGAGATTTGCAAAATATCTAAGCAGTATATCGATTGAACGGAAAAAATTATTTGAAGTGGTCACAACTGATGCGCACATTCTTGAAGAGCAGAGGAAAATTGAGCCATTTGTTGGATATGGGTCCTCCAAAGGATGATCCAAAATTTGCGGCTTGGGATGAACAAGATTCAATGATGATGTCGTGGTTATGGAATTCAATGCTACTAGAAATTAGTGATACATGTATGTTTCTTGGATCCGCCACAGAGATTTGGGAGGCTGTCCAACAAACTTATTCCAAGTTTCATAATGCTGCCCAAATCTATGAAATTAAGACAAAATTTCAACAACCAAGCAAGGAACTCAAACTGTCACGGAATATTCGAGTCTCTTGTAAGGCTTGTGGTAGGAAATGGACCACTATCAATGCATTCAAATGCGTTGCAGCGAGGATGTTGCAATGTTGAGGCGATTTATGCAGAAAGATCGCATCTATGATTTTCTTGCCGGTCTCAATGTTAAGTTCGATACTGTTAGAGTGCAGATTTTGGGAAAAAAGGACTTGCCCTCATTGAATGAGACTGATTTGCCATGGTGACCAAAGCTGCTAAAGTTACTAAAGTGAAGGAAACCAGCCGCATTCAACGTCTCAGCCAATTAACCTAAATCTGTCAATAAAGACTCGTTGTTTTGCACGTACTGCAAAAAACACCATTATACCAAGAACTTACCAAGAACTGCTGTTAGAAGCTCTATGGGAGACCCAATCGGAATACCAATGATACAGGACAAGCACATGTTGCAAGCACTCAATCACACGATGACGGGGGTTTTAGTTCGTATAGTTTAGCATTAAGACTTCATAAGGAAGGACTTGAAAAATTGTGGAGTTTGTTGGAGACACTTGAGAAACCTTTCTCGGTAGGTACTTGTTCACTGGCTTTCACAAGTATCTTTTCCTCTTCTTGTGCTAGTAGTGTCTCAGAAAAAATTCCTCCATATACTTGGGTGATAGACTTTGGAGCCATCGACCACATGACTTACACCTTTAAGTTTTTCACATCATATGAACTATGTTCTAGCCACAAAAAAATAACCATAGTTGATGGATCAGTTACCACTGAAGCTGGCCAAGGAGACATTTATATAAATAATTCCCTCACTCTTAAAAATGTTCTCCATGTTCCAAAATTGTTTGCAAATTTAGTTTCCATTCAAAAACTTACCAAAGACTTCAATTGCAGTGTAATTTTTTCTTTATCACATTGTGTGTTTTAGGAACAGGGCATGAAGAGGAAGATTGGACATGCTAGTGAAAGGGATGGTCTTTACCATCTGGAAAATCAAAATGGAAGAGGTAAAGTTGAAGATTCCCTATCTACGTCACTTCTTTCTGAGTCTGTCATGTCAAACAACAATAAAATTTGGCTTTATCATCGTCGTTTAGGTCATCCTTCCTTAAATGTTCTTAAATTAATGTTTCCTTCATTGTTCAAAGGGCCCAATTTAGAGTCTTTTCATTGTAAAGATTGTGAACTTGCCAAGCAAAGATGCTCCTTTTCCAATAAGTAATACAAGAAATCTCAATTCTTTTTTTCTTATTCATAGTGATATTTGGGGTCCTTCAATTGTTCCAAACATCTTTGGTGCTAAGTGGTTTGTTTCATTTATTGATGACTGTACTCGAGTAACCTGGATATATTTGTTGAAAAATAAATTTGATGTTGGTATTGTTTGTCCCAACTTTTACAATATGATCAAGACACAATTTGATGTGAGAATTAAAAGATTTCATTTTAACAATGTCAAAGACTATTTCAATCAAATTCTCTCTCCATTTTTTCAAAAAGAAGGAATTATACATGAGTTCTCTTGTGTCAATACCCCGCAACAGAACGGAGTGGCTGAACATAAAAACGGTCATCTTTTGGATATTATGAGAGTCTTGTTGTTTCATAAATATGTTCCTAAACAATATTAGGGGAAGTTGTTCTAACTGTTGCACATCTTATCTACAGAATTCCCACAAGGGTTCTTAGCTTCAAAAGTCCCATGGAGGTTCTTACGCAAGATTTTTTCCTAACTTCCATGCTTCCAATAATTTTACTCCTAGAATTTTTGGTTCATGTCCATTCTCAAAACAGGGGGAAACTGGATCTGCGTGCTCTTCGTTGTGTCTTCATTGGTTATTCCTTTACACAAAAGTGATATAAGTGTTATCATCCGTCCACAAGAAAATTTTTTGTTTCTGCTGATGTTACATTCGTCGAGAATGAGTCCTTCTTTCAACATACTTATCTTTAGAGAGGAGAATTTTGTCGAAGATAGAGCAATGGACTTGTTTCTTCTTGACTTTCCTAATACACCAGAAATTCAGTCCACTTTTTCAGAGTCTGTGTCTGTTCCAATCCCTGTTCCAGGCAAACCTACTCCTGTTGTACCATCTAGTGAGTCATCTAAGTCAGATAAGGGAATCCAAGACAATACTCAACCATTGTAGGTTTATTCTCAGAAGAAGATTCGTGTTCCTCGATATGTGAAGGTGCAATCCCTTGTTCATGTTGCTGTTCAGGTTCTCAAACCTATTACCACAACCATAGAGAGTCATGCACCATCAGTTGAGTTTAGCCAACCCGTAGATGAGCATGAAAAACCAAATGATGCAGACCTATCCATTGCACTTAGGAAAGGGACTAGAGCCTGCACCAAACATCCACTTTACCTATTCCTGACCTACCAAAATCTCTCCCAAAGTCATAGAGTCTTCCTAAGCAATCTCCATACGATAACCATTCCAAGAAATTTATCTAAGGCACTAGGGGACAAGAAATGGGAGGATGTTATGAAAGTGGTGATGGAGGCCCTGGTGAAAAATAATACATGGGAGTTGGTATAGTTGCCAAAAGGAGTTAAACTAGTTGGATGTAGATGGGTGTTTACAATGAAGTACAAGTCCGATGGTTTGATTAAAAGATACAAGACGAGGTTGGTTGCTAAAAAGTATACTCGAACCTATGGCATCGATTATCTTGAAACGTAACACCAATTGTGAAGATGAATATGGTGCAAGTTCCTTTGTCATTGGCTGCAAATTTTGGATGGAATCTATAACAATTTGATGTTAAAAATGCATTTTTGCACGAGGATCTTGAAGAAGAGATATACATGGAAGTTCCTCCTAGGTTTGAATCTAAAGAAGGTATGGTATATAAGCTGAAGAAGGCACTCTACGGGCTCAAGCAATCACCAAGAGCTTAGTTTGGAAGACTCACCAAGGTGATGATTGCCTTAAGATACAAGCAAAGTCAAGGTGATCACACCTTGTTTGTGAGACACTCTGATTCAGGGGGAGTGACGACCTCGTTGGTGTATGTTGACGACATGATAGTTACGGGCAATGATGCTAGAGAGATGCATGATTTAAAACAACGTCTTCTGAAAGAATTTGATATCAAGGAACTTGGGAGATTGAAATACTTTCTTGATATTGAAGTAGTTCACTCAAAGTAATGAATTTTCATTTCATAACAAAAGTATGTACTTGACTTGTTGAAAGAAACCGAGAAACTAGGATGTAAGCCTGTGGACACACCTATTGAGTTTAATCATGGACTATGTGATGTACCTAAAAATCCGGTGGTAGATAAATATTCCTATCAGAGACTTGTTGGGAGATTAATTTATTTGACGCATATGAGACCCGATATCGCGTTCGCAGTAAGTGTTGTTAGCCGATTCATGCACATCCCTAAAAAAATGTATCTCAAAGTTGTTTATAATAGAATTCTGCAGTACTTGAAGGGCAACCTTGAGAAAGGTATTTTGTTTAAGAGAGGAGAATGCATGACTCTAGAAGCCTATATACACGCGGATTATGTAGGATCATTGGACGATAGAAGGTCAACCTCAGGATATTGTACTTTTGTAGGTGGGAACCTTTTAACATGGAAGAGTAAAAAACAAAATGTGGTCGCACGATCAAGCGCAAAGTCAGAATTTGGATTAATGGTAGTGGGAATTTGTGAGTTGTTGTGGTTGAAGATTAGTCTTGATGACTTGAAGATAAGGTGGGAAGGACCAACGAGGTTGTACTGCGACAACAAGTCTGCTATCAATAGCTCACAATCCTGTGCAAAACAACAGGACGAAATATATTGTAGTTGACAGGCACTTTATCAAAGAGAAACTCGAAAGCGGCTTAATATGTACTCCATTTGTTTCTTCGAAGGATCAGTTGCTGATATTCTCACAAAGGGTCTGTCAAGTACCATGTTTCAAGAGATTGTTAGCAAGCTTGGAATGGAAGACATCCATTCACCAGCTTGAGAAAGAGTGTCGAATAATATAAATCAATTTGAGAAAGTTTTATTGTAGAATATTTTTATTTAGTTTCCTGATTTTTAGGAGATTCAGCTAGCTGTATATTTGGGTAGATTATTTTCCAGATTTGTAGGAGATTTTATGCTGGACTTTAGGCTATCATATCTTGTATATAAGTTTCCTGTTGTAACCTAATTCATTAATGAATGAATACAGTAATTCTCCATTCTTTTTTTTCTCTTAAATTATTATTGTGTGATGTTTTTTGCAGCGAGATGCAAGAACCTGAATCTGGGGGACGCCCAATGTCAAACATGGTCATGGCTTTGACTCTCTGTGAGTGGTGGCATTCCAGTATTCCCAGAGAAATGCAGTGGAAACATTCAGACCAGATTTATGCCCCTATGCATTCTGATTTTTCAGGAGCAAACTTGAGCCACTGTGGTGGAAACTCAGGCAGTTTTGATACAGTTTATAGTCATGAGGATGCAATTCACTTCAGAGATGATTCAGACATCTCTGTCATGATTGGGAAAGGAGTATTTATGGAGATTGATAATGATCTAAGCAAAGAGGGTTCCATGGAGAATCATATTTATCTGCGGAGAGTAAATGCTGCAGAAAACATTCAGCCACTTAGCTACATCTGGCCACTTAGCTCTGTTGAAAATGAGGTCTCTTCCTTGAATGATGGTGGTCCCGTGAACTTTGCTCTTGGTGAGTCATCAGTTCGCTTTACTTGTTTAACATACTACTACTTTTTTAATATGTTGCAGGCTTCAGTTACTGGAATTTTGTGTGGAGAAATTCTGGAAATTGTGCTTTGATAGCATGGTGTAATCATGTGTATATGGAATGGGGAAACTAATTCGTAACAGCTCATAGACAAACATAATTTTGAATATCTTGCTGCAACTCTAGAACTCTTGATAACAGTGAATGCTACAAAATACTGCATGTTAGCACCAAATTGTAGGCGCACAAGTTTCCCAACATTGATTATGAGATGAAAATTTTATCACTATTTATCCCTTATTTCTTTTCTCTTTTCCTTTTTTGTTCAATTTTTCCTTCTTTTCCCACTCATTATTTACTTTTCTCTTTTTATTATAATGTAAGTGTTGTGAATCACATGTTTGGGACTAAAAAGGGTTTCCATCTTTTCTTTTTGTTGATGTAGTTCTTGATATTCATGAGTTTGGTACTAAAGTCTCAAAACGTGATTATTTATGCTATGCTTTTATCTTTATTCCTTAAATGAGCTTGAACACATCCTTGCAATTAATAGATGTTGTCTTTTGCATGAATTGATATTGACAACAAATAAGTGCTACTATTACTTCTAAATTTGAGTAAGTCATCTTAAGTTTTAGTAATTGCTAGTTACTTGGTACTCTTGTCAGTAGTTTATGAGCATATATATTGCTGAAATTTGCTTCTGTTTTGTTAAAGAGGGTTGAGACTCATGGTTATTGCCTTGCTTCTGTTTTGTTGAAGAGGGTTTATACTCATGGTTACTGCCTATAAAGTTGCCAAAATCCTATGAGGATTATGATGACTTCATGAAAAAGCATGGAAAATTGCTTAATGATGATTATAAGCATGCAATGAAGTATTTAAGGCTTGCTCTTTACTACACACCTCTGGTATCATCAGCCTTACTTCCATTCATACAAGTAACTAGACTTTAAAAATTGCTGTACTCTTCTACTTTGAAAAAGGAAATTATTGCAGCAATCAGTTATGGTTTCTTATTGTCATCTGCATGAATCGAACTTCCATCCTATCGGAAAAATTGTTTCATTTTCAAGAAGTGCTTTGGTTAGATATAGTCATCATTTTGATGCATAATGTTAATGTGTAATATGCTCTCATGGATGGTATAAAGTCAATCAACACTGAAATCCTTCCATCAACTATACCCTAGGATTAGAGTTATTTACGTTAATTTTTTATGCTAATTCTTGCCGCTTTAGTAAAGTAGTCTGATCTGAGCTGGCATGATATTGCCTTTTTCACTTTTCAACTTCTTGACTGCAATAAGCACCTTTAGTGAAGGATTATGTTAGAATAATGATAATGTGGCATTCAACAGCATGTAGTTTAAATCCACCTAATTAAATTGGTTAATCAACCAATTTTAAGGTGGTGGTGATCCAGCTAAATGAAGTACCTTGCCAAGGAAACATCTCTGAAATGAAATTTGTCAGTATAAGTGATAGTGCGCAATCCAAAGATGTTGCGCTATGTCACAATCATTGTCATTAGAAGCAGTAGCATTTTATATTCAGGGCCCACCTGGAATGTATCAGTTAAGGGCTAGTTCTTGAATATTGTGACAAGATTGAATAGTCTTGATTCCTTCTGCTGGAATTAAGATGTGGATTTTGTTAAACTGTCCAGTGTTTCTGCTTGCAAGCTTTTTTGAAACACCACAGATACTGCTAAAAATCTCATTCCTGCTGCTGGTTTGGGAGCTCAATGTAAATGTTGGTTTATTTGAGCCTGAATCAACAGTCCAGAGTCATAAAAGTTAGGTTTAAATTCATGGATGAAGTCCAGTGTAAATTTCATTCGGAATGAAATTACTAATTTATTCTCGCCGATACCTTTTTAACTTTTTCGGAAATGTATTCTTTTTTTCACATTTTTTTAATTCTGTTTTGTGCCAGTTGTTGCTGGTTGGAGGTCATGTTGATGAGGCCCTGAAGGAACTTGACAGGTTCTGTAGTAATTCATGGACAGATATCCCTTTTAGGTATACTTTTCTTGCTAAGCTTTTTATTGCTACTGGTTCCCAATATGTGAGAAACAGTAAAATCATATCTACTTTGGATGAATTATTTACAAATTTGTGTGAAACTCTGGGAGAGCTACAGTTATGTGATAATTAAGAAGAAAAGGTCTTTCAGTGTCAAATTCTTATACCATAAAGAAGTTAGCTATTATATAGATCGAAACTTAAGGACATAGAGGAATGAGGGGCTGTATGAAATGGAATGCTATAGAATATACTATAGGGAAATATGACAAACACCTAACGAGTGTGGTTGAATCTCTCCTAAGTGTCTGCTTGGTTAAGGCCACCCAACAGTCTTTTGATTATGATAGCCATATGACTTCATAATTATGTCATTTGTCTACTATTTTTGCTGTTAGGAAATCCATAATTTGCCTTTAATTTTGATATAACCATGTTAGTTGATATACTACAGAAAGTGAACCTGGGTTTTTCAAAAATTCGTAAGGTGTTATTTTCCATCACCAATGAGATGATGATTGCTACTATTTTTATTGGTAATAATATTTCTTCTAAAGAATTGTTCTGCGATCTTCAATAAAGCTGGACATAAACTTTTTTATTGATTTTATATTCTAGAAAAAAAAGAACATATCAAAAGTTTCCTTAAGATATGTGTAGCTGCTTTCCTAGAAAAGGACAAATACAGATTTTTGCATAAATTAAAAATCTGCTTGCATATTATTTAAAAATTTCTATTTGTAGGATAATGTCCTGCAATGTATCCTTTTATCTGAAATACACTGTTTGTTCCAGATGCTAAGCAACGTTGTCTCTACAGTTATGTTTGCAGTCTATGGATTTGCTTTATCGTATTTCTCAGTTCTTCAAGGTATATTTCCTTAGGTACACCGCATACAGATTGAGGGCTAGTCTTTGGGAGCATTTTGATCACAAGTCACAACAGCCATGGCATGCTTATGACCTATTTTTGAGGATATATTGAAGAAGGATCCAACATGTTGCAAGTCACTGGCAAAGCTTATCTGTATGCATCAAAATGGTAGGGTATCTAGGTACTTGGTCTTGACTTGGTTATGGTTTGAATGAGAAAACTTATATCATCCTTTTGCTTTTTGTTTTCAGTTGAGAGTGATTGTTTGCATGTGTAGGACGGGCTGCACAGGGCTAAGAAAGACTATAATTTTAACTGCATGTTTGGTTTTTCTCCCATCCCTCTGTCATGAATCCTTGTCCTGGCTTAACTTTTGCTAAATTTGATAGCCTTTTTGGGCTCAAATCTCTTGTGAGGTTGCAAGCTGACATTATGGTATATATTTATAAACTCTGCCGGACTGCTGAGCTTGCTTATGATATTTTGCAGGGGACTATAGTACAGAATCACTGATGGAAATGATAGCTTTGCATTTAGATGCTGCATATGCAGACTCAAATACATGGAGAGAGTTTGCTTTATGCTTCCCTGAGCTTTCTCAGTCTGAAGAGGATCATAATGTCAGTGTGTCTCAATGGGAATGACGGTGTGAAAAAGCACAATTCTCTGTTCGCTACGACAAGATCCCAAATATATTGACAGAGGGTAAATGAGGAAAGAATTGGATGTTGCACTGCAGATGGTGGTTAAATCGTCAGTTCAGCAAGAACAAACTTGCATCAGACATCACTGCAGGTAACACGTTTCTGCATGAACTATGCTGCAAAATTGATTCCTCATCTAGTCAGTAGCAAATTTTCTTGAGTCTCCATATATTTCTTGAATTTGGTCTTCAATTCACAATATTTATTCACGAATGCGCATCAACTACGTTAATTGAAATTATCTTTCTTTCTCTTATTTCATGTTTTGTAGCAGGAGATATACAATTGTTAACTTATAAAGTGGTGTGTGCATCCCATATGTATGGACAAGAGTTTGATTATGTTGTAAAAGCTTACACAAATTTAGACAAAGAAAACGATAGAGATTTGTGCTTGTTTTTGGAAATGCACATGCAGAATTCCATGAGGCTGTATTCAGATCATCTTCACAAAACTAAACAATAGATTCCTTCTATGCATTGCAAACAATGTGTTTTTTTCCCCGTTTTTCAATTAGTCTATTCATTTATTTAATTAAGCATAAATTATTCAATCGCTGATGTAAATTATTCCGTTAATTAAAGTCCATATGAAAAAAGAGGTCATACTTAAGATTCCAGCACAAGCCTTTTAGTTGTAAAGCTAGAAATTCCGAGTACCTTTTGAGAATTTGTCAGAAATGTTGTCTGCTATTCTTCATCCACTATTCAGTCAAAACATACGAAGAAGGATTTTTTTTTTTTAAGATTTTGCTTTGAGAATCACATATTTTTAGAAATATATCAAATTTTATGAAAATTATAAATATCTAGTAAATAAGTGATTGAAAAAAAAAATTTGAAAAATTAGATAGAATTTCTTAGTTTCTGTATTTTCTATTTGTGAAGATATTATGCCAAGAAAGATTATAGAATTTCTCACATATATTAAGGATATGCATGGCTCGCAGGTTATTTTCAATTTTGAGTAGTGGAATATATATATATATATATATTTCCTTTAATCAAAATTCTAGAATTCCCTATGAGAAAATGAAATTATGATTGGGACCAATTTCACAAAATTTATGTACGAAATTAATCAATTGCTCACTTCCGAAAGATTTTGTGACTTTTTTGGCTGCTAATAATTTGACAAAACATGTGTACTAAAAATACCCACTTTCATTCGCAATTTCATAAAATAACGCGATAATTTTGTTTTATTTTTTTGTCAGACACGCTCGCGGTCACTCTCTTGGGAATGGCTACTCCATCTCCATGTCAAATTATTGTGACCATCAGAAAAAGACTTCTCCAATTAATCTCTAATTCAATTTCTCATTGAGATTTAAAGTTTCGACAAGATTGAAGCTTAATAATTTTGTTTCATTTTTATATATTTTAAATCATTTATTTTGTAAGAACATTAATAATCCCACTTGAATCCCTTTAATCTATTAGTCAGCAGTAATTTCAATTCTATATTAATTTAAATATAGTTCATAAAGTATAAAGTCGTCTATCTAATTTTTCATGGATAAAAAATTACATATATATATAATGCATTAATAAAATTGTTTTAATTAATTGATTTTTTACGAAAGAAGTTAATTAGTACTTACTATTTCAATACTAATGGTTCCCCTTTTTCAACTATGCGGGTCATCATTTAAAATGTTGACCAACAGGTCACGCGATCACTTCTCTCTACATGTCAGTTAATTCGTTCCCCGGCAATGATATCCATATTTTCCTTTATTTTCTCAAAATAAATAATTTAATTTAATTTTCTCCCAAAAAAATCTTCATCCTCATCCACAAGTCTTAATCATCAACGTGGCGGCACAAGAATCCAAGTGCGCATTACGCACCCCGCGCATTCTAACCGATCTTGAAGAAGAAAATTTCTTCATTTTCAAGCAAAATTTTCTACTGAACTTTTAACGACGCAGCAAAAGATTCCATTTTTCTTTTTTTCTGGTGCAAAATATAAAGAGACCCGAATTGTCAACCTTTCTAATTCAGGAAACCCTAGTTTGAAGTTTTTAAGTCTACAACATCGAAGACCGTATTCAATATTTGAGCTGAAAAAAAATCAAAATTTGAAACCCTAATTCGGAAATTCCAATGAAAAGGTTGTGATTTGGGAATTTGTTGACGAAATGTCCGTGGAGAGGTCGTTCGAAGCATGGGAGGAGGTCCAGCGCCATGGTCAAGACCTGGCGGACCGGCTGGCTCAAGGATTCACAGGTCTTATTCAATCCCACATGACAAATCCGCCGTCGTTTCGCTGGCCAGACCCTTCAAAATCCAAACTTTTCGATCTAGAGTTCCCGATTTCCAGTTCCGTTAAAAGGCAAATCATTGTTCCTGCCAACAAACCTGAAATGAATGGCGTTTCGGCTATTTTCGATATCGGTAACCGGATTGGCCAAGCCGGGGCGGATTTCGGGGCGTGTTTAAATGGGTTGGTGCAACAGTTCTTCAGACAGTTGCCGCTGCCGGTGCCGTTTAAGCATGAGGAGAACAGGGTTAGAGTGGAGTTGAGTGGAAGCGGCGGTGGTGTGAAGGGGAGTGATATAGGTGTGAGTGTAGATGAAAGTTCTGGATTGAGAGAAATAGATAGAGAAAGAATGAGGGGTTCCCTAGGTGTGGAGAGTGATGTTGGTAATAATTGGGAAGGGCTGGTGGATGAAGAAATTGGTGGGTTTGATTTGCGGTCTGCTGCACATCTCGGTAGACCACAGGTAATCAATTTTTCTAAGCGAGATAGCTGGTGTCAAGGAATTTATGTACTTTAACTGTTTTTTTGTTTGTAATTATGTTAGGTCAGTTTATATGGAGTTGAATTGCGTATGAAATATACTAGTGTTATTTGTATTAATGAAACGGGGGTGCTTGTGAGTTGTGACATATTATGTACACTAAGCCTAAGCCCAAGCTTGATAGTGTTTGTTTGTAATATTAACATGATTGTTTGTACAAATGGTCAGTGTCTAGTGTGGGGAAGAGTGCCTTGATGAGAAATCCCTACACTGGATAGAGGATGTCTTTGGAGCTTGACTGCTTCTCTGGCATATTTTGTGTGGCCTATTTCTCATACATCCCAGCTTTGTAGGGTTTCTTATAGTGCAAGCATGAGATAGTTTAGTTGTTCAGCTGCTCGGATGTTCATGGTTCTTGTATTATCAGGTTGTGTGAGTTATTAGTTAAACAAACAAACATTATTAGTAAGAACTGTAGCTCCTTCACTTAGCTGACCTAATAAAAGGGAGTGTTCTCTGGATTAAATAGGCTATGGATTATGATTTAATATAGGATATCAACTAGATATACTTATACAATCAAAGTTGTTTGATGTGGTGATGGTAAATTTGTAGATACTTGTGGAAGAAGTGTTTGAAATTATTGTTTAGGTTCCATTTGTTATTTTTTTTCTGCCTTGTCTCTACAGACGTGTGCTTATGAAGTATTAAGAGGTAACGTGGAAGCTGTTTTAAATCATCAATAATTACTACTACTTTTGACTTTTATCCATTCACCATATCAACAGTACATTTCTGTTGGATGCAGGGAGTCATAAATATTACATCAACTTATGACAGTCGAACGCGTGACTTGGAAAGTTCTTTGGTGGCAAGGGGAGATTTGTGGAGAATAGAGGCATCAAATGGCAGTTCCACATCAGGAAATGACAATTCATCTCTCTTCCTTGTTCAGCTTGGACCTGTACTCTTTGTTCGTGATTCAACACTGCTTTTGCCTGTTCACCTTTCAAAGCAGCACTTGCTTTGGTATGGGTATGATCGGAAGGTATGACCAATCTGCAGTTTACTTGGAGCCAGTTGTAAAATGTATATATATGGAGATGTGTGTGTGGAAGGTGCTGAATCTTTTGGACATTTATCCTGATATAAATAAATTGAAACTGGAAAAAAATGAATAAATATATTTGGGTGGTTGGTAACAGATGCTAAACCTATTGGATATATTGTATTAAACAACTTAATCCAAAGAGTACGTGCAAAATCAATGAGGAATTCCATTTCAGCAGCTCTTTTGCAGGGAAATTCTCATGCATCCTATTCTTTCACTGAAATAGAAAATTCTGACACTAGTGTGTGTGTGTGTGTGTGTCTGAGTTGAGCCAGCATTCTTATTTAAGTTCTGGATTATCAAAATATTAGCTTCTAGTGCCATTAGCGACAATTGGCTGTGGTGTGTTTTCCCTTTTATTTTAGTTGATATTGCTTGGTAATTTGTTTTTGTTACTTTTGTATGCTATTGCAATTCATTTTTCTTAACATTTTGTTATTTAGTGGTTGTCTTATGTTTTGATTTGTTTGATTTCAGAATGGAATGCATTCTCTTTGTCCAGCTGTGTGGTCAAAGCATAGAAGATGGCTCTTAATGTCCATGCTTTGTCTCAATCCTTTAGCTTGTGTAAGTTGATAGCCTCTTTACAGTGCGAAATCACATGGTCATTGTTTTGTTCACCTCATGTTTACAGACATGTTTTCAATGTTAAGAATTAATGGCCCTTTTTTGGCTCAAGATTCTGATCATATTGGAGTTTTTTGTACCCAAAACACATCTCACTTTATTCATTGATTGGCACTTCCCTTATATTAAAACTTGTATGATCCTGTTCATACGTGTAGTTAGTTAATCTGTTGTAATTGGTTCATCCTGTGATTGCATTTCCTAAGTTGTGTGCTTCCAAGATGCCTGGATTGTTTCTTATCAAGAAAAACAAGCAAACAAACAAAAAATGTCTGCTTTAAGTCATAAAATCTATAATGTCTGCTTTATTTCTGACACCATATACAATTGAAATGAGTTGTAATTCACCTAATGCTTAAAAACATGAGAGAAAAAATGTGACATTCATTTCATTTTCTTCAAGGGCTGTACTGGGAACATTTCCAGGGAAGGCATGGTGTATTGCTCTGAAACAATCTTGGAGAGCATGTTGAAGCAAAGTTTCTGACTAAAACTTTCTTCTAATCTTCTCTCTCTCTCTCTCTCTCTCTCTCTCTTGCAGTCATTTGTGGATTTGCAGTTTCCTAATGGGCAGCTCACTTATGTATCTGGTGAGGGTCTAACTACTAGTGCTTTCCTACCTCTTTGTGGTGGTCTTCTTCAAGCTCAAGGTCAATATCCAGGAGAAATGAGATTCAGCTTCTCCTGTAAGGTTAGTTTAGATTTATTGACTTTTGGGTGATTGATTTTATTTGACTTACAATTCATTTTTATTTATAAACATCATATTTTTTGTCTTGGCGCCCCTGCTTTATCAGAACTAAACTCTTGACCTTCCAAAATTTTATCAGAATAAGTGGGGAACACGCATCACACCAATGGTACAGTGGCCTGATAAATCATTTACATTGGGTCTTTCGCAAGCATTAGCTTGGCAGAGATCTGGTCTCATGGTGAGGCCCACCATCCAATTTAGGTAAGATTATATATCTCTGCTTTTACTGATGAGAATGTCATTCTTCTATTATGGTTGACAAATTTTGCTTGTGTAGTAATTAGCAGACCTGTCCTCATCTCCTTGTTGCTTCCCTTTGTGACTTATTAGCATAGAGCCTGGTTGTTTATTGTTGCATGGCATTTGAAGTGCTTCTACTGTTATGACATCCTAATATTATTCATTTCTTCCTCTGCTTCAACTTGCACCTATTTTGCTCTTCAATCTATATACATTTTGTGCTTAAGGATTCTTGTTTTAAATCCTGTCAGTTTATGTCCCACGTTTGGTGGAAGCAATCCAGGGCTGCGAGCAGAACTTATTCATTCCTTGAAGGAAGAACTTAGTCTCATCTATGGCTACACGTTCATGTCACATCCTTCAGCATTTGCATCAATATCTGTAAGTCAACAATATTTTTAAGATTTCACGTCTCAAAGACTTGTGGCTTGTAAGTTTGTCCCTCAAATCACCCGATGTATTTTATGTAGGTGATTTGTTTTTCTTGTTCAGAGATCAACTGGGTTCAACTGAAAATTTCCTAAAGCGGATTCTCTATAGGATTGTAAATCAACATTCTTTTTGTTATGCCACTATATGATGTTAATGCTACATATTACAGGAGTAGTGTCCTGTCATTATATGGGGTATAGATTTTGGAATAAGCTCAAATGATTCCATTCACTGCATCAAGAGTTCTTTCTGTTGAATCGGACTCAAATTTTAAAGCTCATAACTCGGGAGTTTTTTTGATGAACCTGTCTGGAATGATTGTTCCACATGACAATATATGGTTACAAACCATTTCTTCCCCTCCCCCTTCTCCCTCGTTACACAGACGCTTTGATTGGTTCCTAACTTGTATCTTAAATTTGTTTTTCAATTGCATACTAATTTGATCCTTATGAATCTAATTTTGTCTTTATACATTTTGGAGTTGAGAGCTCATGCTCCATCTCTTTTCCTTGTATGCAGTTTGGCAGGTCCAAGTGGAACGGCAATGTTGGGAGCTCAGGAATAGTGATGAGGGTTGATGCCCCACTTTCCAGCATCGGTCGACCGTCTTTCTCTGTTCAGATAAATAGTGGCATTGAGTTTTGATTGTGCCCCCATAGTTGTCAGTTGAAGTGTATATAGTCGCAGGCTTATTAACAAAAACTACCATATGTGAATATCATTATATCCATCACGTTCTCTGTATTCCCTGTCCTCTATTGTTTTGAGTTTTCAAGAGCTGGGTGAGTTTGTATATATATTTCTTCCGGGCGTTCAGCCATTTTCTGGAAAATTTTGAGCATGTCTAGAGTCTTTTTAATCTTTCAACCTCAGTGTACGGTCTTTTATCATGGTTATTTTACATTTGCAGATCTCTGATGTAAATCTCTCAATATCAATTTTTATTTCTCTACTCATTCCATTTTGCCTCCTTGTTTTGAGGTTTGCATGCCAATTTAATTCATTTACTGGAGCAAGTCTAATATGGACTGTTTCTATGGATGGATAATCAGAGTTACATTTATTTATTTGGAATTTTTTGAACTTAATCTTAATTACTGTGAAGATGAAGGGGTTGGTGGTAACTACTGAACGACTAAACTGAAAGTACAACTATTTTTAAAAGGGGGGAAAACATATCATGGGAGTTTTAAGTGTTTGTTGTACGTTTCTCTTGTTCGGTAGAAGATGTAAATACTATTAAAGAAAGTGTCATGTATTCGGAAAAAATTGAAATTTTTAAACACATTAGGAGTCATTTTTACTTCATTGTAAAATTGCAATACAATGTACTATATAGTTATTGCGATGTAGTTCTGCCCTCGAAAACAAACCAACCTCCCGGTATTTTTTAAAAGGTTTCATTTAATAATATTTTAAAAATATTTGAAAATAATACATCAAATGAGAGGAATAAAGGAAGGCAGAAAATTTTAGGATAACAAATATAGCTATAACTAGCAATCGGCTAGCGTTTCAAGATAATTTCATTGATAAGGGTTGTTGGTGACACTATCATGTTTACAGTTTCATATATATATATATATATATATATATTGTAAAATATGTGTAAACTAAATTATAAACCCATCACCATTATTGCATTATGCAGCATTCTTACTTTTACGTAAACATTTCCATCAAATTATACAAAACAAATGGGCTTCTTGTTGGTACATGTGCTGATTCTTTCTTATTGCATGCGGTTACAAAATAATTCATTTCCATTTGCTAGTCGTCCTCTTCATCAAAATCCTCGGAAGCCATAATTTCAGCTGCTTTTGTACCATGATATAATGTTTGAAGCAGAACCCTTATTCCTATAAACGATTTTAGGCCTCCCTCTTGGGAAGATCATAGATCTATAAACGACTACAACGATCAGCAATTGCGTCATGAAACATGCAAAACTGGTCCATACAAAAACTGTTCTCCTCCAATTCCAGATGATCCTTTTTATCGGGGGAAGCTCTGATTCGAGTGTTAATGATGCTGCATATATTTCAGGTATACCGGCACCGGCTTTGTATTCTGCTCGCTGTTCCAGAATCACTTTCAAACATGCTGTAGGTTCAAGTGCTTCTTTGAATTCATTCATTTTTATGTTCAGGATTTGGGATTCAGATTGGAAGCCGGCAACCAGAGGAGCAGTTTTAATAAGGCTCTCAACAAAGTGAATAGATTGGCTTTTGAACTTCAGCATGCGGGGCTTGCTTGAGCTGCCTGTGATTTTGCCTTTTGCAGACAGGAATTCCATTCTCACCTTCAAGCACAAAAAATTCCATAAACAGAACGACATTTTTAACTAATTTTACTCTAGAAAACTGCGAACTGTAGATTGTGAGGTATTTAAAATGGTTCTTACCTGGAAAACACCAAGTTTTCTGTTGTATTCGGATTCCGGAACTGTCAAAGAAACAGTGAGGTGTAATTTGCGATTTTAAGGAATGGCACGAGCGCTGACATCTTTCCCAGGTTCTACATTGTCTTGAAGAATTAGGCTTGGAGGATCATCCATCCCAGCATAACTCATGATTGGAACAAAAGCAACAGGACTACTTTTTGTGTAATCGAAATTTAGGGTTTCCTTCGCCTGAATAGGCTTCTCTACCAGGTATTTCATCAAAATGCCACCAAACAAAAAACCTGAAGCTAAAAATCCTAGAAGCATGAAACAGACATAACTTGACCAAAAGCAAGCCCAGGCAAATCTGATAGCTTTCCCAGTAACAATCTTCCCGGAGACACCCAACATTGTCAAGAGTTTTCTCACCAGATAACCTCTAACTTGCCTCAGAGTTTGAAATGGAAACAAGAAGCACATTACGGTAGAATATGACAACCAAATTGGAAATGTAAAGAAACTAACAAATAAATTGAACTAAAATCCAGTAAATTTTATCAGTAACACTGAGAGGAGAGCAAGAACATTCAGAGGAAATTCAATGATTCCCCCCGAAGAAGAATTTACCAATTTTGACACTTTCATGTACTCATTATTCCGGGCGCCGGTATTAACCTTATTTCTTTTCTCTGAAAATTTATATTTTTCACTATGAACCAGATGATTCCCATGCAGCATTTTCCCATCATCCAAGCCAAAAGCAAACGAACTGGTTCTACTGGATTTTCGATCCTTCAACATTTTGTCAGCTCCATCAATGGCAAATTTTAACAGGCAACATTTGAGCACATCGTACAGCCCTTTTAACTTCAAATTGTTTCCGCAATCAAATCTGGAACTTTCACCAGCATTGGAGAAAACCCCATCTTCACCAGTTGCAACGTGATCGATTTCGTAAATGTTGGCTTCTCCCATGGCAGAGAATATGCAGAAATTCCACTTGGGCTAATGGGTGCAGTACTAAGTTTATAGGACGGAAATAATGAAATGGCGCAGGCAGCATAAGTGATGTTTTCTTGGAATGCTCAATGATTGGATAGTTTGGATTTTGCCTTTGGAGCATTAACCAATGAGAAATTTTGATGGCTGATCACACGGCTGTCATTGGCTAATCTTTAATCAGCTTTTCAGGATAAGCTGCAGTATGACACACGGTTCAACATTTTTGCTTCCTGCAAAATTTTGTCCCAATTTCAATTTTCAAGCCAACAAAGAAGTAAAAATTGAACAATGTGAGGGGGCTCTGGTCTGATTATTCATGGCACACACACCCAGGTTTTGCGGCACATGCACAATTGACATAAGTAACTGGGTCTTATCTGGTTAAATTACTGTATTGACCTTGTAAGAATGCAAGAATACATTCATCAGTTTATGATATTTCACAATAATTTTCACGTAAATTTTTTATTGGTGAAATTTTGAAGAAAAAGTCTTAATGACAAAGAAACTTTAAATAAGTCATTGTTCTTAACACTCAAGATTCTGGCTATTTTCAATCGCAAAAATATATAAATACATATTTCTTGTTCATTCTAACATTGTAAATTCTTGTTAAACTGAATCAGATTGAAAGTGAAATTACACAATTTCAAATCAAGATTTCTCAAATTTCCAACGATAATCATGAACTCGTGTCATGGTGATCCTTATTAGGAAGCAGGCTCGATGAAGAATGCTCTCTAGTCTCATAAGTATTTGGGACAGAAACAGAGGAATCTGTCCATGGTGCTTCCATTGACATGGTTCTCTGCTCCTCACTTTCTTGAGAAAATGCCGAGACCCGTGTTTGGCTGTCTTGTGATAATATCTCAAAGGCTTTGAACCTTGCATCCTGGCTATCTGCATTGCGCTTAATAAGTGGTGCTTGGACTGCAATTTTGCCTTCAAGCATACTAACTACAGAAGACATTGATGGTCTGAGAGTGGGAGAGGGGTTCGTGCATAAAAGAGCAATGTTGAGCATTGTCATGGCTTCTTTTTTGGAGAATTTTGAACCTAGACTTGGATCAACAAGCTCCAGGAGATTTCCTTGCTCTTGCAGAACATATGCCTACAGTTCCAGAAGGGAAAAAATAACAAATGAGGGTCAGCGCATTCTCCAAGCAAGTAGCAAAGAAGCAAACTGTATAATTGCAGAAGGAACTTAATTACCCAATCAAGAAGATAAACAAACTCCTCCTTTGGCCTGTAATTAGTGTTGCTCTTCCCACTAACAATCTCTAAAGCAACAACTCCAAAGCTGTAGACATCTGCCTTGTCTGTCAAGTAACCTCTCATTGCATATTCAGGCGCCATATAGCCTCTGGAGAAGACACATACATCAAATTATAAACTAACATCATGCACCAGCCAGTGAAGATTTAGAGCAGAAACTAAAATATTTCAGCACCCAAATAATTCTTTAGAGAGAAAGAGAGAACTGACATTGTTCCGGCTATACGTGTGCTGATATGGGTGTTCTCTTCTTCATCGAGCTTAGCTAAACCAAAGTCAGATATCTTAGCATTTAGGTCCTTGTCAAGCAGCACATTGGTTGCTTTTATGTCTCTGTGAACAATTTTCAACCTTGATTCCTCGTGAAGATAAGCTAATCCTCTGGCTATATCTTGGCATATCCTTTGTCTTGTTGCCCAATCCAAGTGAAGTCGTTGTTCCTCTTTACCTAGAACAGAAGACAATTAGAGGGAGAGATAGTTCAATCATCGTTTAATTCTAGAAATTTATAGGGAATGTATATGAGATGATAGTAAGGCAATTACCAAAAAGTGCACGAGCGAGACTATTGTTTTCTAGGTACTCATAAACGAGCAACAACTGGTTTCCTTCAATACAGCAGCCGTAAAGCTTCACAAGATTCGGGTGCTGTAAAGCAGATATCATGCCTATCTCATTCACAAATTCTCGGTTCCCTTGCTTTGATTTTGAGGAGAGCTGCTTAACAGCAATTACTGCACCATCTGACAGTGTACCCTATAATAAAAAAAAACTATTTCAAAATAACGTAAAGATGGTCTTTCAGGTTTTTAGCCCAAGGTATAATACTAAAATCTTGTTTTACCTTGTAAACTGGTCCAAATCCACCTTCACCAATCTTATTTGCAGCATCAAAATTATTGGTGGCAGTTTTAATTTGTCTTAGAGTGAAATAACCAGTTTGGAGATCTAGTGCACGAAGTTCTGTAACCAGAAAACAAAGTGAAAATAAACAAATCAGTTGTTTTGATTGGCATGCTGCACAATTATATTAATTTCAAAACAGAATCAATATTACCTTTATCTTCGAGATCTTTTCCCCCCAAGTAACCCATTTTTCGGAGTACAAACAACAACAGGATGACAACTGCACATGAACCAGCTACAATGCCAACAATGGCTCCAGCAGACAGCCCCTTGCCAGTATCAACTTCAAAGTCTACAAGAACAGAAAGCAGTTACAGGAAAAGTTGGCAGAAAGAAAGTATCGGAAATTATTATACAGAACATAGAAAATTTACTTGGTGTCACTGTAATAGCAGAAATAAGAGGTCCATAGACGCCTCTGTCTGGAATTGCAGTAGTTCCTTTGCCTGCCCAGTATAAGTGGATCTCCAGAGTGCTAGCAGTGACAGAAATATTTTTAAATTCCTTAGTGATGCCGATACCAACATCTCCAGCTTCCTCCATGATATCAAAGTCCTTCAGATATTCTTTCCCCTGTGTACACAAAAAGTTAGATATTTGGAAGCTTAACAAAAAATCAGCAAAAAATGCTAATAGTTGAAATTTGTATGTTAAGCTTGCTTACCTGAATTGATACATCAAACCTTCGCTTTCCAAGACTTCTATATGTCTGATCATTAGTATACATTATTTCAGCAAAGTGCAGCTTCACTGTGTAACTTCCCTTTATCATGCACAAGCCATAATACCTGAGTGATTGTGGTGAAAGGCGTGCAGTTTGGTAGTATGCTGCACCACTCATATTCAGGCCATATTGGTTTCTTGCTGTGTACAAAGAACTTTCATTGCCCAGATAAACCCCCATGCTGCTATAACCCCATCTGTTTCCCACCAAAGCAAAGTTTGATGGACCCTTGGGGTTTAAATCCTCTTCATACTCATTGTCCTCAAACTCTATTTCACTCCCTCCGCAGTTAATAAACAAGGAATGGTCTGCCGATGCAAAGAAAATGTGTTATAAAATCATTCTGCAGAGAAAATGATAGGTTAAATCATATGGTTATTGCATTTCATGAAAACACAATCTGACATGTAGTTTTGCTTACGTTTCGCTTCTTCAGGGCAAGTAAGGTCCTTCTTCAAGCACCAAGAATTTCTACAGGTTGAAAATTTTTGTTTAGTTAATCACTGAAGCAATTTCCAAAATAAGACATGAAAAGGAAATAACTCACGAGTTGCTCCCCAAGGATGCAAAACTGGAGAGTAAGTTCCTGTGAAAAGATGAAAGCAGAATCTTAGAATCTATGAGTAACAGAGATATGAAAGAAAATATTTCACCATACACCATAACTGATATGGAATACCTACACATCAGACTCTCGGCAAGTAAATGGAAATGGCTCTGTGAAATTGTTATAAGATAGATCGCTGCATAAAGTTTTCCATGGCATAGATAAGGAGATCATTAATTACAGCTTCAATCTTGCTTCAATAAAACTTCACAGAGTAATGATAAGACTTACAAGTTCTTGTCACTGTTCCGTATCCAATCGGGTACTCCTCCCGTCAATGAGTTGTTAGTCAGAAACCTAAACAAAAAAGGCAGCAGATCAGAATGCTTAGTAAACAAGCAAGCAATCAATAAGTAAATGCAGGTGAACTCAGAAATTAAGAGATGTCAAATATTTATGTGTATGGATTTGCTAAATGTACTTATTAACTTACATGAAATCTATGGCCTTCAAATTCTGCAGTGTCCCCGGAATAGTACCAGTCAATTTGTTGAAGCTCAAGTCCCTGCAATTATAAAATAGGCTCATAAAGCGTGAATCACTAAAAATTATTCATCACTGTAAGAGATTATCACAAAAGCAACTTACAAAATTTTTAGTTCTGTCATATCTCCAATGTATTCTGGGATTGTATCAGTAATGAAGCAATTTCTTAGCATCCTGGGAAGGAAATCAAATTCCTTGGTAAGTTAAATCAATTAAAAATTTGCGACATAAGATGTTGTATTTCAGTCGTTTTGAGGAAATGTCAACTCACAATCTTGCCATCTTTGTCATACCCTGCAGATCAGGGAAAGGAGAACTCGATGATCCCCTCAAATCAGATATCCTCCTGAACAAATAGATACAGTTAAGAAATTATCAATTATTCAATCATTCAAATGTTTCCTAAATGTAAACGAGCATAAGAAAGTTAAAACAAAATGCAATAATTATTTTACGCAGCCCCAAATGCTTACAGCTCAGTTAAGTTTTTCAACTGGGATATAGTGGAAGGAATTGGCCCTTCCAGGGATGTGCCCTGCAGATGCCTGAAACAAATTTAAGATATCTCAGATAACTGTAAAATAAATACAATTGTAATATAGTTTCAAAAGTAAAAAAGTACACATATGGGTATCCAAATTGAATGCAGACAGAACTTACAGCTTATCGAGTTTATTCCAGTTGCCAATGAAATCAGGTATCTTCCCAGTCAAGTTACTCCCATCTATCCGGCTGCATGTGGTTATTAAAAATCAGCAATTTCTGAATTCAGAACCCTATATTTTGTAAATTTGTGTCGTGTTAAGTCACTTACAAATCAGTTAAGTTTTTCAGATTGCCAAATGACACTGGTATTGATCCTGTAAAATTGTTCGCAGAAAGCAGACTGCAGGAGTTGCACAACAAACAAAAGGTTACAATTTATAATGTAGCCAAAAAAAAAAAAAGAAAAGGTCGTCTGTCCTTCAGAAAAAGAATACATGGGAAGCTGCGTGACAGAAGCCTTACATTCTCCTTAAGTTATTCAAATTTCCAAGGTTTTCAGGAAGGGGTCCTACAAGTTGATTATCTTCCAAGACCCTGGCAAATGCAGATTTAAACTGTCATTGATGTTTCAAGTCATTCTTTCTTCGTTTAAGAATAGACGTTGCTAGATAACTTACAACTCCTCAAGTGTAGCAATGTCACCAATTTCTGGAGGAATTGGACCACTAAGGCGGTTTCCCAGGAGAAGCCTGCAATGAACAAAGAGTTACGTATTTGAAAAGCATTAACTTACCACGAGAAATGCAAGGAAGTCATACACCTCAGCTAACAAAAGCAAAGAGTAACTTACAGCTTGGTAAAACTTTGGAGACGAGTGAAGCTGGTGGGTATTGATCCATTGAACAAGTTGCGAGAGAGATCACTATTTAAGAAAACCAACTTCATTTAGCTATCAATCTTTAAAAAGGGCATTTGATAAGAGTGTCAAACATTCACAGTGATAGTAAAATTAACAACGATCACCGGATAGTTCTTTAATTCGGTATCAGAAAACTGCAAATAAAGGGATATTGACTTACAGTTCTCGGAGAAAAGTAAGATTTCCTAACTCTTCAGGTATATTTCCAACTAAATTAAGAGCTTTCAACCAGCTGTGATACCGAAAACAAAAAAAAAAAAGGCATAAGAAAAGAAAACAAGAATAAAAATAATATAATAAAGTAAGGTCTAAATAGTAGAAAAAGAGTAAAGGTAAAGGAAGAAGGTCATACATGCTAGTGACATGACAAATAGTGCTGCTGTTAAATGTACAGTCACATGTAATATTGGTTCCGATTGAATTGGTGATAAGATTATTCCAGGCACGATCTGTGCAAGAATTTTGGTTGACTTGACCATTTCTGAAATTCAGTTTTCTGAAAACTGTTTGGAGAGTTGTCACTGTTACACAGAAATGATAAAAGTAGGTTAATCAGTAAAACAATTTCATGTAAGCAAGGATAAACAACAGGTATAATCTTCTGAATGAGATCAAATTAAACCATTAAAATTACATTAACAAAATTGACCCACTTCCCAAATTTCAATGTCAACATAAAAAATTAGACTGAGTCAAACATTTAATTTGAAATGCCAGAGCTATATATTCAAATTTGACCATGTTATAGATAATGGACTTGGTCAAAAACTGAATACTCTTTCCACAAAGTAATGTCAAACATGTTCACATATCACAAATTTAAATTCCCAATTAGTTTTTATTTTCACGTAAAGGTGTTCTAAAGCATCAAATGTTTTACAAAAGCATTCCAAGTTCTTTCCTAATCTTCAAAAGTGCTTTTTAGAATAGTGTTTATAATGTCCTTAAGAGTCGTTTTTGTATACTTCAACTAGATAAAAACAATTTTGACTAATTAAAAGCACTTTTAAAAGTAGCAAAAACAGAACCGAACATCAACAAGACAACCAAAGGAATAAAAAACCACATGGAGTATGAACGTTGACAGTAATTTATAAACGGTTGATATGCAAACTTAAGCCCATTATCAGAAAACAAATGTCACAGAAAAACATCGCAATCCAAGTTGCAAGAAAAACAAATGGACAGTTTTGTTTTTCGTGAAGATAGTCAAAAATGATAATGCTATACTTTTGCATGATTAATGCATGCAGATAAAGTGTCTCAGATCTACAGAATTAGTAGACCCATGGGATCCCACATCATTTAATTATCGAGCAAAATGGACAGAGCAAATATCAACATCACTTCAAAAGAAAGTTTATCTCTTTCTCGCAATTGCCAGATTAATGCCAACGAAAATGATAATCTCACAAGCAATCACATTGAAAAAGAACATAGAAATCATATCTTATCAATCAAGTGCCAATTAATGTTAACAAAATAATAAGTATTAAATTAAGTTTGCGGGTACCCGTCAGTGCTGCATAATTCGACAATGATAGATACTAGTTAAAATGCTCACCGATTGGTTGTGAGAAACCAATTGAAAATAAAATTTTTAAGCGGTAAATATTGAAAGTGTTTTCCTAGATAACTTGTTTTCCTGGAAAAGTGAAGGGTTATCAATATTTCAAAAACTCTTGTATCCTGTCCAACATACACTCTTCAATCAAACAAAATTATAGTAAATTATTCGGTGAGAGAGATTTATCTCTAAACAAATAATAATAATAATAATAATAATAATAATAATAATAATAATAATAATAATAATAATAATAATAATAATAAGGAATTATTAAGAGAGAGAAACGGATCCTTTAGTGGTCCCGACTAGTTAAAAATAAATGAAGAACTGTAATTCAGATATTCTCTCTTTTTAATTTTCCTTTGAATTCTCTCCATCCAAACAAAGCATTCTCACAAAAAATTGTTAAAAACAGAACAAAAACATTTTATAGAACCATAGAGGAAATTAATTAATTAATGATTGAGAATCCCGCTTATACATATGAACAAAAGAAGCAAAACTTCTACTACAATTTTCCTAGCTTTTCCTTCGAATTCTCGGCAACCAAACACGATAGGTTGTTTCAGATGATTGTCAAACTATACACAGAGAGTAAGAAAAACAAAAACTTTGTGCTTTTCCAAATATAGAAAGTGTGCGTAAGAGTAATTAGTTTATTGTACTTGCCTTCTTCATCAGGCAAAACTTGAGCGTGAGATCCAAATTCTGCACAGCAATCGAGAATCAGAAATCCTAAAGCAAGAACAGAAATAATTCTGGTGATGGAGAAGCCAAAACCCATTTCCCTCTGCAACAAAAACTGCTCGTCCTAGGTAGTTTCAGCCAAAGTATTGCTCTATCTGACAACAAAACGACACGCAGTTTAACGAGAGAAACAAAGTTTTGCGTTCAGAGTGGAGTTGTTGGAGGACAAGAAGAAAGGAATAAGGAGATGATGGATATTAGAGATGAGGAGACAACAGCCTAGAAATGGTTTTGCTTTCGTTTTAATATCGACAGGCTTGTCCTAATGCCATGTGGTCAAAGTCGTAAAATAAAAACAAAAACACGAAAAATAATTTCAGAAAACAGGTAGATGCCATACATGTCAGGCTGAGAGAGAGGGATCGGGTTTGATGGGCTTGAATCTTGTTTATTATTGTGTGAAAAGTTTGATTGTGTTTTCTAAAAGTACGTTGTATGAGTGTGCGGGCAAAATGCCAGCGTCAAGGAAAGGAGAAAACAACGAGATGAAATTGTTTTCTGAAAACACTGTAGAAAGAGTGAAAAGGTGTGAGGGGGCAAGGACTATTGACGAAACTGAGACTGCCCTAAGCCGCCAGGATGGATTGAGCCACGTCAGCAGACTGCTTGTCTGTAATCTTTTATTCAATAGGACACGCACGGTATAATGATATAAGATATTTTTTAAAAAAATAATTAAATAATGATATAAGATATTTTTGCCTTAAAAAAAGAATGGTCAATTTTGTGTTCATAACCGGGTTCCCATGAAACATCCCAACTCTTAAACCACATTTTTATTTTTATTTTTTTAAAAGAATGACTACATTTAATTATGAAAAGAGAAGTAGGCCTACCCCTATTCTATATTAGAAAAGTCATACTTAAATTATAATTGTAGTAGGCAAAAGACAATAGAGCTTTTTGTGACATTTAAGAGAGCAACCCTAATCTCAAACCTTCATTTAGAAGTTAGAAAATTGAGTGCAATTGATTTTACATAATATGGTAATAATTCTTTTTATACTAAAAAAAATTCTCTAAAACATCTTAAATAAGTAACAGTAAATACAAAAGAAGAATTTTATTTAATGCTTAAAATCACTTATATATATATATATATTATTGGCGGACAAACAGATAGGATCAGATTAATTATTTAAGCGGGTTTTTAAATTGGTTTCTTAATTAGGTTAAATATCTTACCCGAAAAAAAAAATTATAATAATTGGGGCCATTAGTGGTTTGGACTCTGCGGAATGCAATTAAGAACTTGCTTTGTTTCTGACAGATAATAATAATAATTCACATGCTATAATTCGTTGGAATTGATGCCATGTGAATTTAATGAATATGAATTAATCTAATTCTAATCTAATATGATAAAATATTAATTAGTTGAAGAAAAGTAAGAGCTGCTTTTTGTCCCTTTTTTTTTTTTCCATATGACAGCTGTACCTGTCATAAACTTTTTACTATTCCGGTCAAATATTTCACCCTCGTTTGCTCTTCATAAATCATTAGCAGATTCTTCACTACAATTATATATGCGTTATTAATATGTAAAAATAAATAAATAATTTTTATAACTTTTTATAAAAAAATATTAATAATTTAAACTCAAGAATTATTATAAATATCATCAATTTTAAAGATTTATATATCTACCTTTAAATTTATAAATTATTTTTTAAAATTTCACCTATCAACTTTAAAGAGTTAACAATTTACCCAATTTTTCATTAATTGTTACTAAGTCTATCTATTTTTTACTTCAATTCATTTGATATATATATAAATATATTTTGTTGATATCGAAAATTTGCAACTCCCATATTCAGTACCAAAGTGTGCAAAAATTGTGACATCTGCTTTCGAAGCTTGAGTTACTTTGTAAAATAAAATAATAATTAAAGATAATTAGATTTTTCAATAAAAATCATTCAGTGTTTAAATTAGTTTATAGATTTTTTTATTTATATAAAGAAAAATTGATATTTTACTCCGATATTTAAAAAAATACAAATACTTCCTGATATTTGGATAAATAGGTAAATAACCTTTAAACATTTATTTTCATTAGTGAACCTATTAGTTTATTATTATTTGTATCCCTTATTTTTTATATAATAATACTTTAATATATATGATATTTTAATATAACACTTTACTCTCTATTTTAATATTTTTTTTTATAATATAATTTTTTTTTTAATATAAAAATTTAGTTCATATTTAATATTTTTTCATAATATATTCAAGAATAAATATATTTTTAATTTGTTATTTTAATAAAAAATTTAAAAAATAAAATATTATTAAAAAAAATTTAAACAATGAGTTAAATTAAACTCATATTAAAATATTTTAAACTCATGTTAAAATATTTATATTCTTTTTTTTTTTTTCTTCAATAAATTTGATATTTAATTATTAAAAGAATTTTGAAATATATTTTAACATTTTATTCTTATATTAATATTTTTTTTAAAAGATTATATTAAATTTATTATATTTTCTTGACAAAAATTATGAAAATATAAAGAAAAAGGTAAAAAAAATAATAAATAATTATATGTGCATTATTAATATGTAAAAATAAATAAATAATTTTTCTAACTTTTTATAAAAAAAAATATTAATAATTTAAACTCAGGAATTATTATAAATATCATCAATTTTAAAGATTTATATATCTACCTTTTAATTTATAAATTATTTTTTAAAATTTCACCTATCAACTTTAAAGAGTTCACGATTTACCCAATTTTTTATTAATTGTTGCTAAGTCTATCTATTTTTTTACTTCAATTCATTTGATATATATATATATACATATATATTTTGTTGATATCGAAAATTAGCAACTGATACTCAGTACCAAAGTGTGCAAAAATTGTATGACATCTGCTTTCAAAGTTTGAGTTACTTTATAATATAAAATAATGATTAAAGGTAGTTAGATTTTTCGACAAAAATTCTTTGATTCTTAAGTTAGTTTATGAATTTTTTTATTTATATAAAGAAAAATTGACATTTTTTTCTAACGTTTAAGAAAAGACAAATACCCTCTGACATTTGAATAAATAGATAGATACCTGAACTTTTATTTCTGTTAGATTACTGGTTAATTTATTATCATTTGTATCTTTCATTTTTTATATAATAATACTTTAATATATATTTTATTTTAATATAATACTTTACTCCCTATTTTAATATTTTTTTATAATATAATTTTTTTAAATATAACAATTTAATCCATATTTAATATTTATTCTTAATATGCTCAAGACTAAATATATTTTTAATTTTTTATTTCAATGAAAAATTTAAAAAACAAAATATTATTAAAAAATATTTAAACAATGAGTTAAATTAAATTCATATTAAAATGTTTTAAACTCATGTTAAAATATTTATATCTTTTTTTTATCTTTTCTTCAATAAATTTGATATTTAATTATTAAAAAAATTTTGAAATATATTTTAACATTTTATTCTTATATTAATATTTTTATTTAAAAGATTATATTAAATTTATTATATTTTATTGAGAAAAATTATGAAAATATAAAGAAAAAAGTAAAAAAAAAAAGAAAAAATTTAGTCTCATTTGTTAATAGAATTAATAATTAAATATATTTTATATTCTTATTAACCAATATAATTTAATTTTAATTAAAAAATACAAAAAGAAATTTTTGATTATTTTTATTTATAATATATATAACATGTATTTATTGTTTATATTTTTATTTTTATTTTCATATATCTTTAATATTTTTTTTTCACAATATATTCAAGAATAAATAAATTTTTTAATTTGTTATTTTAATAAAAAATTTTAAAAAATATAATTATTAAAAAAATTTAAATAATGAGATAAGTCATACTCATATGTCAAAATATTTCTAATCTTTTACTTTCACTTTTATAATAATAAATATTTAATTATTAAAAAATTTAATTGAAATATTTTTTAACACTTTATTTTTACATGTAATATATTTATTTAAAAAATTATGCTAAATTTATTATATTTTTTTAAAATTTATAAAAATATAAACAATAAATACATGTTATATATATTACAAATAAAAAATAATAAAAAATTTTTTCTTTTTCTATTTTTTAATTAAAATTAAATTATATTGGTTAATAAAAATATAAAATATATCTAATTATTAATTATATTAACAAATGATACTAAATTTTTTTTATATTTTCATAATTTTTCTTAAGAAAATATAGTAAATTTAATATAATTTTTTAAATAAAAAATATTATTATAAAAATAAACATTAAAATATGTTTCAAAATTTTTTTAATAATTAAATAAAAATATTATTATAAAAATAAAAATTATATTATATTTATTATATTTTTTAAAAATATATAAAAATATAAATAAAAATATAAACAATAAATACATGTTATATATATTACAAATAAAAATAATTAAAAAAGTTTCTTCTTTTTCTTTTTTAATTAAAATTAAATTATATTGGTTAATAAGAATATAAAATATATTTAATTACTAATTATATTAACAAGTGATATTAAATTAATTTTTTTTTTTTTACTTTTTTATTTATATTTTCATAATTTGTCTCAAGAAAATATAATAAATTTAATATAATCTTTTAAATAAAAATATTTATATAAGAATAAAATGTTAAAATATATTTTAAAATTCTTTTAACAATTAAAAATCAAATTTATTACAGAAAAAAAAGGATATAAATATTTTAAAATGAGTTTAAAATATTTTAATATGAATTTAATTTACCTCATTGTTTAAATTTTTTAATAATATTTTATTTTTCAAATTTTCTATTGAAATAACAAATTAAAAATATATTTAGTTTTTTGATTATATTATGAAAAAATATAAAATATGAACTAAATTATTATATTTAAAAAAAATTATATTGTAAAAAATATTTAAATAAAGAGTAAAGTGTTATATTAAAATAAAATTATATCAAAATATTATTATATAAAAAATGAGGGACATAAATGATAATAAATTAGTCAGTTAACTAATGAAAATAAAAGTTCAGAGGGTATCTGCCTATTTATTCAAATATCAAGAGAGTATTTATTTTTTCTTAAACATTAGAGGGTATTTACCTATTAAGTCAATTGTCACCCAAAAAAAAAAATTATGTTTACGTAAATGAAGACGGATATTTTCTAAATGAAAAAGTAATTAAAGCTCTTTTTGTTTCACAATATAAACTTTAGATGAATGATTTGTTAGGCGTGTAAAGACATTATTGATTTATTTTCTTAACAGTGCACATTGGTTGCATATAAATAAATCGATATTGAAAAAAATGTACATGCAAAAGAGGCACAATCGTCGAAGTTAGATTTTAGAAACTAAAGTTTTTGTTTAATGTCTTTGTCTTTGCCCATATCGACAGTATGTCTAATTAAAAAGTGGAAATAATTAGACACTTTACGTAATTGAGAGTTTTTCAATGGAGGTGATTTCTTTGCAATTTCTTTACTTTGAATGGAAATAATTAGACACTTTACGTAAGTGAAAAGTTTTTCATTGGAGGTGATTTCTTTGTAATTTCTTTCATTGAATTTTCAAAGTAATAAAGAAAAATTCTATTGGCTGCTCCATTCATGTACAAAAAGAGAAACATTAGATTCTATGAGATTTAATAGTTAATTTTTTGTTAATGCCTACATATATATATATATATTTATATATCTTTATTGGTAGATTGATGGATGATTGTCAAGTTATAAGAAAAATTAAGTTTTTTTTTTTTTTAACTAGTTTAAAGATGTACAGAATTCCATTTACGTGTTACTTGAATTTCCTAAAAAAATAATAAGAAAATATCCACTTTACTACGTAACTCTTTTGGAGAAATTATTAAACAAATATTAACTTAAAAGAAAAATAAAGATGAATGTGTCAATGAAAAGAAAAAAAAAATCAACTTGAACCGCTCCAATCAATTTATAAAAGAAATTGAAAAAAAATTTTCGTCTAAAATTAATATAAAGAGACTGACTCAACTAAATTATCAAACAATTTATAATTTTTTAAATTTTTTTATATGAACTAGAAAGTATACGTAGAAACTTTTCTGCAGCTCCATAAATCATTGTCAATCGTCTCTTGCTGGATCTCATGACCATATGATTTATTTTTCCGTTTAAAAAAAAAAGAAGAAGAATTCGGTAAGGAAGACTGGGATTAGAAGTTAAATAAACAATAAAAATGAATGGGTTTTACTAATTCTTAATCGGAAACGTCTTGCGCGTACGGTTAAGTAGAAGTAGGACATACTAGTATGGAAACTTTATAGGAATTTGAATTAAAAAAAAAATAATTATTCTTTTGGAAAACAGCTGCCACGTACTGATTGAATACTATCCCTGACACAGAAAACAAAAAATATTTTTAATAAATAATGTAAACAATTATTATCTTTATCAACAATAGCAACATCAATATAACGACAAGTCAAAAATCACAAAATCTTTTTCCTAATACTATGTTGTCTTATTCGAATGTGACTATATAACTGGTGGTATATCTTGTTATATTTTTATAAAAAAATCTTCGAATATTTTAGCATAATATTAAACCAAATTATATACAAATTTACTGTCTGTGATGTGGCAATAAGTTATCCGTAAATCAATTCGAATATTGTTAAGTTATTAAAAATTATCTCAAAATTGATTAAAAAGATTGGCCAACATGTATATTTACCGAAGTCAACTATTCTGTAATTTTCATTCATATTGTAAGTCAACTACAAACAGGAAGTTTAGACTAGGAAATAATTAACGTATATCCACTGTATTTAATTTTGTACATTTATTAATTAATTATCTTTCATAATCCTAATCCTATTGACGTTCCGTACCACCTATATCACGCCATTTCCGCCCCATTCCCCAGTACTTAAGAAGAATAGAGACTTTCCTGTTTCCACTAATTACTCATTATCATGCTACTCCTTTTTATTTTTTTTTTTAAATTTCATAAAAAATAAAATTTCATATGTAAAAAATTAAATATATATATATATATATATACGTTTCTTGATAAAATATTTTGTCAAATATATATATGTATTTTAAAATTTTATTGTTGGTGGTTATGATATTGATTAAATGTCTTAAGTATGAAATGGCACTTTTTATTTTGATAGAAAACTTGTTATTAATTGAAGTTGACTGTGAAGCTAAACGGAGCTGTCAGTGCACTACCAATAGGCATGTTGACTAAATGCTATGTTTTAATTCTTAATAATTTTCATATACTACGAATTGGTAACCAGTTATCTAATTATCTGCAAGCCAACCTAACTTAATTAGTTTAGTTCCTTTCAATTAATTTCACATCCAATTATCCGTGCTAGCTCTATGAAGAATAATAGCCCCTAAGAACTAAAATTATTGAAACTTGTTCATTTCAACTATGAGACAGCACAAATTAAATAACAAATATATCTACATGCCCTAAGCTTCTGTTTGTTTGTTTGATTGATTTATGAATTATTTAAATTATGATTCTTTTTGTTTTTAAGAATAAAATACACATAAAATATTTACAATTTGTAATGTTCACTTGGGATGTTCTCAAGAACCAATTTCGGATATAATTCAAAAAATAATTCTCTTTTTCAGGTATGAAATAATTAATAAAAGTATTTTTTTTATTTGAAATATACAGGAATCACAAATATTCTAACTTGTAATACTGACATTCTGATTAAAAAAATCACAAATATTCGAGTCTAAATTGTTATATTTACTTTTTTAAAATTTACATATATGTATATATATTAAAGAATAATAGGTAATAAAAGAAAAAATTTGTAGTCCAACATTCGGTTCTTATATATGGCTTTTTGAAACTATGTCCCATCTCTTTAATTTACTTTCAAAACTTTTTATATATACAAGTTGCAATTAATAATTCATTATAAAAAATAAAAAAAAAAGGACTTGATCGTTTTGTGTATTAAAGTCTACTCTGTTCTGCCAGTCCCAGCTCTTAAAGGTCAACCAAAGTCGAATTGTGTTCCCAGCTCTCAATCAACTCTCTTCCCACACAAATAAAATCCAAACTCTCCTTAATTATATACATGTATTCTTCTGCAAATTCATCAAGTTAAACGTGATGAAGATGGAGAAGTTTCTTATTTATCGTCTTCTTTTTCTTTCGCTCGCTGCCTTTTGCCTCACAATTAATGCTCTTACTTTCGCAGCCACTCTACCAGAAAATGAAGGTACGTAATACGTTTTTAAATAATTATCTTAGCGAAGCTAGGATTCTGAGTCAAGATTTTAGAGTTTTAATTGAATCTATATCTATTTGCATGTATACCTACATAGCAGTAACAGTTTAAATTTTCAGATCGATGAATCAAAGGGCCGTGCGGTTCATTTAACGGGCTTTTGTTCTGTGTTTAATTAATTTGCAGTGCAAGCTTTGAAAGATATAGCGAAAACCCTAGGCAAGACCAACTGGAATTTCAATGTGGATCCGTGCAGTGGTCAACCGGGATGGGTTACTACCAATCCGGCGGTGGAAGGTTTTGAAGACGTTGTCACCTGCAACTGCTCCTTCGACAACGCCACCGTGTGCCACGTTGTTAGCATGTATGTATTTATATCTCTTTATATATGTGCCCCTCTCTCTGTCTCTTTCTCTCTCGTCTCTAACCAGATATATATATATATATATATAATTCAAACGTTTTTGTGTTTAATATGTACTATATTTACGTACCAACTTAATCATACATAATTATCATATACTTTTACAAAATTGTTCAGAATTATGCAGGAGTTCATGATAGACTAAAAAAATAATTATATGCATATAGATATTAGATTTATCATAAGAAAAAAAATACAATACTCCTTGAATATATATATATATATATATATGATTTTATTTGCTTATATCTTGGAGAAAGATTAAAAACAAAGAACGAGGCAGCATGGCCTAGTGGCCAACTTGGTTGACGTAACGCGTTCCAATTTAATTATAGTCCAGCAATCCTTGACTTTGACTTTGGCAAGTTATATATAAATAATTTATTACACATTTAAATCCTTTGAATTTTTATTATTGCTACCACAACACAAAAATATTGAATCATTCTGTTGTTGCTGTTGCCACCACAGAAGACTGAAAGCTCAGAATCTGCAAGGATCCCTCCCGCCAGAAATGGCCAGGCTTCCTTTCCTCCAAGAAATGTAAGTAGCACTAGCAGCAACTACTATCTTTTTTTCATTCCAATTTTACCCTTCACCATCTCCCAAATTACCCTTTTGTTATAAGGAACGAACTTTAACTGTACTATGAACTTCTTCCCACAGTGATTTAACTCGCAACTACCTTAATGGTACTCTCCCGCCAGAATGGGGCTCCCTGCCACTCGTCAACATGTATGCTACTGCTAGCTCTCAATCTCATTTTCTCTAAATCAAACCTAATCATTATTTGTAAATGCGTATTTGAGATTCAAGTATAATTACGATCTAGTTGCAAGCATATATATCACAAATGATTAATCTAAATTTTACTTTCACTCTATTTAAATCAAACCTCAGAAACTAGCTAACATATAACTGTTACATTGATTCTTGTACAATGCATTTCAGCTCCCTTCTTGCAAACCGGATAACGGGTCCAATACCAAAATCATTAGCCAACATTTCCACACTTACCAGTTTGTGAGTTTTTCTAAATTTTCCAATCTTTAATTTCTCTCTCTTCAACTATACAATATACTTGTTTTAGTTCATAAATGATTCTTTAATTGCTATATATGCATATACATGATGATCCTACAGTGTTGTCGAATATAATCAGCTTTCGGGAGTTTTGCCTGCAGAGCTCGGAGATCTACTCAACATTGAAAGACTGTACGACACTTTTAAATCTATTCATTTAATCCCATCCCAAATTTTGAAGCATTTGAACATTTCGATTGATGCCTAAGTAGCTGGTGCTTGCTCTTGTTACAGACTTCTTAGCTCAAACAATTTTACTGGGCAGATACCGACAACATTTGCTAAGCTGACCAATCTGACGGACTTGTAAACTTCTGATTCTTCTCACAACTTGCTAGGTTTTTTATACAGTCAACTTAATTATTTATGGTATTCAATATCTTTTTTGTTACTTTGATGCAGCCGGATTGGTGACAACCATTTTGTGGGACAGATACCCGATTTTATTCAGAACTGGACAAATCTTGGAAAACTGTGAGAGCTTAGCTTTACTCCTTAATTTGTTATATTATTACAAGAATATTTTTGCGTTATGCTGACTAATGAAACCTGAAAGCAGAGTCATTCAAGCTAGTGGTTTGGTTGGGCCAATTCCTTCTAGCATTGCTTCACTCGTAAAATTGAATGACCTGTATGTATGATTTTTCAGTTCTGACTGTGTTTCTTTTTTCCAGTTACTATATAACGTGTATTGAGTTCATACATTTATGTTGTGCTTGGTTAAATTTCTTTAACAAATTTCAACATGCAGGAGAATTAGTGATCTGAATGGACCTGAAGAAACTTTTCCACCAATTGGTAACATGACGAATATGAAAACACTGTAAGTAAATTGATTCAAAGGCCAAATCGTCGGTAGATATTTCTGGCAAGGAGAAAAATCGTAATGTTTTATTAATTTCTCTTTACAGTATATTGAGGAGTTGCAATATCACTGGACAACTGCCTGAATATCTTGGGCAAATGACAAGCCTGAAAGTCTTGTTAGTATATGCTTTGCCTTCTTGCTCCCCCTAATTTTTACAGAAGAGGAAAAAAAAAAAAAGAGAACATCTGCACATATTGGTTTACTTCTTTTTGTTTATGATCTCTTGCAGAGATCTCAGCTTCAACAAACTAAGTGGCGTAATTCCAAGCAGCTTTAATGGTCAAAAAGTGAATAACATGTAAGCATTTCTTCAACAAAATGCAGGTTATCCTTTTTGTTTTATGCTTATCACCTAATTAACCGCGTTTAATGTCAATTTGTCAGATATTTAACTGGAAACATGCTAACCGGAACGATTCCTTCTTGGATACTGGAAAAAGGAAGGAACATGTAAGCTTTCTCTTCCCACGTGCATCATGTAATTTGTTAAATAACTATGTAATTTATTAAATTTCTACGTGCAGAGATCTTTCATACAACAGCTTCAATGTTGGAAACTCAGATTCGAACTGCCAACAGAGGACCGTGTAAGAGTGTTGACAAACGATAAACCTGAAAACTTAGAATATGTCTTCAATACACTGGCTAATTAATTTTGATACTTTGTGCCATTTTCTGTAGGAACTTGTTTGCAAGCTCTTCCACGGGCACTAACTCGTAAGCTTTCAACTCATGTTGATTGATTTATATATCATGTCATTTAATCATGATTCTATGATGCTGATCAATCACCTTACATCATTCCAGCACTGGAATTGTTTCATGTTTGAGAAACTTCCGCTGTCCAAAGAGTAAGTCAGAATATTCTTTTAAAGTGCCAGCCAGAATGTGTTTTTCTCAACAAATTGGTTACTGAATTGCTGTTTCTTCTCCCAGCTTACTACTCTGTTCGTATAAATTGCGGTGGAAGACAAGTGACTATCAATGGAAGCACAACATTCGAAGAAGACACAGATCCATCGGGACCTTCAAGATTTGCAAGCAGAAGCAATTGGGCATTTAGCAACACTGGTCATTTCCTGGACGATGATCGCCCAACAGACACTTTTGTTCAGGCAAATACGTCTAGATTGTTAATGACAGATTCCCAACTGTACATGCAAAGTCGCATTTCTCCCATTTCTTTAACTTACTATGGATTCTGTCTGGGAAATGGAAACTACACAGTCAACCTTCACTTTGCTGAGATAATGTTCACTAATGACAAAACATTCAGCAGTTTAGGAAGACGCATATTTGATGTTTACGTTCAGGTAATTAATAGTCGCCCGACAACTAAGTAAATATTGTCAGTTTTGAACTTCGCTTTCAGGCTTTTACTAACAAAGTGAAATGTTACATACAGTATCTGCATGAATATTTCAGCTAATTGGTGTATAATTATTGTTGCAGGGGAAGCTGGTGCTGAAAGATTTCAATATTGAGGATGAAGCTGGAGGGGTTGGAAAAGCAGTTGTAAGAAGTTTTCCTATCGTTGTGAGCAACAATACCGTGGAGATCCGTCTTCACTGGGCTGGGAAAGGGACAACCGGTGTTCCTGTTAGAGGAGTTTATGGTCCTCTTATATCAGCTATTAACGTTAATCCTGGTAGGTTTAAATTAATACTAACACAAAAGGCTTCTAATTTTCAACTTATGTCAGCTATTTCTTTAACTTCTATGTCTCTTTAATTTCAAGCAGATTTCACACCTCCATCAGAAAATGGCAGCGGTAGTTCTATACCTGCAGGGGCAGTGGTTGGAATCGTGGTAGGAGCAGTATCTGCCACAATCCTGATTCTGGGTATCCTTTGGTGGAAGGGCTGTTTTAAATCAAAGAGTACATTGGAACGAGGTATTAAATTAAAATAGGATTAACATTTGTTCTAATTACAATTAAATTTCCTCTTTCCTTCGAGTTTTTATTGAACAAGTTTCTTCCGCAGAATTCAAGGGTCTAGACTTGCATACTGGTACCTTTACTTTGAGGCAAATTAAAGCAGCCACAAACAACTTTGATATTGCTAACAAGATTGGAGAAGGTGGTTTTGGCCCTGTTTACAAGGTACATTATACTTGATCATTTGCTTCCTTCCGAATAAGTATCTGAATCTCACAGCATTTTCCTGAAATATGCAGGGTCTTTTGGCGGATGGCACTGTAATTGCAGTCAAGCAACTTTCTTCCAAATCAAAGCAAGGAAATCGAGAATTCATCAATGAAATTGGCATGATTTCTGCTCTGCAACACCCTAATCTTGTCAAGCTCTACGGATGTTGCATAGAAGGAGATCAGTTACTGCTAGTTTACGAGTACCTGGAGAATAACAGCCTTGCTCGAGCTTTGTTCGGTAAATTTCTAACCACATAACACTTACAAATCCCTCAAAACATGCGCATATATGTATGATAAACACAATCTTTTTTTCATTTTTCTTTTTGGGCAATTCGAAGGTCCCAAAGAGTATCGGTTGAAGCTAGATTGGCCAACAAGGCACAGAATTTGCGTCGGAATAGCGAGGGGTTTGGCTTATCTCCACGAAGAATGTAGATTAAAGATTGTACACAGAGATATCAAAGCAACCAATGTGCTTCTCGACAGGGACTTGAATCCTAAAATATCTGATTTCGGTTTAGCCAAGCTCGATGAAGAAGATAACACCCACATAAGTACCCGAGTTGCCGGAACTTTGTGAGTTGCTGCATACTAATTTCTGATGATTGTCTCCTTTTTTCCTCTCTTAAAATTTCACCGAAATTACCCAAATTCTTGACTCAATTTGCAGTGGATATATGGCACCAGAATATGCAATGCGCGGCCATTTAACAGAAAAAGCAGATGTTTACAGTTTCGGAATTGTTGCCTTAGAAATCGTTAGCGGAAGAAGCAACTCTAGCAGCAGGCCTAAAGAGGATGCATTCTATCTTCTCGATTGGGTAAACTTTCATTTCTGTTTGAACCTGTTTTTGTAAAACTGTTTTCTATTTATTTTTTTTAATAAAAAAAGAAGAAATAAAGCATTTTCAAAGCAGATTGTTTTACTCATTTCAACTTCGCCATTTGATAGGCTCATGACTTAAAAGAGAGAGGAAACTTAATAGACCTAGTGGATCAAAACCTGGGTTCGGATTTCGACAAAGAACAAGTGATGGTGATGATCAATGTAGCTCTGCTATGCTCCGATGTTTCTCCAACAGTCAGGCCTTCGATGTCTTCGGTAGTGAGCATGCTGGAAGGCAGAGCTGAAGTTGAAGATTTTATTCCGGATTCCAGTGTCTCAAACATTGATGAAACAAAGTCTGAAGCAATGAGAAGGTATTACCAGTTCAGCGTAGAACAGAGCGTTAGCGGAAACCAAACACAAAGTATGTCTATAGACGGGCCATTTACCGGATCTTCGACATCTGCTGCTGATCTGTATCCTGTCACCTTGAATTCGGATTATTGGAAAAACAGAGATTAGAGATTTATGCTTCTTGTTATTGCTTGGTTGTAAAACTATATATCTTAACACTTTGAAAAAGTTTCAGTGTATATTTTGTTTTTGTTTTCATTTTTCTTTGATGTTTTTGTTGTTGAATATTAATTATGAATTGTTTGAGAGCATATTTACGCAAGTACGTACGGAGTGGCAATATAAGTGTATATTACTAAAAGATTTACATGAAAATTTATGTATTCTTAATTTGTTCTTAAGTTTGGACAATGATTTGAAACTATTGTCAAATGATCATGCAATAAGATCTTATTTTATACACATTTATTTTAAAATTAAGCAATTACATTATGTACAACATTATGTGGTATATTTGAAACGAAAGGTGAAAAGGAAAATCTAGAACATTACGTAGCACACACAAACTGTCAATGAATTGAGAGGAAATGTAGCTTTGTTGCTTTCTCTTCCAATCAACCATTTTCTTTCATTTTCTCATCTACCAAACTGTCCAAATTTGAATGTGAGATTTTCTACGACAGAGATTTCTCCAAAAATTAAATTAATAGTCAATGAATTTAAACTGTAGAGTTGTCAAATTTTTTATCCAAAATAACCACAAAAGTGAAGTTATTAGTTGCGGTATCCACTATAAATAAATAAATATCCCTAAAAAAGGAAAAATGAGTTTATCCTTAAGCCATTTATCCAAATAATAAGCCTTTTTTTTGCTATTGATTCTCTAATTAATCTACTTGAAACTTCAACTTCAACCACTTTGAAGCAACTTAATTATGAAGTTTAAATTTGATAATATTCAAGTAAAAGCACATTCTATTCTCGTCAAATTCCTTGAGCAATTTTAGTTTTACTTTTGTAGTGGTGCAATTTCTTCTTTGACTATATATGGAGAATAAAGTTATCAATTATATGAGAGGTTCAATTTTAATATTACAATAATTACGTTTTAAGTTGAGGTTATAAAAATTATAAAAATGAAAAAAAAAAAGTAACCCAAATTTTAACGGGTATGAAAAATATTTTTCCAAAAAGATTGGGAAATGAATAAATAGAGAAGAAATGAAAATAAATATTTTTGGTGCAAAATTGTTAAGTGATGTTATAAAGCATCAAGAACAACAACAATTTGTTATAACAAATTTGTACATTTTTAAAGATATCTTTACCAACTCCCAACAGCTATAGCGATAGTTTCAAGCTTCTGGTAGCTTAGGTCTTGGAAAGCTCAAGCACAAACAAGAGGACCCAAAAGCATAATAATAATTACTCTTGTAGAAAATTGTAATATACATATTTTTCCACAAAATTACAGTTTTTTCAGCCTGAAGAAGAAAAAAAAATGACATTTGTAAAATAACAATATTTGGGTTGCAACTTGCAAAATTACTTTCCACCACCCTTGTTATAGCCAGTTGTCAATAATCAGCTGGTCCCATTTTGTCAGAGACCGAAAAGTAAGTAATTAGCCCAGCCCATTTCTCAAAATCTACCTCTGCAAAAAAAAAAAAAAACTTTTTCAAAGTGATTACGAACAAGTCCTAGATTTATATGTTTTGCGAAGCAGAAAGAGACACGCCGTAAACATTCGTACATGTTTCTAATTTCTAAAATAACTAAAATCAATTCAGATCATGCAATCTCAATCATTGGTTAGCTTATTAGATCTCTTAATAATAGCCATTATTTAAAATTAAAATTAAAATTAAAATTAAAATTAAAATTAAAATTAATCAGTTAAATCTAACTTCCATGATATTTTAAAATAATAAGTTATCAATAAAAGGAGGTCAACATAGACACTGATCGCCATGAATTACAGGAGTTGGCAAAATCTTATGCTGATCTGCAGTTACGAATTTGATCATTGTCGTTGTTGTGTACATCTGTATTTTTGTCGTTTTGTATTGAATGCAACAAATGAAGAGCTGTGACTTGGGCTTCAATTTCAGGCCGACAAATGCGCATTTTCCTTGCGTCTTCAACACCTGCATAGTTTGAATTTGCACGTGCATGCAGAGAATATTTCCTGTGCTGCAATAAATCAAATCAACGCCTAAAATAAATTTTATGTTGTCAAAATTTGTATTTTGACAGCAAATTAAATTTTATATTGTAAGAGATTTTATGATTAATGTTGTAAAAAATTGACAACAAATTTGACAATATTAATACATAACTTTTAAAATTAACTATTTTAATCAAATATTCTATTTAAAAAATTATATATAATTAATATTGTAAAAAAATTATAAAAAATTTGAATAAAAATATAATTAAGAGTTAAAATATTATTATAATTTAAAAAATAAATGTTAAAATAAAGATTGTATTGATGATTACAAAATAAAAATAAAATAATATATTCATTTTATATGTTTTATAATAATTAAAGGATAAAATAATTAGTTTAAAATAAGAATAGTTATCTTAGTAGTATTTTTATATTTTACTAAAATTAAAGGTATTTTCATATTTTTTTAAAGTTAAAAGGTTTCCCACATAGATTAAGACCCTAAGGGATAAATTGTTTTTCTCTTTAAAAAAAGTAAAGTATAATATCTTTTCATAAAAGATGACATTGATAGGTTTTTATTTATTACTGTAAGGCTCTTTATTTACTTATATATCTTCTACCATACCACAAAGCTCATGATTAGGTTTTATTGGTCATATAATTTGTTGTGTTTAAATATATATTACAATACATTAAAATATTTATTAAAGGATAATTACCCCTATACTAGATCTGATGTACTATAATTATCCCCTAATAATTCAAAACAAACTAAAACTTCTTTACCGTTACTTTTTTAACAGATAAAACTTGCTTTTTAAAGGTAAAATGGACGATTTGCCTTATATTGACTAACGTGGCCTAAATATGATTTGATAATTTAGTATTTATAATCTTACAATTCCTTAAAATGAAAAAAAAAAAACTAAAATTAATTAATTTTTAATTTTATTTATATTATATTTATATTTTATACATTTATATTTATATTTACTTTCTTATTTATATTTATATCTATAGTTTTATTTTATATACCTATTTCTATATTTTTAATGTATATTTATATTTATATATTTAAATTTATATTTAAGGGAAGGGTTAAGGACCTTTTTTTTTTACACAATTTTTTATATTAAATGTAAGTAGTTAAATTTATGTACATCCAACTGTTGATATTACATTTAACATGTACATTAATTATGCATTAATTATATTATCAGATGCAATTCAATTTTTGAATGTGTTTAAATTTAACAGTTTATATTTAATGTAAAAATAATTGTATATAAAAAATGGGGCCATTGATCCTGTCCCTTATATTTATATTTATATTTTTAATCTATATCTATATTTATATCTATATCTATATTTTTAACCTATATATATATATATATGCTTTTAGTTTTGTTTATATTTATATTTATGTTTATTTTAATTTTTAATATATAATAATATTTTTATTATTATTTCATGGCTACACTCAATGGATGGTGGTGCTAAGCGACAAAGCTTGGTCAAAAACTGAGATGGTGGTCTTGGAGACGGGGTCTTGAGCTCACAATGCTTGATGAGAAGTTAAGATGGTGGCTATGGGTTCATGCAAGGAATAAAATGAGTTGGTGATTGGATTTCTATTTTGGATTTTTATCAAAAATATTTTTTTATTTTTAATAATTTAATATACATGTTAAATAATTTTTTATTTTTTTTTATTTATTATATAATATATTATATTATTATTCCTCACATTAAATCATCTCTTTTAAAATCGCATAACAAGTGGTTTCAAGAATATTTAAATAAAAGTATATTTTTTTTAATTTAATAGAAAAATCTTGACATAGAAGTGGTTTTGATATTTTTTAAATTATTAAGAGATAATTGTAGCATATCAAATCTAACAGAGGGAAATTGTAGTTCCTCTTTATTGAATTGGAATTCAATTGATTCATTAATACTAGCTTATTTATATAGGTTTGAAATAGAAAAAATGATTACAAGGAAAATAAATAATTATAAAAGAATATTAATGCACGAAAATTGATCATGGACTCGATCTTACACTCAAACCAAAACTACATTATTTTATCAAGTAATGTATACAAAAGTAAAAGTGAATCCAAGTCATTCTTTGGAATATAAATTGTGAGTTGTGGTGTAAAAAGTTAAAGTAGTTCAAAATCTGACATAAATCAATATAATATCCTAAGTTTAACTTATTTAGGAGGTTTTTAAACTTAAAGGATCCATTATATAACGAGACTAATGTACGAGAAATACAAAAAGTTTAAAAAGACTTATCTTTTTAAAGCCTAAAATTTAAAGTGCTTCTAACCCTAAACTTTATTTTAATTAATTTAAAAAGTTTAAAAAGACTTATCTTTTTAAAGCCTAAAATTTAAAGTGCTTCTAACCCTAAACTTTATTTTAATTAATTTAAAATTAATTAAAATAAATGCTTTATTCGAATTGGGATTAATTAAAAAAAAATTTTATTAAAAGGAAAAATATTTCATTAAAAGTACGAGTTTTTAAATTTCCTTCTAATTAGGATTAATTAGAATAAGTATATTATTCTAGTTAGAAATAATTAGAATAAATGTTTTATTACAAGTATAAATATTTAGACATCTCTTTCAAATAAGATTTAATTATGCTAATTTAAATTCTAAATAAAATCTTATTTTAAGGGAATTTAACTTGCATTAGGATAGATTTACATGAACTAGTCTTGCTCTATTACAACTCCACACACTATATAAAGAGCCATGACTCTACATTCAACCATCACAAGAAATCATGATCAATAGATCACGTTTAATCATATCTTAAAGAGAGATTCATTAACTAAAAGTACTAAGAGAGCATGTCGTTGAAGGAATACCTTCTCCTTCACGACAACACTCATGATTCTTGACTTACTTTTTAACTTTGCCTTATTGTTTTGTCATCTTTCTTACATCTTTTAACTTTCAATTTGGTTGTTTTAGACTCTCAAATTACTTTGTTTGTAATCTTAATTTTTTAATTACAATTAGTCTTATTGAATAATGTCACGAGTGAATTCTTTTAATATTAATCAAATTTCTTTATAATTGTGATTCACCATTAAATCATTGTGTTTTTTTGTATTAATTTTGGGACTATCTTACTCCCACACACACTGTAAACTGACAATTTGAGGTTTGTATTTTTTTTAAATATGTTTCAGTTGCAGAAATAGTAACAGACGATAGTGGTAGATTTTTCCGTTCAAATTCAAGTTAGTCTTCTAAAGTTACAATATTACGACTTTCAAATCTGTCCAAGAGACGTAGTAGGATTATTGACGAAATTGAGACTACCCTATCCCGCCAAGATGGATTGAGCCACGTTAGCAGACGCCTTCTCTGTATTATAATTTTCTATACAATAGGACACATGGTATAATGTTTGTGGGCCAGGCTATCGCAGTATTATCAATTAAATTGATTTTTTTTAAAAATAATTAAATAATAACATAAGATTTGCCTTAAAAATAATTGATTTTTTTAACAATTTTTATTTTTATTTTTTTTGCTAGTTTTAGGATACAAGGAATTCCATTTACGTGTTATTTGAATTTATTAAAAAAATAATAATTCCACTATGTGTATTAATGTCTGCTATGGTCTTGTTCTCCCCGTGGGTCCCAGTATTAAAGCTAAATGTCAACCAAAGTCGTTGCTCTAATCAACTCTCAATCAAATCTCTTCCACACAACTAGAATTTCAACTCTTCTTATATACAGAAGAAGCCGAGCTCTAATTTCTGTCTCCTGCAAATTCTATCATCAAATTAATTAAACATGATGAAGATGGAGAAGTTTGTTATTCATCGTCTTCTTTTTCTTTCACTCGCTGCTTTTTGCTTCACAATTAATACTCTTACTTCCGCAGCCACTCTACCAGAAAATGAAAGTACGTAATACGTATTTAAATAATTATCTTAACGTAGCTATTACTCTTGAGTCAAGATTTTAGAGTTCTGATTGAATCTATATCTATATATATACCTAAAGAGCATAGATCGATGAATGAAAGGGCCGTGCGGTTCATTTAACGGGCTTTTGTTCTTTGTTTAATTAATTTGCAGTTCAAGCCTTGGAAGATATAGCAAAAACTCTAGGCAAGACCAACTGGAATTTCAACGTGAATCCATGCAGTGGACAATCGGGATGGAATGATACCAATCCGGCCGACAAAGATTTTGCAAATGTTGTCACCTGCAACTGCTCCCACGACACTCTTTGCCATGTTGTTAGCATGTACGTATCTCTAACCAGATCTTTATTATTAGATATATTTAATTTAAACGTTTTTGACTTTTTTGTTTAATTTATTCTAATATATACCAACTTAATCATACATAATTAATTGTTATTTTTACAAAATTGTTGAGAATTATGCAGCATGAGTTCACATAGACTAAAAGAAATAATTATATATAGTGGATTTATCATAAGAAAAAAAAATACTCGTTAATATTTATATATATATACACACGATTTTATTTACTTCCATGGATTATTTTTGACTTTATTCTTAATTTATGGATAATTTTTAAAAATAACCTAAAATTTTAGAAAATCATCTGCAATATTTATATCAAGAATAGATGATTGTTATCTTTAACAGAAAATGATTAAATGATGCTTTTGTCCTTATTGTAGTTCAAATTTTATGTGCGCAGACAAAAATAACCCTCATGTAATAAAAACACAAAATTAATCCTAATAATAATAATAATAATAATAATAATAATAATAATAATAATCTGTATACCCTTAAAAAAATTAATCAATTATATATTAAAATTAAATTAAATTAATCTCTTCAAAAAACAAATAAAGCAAACTTGAAAAATTAATTAATTAAATAAACTAAATATATAAATTATTATTATTAATTAACCAATATGTATATATTAATTCATTAAATAATTTTATTAATTATTCTCTCCATCTGCATAGAATTAATATTTTTAAATTATATAGTATTATTATAAATTAAAATTAAAGAGTGGAGTTGAGCTCCAGAAATTGATTGAGAATCATCGCATGCCTTCATTCCCAAAATTTCCAGCAACCCTTAACTTTAATTATCTATTTTGCTTCAACTCCGAATTGGCCCTCTTGCCGTCCTTGCTATTACAACAGCAACAAATGCATCCCTTTGCTGCTAAGCGCGGATTCATTCGGCTCTAAGAATAGCAACTATTGCAATTACAACTAACAACATACCTTCTGATAAAAATATTTATAAATTTTCTATTAAACATATGAATATCACAATCACAACTATAAATTTAAAGTATAACAATATAATTAAAATAAATAAATAACAAATTAAGAGAAAAAATGAGTAAAGAAATTCTGGTCCGAGCGTAGTGAGACATGCTAATAAGCATTCTTTTAAAATCAAAAAGTCTTCTCCTCGTGTAGGTAGTAACGGTTTTCTTTAATTTCAAGATACAACCCAATACTCATACCCAATCTTCTCGATGAACACGACCATCGGAAGATAAACACCAAGTTTTAGATGTCACAATTGTTTAAAATATACTATTAAAATAGAATTTTATAATAATATATATTTTACACTCCTTTTCTTTTATGCACACTATTTAAATGAATACAAATATTCTTTATATAGTAGTGAAATAATTTGAGTAATAAATATATATTAAAGATAAAAACTTTATAACTCATGTATTAAACTAAAGTAAATGATAAGATTAATGGTGTAATTTAAAACTTGTAACCACCATATAATACCAATTGTTTATAATAAATAACTCATAAAATTAGATAATAGTTTTTGAAACATTTTTTCCAACACCTTCATCTTCTATTGTCGGTAAGCTCTCAAATCTCCAAATTCTTAAATCCACTATAATTTTACAAATCCTAAAATTTTCTAATCTAAATATAGTTATTAAACCAAAGCCAAATAGAACCACTTGTTTAAATCCAAAGGATTGTCAAACTTAGAACAAAAAGAGAAGAAATCCAGCAAAAAGGAGGAGAGTGAGAGAGAAAAGATAAGGGAGAAAAAAAGAAAGAAGAGCAAGAGAGAAAGAAATAAAAAGAAAAGATGAGAGAGAGTGGTATAGAATTTTAATATATTTTTATTTAATAACTTTAATTATGTGCAATTATAAATTTACCTTTAAATTAATTTTTTATTTTCTAAATATTTTTAAAATTTTAATTTTACTCTTGACACCGTTAAAGATAATGGTATTTTACTGTTAATAAAATCATTGCTGATAACTTTTAAAATATTTAAATTATATTTAAAAATTATTAATAAATTACGAGACAAAATTGAAAGTAACTCTCCCCATATTTTGGGGAAAGATTAGATCATAGGAGGCAGCATGGCCTAGTGGCCAACTTGGTTGACGTAATGCGTTCCAATTTAATTGTAGTCCAGCAATCCTTGACTTTGACTTGGGCAAGTTATATATGTGTTGGTGTTAATAGATCAGTTCGGTTTTTGAGATCCCCGAGTAGTCATAGGTAAATAGCAGCTATCTCCGACCGAGGAGGTCCAGAAAATCGTGGTTTGGTTTTTGGTACATAAATGGATCCGCCTTCTTTAAATAATTTATTATACAGTTAAATCCTTTCAATTTAAAATCATAAAATAATTTTTATTATTGCTTAAAAAATATCGATTCATTCTGTTGTCGATGTTTCTATTTTTCTTTTAAAGCTTAATTATCTATTATTATAAAAAAATGTAATAAGAATTAAAATTAAATTTCAAAATTTCCCTCCGACCACAGAAGACTAAAGGCTCAGAGTCTGCAAGGCTCCCTCCCGCCAGAAATGGCCAGGCTCCCTTTCCTCCAAGAAATGTAAGTAGCGCCAGCAGCAACTATTGCCTTTTTTTCATTCCAATTTTGCCCATCACTATCTCTAAAATTACCCTTTTATTATAGGGAATGAACTTTTAACTGTACTCTGACTTTCTTCCGACAGTGATTTAAGTCGTAACTACCTCAATGGTACTCTCCCGCCAGAATGGGGCTCCCTGCCACTCGTCAACATGTATGCTACTGCTAGCTCTCAATCTCATTTTTTCTAAATCAAACCTAATCCTTATTTTTAAATGTGTATTTCAGCTGAAGTGCAATTGCCAGTTACAAACACACACACACACACACACACACATATATATATATATATCCCAAATGATTAATTTAAATTTTGTTTTCATTTTTATTTGAATCAAACCTCAGGAACTAGCTAGTTAACACATATATAACTGCATATTGATTCTTGTACATTACATTTCAGCTCCATTCTTGCAAACCGGATAACAGGTCCAATCCCAAAATCATTTGCCAACATCTCCACTCTTACCAGTTTGTGAGTTTTTCTTATTTTTCTAGTCTTTAATTTCTTACCCTTCAATTTTACAAAATCCTTGTTTTAATTAATAAATGATTCTTTAACTCTCTCTCTCTATATATATATATGCATATGATGATCCTACAGTGTTGTCGAGTCTAATCAGCTTTCGGGAGTTTTGCCTCCAGAGCTCGGAGATCTATTCAACATTGAAAGACTGTACGACACATCTAAATCTATTCATTTAATATCCCAACCCAAATGCTGAAGCATTTGAACATTTAGATTGATACCTAATTAGCGGGTGCTTGCTCTTGATACAGAATTCTTTCCTCAAACAATTTTACAGGGCAGATACCTGCAACATTTGCTAAGTTGACCAATCTGAAGGACTTGTAAACTTCTGATTCTTCTTACAACCTTCTAGGTTTTTTATACAGTCAACTTAAAGTATTTATGGTATTGAATATCTTTTTTGTTACTTTGACGCAGCCGGATTAGTGACAACCGTTTTACGGGACAGATACCCGATTTTATTCAGAACTGGACAAATCTAGGAGCATATCTTGGAGCAAATCTTGGATATGGAAGACTGTGAGAGCTTAGCTTTACTCCTTAATTTGTTATATTCATTACAAGAATTTTCATGTGTTATGCTGACTAATGAAAACTGACAACAGAAACATTCAAGCTAGTGGTTTGGTTGGGCCTATTCCTTCTGCCATTGCTTCGCTCGCAAAATTAACTGACTTGTATGAATGAATTTTCAATTCTGACTATATTTCTTTTTTCCAGTTACTATATAATGTATATTGAGTTCACATATTAATCTTGTGCTTGGTTAAATTTTAACAAATATCAACATGCAGGAGAATTAGTGACCTGAATGGACCTGAAGCAACTTTTCCACCAATTGTTAACATGACGAATATGAAAACACTGTAAGTAAATTGATTCAAAGGAGAAACCTTCAGCAGATAATTTTGGCAAGAAGAAAAATCATAATGTTTTATTGATTTTTTTAACAGTATATTGAGGAGTTGCAATATCAGTGGACCAATGCCTGAATATCTTGGGCAAATGGGAAACCTGAAAGTCTTGTTAGTAGACTCTGCCTTCTTCTCCCCTCTAATTTTTACAGAAGAGAAAAAAGAGAACGTCTGGACATATTAGTTTACTTATGTTTTGTTTATGATTTCTTGCAGAGATCTCAGCTACAACAAATTAAGTGGAGTAATTCCAAGCAGCTTTAATGGTTCAAATGTGCAATATATGTAAGCATTTCTTCGTCAAAATGCAGGTTGTCCTTTCGTTTTATGTTTATTACCTAATCAACTGAGTTTATTGTCAATTTGTCAGATATTTAACTGGAAACATGCTAACCGGAACGATTCCGTCTTGGATACTGGAAAAAGGAAGGAACATGTAAGCTTTCTCTTCCCACGTGCACTATGTAATTTGTTAAATAATTATCTTATTTATTAAATTTCTATGGGCAGAGATCTTTCGTATAACAATTTAACTGCTGGAAGCTCAGATTCACACTGCCGAAGCGGGACCGTGTAAGAATGTTGACAAATGATAAATCCGAAAACTTAGTATATATCTTCAGTACACTGGCTAAATTTGATACCTTGTGCCATTTTTTGTAGGAACTTGTTTGCGAGCTCTCCCAAGGGCACCAACTCGTAAGCTTTCAATTCACGTTGATTGATTTATTTATCTTGTCATTTAATCATGATTCTATGATGCTGATCACCTTAATCACCTTACATCATTCCAGCACTGGAATTGTTTCATGTTTGAGAAACTTCCGCTGTCAAAAGAGTAAGTCAGAACGTCCTTCTAAAGTGATAGCCAGAATGTGTTTTTCTTAACAAATTGGTTACTGGATTGCTGTTTCTTCTCCCAGCTTACTACTCTGTTCGTATAAATTGCGGTGGAAGAGAAGTGCCTGTAAATGGAAGCACAACATTTGAAGATGACACGGATCCATCGGGACCTTCAAACTTTGCAGGCGGAAGCAATTGGGCACTTAGCAACACCGGTCATTTCCTGGACGATAATCGCACAATGCGCACTTTTAATCCGACAAATACGTCTAGATTGTTAATGACTGATTCCCAGCTGTACATGCAAGGTCGCATTTCTCCCATTTCTTTAACTTACTATGGATTCTGTCTGGGAAACGAAACTACACTGTCAACCTTCACTTTGCTGAGATAATGTTCACTAATGACAAAAATTTCAGCAGTTTAGGAAGACGCATATTTGATGTTTATGTTCAGGTAATTAATAGTCTCAGCACAACAACTAAGTAAATATCGTCAGTTTTGAACTTCGCCTTCAGGCTGGCTTTTACTAACAAAGTGAAATGTTACATACAGTAGCTGCATTAATAGTTCAGCTAATTGAGTATAACTATTGCTGCAGGGGAAGCTGGTGTTGAAAGATTTCAATATTGAGGATGCGGCCGGAGGGGTTGGGAAAGCAACTGTACAAAGTTTTCCTATTGTTGTGAGCAACAATACTGTGGAGATTCGTCTTTATTGGGCTGGGAAAGGGACAACTTGTGTTCCTGTTAGAGGAGTTTATGGTCCTCTTATATCAGCTATTAACGTTAGTTCTGGTAGGTTTAAATTAATACTAACACAAAAGGCTTCTAAATTTCAAATTATATCGGCTATTTCTGTAACTTCCATGTTTCTTTAATTTCAAGCAGATTTCACACCTCCATCAGAAAATGGCAGCGGTAGTTCTATACCTGCAGGGGCAGTGGTTGGAATCGTGGTTGGAGCAGTATCTGCCACAATCCTGATTCTGGGTATCCTTTGGTGGAAGGGCTGTTTTAAATCGAAGAGTACATTGGAACGAGGTACTAAATTAAAATAGGATTAACATTTGTTCTCATTACAATTAATTTTCCTCTTTCCTTCGAGTTTTTATTGAACAAGTTTCTTCCGCAGAATTCAAGGGTCTAGACTTGCATACTGGTACCTTTACTTTGAGGCAAATTAAAGCAGCCACAAACAACTTTGATATTGCTAACAAGATTGGAGAAGGTGGTTTTGGCCCTGTTTACAAGGTACATTGTACTTGATCATTTGCTTCCTTCCGAATAAGTATCTGAATCTCACAGCATTTTCCTGAAATATGCAGGGTCTTTTGGCAGATGGCACTGTAATTGCAGTCAAGCAACTTTCTTCCAAATCAAAGCAAGGAAATCGAGAATTCATCAATGAAATTGGCATGATTTCTGCTCTGCAACACCCTAATCTTGTCAAGCTCTACGGATGTTGCATAGAAGGAGATCAGTTACTGCTAGTCTACGAGTACCTGGAGAATAACAGCCTTGCTCGTGCTTTGTTCGGTAAATTTCTAACCACATAACACTTACAAATCCCTCAAAACATGCGCATATATGTATGATAAACACAATCGTTTTTTCATTTTTCTTTTTGGGCAATTTGAAGGTCCTAAAGAGTATCGGTTGAAGCTAGATTGGCCAACAAGGCACAGAATTTGCGTCGGAATAGCGAGGGGTTTGGCTTATCTCCACGAAGAATGTAGATTAAAGATTGTACACAGAGATATCAAAGCAACCTATGTGCTTCTCGACAGGGACTTGAATCCTAAAATATCTGATTTCGGTTTAGCCAAGCTCGATGAAGAAGATAACACCCACATAAGTACCCGAGTTGCCGGAACTTTGTGAGTTGCTGCATACTAATTTCTGATGATTGCCTCCCCTTTTCATCTCTTAAAATTTCACCGAAGTGACCCAAATTCTTGACTCAATTTGCAGTGGATATATGGCACCAGAATATGCAATGCGCGGCCATTTAACACACAAAGCAGATGCTTACAGTTTCGGAATTGTTGCCTTGGAAATCGTTAGCGGAAGAAGCAACTCTAGCAGGAAGCCTAAAGAGGATGCCTTCTATCTTCTCGATTGGGTAACCTTTCATTTCTGTTCGAAACTGTTTTCGGAATTTGTTTTATATTATTAAAGAAAAATAAAAGAAAGCATTTTCGAAGCAGATTGTTTGACTCAATTCACCATTTGATAGGCTTGTGACTTAAAAGAGAAGGGAAACTTAATAGACCTAGTGGATCAAAGCCTGGGTTCAGATTTTGACAAAGAACAAGTGATGGTAATGATCAATGTAGCTTTGCTATGCGCCGATGTTTCTCCAACAGCTAGGCCTTTGATGTCTTCGGTGGTGAGCATGCTGGAAGGCAGAGCTGAGGTTGAAGATTTTATTCCGGATTCCAGTGTCTCCAACATTGATGAAACAAAGTCTGAAGCAATGAGAAGGTATTACCAGTTCGGCACAGAACAGAGCGTTAGCGGAAACGAGACACGAAGTATGTCTATAGACGGGCCGTTTACCGGATCTTCGACATCTGCCGCTGATCTGTATCCCGTCACCTTCAATTCGGACTATTGGAAAAACAGGGAATAGAGATTTATGCTTCTTGTTATTGCTTGCTTGTAAAACTATATCTTTCACTTGAAAATACTCGGCGCATATTTTGTTTTTCTTGTTGGTTTGCCTTTCATTTTCCTTTGTTATTTTTGCTGTGGAATATTAATTGTTGAGATGAGAGTATGTTTAGCAAGTACTGAGTAGCAATTTAAGTGTATAATACGAGAAGAATTAATTACATGACAGTTTATGTATTCTTTGTTTGTTCTTAAGTTTGTGTTTTAACCTTTAATTAATATTTTCTAATTTAATCTATGAACTTTATTTTTTAAAAAATTTTGACCAAACTTTTTGTTTCCAGCTCTGTCTCAATTGTAGCCAAGTTCATCCATTCTTTTTTCTTCACGTTAATTGATGCATTTTCGTGAAAAATAAATATTAATATATTATTTGTTATTTGTTTTTATAAAACAAAGAACGAGTTGTTGATGTTAATTTAGCGATGAATTATTAATAACTTATGTGTATATAATTATATATTTTATAAAATACCAACGTTGGTATTGGGGAAAAAAATATTGAAGCTTTTAAATCTTTGTCGTGCAATTTTTGTTTAACAGAGTAAAATAGGGATAAATGATTTGTTAGGTGTGTAAATGGATGCCTATCACATTATTAATTAAACTTATTTATTTATTTTTATGATAGTTCACATTAGTTATGTAATTGAAGAATGAATTAAATCAACATTATATGAACGTTTATGTGAAAAAAGCACAACCATCGAAGTTGATTTTAAATTTTGACAAAACAAAGGTTATGGTTTAAGTTTTGTCCTTGTCTAAACATGGAAATATATATAATTATACATTAGTTAGTCCTCAAACAATTTAGGTAATTGAAAGTCTTTCACTGGTGGCGAATTCTTTGCAATTTCTTCCATTGAATTTTCTGAAGTTCCAAAGAAAATTTCTCTTGGCTGCTCCATGTACAAAGAGAGAAATCTATAAGATTTGTTAAATGGAATATAAAATAATTAATTAATGAAATAAAATTTTGCGCGTAAAGGATAAACCGTTTGAAGAAAAATAATCATAACACTTCTTTGATGAAAGATAATATCTTTTAATTTTTATTGGATTACATGTTGTATAATTACATACAATTAAATTTTTATTTTTTGCCTTCACCTTTTTCACACTTATTTAAACTTGATAACGCCCATTAGATTCGTAGATTATTTATGGTTGGAGTACAAGAGAAGAAAATAGGTTGTTTTTAATTATCTAAATTTAACCTCTCAACAGAATTTATTGTCTGAATTGATTAAAAACAATCTACTTTTATCATCTAATTTTCTCAAAAAGACTTTATTGTTTTATTATCTGAATTTATTTTTAAAAAATCTACATATCTTACCTAACTTTCTTAGAAAAATTGTTAAATAAATAATTAAACAAAAAAAAGGGAATGCGTCAACAAGAAAGAATCATTTTCAAAGCAGATTGTTTTACTCATTAATTTCACCATTTTTTATAGGCTCATGATTTAAAAGAGAAAGGAAACTTAGTAGAGCCAGTGGATCAAAACAAGGGTTTGGATTTCGATAAAGAACGAGTGATGGTGATGATCATTGTAGCTCTGTTATGCTCCTACAGCTAGGCCCTTTGATGTCTTCGGTGGTGTCGTAAGCATGCTGGAAGGCACAGCTGAAGTTGAAGATTTTATTCGGGATTCCTGTATCTCCAACATTAATTGATGAAACAAAATCTGAAGCGATATGAGACGTTTATATTACCAGTTCAGCATAGAACACAGCGTTAGCGGAAACCGGACACAAAGTTTATCAGTATATAGACGGGCCGTTTACGGGATCTTCCACGTCTGCCTGCCTGTGATCCGTATCCTGTCAATTTGAATTCGGATTATTGGAAAAACAGAGATTAAAAACTTATGCTTCTTGTTATTAATTGCTTGGTTGTAAAACTATATATCTTGCACTTTTTTTTTTTTAATTAGAAAAAGGGTCCTTGATCCTGTCTCTGTATATGTAATATGGAATAAGATGAGTATTTTTTTTATACATTTTTTTATATCAATTGTTAAAATAGATTGAATAAAATAAAATATAATAAATATTTTAATTCATTAATTAAGATTTTTTATGTTTTTTAATTTTTTTTCTTTTTCTTATTCTATAATTTGTTATATTTTTCTTACTTTTCACTTTTTTATTATGTCTTCTCTCTCCTCATTATTTTTTTTCATTTGAATTATCATTTATAAATTAAAAACTCAAAATTTTAAATAAAAACTATTTTAATGTTTATTTTAATTATCACTTGTAAATTGAAAAACTTGAATTTTAAACAAAAATTATTTTAAGTAATTAATTTATCAAAAAACTCACGAATTTTTAAAAAATTATCACAAGATATAAATATTCGAAAAAAGAATACTTAATTCATGAGTTTTTTAACTTATAAGCTATAATTAAAATTAAAAATGTTTGAGGAGAAAAAAGATGTAATAAAGAAAAGAAAAGTAGAGGAGAGATTAATAAATTAGAGATAAGAAATAGAAAAAAAAAAAATATATAAAAGATCTTATTAAATGAGTTTCTAAAATTTTTTTATATTTATTAGAGGCAATCCTGACCCTTGATAGATATTTAATCGTACTCTTATATATATATGTGTGTGTAATATAGTTCATATTTAATTATCTATATATAACTTAAATTATTGACTTAATGTAAAATATTAACAATTATGAGTAAAAATTAAATATATTTTTTACAATTTTTGAAATTAATTTTTAGATAAATAACTATATTTCTAATCAAATTTATTTTATTAAAATTTAAAAATTATAATATTAAAATTTAATTATTGTTCCTTCAAATAATTATAAAGAAAATAATCGTAACAAAATTATATTTAAATAATTGTTAAAAATGAAATTATGATTAGATTCTATAATTATTTTATATCAATAATAACAATTCAAAAATAATATTTTTAATAATAAATCAAATATATACTTTTTAAATATATTTTTTATTTATTTTAGTAAAATTTAAAAATTATTATTGCTACTTCAAATAATTATAAAGAAAGTAATTGTAATAAATTATATTTAAATAACTATTAAAGATAAAACTAAGATTAGGTTGTAAAATTATTTTATATCAATAATAACAATTCAAAAATAATATTTTTAATAATAAATTAAATATGTATACTTTGTTAAATATATTTTATTTACATATTTTAATAGTATGGTTTTTTCCAAGTCTTGCAATAATTTTTTTTGTTTTAGTCAAAGTCAAACCTTGGTCAACACAAAGTTCGAAGACCGAGTTGGCGTAATCCCATAGACTGGCCCAGTACGCTAGGTTGGCACGGAACGAACCTGTGCCAAGCGTGACCCACAGACTCCAAACGTCAACCCATCCTAACTCAATCATTGTGTCACGCTAAGTTAGGTCGTTACTGTTTACAAGCTAGGTTGGGCCATGCCTACATTGTGTCTAGTCTAGCTCATTTACCACCTTTAATCAAAAATATTTTCCTATTTCTACTAAGATTAGGAATATCCTCAAATTTTTTTAAAAGTTAAGAATTTTTCATGAAAGCTAAAAATATAAGAGGTAAGTTGTAATCCCTTTTATAAAAAATAGTGTTGATTTTTGTGTTATCTCCTTGTCATCGTAAAAGAGAGATAGGTTTTTATTTATTAATGTAAGATTCTTTATTTATGTATTTATCTTTTACCCTAATATAGAGTTCATGACTAGGTTTTATTGTTCATATAATTTGTTAGGTTTAAATATATTATAATAACTTCATTATTAAAGCTAATTTAGTTTTCTTATTCCCTTTTCTATTAGTATATTCTTAATTAAGATTGTTTGTATGTGAAATAGTAGCTAAGTTTTCTAAATCTCTCTATATTTATTCCTTTATTATTTATTAGGTAAATATGTTCAACTAAAAACATATGATAAATTGTATTTAATAAAATCAAGTTTAAGTATAATTAAAATAACGTTGAAATTTTTAAGAAAGAATTTGTAAATGAAAACTTGATTACAAGTTAAATAAACAATAAAAATTAATTGATTTTACTAATTCTCGGTCACCATCAATTAACTTAATTAATTAATTCTCTTTTCTCCCTTTCTCCAGAATTCTCTTAACCCCAACAACTACTTTTTAACGGGTAAGATTTCTTCAACTTCCTTTTATTTTTATTTTTTTTTCAATAAATATAAATTTTCACCTAAATCTAAATTTATGATGGTTAATTTCTATTTTATGCTAATTTTCTTGCACTTAATTGTAATTTATATCCACCAAGATTTATATCTGTGGTAGTTTTATTATTTTTTATCTCTTCATATTATTGTGATATTATTTTCTTTTATATTTAAAATATTAAAGACATATATTTTCGTTTAGATTTGGAAGATATGAAAAAATTTGAAAAATTACTGCTTTAAATTTGGATGATTTTATACTATAACAAGCTTATTGCAAAATAATTATTGTAGCATAGATAAGAAAAATCAACTAAAATAGGGGATGGTAAAAATAAAGAGTTATGGGAGAAATTTTAGTGGAACTTTAAAGTACTTTTCTTAAGTTAAAAGACATCAAATAGAAAGGTGTTATAATTATTCTCTTTATATTCCTCAATAAATATTATGATTTATCTAATTTTATGATGTAATAAAATTTTGAAATATCTTAAAGATGTTTGGCGTAGATCTTTAATGATTTATAATATTTGATTTGAAATAAAACGAAGTATTTTCTTACTTTAATCTTAATCAGAAAAATCTTACGCATACGATTAAGTAGAAGTAGAACATACGGCAACTTTAGTAATTTGAATTAAAAAATTATTTTGCTGTAAAAGCTAAAAATTGAAAGGTCGAAAATTTACAAGTAAAGCAGCAGCTGCCACGTACATATTGAAAACTATCCACAAATTCACAACAAAAAACAGTTATTATCTTTATTAATATCAATATCACAAGAAGTCAAAAACCACAAAAACTTTTTTCTGACACTATGCTGTCTTAATTCCAATCCGAATATACATAAAATTGGTGGTATATCTTATTATATTTTTCTAAAAAATTTGAATATTTTTAACATAATAATATTATACCAACTTATATACAATTTATATAGATTATATTATAATTAACTGTATATTATAATTAAGTTAATTATCCGTAAATCAATTCGAATATTTATTATAACTTATGTTAAAATTTATGAAAAAGATTGGCCAACATGTATACTTACCGAAGTCAACTACTCTATTATTTTCATATTGTAAGTCAACTACAAACAAAATGTTTAGGCGAGAAAATAATTTATCTATATTCATAGGATTAAATTTTGTATATTTATTAATTAATTGCTGTTTCAAATCCTATTTATATATGTTGCTTGATAAAATATTTTGTCAAATATATATATATATATATATTTTTAAAGAGATAATTTCATTTTAATTTTTAATGTTTTAAAAAATATTGCTTAGGTTAGCATGTTTCATATATTAGGTAGGAAAGTTTCTAAATTTTTTAAAAATCATCATTTAGCAACCAATGTGCTTTTCGATGGGGACTTGAATACTAAAATATCTGATTTCGGTTTAGCCAACCTTGATGAGGAAGATAACACCCACATAAGTATCCAAGTTATTAGAATTTTTGCATTTTGTTCTAGGCATAGTCCCCTCCCCCTCAACTTTTAAAAACCATAATTAGTTTTAATGGTTTTTTTCAAATAAATTGGCTAAAATTAATTTTTACATTATTACTTAAGTGAATCTATCATGTCTTTTTAAGATTTTTCTTTTAATTTAAATGATATAAAGATTAAGATATACACAAATTTTTTTATTTGAAAGCTTCTCAACACATTTTATCTCTACTAAAAACAATTCAATATCAATATATTATTTTTCACTATTGCCTTTTTTAATAGTAGTGAATCATCACATTACACACTAATAGTGCTTTTTACATATTTATTCGATAATCTTATAGTCAATTCAATAGTCTTATTCAAAACTATTAACATATTTATAATATTTATAATTTCTCAAAAAATATAACAATGATGCCTATACCACATGAAATCATATTTTATACAACTTTATTGAATATAAAAGACTACCATAACACATATTTTATTTAATAAAATGAGATTAATCTTCAATTTAATATACATATATATTATATAATAATTGCTCCTCTCATAATTAAATTAAAAATAATAAATTATAGTCTCTTTTATTTCATACATGCTAAAACTCAATTCAATAAATATATTTAATTAATTTAGACCCTTTAGAACTAGCACATAAAATAAATTAAGGTCAAGTAAATATAATTCAAAATCACATCAACATTATAATGAATTATATATCATATGACCTTCACTTAATACACAAAATATTATACTCAATATGGCTATATTATAAATAATCATAAGTCATTAGGGTCACATTAGTATTATTTAATAAATTATCAGTGTTAATAAGACCTTTACAGATAAATTAGTTACAATTTGTAAATATCTAAAGATCATATTAGAAGGCGTGATTAATCAATAGATATTGACATGAACGATATTTTATAACTAGACCCAAACACAATTTACCATATTCTTCCTTTCAATAGACTGACTGTATAATCATTAAATAGACCCGACTTTATAGTCATGTCTTTTATTTTAAGCGTGTGACTTCGCATCGCCACAGAGATGTTTCATTATACGCCAGAGAATTAAATATGAAACTAAGTGAAATTCAGTCATTGTTTTATGTCTATTACTTGAGTTTTGACAATACACTCATTAACACAGTATGCTTTATGGTATTGATAACAGTCAAGTTCAAGTATATTTCAAATGCAATAGCAAACACGAAAAACAAAAGGAAACCTTATAATTCACCATGAATTTTTCTTGCCACAACGGTTTCCTCCCTTCCTCCTCAATGTAAAAGTCGACTAATCAACATACGATTTTTCAAGTTCATTGGATTTGAGCCCTTTGGAAGAAATCATATTTTGCTTAGGAAACTGATTCCTTCAAAATTAGTTTATGAATATAAACTGAACGCTACTTATTTGTCAAAAGGCTCCAAAAGATTTAACACATATCATTCAAAAGTGCTCTGACAAATCAAACCAAATATATAGAGAGACAACACATTATAAGATATCCCAATATTGCGTAATTTCTTGCAATCTCTCTAGAATGTCTCCATCCCAAGCCAAAGCCAATGTTTACAGTGCATCATCAGCACGAAAAATTTTCCTTAAGAATGTTGGAAATTTTAAGTTTAAATTGATGATGTAACAAATAACACAGTATACTCATAGTCAAGACATGCATAAATGCATTGTTTTTAAAAAAATTTTTGCCCCTCTAAGACGATGTCCCGATGCAAATAGGTTTTCATAGCAATATTCCGTCCAAAATACAATTGTTATTAGTTCTATAAAGGTGCACTCTCAAGTATAAAACTCTTGAATAATATTAAAATTAAATATCATTCTCTAATAATATTTATAAGTGATGGGAGATCAAAAATAATGTAGAAAAAATATTTTTCTTATATATATCCTTTTATATATATACAGGGTCAAAATAAAGTCTCTATGTAAAAAAGATACATGTATTATTTCATTTGGGACATATCTCCTTATAATATCATTTCATTTATAACTTTCATACACTATCAAATATATTTTGAAATATTTGTATATTTATAAAATATACTGTTGGGATAAACTAATACAAATCAATTTGCGGAAGCACAATAATTATCTTATTTCCTCTTGCGTGAATCTAATAGGAAACAAACAAATAAAACAACAATTTTTGGCACAAAATCAATTCTTGGACAGCAACCACATCATCAACAAAACAACCATAACACAATCAATTTTAATGTGGAAAACCTCTCCAAGGTGAGGAGTAAAAACCACGAAACCGTAATCCACCCGAAAATCTCCACTATAATCAAATAATGGGAATACACAATTTTTCTCTAGTTAGAACTAGAGGTACACATTCACAATATTCTCAAGATCACACAATCTTGATAAACAATCAACCTTCACAAAGAAATTAGAGAGAGTTCAAGAAAAATATCACCATAATGGTGGCCTAACTTTCAACCACAAAATCTGGAGAAAGGGAGCTCTAAATCTAATCTCCACCGTTTAGAATTTAGTCCTCTGAGTTAGGAAGCTGCTGGTAAAATTTCAGCTCAATCGGAATACGAATCAACCTCCGATTAGCCACTTGATCAAAAATTGTTCCGAGTTTACTATTTTGCCTCTCTCTCGTGAACAGTAACCACCTCTCTTTAGGCGATAAACAGTACCTTTCTCTCTTTAGACGATGAACAGTGCCGCCTCTCTCTCTAGACGGTGAACAGTTCCCTTCTCTCTTCTTAAGACACATATATATATTGCAGCAAATTAAACACTAAACCTTACTTGAGAAAAAACTAAAATGTCCTTAAGTTAATTGGGCTTAATTATTATTGAAGAGAAAATTTGGGCCATCTCCAAATAGGAAGAAACCCAACCCAATAAAACTTCTCCTTTCCGACTATATTGAGGGACTTGCCAACCCAACAATTGAACAACAAACTTCAAGCTTTTCCCTAGGAAGATTCTTGGTTAACATATCAGAGGCATTGTGATCTGTGTGAATTTTTTCAAGTTCAAACATATTATCATTAAGTGCATCTCTCAACCAATGATATCTCACATCAATATATTTTGATTTTGCATGAAAAGAGGAATTCTTACTCAAGTGAATTGCACTCTGATTATCACAAAATACCACAAATTGCTGTTGCTTGAAATCAAGTTCCTGTAAGAACCTCTTCATCCACAACAATTCTTTGCATACTTCAGTCGCTGCAATGAATTCTGCCTCTGTAGTGGAAAGTGCAACACATTTTTGTAGCCTTAATTGCCATGATACAGCTCCACCTAAATGTGTCATCAAGTAACCCGTAGTAGATTTTCAAGTATCAACATCTCCAGCCATATCTGAGTCTGTATAGCCAACTAACACAGGTTCTCCACTTCTAAAAGTGAGTTTGAAATTGGAAGTACCTCGAAAATATCTCATAATCCACTTCACTGCATTCCAATGCTCTCTTCCTGGATTGGATAAAAATCTACTAACAACACTGATTGTATGAGATATATTTGGTCTTGTGCATACCATCGCATACATCAAGCTTCCAACTGCTGAAACATAAGGAACTTTTTCCATGTCTTCTTTCTCTTTATCTGTTGTAGGGGACTGCTTGGAACTTAACTTAAAGTATGTAGCAAGAGGAGTGCTAACCACTTTAGCGTTGCTTATATTAAATATTTTAAGTACCTTTTCAATGTAATGCTCCTGTAATATACACAACTTCTTGACTGCTCTATCTCAATAAATTCGAATGCCAAGGATTTGTTTTGCTGGCCCTAAATCCTTCATAGTAAAGGATTTGCTCAACTGTTTCTTTAACCTATCAATTTTAGAAGCATTGCTACCAACAATCAATATGTCATCAACATAAAGCAACAATATGATAAAATCATCATCAGAGAATTTCTGCACAAAAACACAACGGTCAGAAAAAGTTTTCCGGTAGCCTTGCTCCCCCATAACTAATTCAAACTTTTTATACCACTGTCTTGGTGCCTGTTTCAAGCCATAGAGGCTTTTCTTCAGCTTGCACACATAATCTTCTTTTCCTTTTATTTTGAAACCTTCTGGCTGCTCCATATAAATTTCTTTATCTAAGTCCCCATATAGAAAAGCAGTCTTTACATCCATCTGCTCAACCTCCAAGTCAAGACTAGCCGCTATGCCCAATTAACTGAGGAGTTTTTGGAGGTGTTTTTTGATGACGAATTCTTAACTGTTTGTAATACTCATCAAATGGTCCAGAATACTAACCCCTATTATCAGTTCTGATGCACTTAAACTTCTTCCCAGTCTGTCTCTCAACTAAGGTCTGAAACTGTTTAAACACATCTAGTACTTGATCCTTTATCTTTAGTGTGTAAACCCATAACTTCTTTAAGTGATCATCTATAAAAGTCACAAAATAAAGAGCACCACCAAGTGTTTTTGTTTTCATAGGGCCATAAACATCAGAGTGTACTAGTTCGAGTATACATGATTTTCTTGAAGGTGGAGATGTCTTGAAGGTAGTTCTAATTTGCTTCCCTGCCAAGCAATGAACACATTTCTTCAAAGATTCATTTTTCAACTAAGAAACCATATTCTTCTTGGCCAAAACATTCAAACCCTTTTCACTCATGTGACCAAGTCTTCGATGCCATAACTCAATTGTATCTTCATTTTTCACTGTATTGATGCTGCTGTCTGCAATCTTAGCTTGCATAAAGTACAATGAAGAATATTTCTTTCCTCGAGCCACAACCATAGAACCTTTACTAAGCTTCCATTTACCACCACTAAAGTTGCTGGAGAAACCCTCATCATCAAGTTTACCTGTAAAAATCAAATTCAAACGAATATCAGAAATATGCTTGACATTTTTCAAAAGTAACATCGTGCCATTATTAGTCTCCAAGCACACATCTCCCATGCCTATAGCTTTAGCTAAGCCATTATTTCCCATCTTAACATCTCCAAAATCACCAGATGTATAAGATGTAAAAAATTCCCTTCGCGATGTAGCATGAATGGAGGCACCACTATCAATTACCCAGCTGGTCTCATGGCATACAAGGTTGATAACATCATCATCATACATACTAAGAAAGTCATCTGTAACAGTAGCGACTTTATCATCATCACTGCTGTCATCATTTTTCTTTTCTTTTCCTTTATCCTTCTTGTTGTCTCGCTTGAGATGTCGACAATACTTCTTTATATGCCCCTTCAAACCACAATGATAGCATTCAACATTGGCAAACTTGTTGGTCTTGCTTTTACTTTTATCTCTATTCTTCGGACCTCTACTCTTATTCCTCCCTCTATTTTCTGTGATTAAGATATCTGACTGTGAAGAACCCTGTGACTTTCTTCTATCCTCTTCATTCAAAACACTATTCTTAGCCAATTCCATGATGATAATACCATCAGGAGCTGAGTTAGATAATGACATTCTAAATGTCTCCCATGAGTCCGATAATGTGCCTAAAAGCCATAACTCTTATACTTCATCTTCAAATTTGATGTTCCAGCCAACTGATTAATGATTCCCTGAAATACATTCAAGTGATCTGTCATGAGTTTTCCATCCCGATATTTCAAGTTCATCATCTGCTTTATCAAAAATAGTTTGTTGTTCCTGGTTTTTCTGGCATACAACTTTTCAAGCTTATTCCACAAAGAACTTGCATTTGTCTCTCCACTGATGTGATTCAAAACATTGTCATCTACCCATTGTCTGATATACCCACACACCTGACGATGAAACAACTTCTACTATGCATCTGTTTTATTATCGGGTTTCTGTTTTTCAAACATGGGTAAATAATAATCTTTCACATATAAAAGATCTTCTATCTTTCCCTTCCATATATAATAATTTGCACCATTCAAATTAACCATTCTACTTGTATTAGCTTCCATCATTCAACACAAGGCACAAAACAAATATAACTAAAGCTCTGATATCACTTTGTTGGGATAAACTAATACAAATCAATTTGCGGAAGCACAATAATTACCTTCTCCCCTCTTGCGTGAATCTAATAGAAAACAAACAAATAAAGCAACAATTTTTGACACAAAATCAATTCTTGGATAACAACCACATCATCAACAAAATAACCATAACACAATCAATTTTAACGTAGAAAATCTCTCCAATGTGAGGAGTAAAAACCACGGGACCGTAGTCCACCCGAAAATCTCCACTATAATCAAATAATGGGAATACACAATTTCTCTTTAATTAGAACTAGAGGTACACATCCACAATATTCTCAAGATCACACAATCTTGGCAAACAATCAAGTTTCACAAAAAAATTAGAGAGAGTTCAAGAAAAACATCACCATAATAGTGGCCTAACTTTCAATCACGAAATCTGGAGAAAGGGAGCTCCAAATCTAATCTGCACCGTTCAAAATTTAATCCTGTGATTTAGGAAGCTATTGGTAAAATTTCACTCAATCGGACCACGAATCAATCTTTGATTAACCACTTGATCAAAAACTATCCCGAATTACTGTTCTGCCTCTCTCTTGTGAACAGTAACCGCCTCTCTCTAGGTGATGAACAGTACCTTTCTCTCTCTAGACGGTGAACAGTGCCGCCTCTCTCTCTCTCTAGACGGTGAACAGTTCCCTTCTCTCTTCTTAAGACACACATATATATTGCAGCAAATTAAACACTAAATCCCACTTAAAAAAATACTAAAATGTCTTTGAGTTAATTGGGTTTAATTATTATTGAAGAGAAAATTTGGGTCATCTCCAAATAAGAGGAAACCCAACCCAACATATACAACAATCTTGAATTCAGATTATTGGAAAAACAGAGATTAAAGATTTATGCTTCTTGTTATTGCTTGGTTGTAAAACTATATATATTACACCGTGAGAAAGTTCCAGTGCATATTTCGTTTTTGTTTTCATTTTTCGTTTATGTTTTTGTTGTTGAATGTTAGTTATGAATTACTTGACAGCACGTTTACGCAAGTACGTGCGGAGTGGCAATATAAGTGTATATTACTAAAAGAATTAATCTGAAAGTTTATGTATTCTTTGTTTTTTCTTAAATTTGGATAATGATTTGAAACTATTATTCAAATGATCAATGCAATAAGATCTTATTTTATACATATTTATTTTAAAATTAAACAATTACATTATGTAGAACGTTATGTAGTATATATGAAAAGAAAGGTGAAAAAGAAAATCTAGAACTATGTAGTATACACAACAAATTGAGAGGAAATGTAGCTTTGTTGCTTTCTCTTCCAATCAACCATTTTCTTTCATTTTCTCATCTATCAAACAGTGAATGTGAGAGTTTCTAAGACATAGAGATTTCTCCAAAAATTAAATTAATAGTTAATGAAGTTAAATTGTAGATTTGTCAAAGTTTTTATCCAAAATAACCACAAAAGTGAAGTTATTAGTTGTGGTATCCACTATAAGTAAATAAATATCCCTTAAAAAGGAAAAAATGAGTTTATCATTAAGCCATTTATCAAACAAGAGGACCCAAAAGTTTGTAGAAAATTGTAATATACATATTTTTCCACAAAATTACATTTTTTCATTCTGAAGAAGAAAAAAAAAAACATTTGCAAAAGAATAATATTTTGGTTGCAACTTGCAAAATTACTTTCCACCACCCTTTTTATAGAATAGGATTGCAGTTGTCAATAATCAGCTGGTCCCATTTTGTCAGAGACAGAAAATTTATGAATATGATTACAAGCAAGTCCTAGATTTATTTATTTTGCGAAGCAGAACGCGACACACCATAAACATACATACGTATTTCCAATTTCTAAAGTACTTAAATCAATTCAGATCATGCAATTTCAATCATCGGTTAGCTTATTAGATCTCTTAATAATAGCCATTTTTTTAAAAATTAAAATTAAAATTAAAATTAATCAGTTAAATCTAACTTCCATGATTTATAAAATAATTAATAAGTATCTCGACAAATTAAGACTCTGATCAGCATGAATTACAGGAGTTGGCAAAATCTTATGCTGATCTGCAGTTTAAGAATTTGCTAGGAATGCACCGTGTATTCTTTGTGTGTTGCTGCATAGAGAAGAAATGTTACAAAGTTGCCTTTTTATACGACGAGGCAATCTAGGCCATGATAACCATAATATACATTCTGTGTTCTTGCTTATATTAATCTAAATGGTATAACGCTGTCATCATAAAATGTGCATTTTCTATCATTCTCATTGTTGGAGGTTTGATCACTGCAGCAGCTGTTGCAGCGGAGGTGCTGTACATCTTTTTGTTTTGGCTGTAACAAATGAAGAGCTGCTTCCATCTGCACTGTGACTTGGGCTTCATTTTCAGGCTCACTTTTGCACATTTTACTTCCATCTTCAACCACTGTATAGTTTGAATCTTCAACACCTGTCTAGTTTGAATTTTCATGTGCATGCACAGAACCATTTCCTTTGCTGCAATAAATCAAATCATCGCCTGCAATAGATTTTATGTTGTCAAAATTCTATTTTGACAGCAAATTTTATATTGTAAGAAGTTTTATATTTAACATCGAAAAAAAATTGATAACAAAATTGATAATATTAATACATAATTTTTAAAATAAATTATTTTTAATCAAATGTTCTATTTTAAAAAATAATTTAATTAATATTGTAAAGCTTGATTAAAAAATTTTCAAAAAAAATTAAGAGTTAAAATATTATTATAATTTTCAAAAATAAATATTAAAATAAAAATTTATTGATTATTACAAAATAAAAATAAAGACAACGAGTTTATTTTATGTCTTATAATAGTTAAAAAATAAAATAGTTAATTTGAAATTAAAATAATTATTTTAAGAATATTTTTCTATTTCTACTAAAATTAAAAGGTATCCTCGTATTTATTTAAAAGTTAAAATTTTTTTTGCATAAACTAAAAATTTCTTAATAAAAACTTAGAAAGTAAAATATAATATCCCTTTTATAAAAGATGGAAAAAAAAATTAGAAAATAAAGTATAATATTCTTTTTATAAAAAATGGTGTTGGGTTTTGTGTTATCTCCTTATCATCGTAAAGGAGAGATAGGCTTTTATTTATTATTATAGAATTCTTTATTTATGTATTTATCTTTTACTCACACAGAGTTCATAACTAGGTTTTATTGGTCATATAGTTAGTTAGGTTTAAATATATTACAATAAATTCATTATTAAGGCTAATTTAATATTTTTATTCCCTCATTTATTTGTGTGTTCTTAATTGAGGTTGTTTGTATGTGAAATGGTGCTAAGTGGAGTCAATGTCTTTACTTCATTATTATTTAGATATATTGTCATATTCCTCTTCTGAGATTTGAGATTGTATTATTTAGATAGAAAATATGAAAAATGTATTACTTATCTTCTTCGCTATTATATTTGACCGTTATGTATAAGAGTAAATGTGTAAAAAATCATTCTTTTTTTATTTCTTTATTCTTTTTGAAAAAGAAAATATTAGTTTTCAAATTCTAACATAGTGACAATAGAAGTTAGAAAAAATTATTTTGTTTGATTTTAAAATTTTATAAATAGATTTTGATAAAAAAATTCTTAATAGAAACAAAATTGTTACTACCTTATTTGGTTTTGATATTCTTGTTTCTCTTTTTTCTTTGAACATATTTGTATTTTTTTGGTCAATTTTATTATTATATATCTCTAAATATCTCACTTGAAAAAATACTTATTGAAAAAAATGTTTATACTTCAAATCAACTTTTTATTATTCCTATATTTTTTGGGTCATTTTATTTACTTTAAATAAAGCACAACAAATCAAATATAGGTATTTCAAAAATAAAAAAAGAAACAAAAGAAACAAAAGAATAATGTTTTAATAAAATAAGTAATTAAGGGTGTTTGAGTAAATTTATCATTTGAATTAGTGAACTAATAATTTAAGAAAAGTAAGTGATACATTCTCAATACTTTCTATTTAAATGATTCAATCTCAAATTTCGAGAGAGAAATGTGATAATATCTTTATTATTTATTAGATAAATATGTTTAATAGAAAAAATATGATAAATTTTATTTAATAATATCAAAATCAAATAAATAATTAAAGTAAGGTTGAAATATTTAAAAAAAAGAATTTGTAAATGAAGACTGATTGAATAAACAATAAAAAATTAATTGGTTCGATTAATTTAGATTTGTAATGATTTTATTGGTTTTTGTGTCTTTATATTAGTATGACAGTATTTTTTTATATTTAAAAAATAAAAGACTTATGTCTTTTTTCTAACAATGTTAGGTGTAGATTTACAATGATTTATAATATTTGATTTGGAATGAAACCAACAATTTTTTTAGACCATATATGGCAACAATTTTCTTCTTTATCTCTTTCTTCTTTTCTTTTTCTTCCTTATCTCTTCTATCTCACTCTTCTCTTCTTGGTTGGATTTGTTATCTTTTTTTTTTTTAAGTTTGATAATCCTTTGCATTTTCTTTTCTAAACAAAAATAGTTGTATTTGAATTTGGTTTGATAACCATATGTAGATTAGAGAATTCAAGAGTTTGTGAACAATAAAAAATGAAGGTTTGTTGTTAGTTGTAGCTGCTGCTTCTTGTCATATTTTTAGGGCTAAATCAATTGTTACATGTTGGAAATTTTGGGAATTAGCAGCAAAGGGCTGCATTGATTGCCGTTGAACCAAAATGGAGAATTGAAGTTGTTGGAAATTTTGGGAACGGAAGCCAATTCTACACAGATGATGATGATGATGATGATGATTTTATTTTAATATATAATAATAATAATAATAATAGTATATAATATACAAATATTAATCTACACAGATTGAGAGAATAGTTAATAAAATTATTTAATTAATTAATATTGTATATTGAGTTAATAAATAATAATAATAATAAAAAATAAAGATATTAGTTCATTTATTTTATTTTATTAATTTATAGTTTTTTAAAGAATTTAATTTAATTTGACATTTTTTAAGAATATATAAATTATTTAACTACACACATAGGGTTAATTATGTTATTTTCTATCACATGGGATTATTTTTATCTGTGCACACATAATATTAATTGAAATAAGGATAACTTTGTTTTTTGTCATTTTTCATTAAACATAACTGTGTGCTGTTGTAATAGACTTATGATTGATGACTTTGCAAAGATTTTGACTATATTTAAAAATTATTAATAAATTGAAAATAACCTTTAACAACGTATAGAATTATTATCTTTATCATTATCATTATCAATGTGCTAAAAAAGGTCAAAAACCACAAAAACTTTTTTCTAACACTATTTTATCTTAATTCCACCATGACCCCACTGCGGGCTTGCCCTGACCCGCGGTCAAAGTCGTAAAATGAAAACAAAAACATGATAAATAATTTCAGAAAAAAATAGGTACCATATGCATTTGTGTCAGACTGAGAGACAGGGGTGGGGCTTGACGGGCTTGAATAGTGGCTTGTGGGCCAGGCCTTCGCGATTTTTTCATTAAATTGATTTTTTTTAAAAATAATTAAATAATGATATAAGATATTTTTGCCTGCTTACAGAAAAAGAAATGCTTAGGCTTTCATGAAACATCCCAACTCCTAATCACATATATATATATATATATATTTTTTTTCAAAAAACTACATTTAATTATGAAAAGAGAAGTAGGCCAAGGGAAGGGATGGTCATGGTCCTACATACTCCTCTTCTATAATAGAAAGTCGTATTAAAATTGTATTTGCAGTAGGCAAAAGAAAATAGAGCTTTGTGGGACATTCAAGAGAAGAACAACCCTCATTTCAAACCTTGATTTAAAAGTTAGAAAATTGAGTGCAATTGATTTTACATAAAACGGTAATAATGTGTGAACTTCTTAAATACGAAAGAAGAATTTTATTTAATGCTTATTGAAATCAGTTTTAACCATTTCATTAGTCAATATTTTACATCACGTTAACATGTATTAATTATAGGCGGACAAAGAGATACAGTATGAGATTTAATTATTTAAACGGGGGGTTTTTAATTGGTTTATTAATTAGGTTAAATATCTTACCCAAAAAATTGGAAAAGAAAAAAAATTGGGGGCCATCGATGGTTTCAAATTCTTTACTACCAACTTTGCAGAATGTTAAGAACTTGCTTTGTTTCTTCTGACGGCTAATAATAATTCACATGTTACAATTAATTGGAATTGATGCCATGTGATGTGAAAATAATGAATATGAATTAATCTAATCTAATATAGTGAAATAATAATTAGAGTCCGTTTGAAAGTACTAAAGTGAAAACGTTAATATATTTAAAGCTAATACTCTTAAGTGTTTTTTTAAACAATTTTTAATAAAATAATTACTCATTTCGTTAACAACTTTTAAAAGTATTTATATTATTTTTTTTTTATATAATAAATTAGATATTTGAATGTATAATTAAAAAAAGTACTTTAATATTGATAAATTATTAAAATAGATATGTATATATATATATAAATATATGTATATATTAAATAAGTAATATCTAAAATTAATATTTTTTAATCAAAAATTTCTAAAAAACTGAGTAAAAAATTTGTTACGAAAATAAATACAATGTTAATAATCTAAAAATAATAATAAATAATAATCGTAAGTGCCGCAAGAAGTCAATAGAAAATAATAATAAAAATAATAATTATAATTTCTAAATTTGTTTCAGAATATTTTAGAAAAAACAAAATTTCATTAACGTTTCAAGTGATTAAAAGAGTAGCACTTGAACTGTTAATATAAAAAAATATCAAATTTCTGTTTACCAAAAGATCACTTCGAGTGCTAAACCTTGTGACAAGCATTTTTTTTAAAAATTTGTCAAAAGTCAACTTAACACTTCACAAGTAATAATTGAAGTGCTAATAAGCATTGTCAAACGGACTGAAGAAAATTAACAGCTGCTTTTGTCCTTTTTCCATATGATAACTGTACCTGTTATTTATTCCTAGTCAAATATTTGACGCTCCTTTGCTCTTCATAAATCATTTACCCATCATTTGGAGATTCTTCACTACAATATATGCGTTAGTAATATGTAAAAGTAAATAAATAATTTTTTAAATTTTTTGCATAAAATTTTATAATTTAAACTCAAGAAATAGATATATATATATTTATAATCTAATATCCTCAAGTTTACAAAATTATATATTTACCTCTTAATTTGTAAATTATTTTTAAAAATTAGAGTTATCGACTTCGAAAAGTTAACGATTACCCAACTTTTCATTGACTGTTATTAAGTGCATTCATCTTTTTAGTTTAATTCATTTGATTCTTTTTATATATTTATATATAGTATTGTTATATAGTTCAATTTTCACAAAAAAATAAATTATGTTTACGTAAATAAATACGCATATTTTCTAAATAAAAAAGTAAAGCTGTTTTTGTTTCACAATAGAAAATTTGGATCAATGATTTGTTAGGCGTGTAAATGTATCATGCCTAAAATTAGCAAATAACTGATTATATAAACTAAAGAATAATTAAATCGATATTAAAAAACATGTACATGCAAAAGAAGCACAACCGTCGAAGTTAGATTTTAACAATTAAAGTTTTGGTTTAATCATTAATGTCTTTGTCTTTGTCCATATCTATGTCTTCTAAGTAAATGTGGAGATAATTATACACTTTACGTATTTGAAAGTTATTCAATGGAGGCGATTTCTTTGCAATTTCTTCCATTGACTTTCCAAAGTTTTAAAGAAAAATGCTCATACTTAATTTACTTTCAAAACTTTTATATATACAAGTTGCAATTAATTTATTATAAAATGTTTATACTTAGACAAGAAATAAAAAAAAAAAAAAAGACTTGATCATTTTGTGTATTAATGTCTACAGTCTTCTCCCACTCCCAGCTCTTAAAAGGTCAACCAAAGTTGTCCTCCTTAATTTAATTGTGTTCCCAGCTTTCAATCAATCAACTTTCTTCACCACACAAGTAAAATCCAAACTCTCCTTATATTCATATACATATATTATTCCAATGAGAAGCCGAGTTCTAATTTCTGTCTCCCGCAAATTCTATCATCAAATTAATTAAACATGATGAAGATGGAGAAGTTTCTTATTCATCGTCTTCTTTTTCTTTCACTCGCTGCCTTTTGCTTCACAATTACTACTCTTACTTTCGCGGCCACTCTACCAGAAAATGAAGGTACGTAATATGTTTTTAAATAATTATTTTAACCTAGCTAGCCATTATCTGAGTCAAGGTTTTAGAGTTTTAATTGAATCTATATATATATATATATATATATAGCAGTAACAGTCTAAATCTAAATTTTCAGATATATCAAACGGTCCCGTTCATTTCACGAGCTTTTGCTCTTTATTTAATTTGCAGTGCAAGCTTTGAAAGATATAACAATAACTCTAGGCAAGATCTGGAATCCTAATGCGGATCCATGTACGGAACCGTCTGCTTTCAATTCGACAGTGGATAGTTGGGACGATGCTGGTTTTGACAATGCTGTCACCTGCAGCTGCTCCTTCGCCAACGCCACCGACACCGTTTGCCATGTTGTTAGCATGTATGTATATGTTTTTATATATATATATATATATAGCATGTTCAATGGCCCCATTTTTTATATACAAACTTTTACCTTAATTATTAATCTTAGATAAACGATATTTGGATGATATATATTAAATGGAATAAAAATATAATAAATATTTTTTATATTCATTAATTAAAATCTTTTATATTTTTTAACTATCTTTTTTTCTTTAATTAATAATTCATAAAACCTCTATCTTATTTTTCTTTTCTTTATTATATCTTTTCTTTCTTTATTATTTTTTTCATTTTAATTATCACTTGTAAATTAAAAAATTTAAAAACTTAAATAAAAATTATTATTTTAATTAATTAATTAATCTAAAAAAGTTCATGAATTTTTTAAAAATTATTATAATATGTAAAAATTCATAAAAAGATTATTTAATTAACGAATTTTTTAATTTATAAATGATAATTAAAAATTAAAATATGTTTAAGAAGATAGAAGATGTAATAAAGAAAAGTTAAAATATGAGAGAGATTAATAAATTAGAGGTATAAAAGAGAAAATAAAAAAAAATATAAAAGACCCTATTAAATAATTTTATAAGAATCTTTTTATATTTATTAGATGTCATTTTGATCTTTCATATACTTTTAATTTAAAGGATAATAATTGATATAAAAATTTATTTAATAAAAGAGTCACATATATATATATATATTTATATTTATAAATAGCGCGTTCCAATTTAATAATAATCCAACAAACCTTGACTTTGACTTGAGCAAGCTAAGCTATATTTGAATAATTTATTATGCATTTAAATCCTTTTAATTGAAAATCATAAATTAATTTTTTATATTGCTACCAAAATAAAACATTGAATCATTCTGCTGTCAATATTGTTATTTTTCTTTTACAGTTTATTTATCTATTACTATAAAAAATGTAATAAAAATGAAAATTAAATTCCAAAATATCTCTCCGACCACAGAAGACTAAAGTCTCAGAATCTGCAAGGCTCCCTCCCGCCAGAAATGGCCAGGCTCCCTTTCCTCCAAGAAATGTAAGTAGCACTAATAGTAACTATCGTCTTTTTTAATTCCAATTTTGCCCTTCACGATTTCAAAAATTACCGTTTTATTATAAGGAACGAACTTTAACTGTATTCCGACCATCTGCCCACAGTGACTTGAGTCGCAATTACCTCAGTGGTACTCTCCCGCCAGAATGGGGCTCCCTGCCACTCGTCAACATGTATGCGACTACTAGCTCTCAATCTCATTTTTTCTTAATCAAACCTAATCATTATTTTTAACAACACACACACACACATATATATAGGGGATATATAATCTAAATTTTATTTTCGTTTTTAAAATTTAAATCAAACCTGATATATTAGCTAACGTATAACTGCACATTGGTTCTTGTTTATAACATTTCAGCTCCCTTCTTGCAAACCGGGTAACGGGTCCAATCCCAAAATCATTTGCCAACATTTCCACACTTACCAATTTGTGAGTTTTTCTAAATTTTCCAATCTTTAATTTCTTTCTCTTCAACTATACAATATACTTGTTTTAGTTCATAAATGATTCTTTAATTTCTATATATGCATATACATGATGATCCTACAGTGTTGTAGAATATAATCAGCTTTCGGGAGTTTTGCCTGCAGAGCTCGGAGATCTACTCAACATTGAAAGACTGTACGACACTTTTAAATCTATTCATTTAATCCCATCCCAAATTTTGAAGCTTTTGAACATTTCGATTGATACCTAATTAGCTGCTGCTTGCTCTTGTTACAGACTTCTTAGCTCAAACAATTTTACTGGGCAGATACCTACAACATTTGCTAAGCTGACCAATCTGACGGACTTGTAAACTTCTGATTCTTCTCACAACTTGCTAGGTTTTTTATACAGTCAACTTAATTATTTATGTTATTCAATATCTTTTTTGTTACTTTGATGCAGCCGGATTGGTGACAACCATTTTGTGGGTCAGATACCCGATTTTATTCAGAACTGGACAAATCTTGGAAAACTGTGAGAGCTTAGCTTTACTCCTTAATTTGTTATATTATTACAAGAATATTTTTGTGTTATGCTGATTAATGAAACCTGACAACAGAGTCATTCAAGCTAGTGGTTTGGTTGGGCCAATTCCTTCTAGCATTGCTTCACTCGTAAAATTGAATGACCTGTATGTATGATTTTTCAATTCTGACTTTATTTCTTTTTTCCAGTTACTATATAATGTGTATTGAGTTCATATATTTATCTTGTGCTTGGTTAAATTTGTTTAACAAATTTCAACATGCAGGAGAATTAGTGATCTGAATGGACCTGAAGAAACTTTTCCACCAATTGGTAACATGACGAATATGAAAACACTGTAAGTAAATTGATTCAAAGGCCAAATCGTCGGTAGATATTTCTGGCAAGGAGAAAAATCATAATGTTTTATTAATTTCTTTTTACAGTATATTGAGAAGTTGCAATATCACTGGACAACTGCCTGAATATCTTGGGCAAATGACAAGCCTGAAAGTCTTGTTAGTATATACTTTGCCTTCTTGTTCCCCCTAATTTTTACAGAAGAGGAAAAAAAAAAAAAAGAAAAGAGAACATCTGCACATATTGGTTTACTTTTGTTTTGTTTATGATTTCTTAAAGAGATCTCAGCTTCAACAAACTAAGTGGTGTAATTCCAAGCAGCTTTAATGGTCAAAAAGTGAATAACATGTAAGCATTTCTTCAACAAAATGCAGGTTATCCTTTTTGTTTTATGCTTATCACCTAATTAACCGCGTTTAATGTCAATTTGTCAGATATTTAACTGGAAACATGCTAACCGGAACGATTCCTTCTTGGATACTAGAAAAAGGAAGGAACATGTAAGCTTTCTCTTCCCACGTGCATCATGTAATTTGTTAAATAAATATGTAATTTATTAAATTTCTACGTGCAGAGATCTTTCATACAACAGCTTCAATGCTGGAAACTCAGATTCGAACTGCCAACAGAGGACCGTGTAAGAGTGTTGACAAACGATAAACCTGAAAACTTAGAATATGTCTTCAATACACTGGCTAATTAATTTTGATACTTTGTGCCATTTTCTGTAGGAACTTGTTTGCAAGCTCTTCCTCGGGCACTAACTCGTAAGCTTTCAATTCATGTTGATTGATTTATATATCATGTCATTTAATCATGATTCTATGATGCTGATCAATCACCTTACATCATTCCAGCACTGGAATTGTTTCATGTTTGAGAAACTTCCGCTGTCCAAAGAGTAAGTCAGAACATTCTTTTAAAGTGCCAGCCAGAATGTGTTTTTCTCAACAAATTGGTTACTGAATTGCTGTTTCTTCTCCCAGCTTACTACTCTGTTCGTATAAATTGCGGTGGAAGACAAGTGACTATCAATGGAAGCACAACATTCGAAGAAGACACAGATCCATCGGGACCTTCAAGATTTGCAAGCAGAAGCAATTGGGCATTTAGCAACACTGGTCATTTCCTGGACGATGATCGCGCAACAGACACTTTTACGCAGACAAATTTGCCTAGATTTTTATTGGATGATTCCCCGCTGTACATGCAAGGTCGCATATCTCCCATTTCTTTAACTTACTATGGATTCTGTCTGGGAAACGGAAACTACACTGTCAACCTTCACTTTGCTGAGATAATGTTCACTAATGACAAGACATTCAGCAGTTTAGGAAGACGCATATTTGATGTTTACGTTCAGGTAATTAATATTTTCAGCTCAGCAGCTAAGCAAATATTGTCAGTTTTGAACTTCGCCTTCAGGCTGGCTTTAACTAACAAAATGAAATGTTATATACAGCGCCTGCATGAATAGTTCAGCTAATTGGGTGTATCTACTCTTGCAGGGGAAGCTGGTGCTGAAAGATTTCAATATTGAGGATGAAGCCGGAGGGGTTGGGGAAGCAATCGTAAAAAGTTTTCCTATCGTTGTAAGCAACAATACCGTGGAGATTCGTCTTTATTGGGCTGGGAAAGGGACAACTGGTGTTCCTGTTCGAGGAGTTTACGGTCCTCTTATATCAGCTATTAACGTTAATCCTGGTAGGTTTAAATTAATACTAACACAAAAGGCTTCTAATCTTCAATTATATCAGCTATTTCGGTAACTTCTATGTGTCTTTAATTTCAAGCAGATTTCACTCCTCCATCAGAAAATGGCAGCGGTAGTTCTATGCCTGCAGGGGCAGTGGTTGGAATCGTGGTGGGAGCAGTATCTGCCACAATCCTGGTTCTGGGTATCCTTTGGTGGAAGGGCTGTTTTAAATCAAAGAGTACATTGGAACAAGGCACTAAATTAAAATAGGATTAGCATTTTTTCTAATTACAATTAATTCGCCTCTTTCCTTCAAGCTTTTATTGAACAAGTTTCTTCCACAGAATTCAAGGGTCTAGACTTGCATACGGGTACCTTTACTTTGAGGCAAATTAAAGCAGCCACAAACAACTTTGATATTGCTAACAAGATTGGAGAAGGTGGTTTTGGCCCTGTTTACAAGGTACATTATACTTGATACTCAATTATGCAGGAATATATCTGAATCTCACAGCATTTTCCTGAAATATGCAGGGTATTTTGGCGGATGGCATTGTAATAGCAGTCAAGCAACTTTCTTCCAAATCAAAGCAAGGAAATCGAGAATTCATCAATGAAATTGGCATAATTTCTGCTCTGCAACACCCTAACCTTGTCAAGCTCTACGGATGTTGCATAGAAGAAAATCAATTACTTCTAGTTTACGAGTACCTGGAGAATAACAGCCTTGCTCGAGCTTTGTTCGGTAAATTTCTAACCACAGAATCCTTACAAATCACTCGAAACATGCACATATATGTATGATAAACACAATTTTTTGTTCTAATTTTTCTTTTTCTGGCAATTTGAAGGTCCCAAAGAGTATCAGTTGAAGCTAGATTGGCCAACAAGGCACAGAATTTGTGTTGGAATAGCGAGAGGTTTGGCTCATCTCCACGGAGAATCAAGATTAAAGATTGTACACAGAGATATCAAAGCAACCAATGTGCTTCTCGACAGGGACTTGAATCCTAAAATATCTGATTTTGGTTTAGCCAAGCTTCATGAAGAAGATAATACCCACATAAGTACCCGAGTCGCCGGAACTTTGTGAGTTGTTGCATAATAATTTCTGATTAATTTCCCCCTTTTCATCTCTTAAAATTTCATTGAGATTACCCAAATTCTTGACTCAATTTGCAGTGGATATATGGCACCAGAATATGCAATGCGCGGCTATTTAACAGATAAAGCAGATGTTTACAGTTTCGGAATTGTTGCCTTGGAAATCGTTAGCGGAAGAAGCAACTCTAGCAACAGGACTAGAGAGGATGCCTTCTATCTTCTCGATTGGGTAAACTTTCATTTCTGTTTAAACCTGTTTCTGAAATCTGTTTTCTATTATTAAAGAAAAAAAAAAAAAAGAAAGCGTTTCCAAAGCAGATTGTTTTACTCACGTCACCAATTGATAGGTTCATGAATTAAAAGGGAGAGGAAACTTAATAGACCTAGTGGATCAAAACCTAGGTTCGGATTTCAACAGAGAACAAGTGATGGTGATGATCAATGTAGCTCTGCTATGCTCCGTTGTTACTCCAGCAGTCAGGCCTTCGATGTCTTCGGTGGTGAGCATGCTGGAAGGCAACAAGTGATGGTGATGATCAATGTAGCTCTGTTATGCTCCGTTGTTACTCCAGCAGTCAGGCCTTCGATGTTTTCGGTGGTGAGCATGCTGGAAGGCAGAGCCGAAGTTGGAGATTTTATTCCGGATTCCAGTGTCTCTAACATTAATTGATGAAACAAAATCTGAAGCTGTGAGAAGATACATATTACCAGTTTAGCATAGAATAGAGCGTTGGTGGAAACCAGACACAAAGTATGACGATAGACGGGCCGTTAATCAGATCTTGGCATCTGCCGCCGATCTGTATCCTGTGTCACCTTGAATTCGGATTATTGGAAAAACACAGATTAAAGATTTGTACTTCTTGTTATCGCTTGGTTGTGAAAAATACTCTCATATTTTGTTTTTGCTTTCATTTTTCTTTATTGTTGAATATTTTATTATTGAATTACTTGAGGGAATGTTTGCGTAAGGACGTACTGAGTGGCAATATAAGTGTCTATTGCGAGAAGATCTAATTATATTTTGTTCTTACGTTTGAATAATAATTTGAAACTATTATTCAAATGATCATGCAATCAGATCTTACTTTATACATATTTATTTTAAAATTAATTAATTATAATTAATATAAGCATTAAAAAATTATTACACATGACATCATTTTAGCATACGAAAAGAAAGGTTAAAAAAGAAATTTAGAACATTATGTAGTATACACAACAAATTGAGGGGATATATAAACTTGTTCGTCTTGTCACTCTTTGTTTGTTGCTTTCTCTTCAAATCAACCATTTTCTTTCATTTTCCTATCTATCAAGCAGTGCAGAATAGAATGTGAGAGTTTTCAAGACTTGGAGATTTTTTCAAAAATTAAATCAATAGTTAATTTTATCCAAAATAGCCACAAAAGTGAAGTTATTAGTTGTTGTATCCACTATAAATAAATAAATATTCCTAAAAAAGGAAAAATGAGTTTATCACTAAGCCATTTATCCAAATAATAAGCATTTTTTTTAATTCATTCTCCAATCTACTTGAAAACTTCAACTTCAATCATTTTGAAGCAACTTAATTATGAAGTTTAAATTTGATAATATTCAAATAAAAGCACATTCTATTCTTGTCAAATTCCTTGAGCAATATTATTTTTTATATTTTTAGTGGTGCAGTTTCTTTGACTATATTATGGAGAATAAAATTCCCAAAAAAAAAAAAAGGTTGGAATGAGCAAATAGAGAAGAAATCAAAATAAATATTTTTGGTGCAAAATTGTAAAGTGATTTTGTGTATAAAGCATCAAAAAGAAGTCAAACAAACAACAACAATTTGTTATAACAAATTTGAACTTTTTGAAAGACTCCTTACCAACTTGCAACTGCTAAGGTCTCGGCAAATGGAAAGCTCAACCACAAAGAAGTAGACCCAAAAGCTTGATAATATAATTGTTCTAGAAAATTACATTTTTTAACCTGAAGAAGGAAAAAATTACATCTGTAGAAGAATAATGGTTTGGTGCAATTTGCAAACTTACTTTCCACCACCCTTGTTATAGAATAGGATTCCAGTTATCAATAATCAGCTGGTCCCATTTTGTCAGGCACCGAAAAGTAATTGGCCCAACCCATTTCTCGACAGCTACCTCTGCAAAACAAGTCCTAGATTTATTTATTTCGCGAACCAGAAAGAGACACACCATAAATATATATACATTTATATATTTCTAATTTCTAAAATACTTAAATCAATTCAGATCATGCAATTTCAATCATTGGTTAGCTTATTAGATCTCTTCATAATAGCCATTTTTTTAAAAATTAAAATTAAAATTAATCAGTTAAATCTAACTTCCATGATGTATTAAAAATAATAAGTTAATAATAAAAGGAGCTCAACAAAGACTCTGATCGCCTTGAATTACAGGAGTTGGCAAAATCTTATGCTGACCTGCATATTTTGAATTTGCAGGTGCATGCAGAGAATCATTTCCTTTTCTGCAATAAATCAAATCTATAAAAATCCCTGCATTAAAATTCCACAACCCAGAATTTATATAAAAACAAAAGAGTCTCCACATGACCACTGAACTGTCACCACATCTTCTGTCCCTTTCTAAGTCTCTATATACATTTGCATTTGCATTTGCATATACGGCAGTAGAAGAAGCAACAAAAGCGTTTTTGCACACGCAAAAGTACTTTTTACATACTCATACATACTTTTTATGTAACAAAGCAGAAACTCCAGATTTAAGAGACACAGAGAGATAGAGATTTATATATAGCTCCATTGTCATCTCACTATCTCTATCTCTCCACCAGAGTTCAGGCAAATGGTTTTCTGGGTAGGTAGCAGCTTTTCAGCTTCTGCTTCTCTGCTGAATATTTCAGCTCTTCTTCTTCTTCTTCTTCCTTTGGTGATGGGGAATGTTGAGGCGAATGCAAGTGAGTGTGATATGTTCACGGGAAGGTGGGTTCTGGATCAGTCGTATCCGCTCTATGATTCTGCCGCGTGTCCTTTCATTGAACGTGAGTTCAGCTGCAAGAAGAACGGCAGACCGGATCTGGAATATACCAGATATCGATGGCAGCCCCGTGACTGCAATTTAGAAAAGTAAGATTCCCCACCTTTTTTTCTCTCTTTCTTTCATTGCTCTGATTATGTGCTTTGTTGTATGCTTCTGTAAAGGTGACTTGTTAATGCACAGTGATTATCGCCCTTCAGCAATTCTCTCTCTCTCTTTTTTTTTTTAATTATTAAAAATGAATTATTATACATTTTATAAAAGATGGTTTTGGTTTTTATGTTTTCTCTTTATCATCATAAAGGAGAGATAGGGTTTGATTTATTACTATAGGATTCTTTATTTATGTATTTATTTTTTATCCTGATATAGAGTTCATGACTAGATTTTATTGGTCATATAATTAGTTAAATTTAAATATACATTATAATAAATTCATTATTAAGGCTAATTTAGTATTTTTACTTCCTTTCTTCTTAGTATTTTCTTAATTGAAATTGTTTGTATGTGAAATGATAGTTAATAAGTATTCTCAATCTCTCTGCATTTACTTCATTATTATTTAATTAGGTAAACATGTTCATTGAAAAAATATGATAAATTTTTTTTAATAACATCGAAATTAAGTAAATAATTACAGTAAGGTTCAAACTTTTAATTATCATTCACAAATTATATTCATAATTTAAACAAAAAAAATAAGTATAGCGTTCACTGTACCATCACTTTCTTCATATGTCAAAAACTTTTTGTTGATTTTGATGGTAACAGTGAAAGTTAAATGGTGGAGGCAAAGTTTATATTATATTAAAGTTAGTTAAAAATTTATAGGAGTTAAAATAGAAATTATTTAAAAAATTAAAATGATAAATATTTGTTAATTTACTATTAAATTTTGTTAGAGCCTACGGGGTCCCCTAAATAGTCCCCTAATGAAGGATGAAATTGGGGAGCCTCTTGTAAATTTAATGAAAAGTATAAATAGATTTGTTTTGAAATTAATAATAAAAATTATTATTATTTACTAAATAAATAAATAAATAAATAATTAGGGTTATAAAATATTGAAGGATAGAAAATTTTGCCCCTCTGGATGTCTACAGATATATGGTGCACGAGACATCATGTGAAATGAGATTTGACTTTTTATATTTATGTTTGTATTATATTATACAACAAACAAGCGACGTGGCCAGTTAGTACAAATATGTCCTCTTAATCATTGTCAAACGCAGAAATGTTTGACTTGAAAAGTAAGCTTCGTAGATCTACCATTGGCTGCGTATAGCCACGCGTTATTAGAGCGCGTGGACGACTACTCCTTATCAATTTTTTTTAAAAAATATTTCCTACGACGGAGATTCTCTATACATTCCCATCCCATGTCATCTGGTTATATACAGTAATTCACTGCGGTCAAGCTCACGGGCCTTGCAGTAGTTTCTCCCGTAATCTCACCATACTTCCTCTTAGGTCCCGTGAACTTCCCATACTTCCTCTTAAGATAATCTAGCTATTAATTATTAATGTTTGGTTTTGGTTTAATTTAATGAAATAACCTTGGAATATTGCTTTATTTTAAAATAATTAAATGAGGATCGATCATTAATTGTGTTTTGTTTTTGATGAATATATATATGCAGATTTAATGCGTTAAAATTCTTGGAAAAATTCAGAGGGAAAAGCATAATGTTTGTGGGAGATTCTCTAAGCAGAAATCAGTGGCAGTCACTGACTTGCATGCTTCATTCTTCAGCCCCTAATGCTGAATACAACATAACAAGAGTAGGAGACGTCTCCATTTTTAGCTTCACGGTAAACCCCTTGAAGCCAACCAACCATTTTTAATTACAGTATTTCTTGCTAGCAGTTTATAATTTGGTATATATTTTCAAAAGCAAAGCACTTTTATTTTATGAAAGCATGCATTTCTAGCCGAGAAATGAAAGCAATTAATATATATTGTTTTCAAATTTTAGCTGCATTGTATACACGTTTGTATCATGTATGTGTATGTTGCAGAATTACGGAGTAAAAGTAATGCTTGATCGGAATGTGTACTTAGTGGATACAGTGATGGAAAAAATTGGTAGGGTTCTGAAACTTGATTCCATTGAAGGCAGTAAGCTTTGGAAAGGGATCGATTTCCTCATTTTCAACACTTGGCATTGGTGGAACCGCAGAGGACCTACTCAACCGTACGTAATTAGCTACCTACCTAGCATGCTTACTGTCAAAATTTTCATATGTGTTTACATATGTATGGGCTAAATGTTCTCTTTCTTTTTTTTTTAATTGTTTTGTTGCCCTGGGTGATATTTCAGATGGGATTATATCCAAATAGGAAACACAACTCTTAAAGACATGGATCGTATGGTTGCTTTCGAGAGAGCACTTACAACTTGGGGGAAATGGGTTGATGCAAATATTGATCCTGCAAAAACGATGGTCTTTTTCCAGGGAATTTCCCCTTCTCATTACAAGTAAGCAAGCTTCTATCAGCAGTATCTTCATATTTGTAAATATTATTTTTATGTAATATAATCTAATTTCTCTGTCCAATTAAATACCCTTTTTGTTTAGTAATTAACACATATCTCTTACCGTGCCTGTTATTTATTAATCTTCTTCTTATATACTAATTTTATATATTAATTAGTGGGTCAGACTGGTACGAACCGGGTGCAAAGAGCTGCGTGCAACAGAAACAACCGTTGTCCGGCTCGACATATCCGGGAGGTCTGCCGCCTGCGGTGGCGGTGCTGAAAAGAGCTTTAAGCAAGATTAGGAAGCCAGTAAAATTACTGGACGTAACAAATCTCTCGTTGCTGCGTAAAGATGGGCATCCCTCAATTTATGGGCTTGGGGGACGAAAAGGAATGGATTGCAGTCACTGGTGTCTTCCTGGTGTTCCAGATACTTGGAACGAAATTCTTTACAATTTTATTCTTTAATTGACCATCATCAAATCAATTCATTGATTCAATGATTTTTACTTCATTATATTATTGAAAATCATAACTAATTTTTAAAACATAATAGAATTGCTGTTTTCACTTCCATTGGATCGACTTCATTTGTATTCTTTTTATCCAGACAAATTTGATTAGTGAACCTTCCAAAATTTTTACATTTTTTTCTCACTTTTTTGTCGGGTGTTATTGTAATAAATTAGTAAATTAAGTAATTCCCAGAGTTTTTATCTTATAAGATTAAGTTATTAGTTTCAAATTAGAACAAAATTTAGAGAATAAATTTTTGTAATTTTCTTCTTTTAAATAGTAATAAACAAGCTAAAAAAGAGTAACATTTTCCTGATTAATCACTATACTCCTGAATTGGATTTACTATTAAATTATAACAGATTCACTTGCCCAAAGAAAATAAGAAAGAAAGCCAAAAACAGATATTTTTTCTAATAATTAATGTAGCTTCTCCAATTAACATATAACTCTAAAAATATATATCTATGATTAATTATTAGAAAATGACAAGAAACTTAGCTGTATATATGCAATCATGCATATATATGTTCACTGATTACATTTACTATAAATTTCATAGATATAATTGTGTCCTTTTTAACATCTATCTCTTTGCATGGCAAAAGACAGTTCAGATTCCAGCTATAATTGACTTTTTAATAAGATTCCAAATTATTTGCGCGTGAAATATTAATATTAATATCAACATCTTCTCTTCTCTTCTCCAACCAAATTTTTCTGCCGACAGTAGGTGACAGATTCCTCATTGTTGCATGTATTATTTTCATTTCTCTTCATTAATTTGGTAGTCTATTATTTTAAATTAATTTTTTGATAAATATTTTATTAAATAAACACCAGTGAAATCATTGTTATATAACACGGCCAAAAATAAAAATATAAACTTTTTGGTTATTTTTTAGTCTAAAACTCTTAAATCTTTTAAAGTGCTATTTTATGTTTGTCGATTTATAAAATATAACTTTACATATAATTATTAGCTATGCAACACTAAATCGTTACGTGCAAAATATAATCGTGTATGTATAATTTTTTTTGGTAAAGTAGAAAAGGACCAGAAAGGAAGCTTTCCTTTGAAGGATATAAAAAAATCATTGAGCAGAAAAATGATGAGTAATTAGGCTATAAGGCACTTGAAGGATTCTAACAAATTAAAAGGAAAGTAATTCTCACTTGAAAAAAGAATAATAATAAAGGAACCATGTCTTTGTCTTAAAGCAAACCCAAGTGAATCCCTTGTCCTAACAGCATTTCCAACCTTTTCTATATACTTTTCTCTAAATATATATATATAACTCCTTACGCTTTGTGTCATTCTCACCACGAATTTCAGACAACCCATCTCATCAAATTTCCTTATCCTTTTCCCTCTCTCACAAAAAAAGAAAAAAAAAGAATGAGATGTGGGTTTCGTTTCTTTCTCTACGATGTTGCTTTTTCTGTAGCTATTGTTTTCATCTCATCATGTCTTCATCAATCAAATGCTGAAGTGCGTGATCATGATCATGGTGCAGTAGCTGTTTCAAAATTGGGCGGCTGTGATTTTTCCCAAGGGAGTTGGGTTTTTGATGATTCTTACCCTCTTTATGACATATCAGTTTGTCCATTCATCGAGAGAGAATTTGACTGCCTCAAAAATGGTCGCCCTGATAAACAGTATCTTAAATACAAATGGAAGCCTACTGCTTGTGATTTGCCCAGGTACCAATAGCCAAATTTCTAATGTCTCTCTCATAATATCATACTTCTGTACAAGCTAAGAACTCAATTTTGTGTTGGCAATGGCGGTGCAGATTCAACGGCCAGGATTTCCTGATGAGGTTTAGGGGCAAACGAATACTGTTTGTAGGGGACTCTCTGAGCCTAAATCAATGGCAGTCACTTACATGCATGTTACATGCTTCAGTGCCCCAAGCAAACTTCACACTAGGGAGAAAAAGTGACATCTCAACTTTTACCATTCCGGTAGATTTTATACTATTTTTGTTATATATATATATCACGTCATCTCCTTATACAATAACCTAATAGACTCCTGCTCTTTTAATTTATGCGTATGGGCGGACTGTTGAATGATAAATTTAAATGGCAATTTTGCAGAAATACAACATTTCTGTGAAGATAGATCGTAACGCTTTTCTGGTTGATATAGTAAAAGAAAAGATAGGCAGAGTTCTAAAGCTTGACTCCATTAGAAGCGGCGATTCATGGAAAGGTTACGACTTGCTTATTTTCAATACTTGGCATTGGTGGCTCCATAAAGGAAGCAGACAACCGTAAGATTTAACTAAGCTAGCTGCAGCTTACATATTAATAATGAAATTCAAAAGTTAATTAATTTAACATATGACATTGCATGTAGAAATTCTATATATATATATAAACTCCATCTCAATTTGTTTTGGGTTTCAGATGGGACTACGTTCAATATGGAGATAATATACAAAAAGATATGGATCGTTTGGTAGCTTTTAAGATTGGACTTACTACTTGGTCTAAGTGGGTTGATTCTTTGGTTGATCCTGCCCTCACCAAAGTTTTCTTTCAGGGCATTTCTCCTACCCATTACAGGTAAGCATAATACTTATTACAATTAACAACTACTATAATCAAACATATATATGGCAATATACATATTTAACTTGCTAACGTCTGTGTCATTTAAAATATAAGTTTGTATCAGTCAAAATTGATTTAATTAGTATAAATTTAACGTTAATTAATTTAGTCGCAAATGCAACTGAATTACACTAATTTATACAAAAACCTATTTATGTACGTATCCTTTTTCTTTTAATTTCTCCCATGAATCTCAAAACATATATACACTCATTTCCAGGCTTTCTGTTTTCACCCATTAATTATGTGAGCCTGCAGTGGAGAAGAATGGAACGAATCAAAATCAGAAACATGCAAAGGACAAACCCAACCGATAAGTAGTTCAACATACCCCGGAGGTCCAGTACCGGCCGCTGCGATTGTGAAGGAAGTGTTGAGCAACATGTCAATACCAGTAACTCTGCTGGACGTAACAACGCTATCGCAGCTCAGAAAAGATGCACACCCGTCGATATATGGAATCGACGGCCAAAACGGAAACGATTGTAGCCATTGGTGTCTTGCTGGTGTTCCTGATACTTGGAATGAGATTTTGTATGCAATTTTTGTCACAAGTACTGCTTGAAATGCAAGAAAATAATTAGAATTCTTTGCCATCAAACTATATATATGGAATTGAAAAAGTAAAATTAATATTCTTTTTCTCAATGTGCTGCTTGCATGATTTAAATATATATGCATAACAATATAATATTACATTTGGAATAAATTAATTATATAGATTAATATGACATTCCTTTAAATAAACTTTTAGAATTGTAACAATATTAATAATCAAATTACAGTTTTTGATTAAATTAAATAAATCATAACTTACATATATCTTACTTTTTCATTTTGCACACCATTACACAAAACAAAAAATGATAAAATAATTAACTATTTAAATTTTAAAAATTCTTATTAACATTGCATATTTGAGATATAAATTTTATATTTTAAATATAATGTTGTTATTATTATTATTTTAATAAAAAAATAGGGTTACTACCTCACAGCATTTAATGTGAATGCAATTAATCCTAGATAAGATTTTTTATTACTATTCTGCGAAAATGAAATGCTTAGGATTTTTAATTGGTTTGCCAAAGCAAAATATATTACTTTTATGTCTGGGCCATATTTTGCGTTTCCTTATATTGTAAGAATCCCGAATATCTTCAATTATTTCATTCCTTGATATTTAATTTTATTTTCATTCGCTTCTTCCTTACTACAAGAAAAATTTTTTCCTCAAAAAAATTTCTTATTAGATTTTCATTAAGAATCTTGGCCCACTTTCTTGTTGTTTCCTTGATTAATTATCTGATTCTTTTCCCCTTAATTATTGTTGTACGTACTTTTCGGCCCAATATTAATCGACTAAATATTATATACTTTTGAATGTACAATAGTTCAATTTATTTTTATATTTTACTGCAATCTAAAATGCGTCTTGTTAGTTCAAAAAAAAGAAATCCAAATTACTTATTATAAACTTGATAATTTGTCTAAATTAATGTTTGAGTGTGAACGAATGATTCTGATTTAATGAATTGAGATGATATCTAATGGATTCAAATATGCAAGTAATTGGTGTTTATCCCCACAATTTAGCAATGTGTTAAAAAGAAGGAAGTCACGGGTTGAAGACACATAAACCTAATCTAATCTAATCTAGTGCTTGCTGGCTTGCTTGCTTGGTCACTCCGAGTCAAAATCTCTCTGACTACATCTTTAAATCATAATAATAAAAATACAACTTTATTTCCATTACCAAACCCTACACAAAAACCTACCAAAATTTTTCATATATATATATATATATATATATATATACATAAAAGACTACAAAAAATTCTTCAATGAGAACGAATCAATCAATAAAACAAACAAACCCAGAGATGATGAATTGTTCTCTTGGTTTCTTCTACCACCTTCTCTTTGTCTTTCTCCTTGCAACCCTAATTAGCAGATTGCATGCAACAAATGACTCTTACACAATACAAAAGCAGCAGCAGCAGCAGAAGAAAGTTAAAAATGGATGTAATTATTTTGAAGGAAGTTGGGTTTATGATAATTCTTACCCACTTTACAGCTCCTGGAATTGTCCATTTCTCAAAGGTGGATTCGATTGCCTCAGAAACGGTAGACCTGATCAAGACTATCTCAAATATAAATGGAAGCCTGCTTCTTGCGACCTTCCAAGGTGTTATTATTATTATTATTATATTTTTTTAATTTTTAATTTCGCCACCTTTGGAAATACATTTTAAGAAATATTATGTTTCGATGAACTTCTTCATATATACATTATTATAAGTAATGATATCGTATTCTTTTATCAATATTATACATATTGTGATATAACCAAATTTAGTTCGATTTATTCTTATTTAAAATTAATTTTGATGATTACATATTTCATCAAAGATGATTGGTCTATTGGCTTCTTTTATTCACCTATATGGATTAATAAATATAATCTCATCATTAATTAAATATATACATAGGGAAGTGTGAATACTTCTGAATAATTATAACTACGAGCCTGCTAATGAAAACTAATGAATATTAGTTTTTTATGCAATCTGAAAAACTATGTTTTTTAATAATAATAATAATGATTGGTTTCATTAATGCAGTATCAATGAAATGGGTTGTTGATATATGTAATTTGATTATTAATTGTATGAACAAATAGGTTCGACGGGCAAGATTTCTTGGAGAGATACAGAGGCAAAAAGATTATGTTTGTGGGGGACTCATTAAGTAACAATATGTGGTTATCATTGGCATGCATGCTTCATTCTGCCGCCCCAAATTCCAATTACACCATCACTACAAAAGGCCTTCTCTCAACATTTTTTCTCCAGGTTTATTTTAATTGCTCAATTATATAATATTTTCCCTGCTTTCATCACTCTTTTATCCTATTTCTATTTTGCTCTCTCATCATTTGGGCGCCTCCATTTCACCATTTATCAGATAACAATATAATAATTCCTCACGTTTTATTTAATAGGTTCTTAACAAAATGGGCAAACTATAAAGTTATTTATTTTATCTATTTGCAGGAATATGGGACTTCAGTCATGTGGTTGAAAAATGGATTCCTCGTGGATCTTGTTTATGATAAAATTGGCAAAATTCTGAAGCTTGATTCAATCAGTTCTGGCCCTCAATGGCTAGGAATGGATATGTTGATCTTCAACACTTACCACTGGTGGATGCACACCGGAGCTTCCAAGACGTACCATATATAATTAAATAATACTGCAAATATATCTATTAATTTGTAGATTTAAACATAGATCACTTGTGACGTTAACAGCGTCAGTGTACAGATACAAGTACGGCAAAGAGTGAGCAAAATTGTTGTTTTTTTTTTTTTTTAAATGACAGATGGGACTATTTTCAAGTGGGAAGCAGGATTGTGAAAGAGATGGATCACATGGAAGCTCTGAAGATTGCATTAACCACATGGGGCAAATGGGTAGATTCTAACATTGATTTTTTAAAGACTAAAGTCTTCTTCCAGGGAGTTGCAGCGGTACATTACGAGTAAGAATCAAACTGTCTATAGAAATTTGTTAAGTATCGAAGTGGATATTCCATTTCGAATTCCTTCAGTTTCTTCTGCTTCAGTGGCAGGGAATGGGGCGATCCAGCCGCAAAAAATTGTAATGGACAAACAGAACCGGTGAGAGGATCAAAATATCCAGGACCTAGTCATCCTGGAGAAGCTGTGGTAAAAAGTGTAATAAGTTCAATGACCAAACCTGCTTATTTGCTTGACATTACGCTACTGACACAGCTGAGAAAAGACGGTCACCCTTCTGTTTATGCTGGCAAAGGCAAAGCATTAGATGACTGCAGCCATTGGTGTCTTGCTGGTGTTCCTGATGCTTGGAACCAGCTACTCTATACAGCTTTGATCTAGAAGCAATTTTATTAGTTTGCTTTGTTCCTGTTATATTTATACCATAAGCACCCTTGGTTAAGAAGTACTTTTCTTGGTTTCCTGCATTTGTGGATCTGGAAAAAAAATAAGTGTCCACAAATTTGAATTTGACATGAAAAAGACAACAAATTGGTCCATTCAATCTCATTTCATAGTGTAATGAAAAGTTATTAATACATAGAAGATGGTAATGAGAAGGTATTAATATATAGAAGATGGTATATATATGCCCTTGAAAAACTGGCCAGAGCAAATGCCTTTGAGCAAACATCCAATTCCACAAACGGATGTGTGAAAAAAAAAAAAAGAAACCCACTAACGCAAATAAATACAATTCACTCCTTGTGGAACAAGGATGCTACACAATCCATCAATAAGGCAATTAAAGACTGATGTCAAGCATAATCCTGCAGTTCTCTGGATAATAAAATAGTTCCAATCCTTAAGAAGACGATCATTCTTACAAGGTCAATATAACTGTTGGCCTAATTCCTTACAAAACCATTTCTGTGGACAGACTCATAGCATCCTCTACCTTCTCCATTGGCCAGGCTGTTGAAAATGGTAGCCATGCTAATTGACATTCATCATGTAATTGCCTCGTAGAATGTTTGACAGGAAATTAAGGAAGAAAATTCAGATTTTGAAGATATTTTTCATCCTTTGCAGGTAATTCTGCAACTATGGACAATGCAGATTCATTTGGCATCACATTTCTCCCCACCATTTTGTGAAGAAGTTCAATGACCTTTTGCGTATCATTATTTTCAATAAACCACGCCTAAGTGTGTCAAATGTGACAACATTTGAGGCACAACCAATTTTATTTCCCTGCTTTACACTATCCGCCAATAAGGCAGCTTAACATTTTGATGTTCATCTCAAACTTGCAGTTATCTAAATTATAAAATAGTTCCACTGCCTTTGAAAGATAACCATTCTTACAAAGACCATCGATTGAAATACCGTCTGTCCATGAATCAGTTAAACTTTATTAAGTTTCATCTCATCAAACAGCTTTTGCGCATCTCCAATCTTACCTGCCTGAAGAAGGCCAGTTAACAAGGTACCATGTATATGTCAATTATTGGCCTAATTCCTTTTGATGATCCCATTTCTTCCCTATATAAACTACTAGGTTCCTCTACTATTCCCATTTTGCAACACCGGTTGATAAAATACTATAGATAGAAACAGTAGGTCTACAACCCTTACTCGCCATTGAAACAAAGAGCTCCCTGGCATCATCAATTCTACCTAGCAAGCACAAACCATCCAACAACATGGTATAAGTAATTGTATCAGGATTCACACTTCTTTGTATCATCATTTCTAACAATACATTTGCTTTTTCTATCTTCCTTTTCTTGCAAAAGTTCATCAATCAGCACATTTAATGTCACCACACTGGGCTGCACACCTTGATCTAAGTTCACGAAACATCAATGCTTTGTTACAGTTCTCCATTTGTTTTTTTTTTCCCCCTTTTCTTCTAACATCAATTGCAACTTTTCTAAATTAGATCGACTGATAGCATTTGTGTCCCTGAACTTTAGGGGCATAATAGATTAGGACATCCTTTTCTCAAATTGAGCAATTTAGTCCCTTTCTTAGTTTCTTTTAATTTTTGACTCTGTTTTTCACATCATACTATTGTCAAGAACTAAAAGGTTAAACTTGAGAAAATCATATCCCAATTTTATTATTACTCAGACATTTAGGAATAAAAATGTTGATTAACCCAAAATTAAGTTCTATTACATTACAACTTAATATTATGTTGAACGAAAATAATCTCAAACAAAGCAATTTAGTAAAGAAAAAATCTATGATATATTTTTTTTAAGGTTGATATTTTATTTATCTTTATAAATTATATTTTTGCAATCAATTTTTCTGTCTAACTAAAGATAATATTTTAAACCCAAATTCAAAAAAACTACGAATTAATTGCTTCTTAAGTAAGAATTTTGCAGTGACTTTTAAAATTTTTTAGACATTTCCATAATTATTTTTCCATAAATAAATATAAAGGTGTGCATACACCATCTTTAATGTGAAAAAAAAGTCTCAAAACTCATTTTTATTTATGTTATAAGAAAAAAGAGTTACAATTAAAAAAATATTTTATCACTATAAGTATCAATAAATTTTTTTTGAGGATCAATATAAGTATAAATATAGCATGTGAATACCGTTGTTATAATTATTTTCAAAGCAATTTGAGTTAATTGCCACTAAATAAAAATCTTAAAATTTATTTTCATTTGCTAACTTTGTATAAAGTGATTCGTATTTGTAAACTTGCATCTTTACTAATTTTTTGGTACAACAAAATATATTTACATAATAAAGTAATTATGTTCATTTCTTCAATTTCGCTTATTGGCCGAAAATAAAATGATTGAAACTATTCATGTGCCATACTTTACTTTAATACTAATATCAAATTTTAAAAATTACATTATATTTCATTAGTAATATCCATTTCAATTTGTGTACAAAAAAAGCCTTTTACCACTTTACAACTACTTATGTTCTCCTTTAATGAGACAGACAATGAAACAATTCACCAAGAATTGTGATGCTTTATATCTAATTTTAATCTCTTACATAACCATATTACAATCAATATTTTGTGTTGAAACCTGTACATGTATGTCTCAATCATTTCAAATCAATAAAAGGTCTTTATAAAGAGTGTAATAAGTTCAATGGTCATACCTGTGCCAGAACTAGAACCAAAGCAACAAATGTAATGTCCGGTGTTAGATTCCTCTGCAGCAATTCATCTCAAACAAATCTACCGGTGTTAATTAAAATAGATGCATGCACGCACAGGTTTGCATGTCCATCAGACGCATAATCTATCTATTATTTTGTTTAATCTGCATGTCAATCAGATTACATAGAACAGTCTTATCATTACAGTATTCTTGACAAGTTCAAACATTTAAAAGGAGTAAAATTAATCCACAGAAACATAAAGAATCAAGTCAACTTTTGAACAAAATATGTTAACACAACTTTCGGCAATTAGTTATTGCTTATAAAATAATATGTTCAACAAATTTAAGAATCTTCTTTCTTAGTACTTTTGCATCGTGAAAGCATGCTTGGAGTGTTTATCTTGTACAGAACTGTAAAATGTGTAAAATGACAATAATTGAGCCAAGTTCTGAAGTTACCACAGAGAAAGCAAAAGCTTTCAGTAGCTGTGTCAAGACCTGGTATTCTTCTCGTTAAATGAAAAAGAAATCCCCATATATTCTATCCTAGTTCTTCTAGGATTCCATTTCCGTCACTGACTTGATTCCTTCAATATGCAGTAGCCCTGCAGAATCACAAATTGGTTATTCTTAACAGAACATAAATATTTAAGTCGTTCCAGTAACACAATGTTTGCATTTATTTTGTCATATTGTAATTTTCATATTTCTCTTCGTAACTAACGCAATGAGTGGGTATTTTACCAAATGATTAAAATCTTCACATGTTGGGAACAAGTTACAATGTATAAATATTCATTATGGGTATGCTTGCTGTTACAAGTCAGCATAAGATCAATGTGGACAGAGACTTACAGTCAAATCATTAGATCAGAATACATGATTGCTATGAAATACTGGAACACTGAATGCCTGAAAACCATCACCAGCAGACACAACAGAATATACTTACCAATCAAATTTTATGACCAAAAGAAGAAACATGGCAAGTATCTGTACGTGTAACATGGCAACCACTAGTGATTTTCAGTAAACTTATCGATTCCAGGAAGTAGTACATGAATTGCAACAAATATCCAGATAATTTACTCCATCCCATCAGGTTGCTAGCTCCAACCAACCTCGAAGAGGCTCGGCACATTGGCTGCAAAAGAAGTTTCATAGGTAATGTTCAATGTCTCATAGAACCTTTGCCAGCAAATGAAAGAAGCAAGTTCTGACGTTGATGATATTTTTCATCCATTGGTAGTAATTTTATAACTATGGACAATGTGGATGAATCTGGAATCACATTCCTCTCGGCCATTTTGTGAAGAAGTTCAACCACTTTCTCAGTATCATTATTTTTCAAGAAACCGCGCATAAGTGTGTTAAATGTAACAACATCTGGAGCACAACCCATTTTGTCCATATCTAATAACATCTCATTTGCCTTTTCCAGCTGTCCGTTTTTACAAAGCCCATTGATCATGATGCTAAATGTTACTACATCTGGCACCAAGTGATAATCCGGCAGTTTCTGAAATAACGCCCAAGCAAATTCCAACCTCCCCGCTTTACATAATCCATCAATAAGGCAACTAAAGATTTCGATGTTTAGCTGAAACTTGCAGTTCTCTAAACTATAAAACAGGTCCAATGCCTCTGAAAGATAACCATTCTTACAAAGACCATCAATAAGAGCACTATATGTCCTTAAATTGGGAACAACTTTATAAAGTTTCATCTCATCAAAGAGCTTGTGTGCATCTCCCACCTTACTAGCTTGAAGAAGGCCAATTAACAAGGTGTTATATGTAATAACATTTGGTCTAATTCCTTTTGATATCATTTCTGCATAAAGACTCATAGCTTCCTCTACTTGTCTCTCTTTGCAATACCCATTGATCAAAATACTGTAACAAACAACATCATGTCTGCAACCATTATTATTCATTGAAACAAAGAGCTTCCTTGCATCATCAATTCTACCAACCAAGCAAAACCCATCCAATAATATGCTATAAATAATTTTATCAGGACTCACACCTATTTGAATCATGAGTTTTAATAATCTATTTGCTTCATCTATCTTCCCATTCTTGCAAAGTTCACCTATTATCACGCTGAAAGTCACCGCATTGGGCCGTATACCTTGATCTAACATCTCCATAAATAAACCTTTAGCTTCAACCCAATCACCAAGACAACATAAACCGTGAATTAAAGAGCTGTAAACAACCACATTTGGATTAATCTTCCCACTCCTCATTTCCAAAAGTAATGCTTTCGCCGCATCTACAAACCCATTTTTACAAAGACCATCGATCACAGCGCCATAAACAACCACATCTGGTTTAATCCCCGAACTCTTCATTTCCAAAAACAGTTCCTTTGCCTTGTCTATGAACCCATGCTTACAAAGGCCATCTATGATAATACCATAAGTAAAACCATTAGGCTTACAAATAACACCAAATTCATCATTTCCATTAACCATTTCTTCGTGAAACTTAAGAGCAAGACTCATATTACCTGCCCGACACAAACCATTAATCAAAGTCCCATACGAAATCACATTAGGCCTACAACCAAAAGCAACCATTTTCCTGAACAGCTTAGCTGCTTCTAAAACTCTTCCCTCCCTACAAAAACCTTTAATCAAAGCAGTAAAAGTCGCAGCATCCGGGCTAAAACCCCTCCTCAACATGGTCCCAAAAACCACAAAACCATCAGAAACCTTACTTATATTGCAAAAGCAATCAAGCAGAATGTTTAAAGTAATAAAATCTGGCACCAATCCAGTTGATTTCAGTCTCTTGAAAAGCAAAACAACAGTATCATAATGTTTTTTCTTAGCAATAGCAGAAAAAAAAAGGTTGAACGATAAAATTGAAGGAGTGGGTTGGGTAAGAATCATGTAATCAAAAAATACAAGCGCTTCATTCAAAGTGAAGTTACCTGATTTACAGTTCTCTTTGAGGAATTTTTCAACTAGAGTTTGGTTCTTGGGTTTTTTAAACAACGATGCAAGTTTAATTCTTGAACTTAGAGTTGTTAAATAACGCGAGCGAGTGAATGAAGATAGAAGCTTACAGTTTGAAGCTGTTTCTGAACAAGACGGTAGCGAAATTCTGGGAACCATTGTAGAGCCTTCTCCTTTCCCTAGGTCGAAGACCGATTATGCCTTTGGAAACTGGGTAAAATTCGGATCCCTGAACTTTTTACATTTTCACAAATAAGAACTGATCTTGTCCATGTCTATCATGCAGGTACTTGACTCTTAATTGCAATTTTGTAAATGACTAAAATACTATAAAAGTTTATATACCCTTAACTATAATTAAAATTTTATATTCTTATTATCAGAGTTCAAAAAGCTTGAGAACCTAGATGATATTATTATTCTCTTAAGAAAACTAAGCGAATCAAAATGAATGAGGAGTATTAAAGTCTTTTTCCTTTTATGTTAGGTTTATATTTTATTTATTATAAGAATTTGAAGAAAATAAATGAGTAAAAAAATAATAAAAATGGTATAACAGAGAGCTGTCTTGATTTTTTTTAAATTTATTAATTAATATTCACAAGATATTATTAGTTAGACTAATATAAAAAGAATAATAATATCTTTATTTCTTAACTTTTTGTTTTAGACAAAAAAATTTATCTATTAAAATAGTAATATACTTTTAGTTTTTTTTCTAACTTTCTTACATATTGTGAAACTAAGATTATCACAACTCAGATATTATAATAAAAATAAGTTGACTGTTTTCACACCATCACAAATTTATTTGATCCAAATAAAAGAATTTTTTATGTGCAATAATATAAATAAGTAGGGACCTAGCTGTTATTGTTCCCAAAACAATGTCACCCACTCGAACTTGACGGTTTCGTTATGTTTTTATGTACATTCAACAAGAAGTATAAGTTTGCCCAAAAAGATAAAATATATTAATATTTTTCATTTCTCTTTACGCATTAGAGTTTTAAGATTATATTTATTTTATTTAATTGCAAAATCTCAATATTATGGAAACTTTGCTATCAAACTGAATTGTGTAATGACTCATGGGAGCACATATGCGAACCAAATATTAAAAGGTAGTTTGGAAACAGCAAATAACGTATTTCCGAATCTCTTCATTTTAATTTTCCTGCACAACCAAAGATGATAAGACTGACACAGAATGTTGTGCTTTTTGTCCCTGAGCCTCAAGCTCACCTCCTTGTTTTGAACCAAGCAAGCACCGAGTTCAACCAACACGAACTCAGTTCTGTATGTAGGGAGAAACCACAGCTTTTTCTCCTTAAAAATAATTAGAAACGACAACTTCCTTACATTTAAGCCAAATAAATTCAATCTTTTTCAAAGAGAAATCACAGATACAACAAATATAGCAACGGGTTTCCTACAAAGTAACTCTTCTGTTACAAAACACCAGACCTCAGCAGGAGACTAGTGAGAACAATTTCAAATCTCTCTACAAGCAAAATATGAATATGAACATGAACAACAGGTATTAGTTCGGCAGCAGTCAGGGCAGGAAACTTCAACCCCACAGGATGAAACACTTGAAAGTACGGCAATCAGGGGAGAAAAAGAGGACTTGCTCACTGTATCTCAAGATGGAGTTCTGCTTTTGAATCTATCGCTGTTTCTGTATTCTCTTGTCCCTTATGGGCAGCTCAATCGGCTGCTGGGCCTCGTGAGGATGATTTGGGCCCTTGTAGACCTTTAGATGGGTGAACAGTGTTCTGCCAAGCTGTATGAAACAACTCGCAAATTCAGGCATACTCATTACACAGGAAAAAAAATAATAAATGCTCATTTATTTGTTTGTTAAAGGTGTTAAATGGTTGAAAAACAGAACGAGAATATTATTGGCTGGTAAGCAAATACAAAAGCAGCGAAAAGAAAATCCTTGGTCAAGTAAAGTTAGACACAATATACTTCAAAATAAAATGCAGATAACATAACCACGAAATCAATTAAATGTTGACTTATTAATTATATAGCAATGCAATATTTCTTCAAGCTTCTGTCAATCACATTCACTTTCCATATATACCAGCACATAGTTCTTCATGATCAATGTCAGTAGCAACAACACTGATAGTTGGAGCATGCACACCCAACAGAACATAATTTCAAATCGTTAGAACATAGCAAAGCTAAAAATTATTGCCAAGCCATTTTTATCCTTCTCACATCAACCAGTAAGCCATAAAAGTACCATGTGAAGATCTTGCAGCTAGAACAAAAATGACGGTAAAAAGAAAAAAATTAGTTCAGGTAGTTTCTGGTTGACTAGCTCTATCTGTCTTTTATTTAACAACCATGTAATAAAGAATGAGGAAATATTAGAATCATAAAGAAACATGCACAAACTGAGTATTAAAGCAGAGAACTCACTCTCCCTTTGGGGAGCATTCCACGAACAGCATGCTCAATAATTCTTTCAGGAATTCTCTGCTGTAGCTGGTCAAATGTTTCCACTTTCATACCACCAGGTCTTCCCGAATGCCTCCTGTAGAGCTTTTGTGTCCTCTTCTTCCCAGATACAACAACTTTTTCAGCATTCACCTTTTGTGTTCAAGTACAACGAAAACCAGTTAGGTAATGCTCAACAATACATGACTTAAGCCAAGTAAGAAGCACATTATGACCATCAACAAATTATGAAAAACTAGAGAGGCTTCCACTAAAGCTGTCGCCAGAGCAATTGTGCCAGAACATGACAATTGCATTGCGAAAAAATACAAAGAACAAATAATCAATACATACATTGAAGCTTATACTAGATTATGAGTTTGCATATATCCAGATTACGAAGTTTGTCATAAATTTTCATTCAATTAAAAGAAAATATTACGCATATGCCATTATGGTGTTGGCTACCATTAGATTTCTTCGCACGTTAGATAAAAGGATTTCAGGACATGAAAGACTACTATTGGATTCCAATGTGCAAACTTGGGTCTAAAAGACAGGTACAACACCCAACAACATAGAATAGCATCAGAAATTACTTCTATTACTTTTGGGCAATAAGGAGCTTCCAAAGATTTTAAGGTATTATTTTGCAAAGCTAGTCAGAATTACCAGCAACGCAAAGTACCATCTACCAAGAGCTCTTTCCAGGCCTCCCCAATCAGACAAAAATAGGGTTTAAAGTAACCAAGTTAAAGCAGCATTTATGTCATTTCATTTCAGCTTAACTCCTAAACCACTATATATATGTATATATATATATATATATATATATAAAAAAATAACTTGTGATAAAGCTGTTTGACCTAAAAGATATATCAAGAACTTTCCACTAAAACTGTTGATTTTTCATCATAAGCATAGACTTAAAGATTAAAAATCGTGAGATTCATTAAGCTTTTTGATTTAGTCTTGGCTTTTGGTTTGGCAACAATTTTTATTGTATTTACATAGGCTGGGTTGACAAAAAAGGGATTGTTTCGGATGTCCCTCCAGATTGTTGGTCTACCTTGTCTTTTTCTGGTTTCTTACCAAAAACAAAGAAAAAAGAAAAAAAAAAAAGATGATTTGTGAAGCTATCTCAAGCTGATGCCATTACCAAAGTACCAAAGTAACAACTTAACCTCAGACTAAACCAACAAAAACTAGGACACTTTTTGCAAAATGAAATACACTGGAACCACAATTTTCTTAATGCATTCAGAATTCATCACCATTGTAATTGGACAAAAGAAAATTACATGAGTATACATGAAAGCCACATACCACAATCACATATGCTCCCATGTCCACACTAGGAGTGTACGTAGCCAGATTCTTTCCACGAATATGAATGGCAATGGTTGATGCGAGTCTTCCAAGTATTTTATCTGTTGCATCAACAACATACCATGTTTTGTCTGAATGTCGGTGATCAGCAGCTTTTGGATACCATGTATTATTCCAAATGTCCTACAAAACATAAAAGAATAAGAACGTAATTAAAGAAAGCCAGGAGAAGAAAACGAAAACATAATAAACTATTTATGAGTGACGGGAAGCAGTGCATTGGAACTGGCACAAATCTTGGATCAACATTTTGTATGAAACCCTTTAGTACAAGCCATTATTATAGTTATACGGCAATAGACAAATCAAAGAAAAGAAAATAAAACTTTTCTCTCAATAATCATGATACAGCTCTTTGTTTCCAAAAACCAATTTGGATGAGTGTAAAACAAATCTTTCCAATACAATTCTAGGAACTAGTTTAGACTCTGAATGCCAAAAAGGAGACATTTTCGTGTTCTATGCAAGAGTTTAACCACAGTATGCATAGCTCTCAACCCTAGCTTTTGAATACCGTTGTCAATCCATGAACTAACAACCCCTTCAAATTCAACGTTAACTAACAGCATGAACCTTCAAAAAGAAAAAAGGACAAGTCAATAAGTCATGAAATTTTGATTACAATCCTTCATTTTGCTTGGAAATTAAAGGAAAAGAAAGAAAAACAAAATAAACAGCGTAACATTACCTAGCAATACTGAAAACAAGGGTTTTCATTTACTTCAATTCCCAAAAACAAAAATCCACCAAAAAAAAATCCAAAATAACAATTTCATTCAGTTGTTTGCACATTTATCAGCAAATAAACAGAGCTGAACAAAAGAGTAAGAACTTAATTTAGAGAGAGACGGGAAAATTACTGGGCCATTGACTTCAGACTCCTCGAACATCCACCGTTGATTCTCGGGGACAACAGAGAGGTCCTGGCACCGCACCCACAAAGCCCGATTGGCATTCACAGGCAATTTTGTTTTTACCGAAGCTTTTAATCTCGCAACAGAGAATCCAAGAAATGAGCTTGTACTAGAACTGGCAGCTGCATTCACCGTCTTCAGAGAAGGAAAAGAGGGCTTCGGCGTTGAAGATGAAGAAGAACAAGAGGATGAATAGATAACGGAAGTTGAAGCACAAAGCATTGCCATTTTTGCTTTCTCTCTTCCTGAGTTTCCTTACTATTCTTCTACTCTGGTGGTCTGTTCTGTCTCAGTTTTGATGATACAAAATTGGATAAGATGATGATGATGCTCTTTCCCTTAATCCCTTCCTTATTCTGCGCAGAAGTAAAATATAAATTTACCACGAATTTATACACACACTTACATTTTTGGTTTAATACAAATAGTCCCTAATTATTTAAATTTCTTATAAAACATATAATTTTTCATGTATATCAAATTGATTTCTAACCTTATTCAAATAAATAAAATACTATTTAGCAAAGTTACATAATTTGATATTATATTGATAACTTTTATACGAGCGCTAAAGTTAAATATTATAAAATAATAGAATATTTTCAGTTGACTATTCTAAGTTTATCTATATCTCAATGTGATATAATAAATATTCTAACTCTATATTGCAATACAAAAAGATGGCAAATATCTCATTGAACTACAAAACCTTAACGTTTGTTGGAAGCCGTCTAATAGTTCAAGGTCATAATCATCTTTTCATTGAAACCCTAATAAAATATTGACTTAAGTAAACATAATGGATGGTTGACGACAAAAAATAACTTAAAAAATTCGAAACTTTCAAAAAGTTGGATCACCAAGCACAGTGTAGAGGAGACGAAAGCGAAACATAGAAAACGCCCGCTATTTTCATTCAAAACAAAACCTTGAATCGCTCTGAAACTCCATTTCGACTGACACATCTTCATCTTCGTGGGTTTTTCCATTGTGATGCAATCTTAAGTTGGCAAAAACACACAATTTGTTGAGCTATCACTGGTTTTGAGCTTGTGAAGGTTAGAATCACTTTATTCCCTTTAGTTTCATGCATGATTATTGGAGATTTAGTACATAATTTTGCATCATTGTGATTGCATGCCTGATTATAGATTATTGAAAACCCTAGATTACTCTTAAAGTTTGTAAATGTGAATTTCTTTTAGATTTTTTGTGAATTTTGAAAATTGATGTTCAATAGTCATTTTAATGTGTTAAATAAACATTTATTGTACAAGTCGTTGCATGCATGTGTTGAAAAATATAAACACAAACCATTAGTTAACTATTATACACAGACACACTCTGTTTATGGCTTTAATTTAGGGCTTTTATAAATACAACGTAAATTAGTAACTTGAAAGTGTTTTTAAAGTTTTAAAGTTGTTAGTTACACTTATTTATTAAATAACATCAAGGTTATGTAATTTTTATTTCAAGTGCATTCAACAAAGGGACAATGTTACCACTGAAATTGATACTATGTTACCAAGACAAAAGACATTCAATGGGACTTATGTATCCTGATGAGTATAAGCTAAAAAACTTGACCATCGATGCATTGAGAATAACATGAAGTAAAGGCGTAAAAAGTTATGCCAAGTTTAACTTTCAAATTCTTGACCCAAAAATTGGTGAGAATAAGGCAGTTACATGTGATGCTGAATTTATGTCTGTATATAAGAGTTGTGAGAAGAGAAGAGCTCGTCAGATTGAGGTTGATGTCAACCTTGCTATTGTGCCTTAAAACCCACCACCCACATTCCCTGAGTAGCTAACCATTTATCATCTTTTTCAACAATTGTTAAACACCTACTCAGGTCTAAGTACATCGGCCAGCTTCTTTAAGGCAATAAAAAATAGTCCTTTACTATCATCTATATCACAATAAAAACCCTTCAGCAAAATACACATTAAATCAACTAGATACAAAAGTAGCTGATCATAGTAGTGGATCGAGTGATAGTTGATATGATTACAATGAGGGTAATCATTCCAATGATAAAGTATGGTCAGATTCTAATGGTGGGGTTTCGGATAATAATAAGAATATAAGTAGTAGAGATGGCAATCATAATGATAAGTTATTAATGGATGTTAAAGGAGAAGATGAACTTCATTTTGATAAAGAAGACCAAAATTGGGACAACAAATTTAATGAGTTATTTGGATAAACATGCATATGAAACACCTCCTGATAGTAAAAACAAGCTTAAAATTGGATCAGTATTTGATAGTGCTACCCATTTTAGGAGGATCCTCAATCATGTCATGGTTAGGGATGGGTTTGACATTGATAAAATTTATAATGACAAAAAAATATTCAAAGCAAAATGTTCTGTTGAGAATTGTCAATGGACAATAGTGGTTGGGCACTTTGTTGGTAATGCGGAGTTTGTTATCAGGAAGTTTGTTGAACAACACACTTGTTAGAGATTTAGTAGGACAACTGCTATTACTAGTGTTTAGATTGTTGAACAAATTAAGGAGTTAGTAAAGCCAAACCCAGATGTGAAGATTTCTGTAATTAAGGAGTTTCTAAGGCCGAATCATGAGGTTAAAGTGCACAGAATGAAGTTGTATAGAGTAAAGAAATCAGCCTTGAAGCTTATTGGTGGTGATCATGTTAAGGGGTATGAAAAGTTGTTTCAATACCATGCAATGATTATGAAATATAATCTAGATTCATTATGCAAAGTTCAATGTGACACTCTTAACAAGCCAAATAAGATCATATTTCAAAGATCTTTTGTGTCATTCAATGCACAAAGAAATACTTTTCTCAATGAGTGTAAGCCGTATATAGGAATAGATGGTTACCACTTAAGGGGTGAATATGGTGGGATTTTACTTCCTGTAGTGGGGTTGGATGCAAATAATAGGATTGTGCCTCTTATCATTGCAGTATGTGAGACAAAAAATGAAGATGCCTATGGCTGGTTTTTAACATTGTTGTTTGATTTTCTTGATGATAGAAGACAAGTGATATTCATAAGCGATAAACAAAAGGGATTAGTGGCTGATCTTCAATAAATGTGGTCAATCGCTTATAACAGATACTGTGGAAGACATATATATGCTAACTTCAGAGCTATACATACTAGTTTAGCCTTGAATAAGTTGTTTTGGAGGGCATGCAAAAGCATTAATGAGAATGATTTCCTTGATGCATTAGAGATGATGAGAGAGATCAAGGAAGATATAAAAGAATGGTTTAACGACCTGGAAGACTACTCTTGGACAGTGTGGGCATTCAATAGAAACTATAAAGTTATCGATCCAACCAACAATACAACTGAGTACTTCAATAGGTAGATTGGTAAATATAAAAACAAGTCTTTTATTACACTCTTGGAAGAGGTAAGGTGTAAGTTGATCAAAAAGCTTACAAAGAGGAGAAATAAGGTTGAAAAATGGGCTTCATCAATTGCTCCCAGAATGCATAAGCAAATTGATGTTATAAGTGAGAAAAGCAGGAAACTTAGTGTGAAATCATCAAGTGATACTATTTTCAAGGTGAAAGATATATTTTATACACATATGAGATAGTTTAGTGTAAACAAAGTGGAAAGAAAATGTGATTGTGGCTTTTGAGAAGTGGCTGATTATCCATACAAATAAGACATGGCCTATATTAACTATCTAAAATACAAACTGGAGGACTATATTCCATACTTCATAATAAAGGAAGTTTACCTGAACACTTATGCACTGATGATTAATTCAATTCCTTAACAAATCATATAGAAAGAGGGAGAAAAGATTAAAATTGATCCTCTAGAAAAGATAAGACAAACGAGTAGGCCAAAAAAAGTGACAAGAAGAAAACCTAATGAGCCAGTCACATTTGGGAGGTCATTTGTTATTAAATGCAGCTTCTAATATGGCTACAATCAAAATGTTAGAACTTACCCACTTGCCCCATCAAATGTAAAACGAGCATAATTAAGGCAGGTAGTGGTTATTTAAAGTTTATTTGCTATTTATACAAAATTGTTTACAATTTTATTTTCATATTTACAAATAACTAAAGGTCAGTCATCTCATGCAGTGCATCAACCACTAAGTTAGCAATCAGCATCAAACCCAAGAAAAGGCTCAAGTGCTAGGGAAAAGGAGGCTCGATTACAAAATGAAGAGAAACCTCGAATGCAAGAAGAAAAGGCAGAAAATCAAGCCAAAAGGAAAGAAATATGAATGATAGAGGTATACAGTAACCAATTTGCCATTTTCCTTATGTTTATTCCTCTCTAAGCTAATCATATTAATTGGTTATAGGTGGAATTGAATAAGCAGCTTGATGCATACAACTCATACAGCCTATACAGTTCCTTCAGCTCATTTAATAGTTCCTCTATAGTGAAGATCCAAAAAACGTTTAGTTAAATATTTTTGAAGTCAATGAATCACCAAACATAGATATTTTGAAGTTCAAAACAACAAACAATGGTTAGTTAGGTCATATTTTATAAAGTTTTATAGCTCATATATACATAGGTTGCTGTTTTATCTTCAAACTATGATATTGTTGATGATTTTAGACCATAATGTTGTTTAATATAGTATGATACATCTTTGTGTTACTTAAATTTTCATAGCATCATTTCATATTTGCCTTAAATAACCTTTTTTGTTATTGCAACAAAGGAAATTAAAAGTAACAACAAAATGACCCATATGAATTTCTTTTCGATCTTTAGAAACTTAGAAATTATATCTTGAGAATCTTCACTAACTAGCATTGTAGGGTCAGATTCATAGCCATTATTATCATGAATGTTGCCAATTGCAATGTCATTAAGGTTCCACCATTACTAACATGAACATTTCTTCATCCTACATGTCTAGAATAACCTGTTAGGATTTCTTGTTGTTCTTGAAACCATCTCCATAGCCTACATTCCACATTTACAATATCTAGGCATGCATGTCACATATCCAGTATCTTCATCTTCATTATATTGTCCACTTTTGTTTGACTTTTAAAACATTGTTGATAATGTAGCTAAAGTTGATATAATGAAGTGTAATTGTGGTTATAATGCAGGTTGTTGATGATTTCAGAGTTGATGCTATATGTAAAGTTTCAGAATTAATGCTATATATATTTGCTGTTGTGATAACGGACTGCTGCTATTATGGAAGTTTATTGTTTAGGAGTTTCGGTAGAAATAGAATGTGTGGGTTTTTGGTATATATTTGCTGTTGTGATAACGGACTGCTGCTATTATGGAAGTTTATTGTTTAGGAGTTTCGGTAGAAATAGAATGTGTGGGTTTTTGATATGATGAAGTTAGTATAATAAAAACCAATATGCATGATAGGTTTTTAAAAGAATTTTTTTGCATTCTAGCCATTGAAAATTGCAACAGTCATTTTTTCATTTTCTGTCCAAGTGTCAATTGAGCATTTGAAGTATTTTTGTAATTTTTTATTGTTCCCTGGTTGAAATAGTCATTTTCTATATTTTTAAATATAAAGGGTATTTTGGTTATTATGATAGAGCTATTATAATTTTTTCAGTAAACATTAAAGTTTTATAGTTTAATGAGACATTTATTATCTTTCTGTACTACAGTGTAACATCAGAATATTTATTATATCATATTGAAATATAAGTAAATTTAAAGTAGTCAATTAAAAATATTTGAAAATAATTTTATAATTAAAATATGAATAAGAAATTGTTATAAATGGAGAAATTATACATGTTTTTGATACTCCATATTTGTTATTATTTGATTTCATCGTTATGATAAAGTCGAAGACTTATTTTTTGAAAAATAAGTTAGGACTTTTTTATTATATATTAGTAACTTATATCTTGATTTCAAATATGTATACGTTAAGGATCCGAGGGATATTGTCTCATTAAATAAATACATAAATCTAATCACCTGAACAAGATTTAAGTCGGGTTTAACCCGGGCGAAACACATCTGATATCTGAAGTAAATTTGGTCGTGTAGGAGACCAACCCCAATCAAGTCGGGTCTCCAAACCCGACATTTTCAACCATTCCCATTCCTTCTTTCACACTCATTCCTTCCTTCGCACTCAAAAGCTAATCACTCTTAAAACTGAAAAAATTAAAAAAATAAAGATGTCGTCAAATCTTCTCTACATCAAATTTCCTCCGGTTCCTCCCCTCCAATTCTCACGTTCACGTCACGAAACCCCCAAATTCAATTTTCTGAAGTTCAGAAACCCTAACATTAACAAATTCAGTAAAGGTAGAATGCCGTTACTTCACAGAGCCAGTGCAGTTCCTTCCTTGCGAGGCGCGGTATCGGAGGCCATGAACTTGATGCAATCGGCTCAGCCTACATGGCGGTCTGCATTGCTTAGTAATATCGTGATCTTCATCTTAGGCTCTCCGATTTTGGTAACCGGTTTGTCTCTCTCCGGAATTGCAGCTGCGTTCTTGCTCGGGACGCTTACCTGGCGCGCATTCGGCTCCTCTGGGTTTCTTCTTGTTGCCACTTACTTCGTCATTGTAAGTGAAGACTTATACTGTCATTTTGTTTATAGTTACAGATTTGATTATGCGATAGCTTCTAATACTGTAATTGGCAAAGATTTACATTTTTTGTATATTTTGATCTCTTCATTTACGGGTTGATCCGTTAATTGGCAAAGGTTATTCTTTCTATGTGTCCTGATATCTTTGTTAATGTTTGATCAGGGTACAGCAGCAACAAAAGTGAAGATGGCGCAAAAGGAAGCTCAAGGGGTAGCTGAAAAGAAGAAAGGAAGAAGAGGACCAGGCAGTGTGATAGGTTCCAGCGCTGCCGGTTGTGTATGTGCTTTTCTGTCAATATATGGAGTAGGTGGACAAGCGTTTTCTAGGCTTTGGCAACTCGGGTTTGTTGCCAGTTTCTGTACTAAGTTGAGTGATACTGTCTCAAGTGAGATAGGCAAGGCATACGGCAAAACAACGTAAGTAATTTATCTATGGTTGTTTTAAAATTGGGCACTTCATACTAATGGGAACTTTGAGATCCATTGGTTTTTAAGCCTCATCTGCTTTTCGTTTTGTACGCTTCAGTTCTTGCTTTTGGTATAATAGGATTTTAGTTTCTGTCAAGAATGTGTTTTCCTTATATGAATGTTTAACTTGAAAATGAATTAATTCTGGTCTAACTTGTTTCCAGAAAATTTGTAATTATTTTTTATGCCGTTGATGGTTGAAGATAGAGACCTATGCACTTATGCCTAGATTTTCTTCGAGTATGATGTTTGATGCTCCTCTGTTTGATATGGTGGTGTTTTCTTTCTCAATTGCCCAATATAAAACTTCAACGGACCAAAATTTGTGTATCATGAGCAGGTACCTAGTTACCACGTTTAAAGTAGTTCCAAGAGGAACAGAAGGGGCTGTCAGTGTTGAGGGAACATTTGCTGGAATTTTAGCTTCAATTCTTCTTGCCTGGGTTGGTTGTCTTATGGGCCAGGTGCTACTAGTTATCTCCTTTTTCCTTTTAGCTGTACTGCATCTTGGATTTCAGACATTACTCACTTGTATCTCTTACTTCAACTGTTTGGAGCACTTTTCTTCTATGGTTTGACTTTTCTCCTTCACAAACAAATTGAATGTTCCCCTACAAGTTGTTTTCTTTAGCCAGAAGACATTGGAAGTGTTCTGGTCTTGAAATTCTTTTGGTATGTCAGCATATTATAATAAACCAGTGGACTAGATAGTTTCCTATAACTTGAATAAACCAGTAGGCTAGTTGAAGAAGAATAAACTCTGTACGACATCAATATTAAGCTTTGCCAAATATGCAGAATCTTGAATTTGACTACATTGATGAACTTGTAAGTTGTGGATGAGAGCTTTATGATTTAGCTTTGCCACATCTTGGAGTTGGACATTGGTAATATGTGCAAAATTTGTATTTGGCACCTTTTGTATCACAATATAGTTTAACTATTTCTGTGCATGTCTTAAATGGAGTACATTCTGAAGAGCATTGAACTCAGCGTATGTATATTATGAAACTTAGAATTTCTTGTCATGCTAAGCTCCTTGATTCTCTGATTGAAACAGATAAGTGCAGCTGAGGCAGTTATATGTGTAATAGCTTCCCAGATTGCTAACCTTGGGGAGAGCATAATAGGTGCTGCACTTCAAGAAAAAGAAGGATTTAAATGGGTAGGCAAAGTTTCCAATGATTGCTTTTTATCTTGTATTTCCTTTCTAGTGTGATCTTTCCCATCAATCACTCTTATGTTTTGTTCAATTCTCATTAGATAAGTTTGTTGGATTTGATTGGGCAATGACTGTTGGTTTGACCATGTGACATTAAAAAATACTTTGATCTGGCCGAACTTCAGATTAATTAAGCATGGATGGGTGAAGTATGATATTGGAGAAACAATAATTTTGGGAACCTCCCGCTATTTATTTTTGTCACATGTGCAGAGCAATAAAATGGAATTATAGTGCAAGGATGTTTTATGTTATGTCATCTAGAAACAAATTTATTAACTGGAATATTGCAGACTCCAGTTTGTGTGTGTCTGTCTGTGCTCTGACCTTACTTGCGAGCTTTGGGATTCATTAGTTAGTCTGGTCAATGTTTCAACACAACTAGCTTTGTTTCTTATTTCATGTCTCTTCTGTTTCTGCAGCTGAACAACGATACTGTGAACATCATCAACATATCCATGGGCAGCATTATAGCTGTCTTGATGCAGCAAATTGTTCTACAAAACTGGCATACATGAATTCATGAAGTCATTAGAAGCCAGGCACAGGTGCTCAGCTTAATCATCTGGGATTGTTGATTGGACAGGTTGTACACCAATGATTGATACAGTTATAGAGTAGTAATATATATTTCTTGCCTTCTGCTCGGGCTCTGGAATTAATTCTTCTCTGACCAACAAATAGAAAAAAAAAATGTATATATCTTTTGGTAATTTTCATAGAAAATTTTCCAGGTTTAAATAGACAATTAGTCATTCAACACAGTCGAGACATCATATTTCACTTTTTTATGTAAAATCCCAAAGTTTTTCACCACTTTCTTCTCAATGTTTGAAGTGGTTTTTTTTTTTTTTATATAATTTTTTTTTCTCTGGTAGTAAGTATTTTGGATTTATTTTGGGATATCACCTCTTAAATAATTTTGTAAAAACCACTACTAATTTTCCCCCTTTCTTCCATGGCATGTAATAAATGCTTTGTTGAAATTGAATTATTTGAGAAAGGCTTTAAATGTCCAATACAGATATAAAATTTGGGCTGCGTCACATTTTATCTGATCTAAAGGATTCCAAATAATGATTGGAAGCATTATAATATGATCCATCCCAAAGTAGAAATTGTTTAACACAATACCTATAAGTAGAAATTGTTCAATGTCGTAAGATTTTCTTTTTGTATTACAAATTATACTTATACTATTATTTCAAATTTGGTTGTAACCATTGATATAGGTACTCATGTTATAAATTTTATAAATTAAAAATAATTTTTTTTAGTAATATTATACATACAAAATTAAGATGCAAATTGATGTGATAAATAATGTGGTATTTATTTAGACTGGGCAAAAAAAAATTGATGAATTCAATTTGAATGGTTCAGTTTAATTGGTGTTTTATTTAAATTAAGTTAAAATTTTATAATTTTGGTTTGTTTTTTCGTTTCAACTTCAAAACTTGGAAAATTCTATAACTAATTATATAATATTAAAGTACTGCTAGCCGCATAATATTCTAAGTTCTTAGATAAAAAAATAACTTTTGATCTTAGATTTAATAAAAAATTGAACCAAACTTTTGATTTACATCATTACTATCTTGGTTCGGTCAAAACTAAACTTCTATTTTAAATACAACAGCTAGTGATAAATATTGTGTCCTTAACCTTATAGCTAAAATGTTAGAGAGATATTCTGTACTCTACCTTAAAAAAAAGTTTTTAATGACTATTTAATAGTTAATAGATTATCGATATTTTAAATTTGACTACAAAGAGTTCTACTTAAGTACTTTCACATGCATATTATAAATAATGAATTTTAAATTTTAGTGATATTTTCAGCATATTTGTTATATAGTCTGAGATTATGTTATTACATCTACTTATTGGTACAATCATCATTTTGACATTTGAACTTTTATTGATGGTGAAATGAGAATTGCAATGTTGGTTACAATATGATTCTATCACTTCATCTTATTGTTTGAACACAAAATGATGTATCAAGAAAAACATTATTATTAGTTTATACTACTATATTCATATTTTTTTTTTAATATTAAATTTACAAACTATCAATATTACGTTAAAATTTTACCAAAAATTTGTGATAGAATCGCATATAACACAACTCGAATAACTACACCCAATTTAAGTGATATTTATTCTTATCCTATAGAGAAAAGTCTACCCACACTTAAATATAATGAATTCCATATATATAGTGGGTATTATTTTCCATAATTAAGCAGCCAACATAACTCAGAAAGTTGAACTCCAAACCTTTCTTACCACTTGGATAGACTCCAAGTGGCTCTACTATATCCATATTTAAAGTAAAAAATTTTCATACACTAGCACATAAAAACACGCACTTGGAGAAGCACAAAAAAAATATATGAATAAATAATCAGGATTAAAATAGTGAATAATGTGTGAATTTATAACAATAAATGGATAATAATTGAGTAAATAATTACATAATCTTAGCTTCTAACTTTTGCATAAGTTTTCTCTTGACTTCTCTTAGCTTTTGATAACATAACTAAAATTCAACCTATATATATAAAACTAAAAACCGAATCATTTATAAGTAGGATTGGATAAAAAAGATAAAAAAAAATAAAGAACAAAATCCATCTGGTTATATTAAAATTTAAAATTATTATTCAATCTTTTTTATAAGAAGTAAACAATAATCAATTTAATTATATATCATTTTTTAATTGATTAAATATATCAATTATAATTTATATTTTCTTATACCCAATGAGAAAATTTAAAAACTTAAATTGAATTTTACAGGAACTCGAATTCAAAACTAAGATACATAAACTATATCATAACAAAGCGGTTCAAGTTCATTATTAATTTCTCTTCTAATCTAGTCGATATAAAAATATAATCAAATCATTTTGGTTTGATTTGATTTAAATAATAATAGATCGCCCGTATCAAAACTTACTTATCTCAACTTGTAAATAGTTATATGATATTAAAATACTTTTATTATAACATATAATTTTAAGTACTTAGATAACAAATTTTGTTTCTTATTTTAAAATTAAACGACAAAATAACTAAATTAAATTGAACCGAAACCGTTTAATTTATATTATTCTTGTTATTTGGGTTTGGTTTTATCTTTAACAAACTAAACCACTACTATATTTTGCATCAGTATTTAACAACGAGTGCGTGAAAATATGCATGCACATTCGCAAATATAAATTAAAATGATTAGAATATAAATAGTCAATAAAGCGTTCAATTATGACAATAAATGTATAATAATTAAGAAAATAATAATGTAATTTCAACTTTCTAGTATTGAATGTAATTTTAACAAAATTTTCTCTCATTTTTAGCCTTTCGCATATGATAAGATTTAATACTTAGTAAACTTGCCTACATAGTACAAAGAATTTCACACATTCACACACACACACACAGAGGCTAAATAATAAAATGTATCAGCGCTATTCAAATAACTAAAGTGTGTTTATTATATGGTATAAAACTACATTATTATATCTACTCATAGATATCATCATCGTTAACAATCTAATGAAAATTTAAATTTTGATCACAATATAATGTTTTTATCATATTACTTTAAATGTTTGAATATGAAATAATGTATAAAGAAAAATAATATTATTATTTCATATAACTACAATCTGTATTTGTATACAAAGCTGAGCGAGTAAATATACATGCACTCAAATACAAAATAAAATAATTATGATATAAATAGTTAATGATCTGTTAATTTATGATAATAAATGTATCATAATTAAGAAACTAATAACATAATCTCACTTTTAAAATATTGTATCTAATTTTAACAAAAAGTTTTCTCTTACCATTTTTACCCTTTGGCATCGTGACCAAAACTCATCTCATAAATTCGTGCAATTTCATTTTGATTCCTCCACAACCAACTGCCATATACACCATCAAAAATAACCCAAAATGAAATTACTTCTCAGAAATTCCTAGAAGCAGCCAACTTTGATGATTGTATACCTGCACCTTGTTTTCAACGCCCAGGCCCAGAATTCTCTCCTTTAAAACCTGTAAAGCCTCATTGAACTATAATCACAAGCAATTGAGAGAAACTAAAAAAAAAAAAAACAAGCGATGTCTTCTTCTTCTTCTTCTTCTTCTTCTTCTTCCTCGTTTTCTTTGCATGAAATTGTTCTCACTAGCTCTCCTGAAGGCCCCATCACTGCCTACAATCCTAATTCAGGCGCCATCCTAGGTCATTTCTCCGGCAGTCGGTCACCTCGCCGAGGCCTTACCTTTGCCGGAAAATCCTTCATTGCTGCCTCTCATATTTCTCCAACAACCGGTTCAGGATCAATTCATTTGTACAATTGGTGGTCATCAACTCCATTGCATAATATTCCTGTTCCCGAGCCCGTTGCTCCTCTTGCAACTACTTCTGATGGCTCCTATTTATTTACTGGTGGCCTGTCAGGAAATATCTATGCCATTTCAGTCCCTAAAGGAGACGTTCTCAGATCATTTTCTGCTCATAACAAACCTGTTTCTTGCTTGAAAATCAGTGAAGATGGATCGCTTCTGATTTCAGGAGGTGATGATGGTGCAATTGTTACAGTTCCAATTTTCCAGCTTGTTGATGAGCACTCAGATGACAAGAATTCGGATGACCTGGTTTTGCAGAAATTTGTTGCTCATAAGGAATCAGTGACAGCAATTACTTCTTGTATGGGTTCATGCAATTCCATTATAATCACATGCTCGATGGACTGCACATGCAAATTCTGGAGACTGTTGAATGGAACTCATCTGAGTACACTGATGTTTCCTTGTGCTATTATGGGGCTGGCATTGGATCCAACAGAGACAGATTTCTTCGCTGCAGGTTCTGATGGTTTGATTTACAAAGGATTACTGAAATTTGAAAGCAGAAAACAGATGATGAAAGGGCAGGAATTGGAGACATTGGGTCAAAAACACGATGGAATGGTGGTATCAGTTGTGATGATGAACGAAGGCAGGAATTTGGTATCTGCGGCAGAAGATGGAACTGTTTTCATCTGGGAAATTGAGACAGGACAAGTTTTAACAGTGCTTGGAAGCTATGAAACGGCAGAAAACATTAGTGATATGGTGATTGCAAGTGGAATTGACAGTGACTGTGCCGTGAAAATGGGGAAATGCGGTAATGATTCTGGTGAAGGGATTTTTGAAAAGTATGGTGAAAAGTTGCTGAGCATGTCTATAAGGAGTGCTATAGAATTGGAGAATGTGATGAAGGTTGCAGGAAGTGATAGGAGTAAAGCAATTGACATGCTTGAATCTGCAATTGCAATGTATGAGAAGTTGTTGGAACTCATTCTCAAGGAAGCCATAGCCATGGGAGGCGGCAGTGCTGCCTCCGCTACCAATGCGAGTGATGTAAAAGACATAGATGATGTGTAAAATTGTGAACTTTCTCTTGGAAATTTGAGTAGTACAAATTTGAAATCCTTTTTTCTGTCAATCCAATACTTAAGACTTCAAGAAATATTACTTTAATCCTAACGATTTTTAACACTAATCACGAACCCTTTTGCTATTTTTCATATATTTTAGGGAATTCCATTGAAAGAAAATTATGAAATACCTCCTAAAAATTGTGATAAGTACACGTAGAAATTAAATTTTTACTGTTTGAACATTATTAAATGGAGATTTTTTAAAAAAAAGGTTCTTTATCCAGAAAAATTATCAAAACGTCTCTAATTAATCGTGAAATTAATGAACACTGTGTAAAAATAAAATATTATAATACTGTTTTGAGTTTTTTACTTACTCAATTCAATTTGTTTTGTTTTATTTATTTATTTATTTATTTAACCAACTATTTCCATCAAAAAGCTTAGCTTGTGAAGTGAGAGTGGGCCAAGCTAGTCGCTGGGCCCAATTTAGGACTTTGCGGCCTGCAGAAATAGCGCTTGCGAAGTTAGCAAAGTAGGAAGCATGTCTCAGTAACTTAACTGTCCCTTCAATGTCAGCAATTAAACTCGTCAAGTTTACTGCAACGGCAGAATTGAAGTTTCGGCTTCTGGGTTGGGTTCAATGCAAGTGATGAGAATAGTATTAGTGGGAACTGACTGCAGGCTAGCTATAAATGATCAAAATAACCAGTTTAAAATGCATTTTTGCAGAGTCCATATACATTAATTCTACATATAACATTTCATGCCATTATGAAAATGACCAAATTAATTTACATACAAGTGCAATAAGCATTATTAATATGCTGCACCCTGTTGTTGATCTGTAGACATATATTTTGGCAATAAAAGCATAAGCTAACATATATACACCAAATCGACCAAGCAGAACTTCATCTTCTAATTCTTTCTGCTCTGCTGCTTGCAAATGGCAAATTGCAAATTGCAAATTAATGTGTGGGTAAGCTAATCCACGCCCAAAAGCAGTAATTAGAATATCAAATATAAACAAACTTCACTCGAGTTTTATTCAACTAAAATTTAGCCCTTCAAATTTTGGAGATATGCAAGTTGATGCTTTAAGTTTGTAGTTAATTCAATTTAATCCACCTCTCCTGTCCTTATTAAACTTAAACATGCCCATGCCCATCCTCATCCTGTATTATAAAATTTTTATATTCGGTAATTTATTGCTCTTACTGATTTGATGAAGATGAACAATGACTTTTCGCTTTTTATTTTTTATTTTAAAAAAAAAAAAAACTCTTAATTACATAAAATAATAGAATCATGGCCGATTAATTAATTTTAATGTAAAATAAATTAATTACGTATGAATTATATTATAACTATTGATTTGATTGAGAGTATTAGTCAAGTCACACTCACGGCTAACAGTGCTCCGTTGGCCCAACCGGTCATGTGTCTTATTTCAATTACCGGATTCTCTCGCTTTTCAAAATCAATGTTTCATAATTGCATGTCTTTTTGACCTTTATATGTATATAAATGGCCAATTTTAATCCATCCATTTTAAACCGTTCTTTATGCCTTTTGAATGTTTTGCCAGTCAGAATATTCAAGTATAATATGATATATATATATATATATATATATGTAGAACAGAACATGTTTGTTGTTTCATTTATTATGATAAAACTACGTTTATTTATTTTTCTTAGTAGTAATTAATGCTAAGAGTAACTAATAAGAAATGGTAGTTATGTGGAATGTTCCAACAATCTATTATTCCAAAAATAGGATCCACGGATAAGTTTGGAATTTATTTTCGAGATAGATCTAAATTTTATGATTAGCGTAATTTAAAGAATCACATGATTAATATTTAACCGTGAATGAAAGCTTCCCTTTCTATAAATATCTTCTATAGAATGTCTGATTAATTGTAAGATTTTTTGAGGTCGTGAAAAAAAAAAAAAAAAAAAAAAGCTGATTATCAACCCCGTACATACACATGCACACATGTGATGAACAAAATGATGGGCCTACTTAATAAATAGAAGAGTGCCAAGTGCCAAGTGCCAACCTTAACAATTAACAAAAATAATAAAAAATTACTCAGAAGAGTGATTTTTTTTTTAAAAATATTATAATTTATTGATATTCACAATAAAAAAAATACTCCACCCTTGCAAGTGCAGAAGCCCATCCAAAAATCTGAAAAAGTCGAGCTATAGATAACGCTGAGTGAGTCCTACTAATCTCCAACTCGAAAAGGTGAAATAAATGCACAATTTAATATTTATTTAAAGAAATATTTAATTTGGCATATTCCTGCTAGGAACTAACTAGGATTGTTCTAGTATTCTAGTCAAAAATGTTTTCCACATATTTAATATTTGATGACAACTTTATTCCAGTATAATCCTCGCGCCGTCGTTTCTTTCCTGTTGTTCACTTCGTTTTTCTGGTCCCGTACTGCCGCGTAACATTCAAGTCATAGCTTCTCGCCGGTGGTCGGTACCTCACCGCCTCTAAGATTGCGACACGTAGCACACATGCATATCCTGTTTGTCATTTTATGCGCCGTGATTATGGCGACGATGTTGCGTCATGAGAGGGAAATCAAGCCAATCATAGGCTGTCACTGCCACGGAAGCGTCATCCCCCGGTCCATTTTTTATAAAATGCATACTTTTGTTTTGGCTTTTCGGGATTTTGTAAAGAAAAATTAGGACACGTAGCGAATAGCAGGGGACCAAGGTTTTCAAACTTTCAACTACGCCCGTGTCCTTTCATACTTTAAAAATACTTCGAACACCCTTGCAAAAAATATTGAAGCATTTAAAATTTTTTCAATAAATATTAGAAATTTTGTAGTTATTAAGAAGAGAATATTTAGTTTTTACACGACAATTGTTCTTAATAAGGATAATTGATACCTTTGTCCTTTATTTATGGATTCAATTTTTTTATTTATTTAATAAAAGTCAATTTTCTTCTAATAATTGGCAAAAATTGATTTCATTCTAATAGGGCGTAAATTTTTGAGTGCGTACTAAATTACAGTGAGTTGAAATCTTAAAGATTCTCTTGCTACTCAAGGTAATATAATGAAAATATAAATAGCATAATTTCTAACTCGGCGTTAAATAAATAAATAAAGGAGGGGCATTGTGGTAAATGAAAATTAAGCAAGGGTATTTGTTGGTATAAAATATTAATGTCTTCTTAAAACTTTGAATTTAACATCTCTTAAAGTTTTCACTTTCACAGCCAGAACTCACTGACTCAGCGGTGGCCACCTGTGTAGTCTTCGTCCTTCTCTCTGCAACACAACACAAAACAGAAACAACAGTTATCTTACATTACAATACAATATTCAAAAAACCTTCCTTTACTCGTCTTTCTAAGTACACGCGTCAGTTCATTTCCTCCGCAAATCCCATAATATCAAAGCTAAGACACTTTTCAACTTAGCTTTCCTTTGAAACCAAACCCACCCAAAGCCATCAGCGCATTCTTTATCTTATAAGCAAATTCTGCTGGTTTTTCTTTACTTATTATTCTAACTTTCCTCACCAAACCTACCTGGGTTTTCTTTTCTATATCTATATTTTTCCCAAGCGTTGAAACGACATCATTTCGTTTTTGTCAGTGTCGCCCTGGTTTAAGGACTCATGGCTGTAGATTCTCCTGACCGGAGAGAAGTAATCGTCAAGATCGGCAGTGATAAAACCAGCAGCACTAATATGATCGGCACCAACAATAGCAAGATTTGGAGAGAGTCAAGTTATGATTTTTGGCAAGATAAAAATGATGACAACAAAAACAACAAGAGCAACAAAGAAAAGCAGAATGTAAATAATGGTGGGGGTGGAAAACAAGAAGAGGGTTTCGACTTTATGCAACGCGGCCAACCTGTTGAAGATCCACCCTCCAAGTTGATTGGTCAGTTCTTGCATAAGCAGAAAGCTTCAGGTGAGATCTGTCTTGATATGGACTTAGAAATGGATGAGCTTCAACAACAAGGTGGCAATAATGTTGTTAACAGTAATATTGTTAATAGTAATAACGTTATTACACAGACTTTACCGCCTGTGTATGAATCGCCAATTAAAAATAGAGTTTCTTTCGAATCTTTTAAAAGAAGGCATTCGAATTCTACTAATAGTTGTAAGGATTCCCCACAGAAAGATTCTGAAGGGGAGGTTTTGAAGTGTTCTTCAAACAAGTCCTATGATAAGAATGCCTCGTTTAATAGGAAGTCTGCATTGTTGGTGACAAAGACTAAGTCAAGATTGTTGGACCCGCCGCAGGAAAGAATGGAGCCAAGATCAGGCAAAGTGGTGGGAAGATCAGGACAGTTCAAAAGTGGGTTTACAGGGAAAAATGATGAGGAAGAGGAGGATCCATTGTTGGAAGAGGACTTGCCCGACGCGTATAAAAAGGAAAAAATTAGTATATGGGTGCTGCTTGAATGGATGAGTTTGATTCTGATTATAGGGGCGGTTGTATGTAGTTTGACGATTAAGTATTTGAAGGATAAGTATTTGTGGAAGCTTCATTTGTGGAAATGGGAGGTTTTGGTGTTGGTTTTGATTTGTGGTAGGTTGGTTTCGAGTTGGATAGTCAGAATAATTGTGTTCTTTTTTGAGAGGAATTTTCTTTTGCGAAAACGGGTTTTATATTTTGTTTATGGATTGAGGAAGGCAGTCCAAAATTGTCTTTGGTTAGGGCTTGTGTTGATTGCTTGGCATTACTTGTTCGATAAAAGAGTTGAGAGGGAGACTAACAGTAAGGTTCTTCGGTTTGTGACAAAGATCTTGGTTTGTCTAGTGGTAGGCGTGATGTTGTGGTTGGTGAAGACCCTATTGGTGAAAGTTCTTGCATCTTCGTTTCATGTGAGCACTTATTTTGACAGAATTCAGGAGGCATTATTCAACCAATATGTGATTGAAACACTTTCTGGTCCTCCCGTTATTGAAATACAAAAAGCAGAGGAGGAGGAGGAGAGAATTGCGAGTGAGGTTCAAAAGCTGCAAAATGCTGGTGCTACTATTCCCCCTGGCCTCAAGACTTCTGTTTTATCATCACCCCAGAGTGCGAAGGTGATAGGTAGTGGAAGGCTTCAGAAAACTCCCCGGGGAGCTGGAAAAAGTCCAAAGCTTTCTCGTGCTTTGTCCAACAAAGAGGATGATGGGATAACAATTGATCACTTGCATAAGTTGAACCACAAGAATGTCTCGGCTTGGAACATGAAGAGACTAATCAACATAATCCGCCATGGATCTCTTACCACATTAGATGAGCAGATACAAGATTCAACTCATGAGGACGAGTCAGCACCACATATTAGGAGCGAGTACGAAGCAAAAGCTGCAGCAAGGAAAATATTTCAGAATGTGGCTAAGCCAGGGTCCAAGTATGTCCTTATTTCTGTCAGATTTACAACATCTTATTACAGGCGTAAGGCTGCTTATTTGCCTTTATTTACTTTGATTTAAAATTAAATTTATATTATGAGTTTATTTCTTTTAGTTCTTATTGCTGTTGTTTTTATTCAAAGATCCATCCGTGGTCAATATTTGGAGATTATCTCTGGCCTCAAATCATATGGGATTATCTCTGTACTTGGCCATCCACAATGTGCTCTTAGTCATCGTTGTTGATTGTGTAATCAATTCTGCTCATTATCGTTTTCTTAGGTTCATCTATCTGGAGGACATCATGCGTTTCTTGACAGAAGATGAGGCTTCAAAGACCATGAGTCTATTTGAAGAAGCAGCTGAAAACAAGAGAATTAGCAAGTCAGCCTTAAAGAATTGGGTGGTAAGAATTTGGCATCATATAGCTTTTAATATGTGTACTTTTCGCTATATCCATTTTATTCTTTTCCCTGTTCATTGTTATTGGAAGTAGATGTCAAGTTGTTTGTTAAAAAAGTGATAATGATCATCAGTAAACAAAAATTCAAACCTCCTTGTATGTAAGTTTGGGTTCAAATGGGAGCTAGTGGATGAAAAACATCCTATCAATTGTTTTGTTGTGACCTCATGTCAGTATGATAAATATGACAAGTTGGTTGTTATACATTTTTGGTTTCCTATCATAAAGAAGTCGGTTGGTAAATATTCATATTTTTGTGACTGTACAGTCCTGTTTGATTTTAACAATAACTGTATATGTCACATTAGTCATGCGGTTATTCATGATTTTCAGTTGGTTCAACTTTAGCATGGCGTTGTTGGAAGGATAGTTTTCTTTTTTGCTATGTGAATGATAATTTGATGCCCCTGTCTCAGGTTAATGTTTTCAGAGAGCGGAGGGCACTTGCCTTTACATTGAATGATACAAAAACGGCAGTCAACAAACTTCATCGATTTGTCAACGTTTTGGTGGGCATTATTATTGTGATTATTTGGCTCCTCATATTAGGAATTGCTACTACCAAATTTCTCCTCTTTGTAAGCTCTCAGCTTGTTGTAGTGGCATTCATATTTGGAAATACGTGCAAGACAGTGTTTGAGGCTATTATCTTTCTCTTCGTAATGCATCCATTTGACGTGGGTGATCGCTGTGAAATTGACGGTGTTCAGGTACATTCAGATAAGATTGTACAAGTTTGGCTTTTCTAAATTCTCGAGTCGGCCTAGGTTGTAATTTATTGAATTGCAGATGGTAGTGGAAGAGATGAACATCTTAACTACTGTTTTCCTAAGATACGACAACCAGAAGATCATAATCCCGAACAGTGTTCTTGCTACTAAAGCTATCAGCAATTACTATCGTAGTCCTGACATGGGAGATGCTATTGAGTTCTGTGTCCACATTTCTACTCCAGCAGAGAAGATTGCTCAGATGAAACAGAGAATATTAAGGTAAATACCAAGAAATGCTATTACCTACGTGGTTTTAACTTTTAACATTCTTTAATGAGTGTTATATTAGTTGTGTTTCGGTTATGTGTAAGGTGAACTTTCTCTGATTAATTACTTTCTTATTGCTGCCATTGCAGTTATATCGAGAACAAAAAAGATCACTGGTGTCCAAATCCAATGATCATATTTAAGGAATTGGAGGAATTGAACAGAGTGAGGATAGCAATATGGCTTTCGCATAAAATGAACCACCAAGACATGGGTGAAAGGTGGGCGAGAAGAGCCCTGCTGGTTGAAGAGATGACAAAGATTTTCAGGGAGCTTGATATCCAGTACCGCTTGTGGCCAATTGACATTAATGTCCGAGCAATGCCTGGCACTCCGATGACCTCTGATCGCCTTTCGACAGCATCACCATCCAGCTAAGTTGGGATACAGAACCAAAAATGGATCCTCCTACAGCTATTTGAGAACACTTCAAATTTACCTTACAAAAATGTTAGCATATTTTCATGAGATTTTCCTTATCGTAGAGATGATTATATTTACAGTGTTCAATGTTCATTATTTACTTCTGATAGTTTCCCATCTCGAATCTCAATTTTGTAAAGAAAACATTATCGCGTTGTATTGCACAAAAACTATTGGTGAACTCGTTAGGGCTATCGGGCCTTTTTTATCAAAAGGCAAAATCATTAGAACCTTTTTAAATCACTACCATTCGTGCTAGTTTTTTTTCGCTTTCATTACTACCACTTTTACCACAAATGAAATTAGAAAAGATAACGGCCACTACTACTTAAAATGTGACTATCAATACAGATTTGAGAATGAAGATAAGAGTCAACGCAATTCTGTGCCAAGCAGAGTAATTCAACCGCGTAAAAGTAAGCTGCTTTTCAGTCAAAAAGGCCTCTGCAATGCAGCTTTTTTAAAACACCAAAGAACTTTTTTGAGGACCTAAAAGAAATAAAACGTAGTAAATGTAATAACTCAAACATGTTTGGAAACAGCTAGCTGTTTTTAAATGTAGCAATGCTGAAAGTAGTTAGGACATAAAATTCCTGCCTATCTTTATTAGTATCCCATTAAACACATAACCGTGCAGTCATCTACGATACCACTGCCGTGTCAATGTTTCCTAGTATTTTTGAAGTAATACTCAACTCAGAAATTAAAAATATTCAAGAAAAATTCACGGACTCCGTCAATTTCCTAAACAAATCATATGCTCTCATAATATTGACCTATCTTCCTGATCCTCACGACATGCTTAGTTCTTGCTGCAAATGCAATTGACATCTTACATCCGCGAAGTTGTTCCCCTGCATCAGAAGAATTAAGCAGAGATACTAGTAGACAATGAAACGTGAACATTCAGAAAACACATGTTATGCAGCAAGACCTACCAACTGCTAGTCACCATTCGGGAGATCTTACGAACGATTAGCAGATATCAAAATAGTAAATTTGCGCCATAGTTTCCAATTTTGAGGAACAGAGATATTTTCATCAATTAGAATTTGTTCAACCATACAAGATACTACATTTGTCTAACTCTGGGATGATTGACTATGATAACTAACACCGTAACTGTATCTTTCATGGCAAAGGCAAAGAAGCAGCATAATTTTATGATCGTCCCCGGAATTCCGCATTGCAACAATGGATTAAAGAGCAGGCACAAGGGCAAGTGCCAGTCCGCAACCCCAGAAGATAGCTCATTCAATTTTTGGTTTAGCAAATTGGAAGAGATAATAGACTAAAAGCAAACTTGAGAAGGTGAAGTGTTTTAAACCCCAAGTAGCTACGAAGGGTTTATAACTGCCACCGCCTTTTTGTGGCAGGACCATTCAGTGGACAATGGTGGGGGTTTTGCACAGTTGAGCTGTATATGTCGGGTACAAAAGCACCACTATCATACTGGGTCTCAGAATTTTTTGGCCAGTGTAGCCCAGTGGCAGTTGGTGGTGAAGGAATTTGTGGCACTGCCCACGAGGACTCTGGAACCTGACCCAAGCACGCATCATCATCTATTTCTTCCTCAGCAGATCTTAAGATTGAGGAGCTGTCAGAGTCTCCACGCTTGCCAGTATCAGCCTGGAAGAACCCAAACACAAAACGAAGCAGAATTATGAACTGTATCATTACAGACACACGGATCCAGTTCAAAGTCTACAAAAGATATCTTCCATCTTGCAAGCAAGGCAAATATAACAACCATGTGGAAGGAAATAATAGGTCAAGCATTTTGTTTTCACTATAGATTTATGTCAGCATTTTTTCTGCATCTCTGCATGAACATGCCTGAAGAAAAAACTGAAGATTCACACACAACGTAATACTACATTTAAAAAGGAATATATAACGTGTGTCAGCAGCCATGCTGTCTCATGAATTGGCATCTGCAAAATCATACTGGTGATCATGTTCCATTCCCATCTTTGTGCAACATAGGTAGGTAAATTTCCTTCTCAATTATGCAGATGCATTTTATAAGACTCGAAGCAAAAAACTTTTGCAAGTGCATCATTTCTCATGTACTGCACTTGCAGTCAAAGCACCAATTGTCACAAATAAAAAAAAAAAAAAAAAGAAAAGGTATACACCTGAACAAATTAAAATGAATACTTCAATTTTTCGCTTACTTATTATTTTCTATTCTTTGGGTTCCAATTGTTCTTAATTCCTTCTGCAAGGAGCAAAAAGGTCTCTCAATTTTCCAATTCTGAAATCAAACTTTAACATTTAGAAGCCCACAAATCCCATCCATCAGGTTGTAGAACAAAACTCGTGAACTTCATACATCACCATTAGTTCAACGGATGTTCCATTAACAACAGTCCCACAAGGGATGTCAATGTAGGGCCAAGTAGCCAACTCACAGTTCTGCTTGAGGTTCTTTCATTTTCCTATGCAATGATCTTAGCATGTCACAAGAGTGCATAATCATGTAGGCATGAGCAGTTATTGGCATTCATCAAGCAACAAAACTAACCAAAACTACAACCAAAATGATCTCAGAAGATGGCAAGCCTCTACACCAACATATGCAAAATCAAATATGATTTTTCATTGTAAACAAACATACCTTAGATGAACCATTATCCATAAAGCCATAATTTTGATTGAGTTCAGGTAGTCCAAGAAATTCATCCATATGCCATGATGGAATGCTTCCAGCTGCAGACCCCCCAGCAAATGACACTCTTGTTGTTGCAAAGTCACCAACACCACCAGGATTTGCAGGTAAAACTTCAGTATATTCACCAGCCAATGGCATTTGGGTGCCCCTTTTAGCAAGAGAATGGGATTTTGTATCTGAAATGTTTTCAGCAGAAAGTGACTTAACTGAGGAAGATGAAGCACCAGGGTCAGCTGATTCAAGACCTACTTTTACCCCAGTAAGCAAAAATCTCTGATGAGAAGACACCAAAGCATTAGCTGTGTGTATGGCAACATCACATTTCCTGCAGAGTAACGCTCGATCTTGCAGACAAAAGAAAAAGCCAGAAGTTTCCTGCCAGGAACGTTTGCCTCCTCAGAATATAATCCAAATGAAGAAAACTTCTAAGCAATAAGTCAGAAAGCAGTGAATTCAAGAAGGTTAATTAATACATTCAAGATTAACCCCACACCACGATTAATAAATATCTATAAGTTTTTTAAAAAGAAGTAGAGAAACAAAAAATAGCATAGCTATAACTTACAACGGATCAGAAATCTTTCCCTTCTGTAAGTGTCTCAAACTCACTTTCATTACCATCATATCAGGGGATATTTTGTAAGCTATTGTATCCTCTTAAACCCTGCCTTTCCTATTCCTTAATCCAGCCAATTAAAGGCCATATAATCTAAATATAAAACATCATCCCCCAAGTCAAGCTAAAGCTCAATTCTGTTCACACCATGTCTACTTGCGGTATAACATTATAAACTCTGTACCATCCTTTGCATAAACACAGCTTCAGTTCCAATACAATAAGAAAGACATTTTCTCTTTTAGGCAACTAAAAGCAACAACAGTAACACATAATATCCATAATTGTTAATTACTTATTATCATTTCTAAAATTTCCAAACTACCAACAAAAGCAAATCACGTACTAATTTATCCACAGGCATGAATTAAAAAGCAAATATCAGTAAACGCCATAACAAAATACACGCCCACGCTCTTGTGATTTAAAAATACCAATAATCTCTCCAGCAGGTCTTGACCAATTGCAAGGAATACTTTTTACCCAATTCAGCAGATTCCACGCTAAGAGGAGTGCCGAACAAATTTGAGCAATTTTACGAGAAGTTTCAGAAAAATTTAAAATCACGTGCTACACAATAGATCAGCTACGTTTGCTCCACGAAATATAAAAAACCGATTCCTAAATAAGCAATAATTAAAAGAAAAATGAATATATTGAAACTAGAATAAATAATACAACCTGACAAATATCACACTTAGGCATTTGCATAGAAGAAGAAGAGAGAGGAACTCTCTGATGCTTGCTCGCTAGCTTATTGGCAGCATGAACTTTGTCGTCGCACTCCCAACACAGCGCCGCCTCGTCGGCGCAACAAAGCACAGTCGCCTCCGCTGCCTCGCAAACGTTGCACTGTATCTTCATCCCTCCGTAGCAATACCGCCGCCACAAGATTCCAAAAACTTCGCCGTTTTCAGATATGTTCTTGCGTTTTCGTTTAGAAATTACTAGAACCGAGGAAGGGAGGATAATTAAATGGTTTATTAATTTTAGTAATAGAAAGCTGAACAGTGAGTAAGCGAGAGACGTAAATGCAGGATATTTTGTGAGGATAGAAACGTGTCGACCGCTTGGCGGTTTATAGTTTTGTGTTTTAAATACAGGAGACCGCCTCTGCCCTGCCAAGCTGTAATACTCAATGAAAAAATATCCTAGATTCCACTCCACGTTCTCTCTCCTTAGCGCGTCCGTCCACTCTCTCACCCGCAATATATTCTGATTCTTACCACGACGTCGTATCCACGTTGCTTATTCAGTTTTGGCTTTGCTATTGAATTGAAGAAAGTCCACCGTCAGGATAATTGATAGTTGCAGAACTCCGCTTTGGGCGAGTAAAAGATGCTCCTTCCAAGTATTTTAGCCATCAGATAATTTCAAGATTAAACAATGGTTCATGCCAAATTCACATCCTTGGGAGCCCATGCCCAATAAAGTAAACAAACAGTTGATAATTTCAGTCTTAAGGAAATTCAAAATTTCTCTCCTTGCAGTGAAGACGGGCAAAAGTTGATGTGCAAATGAAAAGTCATGCACAAGCTTTCTTACTCATATTTGCAGATTAAGAGCCACACGTGTTCAAAAATTTCAATATTATCTACGGGAATTTATGCACAGCCCAGGTCAGCCGCCCATGCATGTATGTTTTAAGATAGCGCGTAGGGAGGCAAGAAAACTTTCAAACCCGGGGCTTTGGATGATATTTCTATAACATCACCATTATGGATGGGGAAGAAAACATGAGAACCATCAACGTATATGAAACCGTCTTTTGAAAACCATGCAGCTTCCATGGACTGGTCTGGTTTAACTAGTCCATGCATTAGGGTGGCATTGGCTGCTGTAGGTGAAATTGGCTCTCTCACCATATACTGAAGATCCCGAGACAGAATAGGCATCGTAAATCCACCTGCTGATAGCATTGCAGCTGTGCATCCGGCAGCAGTTGAGACCCTAAGACCACTTGATCGGCAGTTCACTAAAGGGGAACATGACAAGCCATCTCCTTTAATTCTGCCAGCACACAGAACGAAAACATGTAACATATATACCGTGTATAAGTGGGTAGTAACTCATTCTCAGTTGAGGAATTCCTTACTTGAAGGAGAACCGAGAAACTGTGGCGGGACAAGGGTGTGCGATCAAAATGTCATTAAGAGCAAATGTTGGCAGTGATTTTGAATTCACATGTATTGATATTCTTGATAACTTAGATGGAACTGTTTGACCCTCTAGGATTTTATCAAGTATCTGAAAATAATGCCGGACAGTTAAGCAAGTCTCTTGTTGAAACTTACGTGTTTTGGGCTAGTTAATATGCTACTCTAAGCTCTGCAACCTAATTTGAAACAATGTAAAGATTCCAAATGATGAAAACATAAGAGAAGGTGCAGACGTATGGGATAGAAGAAACATAAAAGAAGAGTGTCTTCTAATGGATTAGAAATATTTTAGTAAGAGAAATTATTCTGAGATACCAACTTATAGCATGTGTAAGTTTTTTATGGTAGAAACTATTAATGCAGGATGCTTGTGAACCTGAATTTCTATTTGTCATTCCAATTATATGGTCTTACTAGTTCAAAGTTATTGACAGTAGCCGCACATAGATAGCCTCTGCTTCTGGTGGCATCAAATTCGTTGCGAAATTCTTCAACCTACATCATAAAAAACATGTTGAGCTGACAGCCATAAATGAGCTATGTAAATATCAAGATATGATTTGGATTTTTTTTTTTTTATAAAAATCGCCTTAATATAGAGAACACAAATGTAAAGCCCAGCCTGACGATGAACTAACCTCTTCAACACGCGTGGGGTCAGAGTTCACTCCAAGAACCGGAATTGACTCATCCATCAAATGACTGGCCTGCAAAAGCGTGCCATCACCGCCAACAGTAACTACAAGATCCACATTATGGATTGGTTTTGATAAATTGTTACGAAATACCGGTTCCCAGTCAACAGACTTCTTCGAAAGAATATTCTGGCAAAAGTTTATGGCAGCCATGTGAACTTTACACCTATTGTCCAGATGCTGCAAAATCTGTGCCATCTCAAACAGTGGAATGGAGAGAGATGAATGATCAAATGTCATCAGAGTTCTCTTGACCGAGCAATAAGTAAAATGGCTTAGAAACTACAGCTACTGCACCAAGTTAGAACTTTGTTTCCGAAAATGAAAAAAAAATATCTTCAGTATTGTTAAAAATCAGGAAGAGAAGCCTAACAAAAAGTCAACTCATACAATTTTTCCTTTGTTTTACCGAACCAAACAGCGCATATGAGAAGCGCTTACAGTGGCATTTTATCAAACAACTAGAATGCAACGGCAAACATAACATACAACAGAAACCAATCACCCGTATAATCGCACACAAAGAACTTTAGCGTGGAAGTAACTGTTTGATACCCAAAAGTAAGAACAACCCATGAACGAAACGGTATTGCATTTGTGAATTCATGCAAAGAACACTAAACCAGGAAAAGAAAAAGAAAAAGGCCACGGAAATACCCGAGGACTAATGACGCGAGAGAAAGCATTTGCTTGGCTCACTGAGTAAACATCGCATGGTTTCAGCAGCAACAACAGTCTCCTTCTCGCCATACTCTTTATGACTCTCCGTGTGTTGCAAAACCTGAAGGCTGCGAGTACGAAGAAAATGGTGACAATCAGCTCGGGTTGAGGCGGATATTGGGCCTTGGTTCAACATTCGCATAACCTGATTGAATTTGGACTTGGGCCGGTTACATGTATGTAGTTTGTTGATTTTTATCTCATCTCCCTCGTCAACTCTATGAATTTTTGGAAAAACAAAAAAAATCTTACCTATTTTTTTCACTACTGTGATCGGTAATATACAAAATTAAAACCTAACCCACCTAATTTGATGTGATGAGGTCCAATCAGAACTTACCATTTTGGTCAACCCACTACATTTTGAGACCTAACCCACTTTCCAAACCAAACCTAACCCTTCCACAATTCGGACCCAAACTGGGTATTGGTCCAATATTTCCTCAAATTTCACTTATATTCCGTTATTTATTTATTTATTTTTATGCAATGTCAATTCATTTCTATAAATAAACACTTCCTCGAAAAATATGAAATTAAATAATTAAAAAATCTAATCTTTGCGTTGACCCACCCGAACCAAACCCGGAAGACCGACCAATCAGAAAGAATCTGGGTATAATCTTTACGATTATTCGGACCTACCCAAATTCTGTTATCAAAATCTTTTCGGATCCAGTTTCTCGATCTCCATTTCTCTCTTTACGACCCAACCCTAAACTTCCCGGATCCTCCGATCGGACTTTGTGCATTCACCTATTCCGCCACAATTCTGAGTAAGACCCACTTGAAATTATGAATGGGTTTATTGTCGTCGTAGCCCTTATTTCTTGGATTATGTTGAATTTTTCCTTTTTTTATTGGTGTATTGTGTAGTTAACTATACCCGTTTGTTTTATTTTGATAACTTGCCATTTTTGAGCTTGTTATTATTAAGATTCTGTTGAATATGAGATTTGTCCATGTAATTGTGTGCTTCTAGGTGGCATGTGATATGAACTGTCATTTTAGCTGAAAAGTCTGTTTGATGGTGGATTTTGAGATCACCATGTGTTTGATTGTGATGTATACGTCATTTGTGAGGCATTTTCATGAAATTTTGTGATTTTTTTGGTGGATTTTGATCAACCATATGTTTCGATTTACGTATACGTTTAATTCATAGTTTTAGAGTTCAATTGAGTAAAGATTATGCTTTTTTTATGATCGGTTTGTGATTATATTGTCATTCCTTTGTGAAAATTTTGTACTTCGATACAGATTACATCATTGTTTCATGGTGTTGTTTAGAATTATAGATGTGGCCTTATGATCAAATAGCGGGCTTGCCCACTAGATTAGTTATCAGTCTGACCGGGGCCCACTTTATTGTTGATGTATATGTTTAATTTGACGATCATTGAGAAAACTGAAATAGAAGCTGTTTGTTTTATTAAATTTTTGCCCAGTGTTCGTTTGGTTTTCATGAAAAATGAAAATTTTTTCATGGGTTTTTATATATCCAATATATAAACCACTATAGTTGGGCAATAACATTGTTTTGAAATGACATCTTAATAAACTTTAGTTGTATTTGTTTTGAGGACTGACCAGATGATCTTGCATTTTTTCGGATTAGTTATAGTAGTTAGCGAGTTTTAGACATTCTTGTGTTTTTTATGTTTTTCGGCCTAAGATTGTTGTCCTTGGTTTACTATTTTTATGTCCTAAAAATATGTTTTAAGTTTGTGTACTGTAAGTTATTTAGTCCTAATCACCCTCTCCCCACCAAAAGATTGACTTGTTTGCATTTCAAACAGGTTATGATATCTGTTATGTCTTCAAAATTAATTGTCTATTCATGCATATATATGGGATTAAGCCCTTATTTCTACCCCAAAATTGACTTATCAGCATTTTGATTTGATCTATTATGCAGAATTTAGATTATCTCTAAATCTATGTAATGGAAGTGACAAATGATTCAGAATTATCTGTATTTTGATTTGACGTATTATGCAGCATTTATATTACCTTTAAATCTATGTAATGAAAATGACAAATGATTCAGCCCTTATTTCTGCCCCAAGATTGACTTACCTGTATTTTGATTTGATCTATTTTGCAGGATTTGGATTACCTCTAAATCTATGTAATGGAAGTGACAAATGATTCGGCCACTAAGAAACCAAAGCGGTTAACATCCGTTGTATGGAATCACTTTGAAAGGGTTAGAAAGGCTGATGTATGTTATGCTGTTTGTGTCCATTGTAATAAGAAGCTCAGTGGATCAAGTAACAGTGGAACAACACATCTGAGGAATCACTTAATGCGTTGTCTGAAAAGATCTAATTATGATGTGTCTCAATTACTTGCAGCAAAGAGAAGGAAAAAAGATAGTAATGTAACCCTCACAAATATCAGCTTTGATGAAGGGCAAAGAAAAGATGAGTATATTAAACCCATTATGAAGTATGAACCTGATCAGAGAAAAGATGAAGTTATAAGCATTGGCAGTAGTAGGTTTGATCAAGAGCGTAGTCGGCTTGATCTTGCTCGCATGATAATACTGCATGGTTACCCATTGGCCATGGTGGAGCATGTTGGATTCAAATTATTTGTCAAGAATCTTCAGCCAATGTTTGAGGTTGTGCCAAACTCCTCTATTGAGCTCTCGTGTATGGAAATTTACGAGAAAGAGAAACAGAGAGTGTATGACATGCTAAGTAAATTGCATGGAAGAATTAATCTCGCTGTGGAAATGTGGTCTTCAATGGAAAATGCTGAGTACTTTTGTTTGACAGCTCACTACATTGACGAGGACTGGAGATTACAGAAGAAGATCCTGAATTTTGTCACACTTGAGTCCTCTCATACTGAAGACATGCTTTCAGAAGTGATTATCAGGTGTCTGATGGACTGGGATATTGACTGTAAGTTGTTTGCTTTGACATTCGATGATTGTGCTACTGATGATGATATTGTCCTTAGAATTAGAGAACGCATATCCCAGAATAGGCCTCATTCAAGTAATGGTCAATTGTTTGATGTCCGATCTGCTGCACATGTTCTGAATTTGATCATTCAGGATGCCTTGGAAGCACTCCGGGATGTGACTCAAAAGATTCGAGGAAGTATCAGATATATCAAAAGTTCACAATTAATACTAGGAAAGTTCAATGAGATTGCCCAGCAAGTTGAAATCAGCAGTCAGAAGAACCTAGTTCTCGATTGTCCGACTAGATGGAACTCAACATGTGCCATGCTAGAAACAGCCTTAGAATACAGAAATGCATTTGGTGCCTTGCAAGACCTTGATTCCGAGTACTTATCAGCTTTAACTGAGACAGAGTGGGAATGGGCAAGTTCCATTACGGGCTATTTGAAACTTTTTGTTGAAATTACCAATGTCTTCTGCAGCAACAAATCACCAACTGCAAATGTATATTTTCCTGAGATTTGTGATGTTCATATCCAATTAATTGACTGGTGTAAGAGCCCGGATGAATTTCTGAGCTCCACTGCATTGAAGATGAAAGCTAAGTTCGACAAATATTGGAGCAAATGCAGTTTGGCTTTGGCAGTGGCAGCCATCTTAGATCCCCGATTCAAAATGAAATTGGTGGAGTATTACTATTCTCAAATTTATGGTAGCACTGCTCTGGAACGGATAAAGGAAGTTTCTGATGGTATTAAGGAACTTTTCAATGCCTATGCTATCTGCTCAACCATGGTGGATCAAGGTTCAGCTTTGCCGGGAAGCAGCTTACCTAGCACTAGTAATGATAGTCGGGATAAGTTAAAGGGCTTCGACAAATTTCTCCATGAGACTTCTCAAAGTCAAAATGCAATATCAGACTTGGATAAGTATTTAGAGGAACCAGTTTTTCCTCGGAATTGTGACTTCAACATATTAAATTGGTGGAAAGTACACACTCCAAGGTACCCTATATTATCCATGATGGCACGTGATATTCTGGGAACTCCAATGTCAACTGTTGTTCCAGAATCAGCATTCAGCACTGGACATAGACTGCTTGATGGTTGTCGAAGTTCATTGAATCCTGATACTCGACAAGCTTTAATATGTGCACGAGACTGGTTGCGGACAGAATCTGATGGTATGCACACTTTTTTTTTAGATTGTTTTATTTATACACACTCTACTACAAAATATATTGCTGACCATATCTTATCATTCTTATTTTACCAGAGCTTAATCCTTCCTCAAACCATTATGCTCTGTCCTGTCACATTGAATCAAATTAAGTTGTAAATGGTGAGTGTTTGTTGGTTCTTCATTTATTTTGTTTCTATCTTCCCATAATATCCTTATCTATGATACTAATGTTTAGCTTCCAATCTAATTGATTTTGGCTTAATGGTCTTGTCATGCAAGGTTCTATGGATCTGCCGTCAGTTGATAAGATGGTGTTTGATCATTTCCAACAGTAGGCCCCATTCTCAGAATCTGGTGTAGATTTTAATATACCTTTCTTAGACGTTCCTTTGTTAATTCTGTATGTCCATTAATCCTAGTGAGACAGAACTGCTAACTGCTTAAATTTCTTCAGCAAGAAACTTAGAATGTACATCTGACTATCAAATGCTTACTTTCTTACTTAGATTGAAGTTAGCTCTGACTAATATTGCAGACTCTGGTGTCATCATTAGATCTACAAATTTTTCACTCAAAACAATTAAATTCACTTTTGACCAGTGTGATGAGTAACACCTGCCCAAAGAAAGATTCTCTTGAATTAGGTTCAGATGATTTTTTACAAGCTCCTCTCTGGGCTGCCAACAACATGGACAAAAAAATTTATGACTACAGTTTTAAAAATTTATCTCCCTTACATATTTTTTTATAAGAGCAATCCCATTTCAGCTTAGAACTGTGTTTGTACAGAAAAATCTCGTCTATAATGTTTCTTGATTTTCATTATCAGTGCATGAGGATGATCACGTGGCAAAGGCTGTCGTTTACATTTTCTTAGGAGAAAAGGGTATTGTGTGCTCAGACTCCAGTTTATTCTTAATACACAGGATATCAACAGGGCAAGAACACTTGGGCTCTTCTGATGCCAAGCTAGCCCAGCTTCTTGCTAAAACTCTTCGAGAATGAAAATGAAACTTGCGCAATGTTTATATTAGAATTTGCTCTTATTATCTTTTAACACGAAATAAATCCTCTAATGTATACTAATAAATCTCCTTTTTTTAATATAATTTTTTTAATTAAAAATAAAAAGAAAAGAGAGAGAAAAGCAAGTCACACAAGAACTTATCTAGTTTTGGACTTTTAGTTGTACAGCAAAATGGGACGGTGGTGGGGTACGAATTTTCTTCAAATTTTCGCATTGCAATCCTGACATGCGCGTGGAAGTGTACAAGTATTTGTGGGATTTGTGGGATTTACACGATTCTTTGTTTTGTGGCACTGAATCTCTTAAACACATGGGACCTTTATGTTCTGTTCTAGGATACTGCCTATCCACTACTTCTATTATTTTTACTATTTATATTAATGTACTAGTCCTACTTTCGTCTCTTTAATTTCCACGTGATTTAATTTGCATTTCAACAGCCCACCCATTAAACAGTAAATTAATGCTTAAAAAATTTTATATTATATTAAACCCATTCGATTATCCTATTCATTTAAAAGAAAAAAAAAATACATAATTAATAGGTACATGTTTCTGTGTATTGTGCCCTACGCAGATTGATAGCAATGAATTCTTTTGTACTAAAAAGTTGTGAACATTTACTATAAGTAACCCCACAACTTTGACTATGACGAAAATGTAACTATGTGTGTCTATTTGGTAATCAATATTTGGTGATATGATGATAATAATGAACATGTTGTTTACTTTTGTCACATCAAAATCACTCTTTGTTAATGATAATGTTCGCCAACCAACATAACAAACAAACATCTATTAACGAGGTTAACAAGGTAATTAACCAAAAGTTCAGACATGATTATTTATTTAAAAATCCCACTAACGAAATAGAAATAGAAATAGAAATAGTTATAAATTAAAGTTTTACCAACCTTTTTTTTTTTTTTCTCAAAACCTCGACAAAAGAATTCACTATGAGATTTTGTTCGATATTTTGTGGTGAAAGATAATAATTACTTTGCTGTGGTTCTCGACAAAAGAATTCGCAACTTTGTCGGGGAATATACGATAAGGTCTCGCGATCTCGACGGAATTTCACGTTGAAATGACAACCATATATTGTATATATAATATATGGAAGGCAATAATCGAGAGGGTGTGGAAGACATAGATATATCGGCCTCAAAAGGAGGAACAAAATTAGACAGACATGCATGCATGATTATAACTTTCGAGAAAGCTAAAAACTACCTAAATTTGTTCTGTACCAACATTCCTTATAACCAAATACCATATGATCTTATATTTTATGCAATAATTCATATTATTGCTTACTTAGTGCGAGCCAAAAAAACGTTAGACGTTTGATTTTCTAATAATCAATTTCATGTATTTTTATAAAAATCTAAAATTATTTTTATTAAAAATGTTATTATTGATTTTTTTTTTAAAAAAAAAAAAAACTACGGCATTTTTTACATTATTTTATAATTTAAAACTTGTGTGATCGATTTGAATAAAAAACTTGTTAATTTCAACACAATCATATAATAATATCGTCACCTTAACAATATCGTAATGATTTTAAGTTATTTAATTACAAATTTACATTCATAGATATACATTCTATTAAATATTAATAACAACAATCTCATTGCCAATGCCCAATAGTATAGCTGCATGGCAGAGGTTTAACAAATATATGGTTAAAATGTGTTTTTTTTTTTTCCATGAATGCAAATAATTAATACATAAAAATTGTTATCATTAATAAACTAATTTAATTTATCTCGATGTCTAGTCTTCTTTCTGTGGTGGGGGTCCTGTTCCTACAAACTGTTACTGGGTTTCTTTCTTTCTTTCCTTGTTCTACATCTGTCTATTTATATTTCTTTTCCCTCTCAAACACAGAATGAAAATGAAATTAAAAGAGAGGACTCAAAGTTTATGGTTGACAACTAGAAAGCTAAGGACGTTATTCCTCCTTTCAACTTTATTTCTTTTCATATCCTTTGGGGGAATCATTAGCCCTGAGGTGCTAAGATATATTTCAATAACTCTATTCATAATATTAAGGAATAACCTTGCAAGAATTATTCTTCACTTTAATTAGCAAGGATTTGGAAGAACAAGATAAGCATTAACAACACTATTTGGGTACATGAGTTTTAATTTATGTTATGACCCTGCTAGTTGCCATTATGAATTAATAGGAGTTAAGGATATATTTGATATAAATGAATAAATTATATCCTTATTTGTAAAAAGAAAAACTTTTGAAGACATATATATATATATATATATATGATACTTAAAATCTAATCTTAATTTTAATATATATTTAATATGGTTGATTTTTACTCAACTGTAAATGAAAAATTGAGAAAGTATTAAGTATCACTGAGAGTTTTACTAGGGTTCATATTATTTTTGCATGTTTGTATATATCAAGTATTTCATAATATAAAATTAAAGGAAGTATTCAGAATTTAAAAAGCCCTAAAATATTTAAGCAATAAATTTAATAATCACGTAGCTCTTAACTAGATGGTAGAACTGAGATCCTCCGTTTGGAGAACCTGAGTATTGGATCCTCCTGAAGGTCTATTGTAGATATATATATATATATATATCAAAATGTTAGTATCTCAAAAAATAAGTGATAAATTTAACAAACTTGAAAAGTTTGTAATTTTGAAGAACAAGAAGGACTCGGATATAAATAAGCTTAACAAATTATACGGCGCACCTATATATCTAACAATACACAAAGGGATACGTGGATGTTGTACGCACATCCCAATTCCCAACGTATAGTCGTACTTTTTATTTCTTTCCTAAAAATTTTACCAATAACAAGCAAATCAAAGGCAATTTGCAGCACCCCCAGTTTTTCCACTTCAGTTTAATCAAAATCAAATCGAATCTCAGCCTCTGCAAAAGTTAGTGCTCAACTAAAGCAATTTCAAAAAGCGCTTCCGGCTGAAAAAAGTTGATAGACAGAAGTATTTATATAGGAACAGATACTGTGTAGCAAAGAGAAAGATGAATAAAAGTAAGCGCGTTAATGTAATAACCCTCACGTGACAGCCAAGATATCAATATAAAGCTCTTTTCATAAAGCTTTTGTTCATGGCCATGAGTTTTTGTTGAAGAATCAAATGAGATCCCATCGGAGGATGCTAGAGAATATATTTTACTTTTAATTATTTTTTTATATTTTTCTGAAAATGATTCTTTTACAATCATATAATATATAGATTGTGAACTATGACTTTGATTACAATAATGATCATATTAAATTAACAATTGATTCTCTATTTTTTAAATGAAAATAGTAGCATTTTTTTGTCTGATTGTATAAAAATCGCAACTTATGCACACACGTATTAGTGTACTTTTTGTCGTCGACATTTTGTTTTAGTTTATGATATTTAAAATGATTTTTTATTTTATAGAATTACGAACATAAAAATTATGTATTATATTTTATTTATATTAAATTTGACTTTAAATAATAATACAGAATTCTTATTTAATGATTTTTTGTTGGGTTAACTAGTTTCATTAACATACTACTAAAGTCAAAGTTGTCATGTTTAAATGCTTATATTTTGATAGTCAACAATTTTTTTAGTTTTATAATATTTAAAATTAATTTTGATTTTATAAAATTAATTAAGTCGACATTTTATTCACGTAGAACTTGACTCTAAAATAATAATATTGAATTCTTATTTAACAACTTCTTTTAGTCAACTATTTCATTAACCTACTATCAAAGTCAAAAATCAGTACGTAAAAGCTCGTGTTTTGAGTCTAGTTGGTACAAATCATAAATTCATGGTTTCTAAACAAATATTGAACTTGAAATAATTTTAAAATATATTTTGCATTTTTTCTAAAGAAGAAGATTTTAAAAATATTCAAAATAATTAGTATATAAAACAATTTCATTAATTATGTTCTTAAGAAACTATAATAAGAATGCTTTTTACAAATTCACAAATTTAGGAATAACTAAATTTATTTATTTTTGGATATATTTTTAATATTCAAAATTTATGAACATATGCGATTTAATTAAAATTAAAAAAGATAATAAGAAAAAATAAAAAAATTCAAAAGCAGGAACAAGTTCCCTCCAAATGATTGGGTAAAACTCACAGCACAAACCAAACCACAGCGAAGCAGCCACCCCGCCAAAAAGGCGGGCCTGACGGAACCATTGTCTGCCAGAAAATAAAATCCTCCCCCCTCTATAAATACCCTTCGACTCTCATATTTTCTTAATAATTCTAATTCTCTCCACTTCTCTTCTCTCTCAACATTCTCTCTTGTTTCACTATTCAACTGTCCAGAGTCTTCCATCACCAACATTCAGGTCAGCTCATCTTTTTTTTTTTCTCTTAGAAATGTCTACATTTGAAACTCAAATTCTACTGCATTGAATTGAATCTGTTAGTGGAGAAGCTTGAAATTTTATCGGTGGTTTGTTTTTTGATTTGTAATGGAAACTCTGATTTAGTTGCCATTTTTTGTTTCTGTATAGGATGATTATATATTTTTGTGTTTAATAAATTTTGTTTTCAGTAGTGTTTGGCTGCTGACAAAAATGAAAACAAAAGAAAGGAAAATTATGAATCTCTTGTTTTCATTGCTGTTTGGGTGCCAAACAAGGTGAAAAGACAGAGAAAAGAAAATTATGAGTCTCTTGTTTCAGTGATGTTTAGATGCTAAGAAGAAAAAAAAAAGAAAGAAAAGAAAATTATGGCTCTCTTTCGTTTTGATGTTTGGATCCTAAAAGAAGAAAAATATTAATCTCTTCGGTGAATTTCGAAAGTTCTTGTTAGTCTGCATTAGAAACGTTATTTTGGTTGCCGTTTTGATTAGACTACGCCTAATATCTTAGTAATTCTGATTTCATTTCTAGTTGAAGCAGGATCACAAGACCTTTAGAGGAAAATTATAAGGAAGAATAGTTCTGGTATTTTGGTCGAATCTAATGTTTTTAGAAGCACTTGCTTCTGCGTTTTGACTGTTTGGTTCTGTACAATTCTTTGCGCTTCAATTAGAGAGGTCTTATTTTCGTTTAGTGTTTGATTGCTGAAAAACTTAAAAGAAAATTCGAAATCCCTTCCTTGTTTTGTTCAAATCTCTATAATCAAGGTTTTCTGTGTTCTCAGTAAATGAAAAATTTTATAATTTCCCTTGTTCTAGCTTATTCATGAACATTACTACAAACTTGTAGTAACTTCAACGAAGCTCTAATGAGTCTCGAAATTGAGTTGATGTTTAATCTTCAATTTAACTAGCAATAAGTTCTCAGAATGTCTTAGCTAAAATTGTTTTTATATGCAGATAATTGAATGTCATCTCAGTTAATTAAGTGGATTCTGATACTGAGCTGGGGTGAAAATGTTGGTAGTAATCAGTTTTCTTACTTAAGAAACATCATGGCTTAGGTAGAAATTGTTCATTGACTAAACTACTTTTTCAAGATGAAGAAAATTTATAAAGTAAAGAGCGCATAATCTATTCAGAATTTTTGGCAAAGTGGTGAAGCACTTTCAAGGGAAATTTTAGAGAGATCTCTCCGGCACTCATCAGTTATAAATTATTAATATTGCTCATTGCTTGCCCATTAAAATAGCTTTTATTTTGTTGCATTAGTCCTGGTGTATGTTTTCTATTGGTAGGCCAGAGAATCTTTCTGTTGATTACTTGTTTGCTTGAATAAAGCTGTCAATCTAATGGAACGCAAGTTATCTGTGTCTACTGATGTAAGCAAGTTGCACTCTAGTTTTTGTAGGCTTGTATTCTCGGCAAAGTCTAATTAGGCGATAGTTCTCTGTTTCTATATGACATTTTTTAAGCTTTCTCCTTGATCGCCTGATTTAGAGGTCTTTGTGAAAGTAATGCGTGTACTTTTAATTAGTCCAAAGACCAATGTAAAATTAACAGTGGATGCTTTCAGCTGTGTTCAGTCTGGTGGATATGACGCATGGAAATGTTCTGAGCGCTAATTTCTACACATATTACTAGCATGTCTTATACTATCTTACTGAGCACCTTCAAGCTTATGCAGGGCTTGGAACTGAGATTATGGCTAACTGTGGCTAGAAAGATGCCTTTTAAGTTATTTTCTAAGTCTTCCGAGATCTCCATGAGACTTCTTGTATGGAGTTCCTGGATCATTGGTCTCCGTTGCTTCACCCATTCTGTAGTTTACAGCGTTGATAATTTTTGGATCCTCGAAGATGGTAGAATATGCTTAGAAGATAAAAGGTGTCTTAAATATGCAATAACTGAATCAACTCTGTCGTACAGAGACCATAAATACATATTTCCTGTTTTGTTCTTCTTGGTACTTCCTAAGTAAATCAATAACGTTGTGTGCGCTTCAAAATCTCATAGTAATTGCCCACTATGTGTTATGTGTTGGAAAATAAAAATGTTAATTGCAGAACACACTTTGCCTAAGATTATGTCTTCCCTTGATCCTCCAATTCCAGAAAATTTTTTATCAGATTATTTACTATTTTTGCCTCCAGCACTTCTAGCTAAGATATGTTTATGTAGTTTTGCCTGTTCTCTCTAATCTCACAGATGAGTCCAACTTATTTTGAACTCTGAACTACCTTTGGTAAATCACACTCCTTTGTTAATGAAAAATGATTATTCAATGAACAGCTTAACTGATGTTCAATTTAATTAGTAAATTAGTGGCAATTGTCAGAAAATTTACCCTGTGTAGAGGTCTGAGAACTTTTGAGGTCTGGTTCAGTTAGTTAAGCCGAGTTGACTGTGCTTTAAGATTTTTCTTTTTACTTCAAATTGTTCTTACCCCGTTTATTAAAATCAACAAATCCTTCACATTCTCGCTCACTGCCAAAAGACGGCATTCTTATTCCCTGCTTCCATGTGAGGATTGTTGGCCTTCCCATTTATATATTTGTGGAGAATGACATTTTTCATGCAGCAGAACTTGCTGATAAACTAATAAAAAGAGAAGTGGATTTACAATAAATTAATGTTTCCGCTTCTGGGCGCTGGTGTGTTTAGGAGTTTTGTGTCTTAACCCCCCGTTGACTAATAGGAATTCATTAAATTACAGGAGCACATACCGGTGCACAGCCCCTTGGTATTCTTGGCTATATTTCCCCCCCTTTTTTTCAAAACTGGCTCACCCGTATTTGGAATATCACATAAGTCAATTTGCCACATTCCCACCTCTAAACAAATAGCTGTTAGACTCTTGAGTCCAGTCTCAAAGATAAACGAAATGAAGCCCTAAAGAAGAAACTCATGCACTTCATGGGAGCTAGGGTAAGGTATTTTCTTGGGGATTGTGCCTTAATTGATAATCCTAACAAACCGAAAATGTCATCAAATAGTTACTGTACATGGCGTGTCAGATATTAACGCTTTCAGAAGTGTCTGGTCTTCGAGATTCCACCTTCAGTTCACCGAGAGTAAGAAAACAAATTTTCTGCCCAAAAGAACTGGCCAGATTGGATGGTTAATTTCTTCCCATCAGGTGATTTAACCGAAGAGTCAGAATATCTTTCATAGTGGACCCCTAAGATTGTGGGTTCCAACCTATTCTGCATGCGTGACAAATATAAGGCTTACTGCAAATTCTCTGTCCACTGTGTAACCTTCACGGGCTTTCCCACTCTGAACCAGTTTCTCTGCCTGACTACAGCAATAATACTTATTCCACTTGCCTCGGTTTAGCAGAGAAAACAAGGAGGGTTGCATGCGAGTCTTCTGTCAATACCTGGTTCTGCTGCCTGTGCTTTGGCCTATTCATTTATTTAATCACGTGTTATGGTTCTCTGTCACTTCCCTTGTATTTTGCGTTTTATAAGGATTAGAGAGGGCCATATCTCTTTTTCATTCAAAAGATATTTAAAGAGATATTTCTTCTCCTCTTCATTGACGTCATTGTTGAATACCAAAAGTTTCTCTCTTCCTTCAGGGTTCACCAAGTCAATAAAGGTGGAGTATTCTTCTCTCTTGAAAGCATGGTATGTTCATTTCTTAATATTATAATATCAAACTATAGCGTGGTTAGAGTTAAAACTGCTTTGCTCATGCATCAGCTGGATTATTACGCCTAGCACTAAATTGAATCTTCTACTTGAAAGTATGCATATATTCAACTGTCCTTATGTGATGTAAAAAAAACTGAGAAAAATGGAAAATAGAGGTATTTATTCTAGTAGGACATCTAAGACTTAAGTCCTCTCATCAGGAATCGAATTGAGATACAGTAGCAAGTCATTTTCCGAGTAAGGTCCTTAAGGTATGCAGCCAATTGCTTTCTGAAAGATTACTATTTGTGTCATTATTATCTGTTTTCTAATTAATATTAGGGGACTAGATTAGAATAGTTGCGTCTTTCCGCGCCCTTGGCCTGTATCTGTGATTTTTTGACCTGAAGAATCTTCTTTGGTCAAAATTCATGGGTAGATATGGGTGCCATCATGAGAAAGTAAGTTGAAGCTGCGCCACTTGATATATGTTTGCCCCATTTGTTTCGCCTACCGCAGAGGGCTAATTTCCTTTCTAGTACCAGCATTTTTTCGTGGCCAGTTTGGTGGCATCACCAAACGCACTTAGTTCCTCACTTATTAGGTCATGGGATGTATGGCTAGCTGTTAGCAACTTGCCTTGACACTCATATAATTTGTATCTGCATTTTTAGAATAAATTTTCTTGCCCTTGATCTTTATCCTCACCTTCTACTGCTTTAGCAAATAACCCGCAGCTTCTTTTAAGCTCCTATAAATTTATGTTCTACCAGTTGATTGATCAGTTGCAGAAATGGGAGACGCATTACTTCTTGCTCGTCTATGTTTTTATAACTTTTTCTTCTTTTGTCGTGGTTCATGCTGGACTTGCGTGGGTCACATTATTTTTATCAGTATTTTCAGCTTATTATATAGGCTTAGTTGGTCTACAGAAATAGTTAGTTGTACAGAGGAGTTTAGATTACGGATTAAAAAAGTAATACTCCACATGAAAAATGCCGATATTATAATAAGTTGCGAGATTATTTGGATTAAGTTCAGGCACACAGGAATTTTGAATGTAGTAGAGTCCAAGGCACGATTACTATGCGGAGGTGGTAGGTGTGGAAATTAGTAATAGTCTATAAATATACGTACAGATGGGCATAAAGAAACTGGCCACGAGTTAACAACAGATTTTGGAAAACGCGTAAAACATTTGGATATCTGAAAAAATATATATATATATATATATATATTCGGAAGGAGGCGGTCAGAGACGCCTAGCGTCAGCCCATGTGTAAATTTACAAATACAGTTGGTGCTACGGTAACGCGTAGACAGCACTACTTCTAGTAAGAAAATTAGAAAAACTTCTCTCTTCTAAACATCAAATACTATTAAAAGAGTGAAAAAGTTGAGTTCAAATTAGTATATGAAACATTTTAAATAATCTTTTATTATAGCCTTACCTCTTTTAAAGAAATTCTACCTAAAAAATATGAAATTTTATGTTAAAATGATGTACCTTAAGAAAATATGAAACTTCAATGTTAAAATGATATGTGATAAAAAGGATTTTTTTAAGGTTGTCAAAATTGTCAGAGATATTGTTATTCACCATGAATTTTGGGAAAAAGGTTAGATATTCTTAGGTTTATAGGTATACTAAATACTTTTAGAATTTTGTAAAAATAAAAGGATATCTCTTCATTTAACTCTTTGAATTGTTAGAATATTATCATTTTAATCCTTAAATTTAATAAAATAATATAATATAATTTTTTCATAATTAATAATTTAGTTTCAACTAGTTACAACATATTATATTACTATATTAGGAACTAAGAAGTTAAATTTTAAAAAAACTTATTTTATTCTATTATTTTGAAAAACTTTAAAGAATATAATTCCTTAAATTAAAATATTAACAATGAATTTGAACAAAATGATATGTTTAAATGTTTTTAATTTTTGTTCAATTTTTTTATTATAATTTAATATGTAAAGAAAATCATAAGAGTTTTTCATATTTTTTATTTTAAATAAAAATAATTAAAATTCTCTTAAATTTTTTCATTAAAATTAAGTTAAACTATTAAATAAGAATTAAAATTTAATATTAAGAATTAAAATTTAATATTAAGAATTAAAAATTTAATATTTTTTTTTTTTCTTATTTAATAGTTTAACTTAATTTTGATTAAACGATTTAAAAGAAAATTTTGATTATCTTTATTTGTGATAAATATGGTATTTATTATGTTTTTTATTTCTATTAGTTATATGCTTAATAATTTTTTAAGATAATCTAATATAACAAATATGATATAATTTTTAAATAAATATATTAAATAAAAGGTTATACATATTGTATTTAAAAACTCTTAGAATTATAATATATTAAATTTTTATCAAGAAAGTTAAAAAAAAAAAAGAGTTAGAACTATTTTAATATATAATTTTGTCCAACTTGTTTAGTAATATTTTAATTTAATTAATTACACTTTTTCTTTCTAAAGTTTATTATTAAACAAAATAAACGTTTTTAACATTGTAGTCTTAAATATGCTTTAAATAATGGAGATGAAAATGTTAATTATGAGCATATTATATCATATTTTGTTATTTTACTGAATTTATGGACTAAAATGATAATATTATAGATGTTAGTAGTTAAGTGAATAGGTACCTTCTTATTAATACAAAATTTAGGGTATTTAGTCCACTCTATAAACTCATCTTATTAGTGTTACCATATTATGTTAGTTTGTTAATTGTCCATCACTAAGTTTATAAGAACAAAAAAAAAGAGAGAGAGAAGAGTTATGACGTGTAGTATTTTAGTAAGACAAAAGCCATTTCACAAATTGCAATTGTCATTTTTATGATCAACAATCCTATCTGTTCGCAATAAAATTATCACTGTCAGTGTCATATATATACATATCCTTATTAGGCTTTTTGCCATAAATAAAGAAAAAGCCTCATTTCCGTAGATGCAATTTTTTTCCTTTATATTCGTGTTGTGATTCAATTTCGTTCTAATTGATAAAATATAAGCAAATATAAAATTCGTTTGAGGTATCTTATATAAATCCTATGTAATAATTTATTAAATACATCAGACCTCTCTAGTCCCTTCTTTTGCTGTTAGCTTTGAGTTAATAACATTTGAAATAACAGATGTGTCCTAACTGATAAGCTCAATGCATAAATGTATCACAACTCAACAAGACAACTACAATGTGATATATCTTCTCCTTCCATATTTAAAAACTTGGGATATTGTGATACTTAAGTGATGTAATTACGATGATATTTGATGGAAACGATGATAAAGTTAGTTGTCAAATTTATCTCTTTGCCCTATGTTTAGAATGTTAAAATTATATTATTTAATGTTTGTAGGAGTAACATTGACACTGGCATTTATTTCAACACGTATTTAATGAAAAATAAAAGAGGACATTTCTACATGCTGTTGAAGAAATTGATTCTCATTATGCAATATGTTTTTTTTTTTCTCTCTCGAATGATTTCTATAATTCCAGTAATTGAATATTATTGGTGGCCACAGATGCATGGAGCTAATTAGTAGAAAATAATTATAATAAAGAATATTTTCCAACACCATTTCATAAATATAATTAAGCAATAAATAGATGTTTTAATTGAAGTACAGAGATATTATCTAAAAGATTATAAAAGAAAAATAAATTGTCTTTCTCTTTGCAATGATAGACAATTATAATATTATAAATTCCAAAAACTGTTAAATTGCACAAATTTATCGTTACAGAAAACAAGGTCCAACTAACACATCTGCTGAAAGGATGAGAGGCTTTCGTTAAGTGATAGCCTTGCGTCGTTAAATCTTTGTAACCGTTAACAATATTACTTAACAGTAGTTCTTAGTTTCTGTTTTGCCGATACTGCGTGGAGATATGCTAGGTATCATTCCGGCTTCCCAGTCTAAGGGATTAAGACTAATTTTCTTTACATTTTCTTTTTGGGTAAAATATTATTGATTTCCATTTATCTTTTGAACACAATCTTTGGTTTATTTGCATGGCTGTAAGGCTTTATGTACCCTTTAAAGCTTGCACGAGGGACTCGTTGTTCCCTCTCTTTTTTTCTCACCCTGATAATTTTCTGTCATCCAGAATCTGGAGGTTTTCTTTTACCATTCTTTCTCACCTTTGTTCTCTTCTCTCTCTAACTTGGTGGCTTAATGTTAAGAACCCATTAAGCAACTTATTAGATCAAAACACAGTTAGAGCAGTCTTTCATACAGAATCTTGGTTTTCCTTCAAAGGTTCTGGTCCTCTGGAGGTGGGTTTCCTAAGTTCTTGTTTTTTAAGTTATACTGTTTCTATTGCTTGTGCGCATGAACTATACAAATAATGTATTTTTAGTTGAACTGAATGCACTTTAAGATTTTCTTTCATGCAATGTACATGTTTTTCCAATTAAGTGAATCATGAACTGAGATAAAGCAGAGCACTCTGTTTATTGTCTCAGCAGCTTCTATGGGTCTCATTCTCTCTGAATCTACTACTTGCCCATCTATCTTTCTGAATTTTTGGTATGTGTTTAGATATTAGGGCGACTTATGCATCTGTCTATGCAGGTTTATGAATGTGGGGATGTAGAATATTGGCTTAGGCAACCTGGATTTTATGGTAGACCATGTTTTTTTGCCTCATGCAAATCTGTGGATCCCATTCTCTTCATTATCTTTTTAGTTGTGACCTCTTTTCATTTTGTTTGTATTCTATTTGACACATCTATTTTAGATACTTCATCATTTTCCCTGTACAAATATCAAGAATCTTGAATTGGAGTAGAAATGTGAAATTCCTATGTTTAAGAGACTGGAATTGTAAAATTTGTCTAGTTAATATCCGATTTGTGAAATTTAGAGCTTTGCGTGCATCATTTTAATTGCTGAAGACTTAATTTACATTGAACCATGTAGGAGACACAATTGTTTTGAGAACTCATAAATTTGGTATTGGCGGTTGGTTCTAGAGTGAGCTCATGCCTGGAAACAACTACAACAGTAATTCTTCCAATGTTCCACCTGACCGTCTCACACGTCTCTTAAGGGAAAAGAAAGAAAGAGATCTAAGGAAAAGCAGTAGGGCTTCTCATCCAAATGATGTGACTGATAATAATGGCAGGAAAGAATTATCTGAGGATGAACTGCGCTTAAGAGATGGTGACAACTTGGGGCCCTCCATTGTTGAGCAAGACTTGGAAGGACCTGCAAGGGCACAGAATGAGGGATGTGAAAGGCTAGATGGAAGGCCTTTGAGCAGGCAACGACTGCTGGTAGTGGCCAATAGGCTCCCTGTCTCTGCCGTTAGGAGAGGTGAAGACTCGTGGTCTCTTGAGATAAGTGCTGGTGGTCTTGTCAGTGCCCTTCTGGGTAAGTGGTTTAAATTGTTCTTTTGTTTCTAGTAGATTTCCATCCATTTTGTTGATCTATAACATTTTAATTAATAATGTAAGTAGGTGGAATTCTGTAGTATTTAGTAGTTTTAACTCTCTTATATTTCATGTTTTCACCTGAAATGAGATTCTATATGGATTATGGATGAATTGTTTGAAGGTGTGAAGGAGTTTGAGGCGAGATGGATTGGGTGGGCCGGTGTAAATGTTCCAGATGAGATTGGACAGAAAGCACTTACTAAAGCTTTGGCGGAAAAGGTATAAAGTTTTGTCTCGCCTATTGTTTTGAAATTTAATCTGTTCTTCTGCACGGTTCCATAAATTTAAGATGGATAATTTTATTATATGATTTGTGAACACCAATATTTTTATATATGATAAACATCAAGAGTACTTGGACCAACTGATGTTTTTGGCGTCTATTGCAGTGGTGTATTCCTGTATTTCTTGATGAAGAGATTGTTCATCAATACTACAATGGCTATTGCAACAACATCTTGTGGCCTCTTTTTCATTACCTTGGACTTCCGCAAGAAGACCGCCTTGCCACCACCAGAAGTTTCCAATCTCAGTTTGCTGCATATATAAAGGCAAATCAAATGTTTGCTGATGTGGTAAACAAACACTACAAAGATGGAGATGTTGTGTGGTGTCATGACTACCATCTCATGTATCTTCCAAAATGCCTGAAGGAATACAACAGTGAAATGAAAGTTGGTTGGTTTCTCCACACACCTTTCCCTTCTTCTGAAATCCATAGGACCCTGCCATCTCGATCAGATCTGCTGCGTGCAGTTCTTGCTGCTGATTTGGTTGGGTGAGTTTTGTTGTATTCTGCATGCTGCCTAAAACCATTAAACACCTGTTCCTACTGATGACTTTTGATCTGTAATTATAACTAGGTAACTCTTCAATCAGATGAATGTTGTACTTAACAAAATCCACTACATTCATAAGATTAGTTTGGTTTACTCCCAATTTTTTCTGCATTAGCCTGATTATTTGTGTTTTAGGTCTCATAATATAAGAAAATTTAGTGGATGCAGCAGATTGTGTTTCTGTATTCATTACGTTATACTTTGTCCAACTTGTAGTGTTAAATCTGGATTTTCGTAAAGATCTAGTTGTCTCAGGAAATTGTTAATTTGAAGTATTTCCCCTGACTTAGGCTGTTATACTATTTGAAATGATATTTAAAAGATCATATTGGTCACAGAATGGCATTTCCGAAGGGGTCCTTGTGATTTACATAAAGTAAAGAGATAAAGATCTGAGCCTTATGTTGGAATTACAGTTTGCAGATGGTTGATTTAAATACTATTGGCATTCAAGCTTTCTCAACTTAGCTTTTACATTGCAAATTACTATTTTCCATTATGTCATATTCACTCTTATAATATTTTAATCATGTTAAGGGCTTGATCAACTTGTGATAATATATGTCAAACAAGTGAAAGTGAGTTCAATTTTATTCTGCAGTTTCCACACCTATGACTATGCGAGGCATTTTGTTAGTGCTTGTACTAGGATTCTTGGATTTGAAGGTACACCTGAAGGAGTTGAAGACCAAGGGAGATTAACTCGAGTTGCTGCGGTATTTTGGACTTGAATGTTTATTTGGTTGTTAATTTTAGTGTCGCCCTGACATATTAGTCAGACATGTTCTGTAATGAACAGGTCACCTTTGAATCATTTTATTAATATTCTGGTTTTTTTGCTTCCTTGAAATGGCAGTTTCCTATTGGGATAGACTCACATCGGTTCATTAGGGCACTTGAGATTCCTCAGGTCCAGGATCACATCAGAGAATTAAAAGAAACATTTGCTGGTCGGAAGGTAAACTGATACTGTTACTTGGTTGTTGTTTTAAAGGCTCTTAAAAGTTAGTAATCAGAAACATCTGAGTGAACTCAAGTAATTGCTAATTTTGGAAGTATATGACCAACTTTTGATACTTTGCAAATTCTAACATTTTGTGGCAAAGTTTCGTGAAATAGCTATCTTACAATCAATTTTTAATTGTATTACTGAGTGATTGTGGCCACATACTTTTTCTTTTATTTTTCAATAGAAAAATTACAGAAAAATTGCTTTATTGTGTTCTTAACCACTTGTGTAACTATTTCCTTGAGCTTATATTTGATTTTAGGTTGAGTTTTCGATATATGCTTAACTTTGCAGTGTTTTCTCTTTTGGAAAAAGCCCTAATCTGTTTATTTTGGCATGAAAAGAAGTTCATGCTTCTTATTTATCATTACAATATGCAGCTCCTCACTTATTAGTATCTTTGAAGCTACACACACCCTTTGACCTTGATTGTAACTTTTGTTTATCTAAATTGCTTGCTGTAACTGATCTTATTTGACAGGTAATGTTAGGTGTTGATCGCCTTGATATGATTAAAGGAATTCCTCAAAAGATACTGGCTTTCGAAAAGTTCCTCGAGGAAAATCCTGATTGGCGTGACAAAGTTGTTTTGCTACAGATTGCAGTGCCAACAAGAACAGATGTTCCTGAGTGTATGTTCATTCTCTATTTGGTGCATCTTGTTCCATATATTCTTCTGCTCAAGGTGTTGTTATATATAAATAGGATATATTTTCAGATTGTTTTACTTTTTCTGTGCTGGATGGTCCAAGTTTCTTAAGTGGTTAATTTCTTGGATAACATAAGCTTCAAAAAAAAAATGATATAGAATATAAAAACTGAGCTTCAGTATGGTAGCCATACTGTTTATGCAAAGACTATTAAGATCTTGTGATTATGTCTGGACATACTGTCCAATTCTTTGGTTTTATCAGTTTTCTATCTTCGATACAGAGCACATACCATAGGGTTTGATGGGACTGGCGTATCAATTGAGAATGTCATTTGTTTAAGATGGGATCATGAATGATTTACTACATACACACCCACACATACACATACACATACGTATGAACTCTTGTGAACTCCTGGATAGTTGAGTGATACACATTTACTTGAAACATCTACTGGTGCTCTTTAATTCTCAGTGATTTCTCTCTCTCTCTCTTTTTTTTTATTCCCCGTTATTACTAGGATTTTGGGGGTTAGGTTAGATTTAATCATCTTTGACTCTTTGAGTGGTATTTCACAGTAGTTTGCTATCATCCAGTGAGAAAACTTGGAAAAAGTGCAAGTCAGGATGATATTGGTGATTTAGGGTTTTTGATGGTACAGTGAATTTGTTCTGATCTAAAGAGCAATAAAATTGAACACAGTATTTTGATCTCTACTAAGAGGTGGTTATTTCTTGATGGAAGCTGAATTGTCTTTTTATCAGTTGGTTCTACCCCTACCAGATATATGCTTAAAATCAATTATATCTCAATTTAGGGAAGAAAATAATGCTCCTAATTTGTTTCTTACACACATTCACACACACATATAATCATTTGTTTCTTATATATGTACATGTACTTATTTATTTGTTTAAAATGGTTGTTTGTCAGCCATATGTTTGCCAATTTATCTTGTCACATTCTGTTAGACTGTTTTCCATGTTTTCAATAGGAACAACATCAGGATTCATGACATTAAATGCCTGCATGCAGTCTTTTTTCTGTGCCTTCTTAGCTTTGTGCCTTTTATTTCTTAATGCTTTGACCTGATGCATCAATTTGATTTTATTTTTGTATATTCTCAGATCAAAAACTTACAAGCCAGGTTCACGAAATTGTTGGACGCATTAATGGGCGATTTGGAACACTGACTATTGTTCCAATACATCATCTGGTTAGTAGTCTTTGACTTCCTAACTTGAGTAATCTGTGAGATGATTAGTGCATCGTCTTCCTCAGAGCTCTTTGAATATATAGTGAATTGATGGGTTTTTTACCATACACTTCCCTGAATTTACCGTACACTACAAGGAAACAAACTTTTCTAGATAGATGTATTTGTATTACCTGGGGCAGTATCAACTTTTACAATGGAAGTGGCTATCAGTTAAACAGTTGTCATTGGAAAAAAAGGAAAATATTGTTTTATTATTCCTAGTATTGAAGGTGCGAAAGAGCATCAGGGATATCAAAATTACTTGTAGATACGGGAATACCAAGATTAAGGCTTCAAATAAGACCAAATGTAGCTTCCCTGAATTTAGTTTGAGATTAAGCCTTTTGATGGTCTTACACCTGGGTCATTCATAATTTAATCTACCATGTCAGTATTTAAGCAGTTAAAAGTTTTTAATGGAATTATCTTTCTTTTTTACAGGATCGTTCTCTTGACTTCCATCAATTATGTGCATTATATGCCGTTACTGGTACTAATTTTCTAGCTCCAGCTTCTTAGATTCTGTAACTTAATTATTGTAATTTATCTCCGGTGTCCATCTAGGGCTTTATTGTTACACTACTAAACAGTTGAGCTTGTAAATATTCGTTGCTTGTAAAATTGATTTTGGTATTTTGAAGAGAGGTTATTTTCTATATTTTGAAGCTAGTAAATATCTATTCTACATAGTAGCTGTGGCAACCTCAGGAGCAACAAACAGCAAAAGATTCTAAACAGTAGCTGACTAGAACTAAAGTAGATCCTTGTACTTTTTCTTTACCTATGTTGTCCTTGTAGAGTGATCTTAATGACAAAGCTAAGGACTTTGAGTCTGAATTTATTTTTTCCAACCTTTTTTCTTTTTCTTTCTTTTTTAGTTCAAACTGCTTTGTTTTTGACAAGTGACCATTTGAAGTCAAACTTCAAACATTATGGATATAGGGGATATTTACTGAAATTGAAGGATCTTTACAGAAGCTTCGGAATTAAAAAATGGTTTTAGGTCATTCAAGATGTTAAAAGAACTTTTAGAGCTTTGTTGCTGTTAATGGGAGTGAGTTGCCGGCATCGAGTACTTGTCAAAATTTTTTGAGTTATCACTAGTGCAATGTTACTGATTAATTTATTGCCTGTGTTGGAAGTTGGGCTGTAAATTTACAACTAATGAAATTTATTTCCCTTCTTTGTGTTTTTCTTCAGATATAGCACTTGTCACATCTTTAAGGGATGGAATGAATCTGGTCAGCTATGAGTTTGTTGCATGCCAAGACTCTAAGAAAGGGGTTCTCATTCTCAGTGAAGTAATTTCCCATTACTTGCAAGTGTTATTCTTGATTTTAGTTGGCCCATGCAAATTAAATGTCAAAGTTAGAGGGAGATTTCAATTCTTTTCCTTTTTTGAGATTTTTCACAGATTACGGTAGTCTGTATTCTTATATATGCATGAACTATGTCAAGCCTGCATCAACTTCATGTATCCACCTGCATGTTCCATGACCAAAATGGAAATCTTTTAATCACAACTTCTACACTCTTTGGTCTGTTTTGTAGTTTGCTGGTGCTGCACAATCTCTGGGTGCTGGAGCAATCCTTGTGAATCCTTGGAACATAACAGAGGTGGCAAATGCAATTGCCCATGCTCTGAATATGTCACCTGAAGAGAGAGAGAAGCGACATCGGCATAATTTTGCACATGTAACAACCCATACTGCCCAAGAATGGGCTGAAACCTTTGTGAGGTACACATACAATAGTGTCATGATTGATCTACAAATGTGGAACTGAAGATGCCTATATCATACCTTACGTTCAATAGTGTCATGATATTCTTACACGATGAAATCAATTGCTTTGTAGTAAGGAATAATGTATGATAGTTTTATCCAAAAAAATTAAACCAGAAGCTATTCATTGCCAATATGTATAATGGTACATTTATGAATAATCTGGATTGTTTTTGTGGTTAAGTTGATAGGTGAAAAATTGATAGATGCCTTGTATAAATAAAATAAATTTTCATAAGATATCACTTTTGGGTTTTGTTTATTCGTTTTTGGTTTCAGATTAAGCATCTTATGTTGTCATGCCAACCATCCATCATCCATGTATTCATGGGGAGTTTGTCAGCATTCTTAAAGTTTTGAATTAATTACTTTGCAGTGAACTGAATGATACAGTTGTTGAGGCGCAACTGAGGATAAGGCAAGTCCCTCCTAGCCTTCCAGAAACAGATGCCATAAACCGTTATTTGCTGTCCAATAATCGTTTGCTCATACTGGTATGCCATGTTTGATTATGAAACCTATTAAGTTATTGGAATTTTTCTCAGTTGAGTAATAATGTTCAAATTTTTTATGAGTGATTCTTAATCATTCCATATTCATGGTACTCTTATATGTCAAGGATGAGAAATTTATAAAATCATCATGATAAGAGTAGGGAAACTGCAGCAGAAATCAGCAGTCTAAATTGCATAAGGGTTAATGAATGCTTGATCACTGCATAATAAAATGTAGAAAAAATGTCTTAAAAATAGTATTACAAGAAATTTTAATGCAGTTGCTCAAGTTTATTAACCAGAAAATAACAAAGATTCTTGAGCTTTATTTATGGTTTAGTATTTGAAAGTCATAACTGTTCATCTTGTTGTTAAGTGTGCTTATATTTCATAGTTGGTATTTTGTTTTCATAATTCTAATTTCTTTTGTTCCTCCATCAAATCCTTCTCACCTCTATGGTGGTCTAATTCTCAGGGTTTTAATGCTACACTAACTGAACCTCTGGACACTCCTGGGAGAAGAGGTGATCAAATTAGGGAAATGGAACTGAAGCTGCATCCAGAGTTACAAGAACCTCTAACTGCGCTTTGCAGTGATCGAAAGACGACAATTGTTGCTCTTAGCGGAAGTGACAGAATTGTCCTGGATAATGTACTTGACCTGGTTCCATTCATGTCTTCTTTTCTGGCCTTGCAATATCCACTTCTTAATTAATCAAGCTCTTTGACAGAACTTTGGGGAGTATGATCTGTGGTTGGCAGCAGAAAATGGTATGTTTTTACGCCGTACCAGGGGGGAATGGATGACAACAATGCCGGAGCATCTAAATATGGAATGGGTCGACAGCCTTAAGGTGCCTATTTTATTGTTACATTTCTGTGTAGTTGCATCTCTTCTGGCCTCAGAGTTTATGATGCTGATGGTATGTTTTCAGCATGTTTTTGAGTATTTCACCGAACGAACACCGAGATCACATTTTGAACAGCGTGAAACTTCCCTTGTTTGGAATTACAAGTATGCAGGTACTAAATTATTTGGCATTGTTTCTGTCTAAGCCATTTCTACCCTTTATTTGTTGCCTCACCACTGTGCCTTCGCATAATATTATGGTTTCAGACATTGAATTCGGAAGAATTCAAGCAAGAGACATGTTGCAGCATCTCTGGACAGGCCCAATTTCTAACGCATCTGTTGAAGTTGTGCAAGGAAGCCGATCAGTTGAGGTGCGAGCAGTTGGCGTTACAAAGGTGATTCATTTCACTATACTAGAAATTTTTCAATTTCCTATCTTTTGAGGTTTATTATATTGGTATCACAGATGCATTTTTATCTAATCGAACAACTTCATATTCATTCAGGGTGCTGCAATTGATCGTATTTTGGGAGAAATAGTTCATAGTAAATCCATGAATACACCAATTGACTACGTTCTCTGTATTGGACATTTTCTGGGAAAGGTACTTTTCCCTCCGTTTTTAATATGATTATGTTCTTCACTTATTTGGGATGTTCTTAAGAGTTTTATTTTGTGGTGTCATTTAAATACATTAACGTTGAGCTTTCGTTTTCGATGATAGACTTAGAGCTACTTTTGTTGTGATTGATTTCATAGAAGTTTAATCCTTGATGCACATTTACGGTTCATTTTTCTTACCCCAGGACGAAGATGTGTACACCTTTTTCGAGCCAGAACTCCCTTCTGATGCCGCGGGCATTTCGAGAAACAAACCAACTGATTGTATGAAGATACCAGGGGAGCGAAGGCCGTCAGTAAAGCTTCCAGCAAATAGAAGCGGCTTAAAGGTGTCTCAAGGGAAGACACAACGACCTACGCAAAATCCCGAGAAAAAGATCTCCAATCATAACTCTACTACTAATGTACGGCGGCCATCATCGGAAAAGATCTCCTGGAATGTGCTTGATCTCAATAAAGAGAACTACTTCTCCTGTGCTGTTGGGCGGCCTCGCACAAATGCCCGATTTCTGCTACAATCATCAGATGAGGTTGTTTCATTCCTAAAGAAACTAGCTGATGCATCTTCATCAAAGGCCTAATGTTCAAGGGAATAAATGCTCTTTCCTTGTTGCATTCTGTGGTGCATCATCTGATTTGATTCCTAGGTGTGAGTTCAGAGCTCGAGATTTGTAGGTACGAAGAGGTTTTAGAATGACGAGTTCCCTTGCTCACTGGGACATGAATTTTCCACCTTACACATGTTTCACAAACAGAGAAATTAATTTTACATCTGAACCACAGCGATGTTATTCATTAACCGATCCATAAAGGAAAACACTGTCTGTTAGCTCTTATTAATAGTTTCTTTTTTATTTTTTAGCCTAATCTTTAATTCAACGTTGGAATAATCGGCCCCACATACGTAGCACAGTACACGAGGCAGTTGTGGCCACTTTCCTGCGACATCACATCACGTGGCATCGAAAAGTTCTGTACAAGTGTTGCTACTAAATTCTTTCTTTTGCAATTGACAGCCGCCTACCAGCTAGTGCTTGAAAGTTGCCTTCCCATTTCAAATCACCATGGAAATTATTGTCTGCCTTCCAATTTCAAATCACCATAGAAATTATTATTATTAGCTGTCCCATTCCCCTGCGCCCAATAAATTTCTTACTTAATTTTGTGTATCAGATCAAGAATCTAGAAACATTTTTTTAATCTTGTAACGTGGATGCTAAGATCAGAATCCCACGAAATGGGCGATGGCGAGGAGTTTGTGTAGTCAAATCAAGAATTAGAAACATTTTTTTAATCTTGTAACGTGGATGCTAAGATCAAAATCCCACGTAATGGGCTAGGAGTTCGGTCTACATTCCTGATCCTGAACAAGTATATTAAGCTGGCGTTTTTATTTTTCCTTTTGTTTGATTGATGCAATTCCAGTGAAATTAGGAAACAACTGTAAGACAGATAATTGCCAATCCACAATTTCACCTATAGCTCTTCAATACAATAGGCAGCAGCATAAATAGTACTTCAGCATTTCACAAGGTGAGTAATGAAAAAATTATCAATCAACATGAACTCAGATTCATCCGACAGAATACAAAAGTTACATAATAACTGCAATCTAGCAGATGAGATGAAATTATAAGCAACCTATTGTAAGCTTATTCTAGAAAAGTACACTAACCATATCTTGATACAACACGGAAGCACCAAAATAATAATAATAATAATAATAATGTGATAATTCTACCTAAAAATGATGAGTAAAACTAATGATTAACATTATAATGATACTTCAAGCCATATTGCGTAATCCAAAATGCTCACAACAGAAACTGCTTAGTGTTTGCCTAGGTTCTCTTGTTTGGCTCAAAGACATACTTGATCAAGGATTCCTTGATGTGTAGCAACTCAGGGAACTCTTTCTTCAACTTGGAAGCATCCATCTCGTTATTGCTTCGAGGGGCAACTATCACCTTAGCTTGCTCCTCTAGTGTGAAGTTTGCCCACTTGAATTCTGGGTCAATGTATTTCTTGTACATCTCAAGGATTTCATTGTGGCTTACAACCCCAGAGTTTGTGAAGTTCCAGATACCTCTCAAGTTACGCTTTGCCATCTCAATCGAGATGGGGAGAAGTTCATCCAAGATAGTCATGCTGTTTGGGATGTTAACCACTTTGTTATAACGGGAAATCTTGGTAATGAAGTTGCGTGGATTGTTTAGGTCAGAAGAAATTGGCATTCTGACTCTAAGAGTACACACATTGTCATATTCTTTCATCAGCTCTTCAACCTGGTTAAAATATCAAGGATATAAGCATCTTCACTAAAATTTGAAAATGAAAATAAGAATAACCTAAAAATTCAGCAAGCAAACTAACCATGGCTTTAGTTTTTGAATAGAAAGAACCGGTGAAATTGGGTTTGTCTTCCTCTTTAAACCCAATGCCAGAACCCTCAGGATGAGCAGCATCATACTCAAATATACACCCTGTAGCATAATTCATCATCAAGAGCCCATGATCTCTGCAAACATCTGCTAAAGTCAATGTTCCAGCAACATTGGTGCGAATGGTCTCAGTTTTATGGGATTCACACCAATCAACATTGGGTCTACCAGTTACACCAGCAGCATTGAAAACATGCGTTGGTTTAACATTCTGAATGTCTGAAATAAGGGAAGAACGATCCTCCAAACGTCCTTTTCCATATTCATATGGAATCCCCTGCTTCTCGCACAACTTTCCAAGTAGACCTCCAATCCACCCTGTCCTGCCATAGATCAGGAACTTCAATGATGGTTTTCGAGGAGATCCACAGGATTTGGAAGCTGGAACCACCATGCGGGACTGGGTATTACTGGTTGAGACATAGGAGGCCGATTTGCTCTCTTCAGACCCATCAAAATGCCTCCCACCAGGCATCATCAGCATTCTTGGATGAGGAAGCAGAGCACCAGAGACATCACCCCACCAATCAGGATTCTTAGTGTACCATTCCATTGTCTTTCTTAACCCTTCTTCCCATGTAGTTCGTTCTGACCACCCCAAGTTCTTCAGCTTCTGATCATCAAGGAAGTACCTCTGATCATTAAATGGTCTATTCTCTACAAGCTTGATGCTTGTCTCAGGGTTCATTGAAAAAAGTTTGCATATATCTTTAGCCACATCAATTACTCTCCTTTCCTTTGTTGTACCAATATTGTATACGTGACCAACTTCTCCCTTGTGAAGAATGACTTCAAAAGCCTCAGCAACATCCTCACAGTATAAATAACTTCTCACATTAGAACCGTCGCCATGAATTGGAAGAGGCAACCCTCTCATGGCCAAAAGGATAAACTTTGGAATTAATTTTTCAGGGAACTGATTGGGTCCATAAACATTATTTCCACGGGTTGTTATCACAGGTAGCCCATACGACCTACCATAAGCCATAACAAGCATTTCTGCTCCAGCCTTAGTCGCAGAGTATGGATTTGTTGGGAGGAGCTGAGAAGCTTCATGGTTCCCCACAACGGCGTCCTCATCTGTCTCACCATAGACCTCATCTGTGCTCACATGGATGAACCTTCGGATCTGACCAGTTACTTTGCAGGCTTCAAGAAGGACATGGGTACCATAGATGTTATTCTTGGTAAACTCAAAACTGTTACCAAAGGAGTTGTCAACGTGGGTCTGAGCAGCAAAGTGCATTATAGTGTCAATGGACTCGGTGATGAGAAGGAAGTTGACAAGGTCAGCACTGCCAATATCTCCCTTAACAAACTTAAAGTTGGCAGATGCTTTTGAAGGAAGTAGGTTTTTCAGATTTGAACAGTAATCAAGCTTGTCCAGCACAACGATTTTGTAGTCCGGGTAATTACGAATCAGCCGGTTGCAAACATGGGATGCAATGAATCCAGCAGCCCCAGTAATGAGGATGTTTTTTGGGGTATGCGTAGCCATGACAAATCAACTTCTACATAGTATAAATACATGAATTAAAATAAAACCCACCAGTCACATACTATAAATAAATAAACATGTAAAAAACATGCAAGAACTTTGTAGCACGGAACTTAATATAGAGATGTATAAAATTCAACCATCATATCAGAGAAACATTGAGAAGTGCAAAAGAATTGGATATCACGAGCTTCAGATCCATGTGAACATGATTAAGTAAGAGAATGAAATAGATCATATAATATTAATTAGGACAGCTCTCAATTTACGTGACCAGAAGAAGGAAATTAAAAATAAGATCAGCTCAATGAGTTGTTCAGAACATCCAACTAAATCAACAAAAACAATCACATCATTGCTTTTAAAGAACAATGGTAATAACTAAACACAACATCATCAATATAAAGCCCAAAATGCCAGATCCAACACAAAAAAAAAAAAACAATAAGCTAAAAAAAATCAGATTTCACTAGAAAAACACAATCCAATGAATAATTCCAACAACCTCATTGCATAGAAACACTTCAAAAGCTGTGATCTCGGCAAGTGCACAATATGTCTATTCTCATTACACAAGACCCAGATCCAATTATAAACAACAAATGTAGTTAGAACAAGAGCTTAAGATTCAATTAAAAGATTAAAACAAAAAAATCACATTTATCACAGATCCAAAAGACTAGAAAACAACAGCTTCAATAAATCATTATATTTATACGCCAAATAAAAGCCATATACCAAACAATCCTCAAGTAAGACACCCACACAACACACAATTAAAGTTATGTTCTTTACTTACAAATCCGATCAGATCAGCCAAGATGAGTCAAAGCCAGAAGGAAATCCGCAATTCTAGAGAGAGAAAATGTGCAGAAATCGAGGGAAAATACACTAACACAAGGGAAAGAGATGGAATTGAGAAGAAAGCGGAAAGATTTTGAGAGTGAGAGGGAAATTAGGGAGTCTCCGATATATATATATAATTAAGAGACAGTTAAATAAAACAATGGATTAAATGACACTAATACCCTCAATTTTGGTACCGACGCGACGACGTTTCACTACTTTAACCGTCTTCACGAGGGATTGGTTAAACAGGTAAAAGAGAACAGCAGCTAAAAATTTTAATACGATGTGGTCAGCACTATTCAACCTTATGAAGTGGCAAATTTGTAATGGCCCAAATTATTGTACAACCAATAAGATTCGAAACGTATGTGAGATTTATGATAGTTCTGGTGTCATTGGATCATGAATGGAGTTGCGAAAAGATGGAGACTTTTGAGTCAATACCTAATGATATTAATAATATCTAAATTGGATTTTTAGTTAGATTTGATGGGCGTGAGCTTTTTACTGAATTAGAAAATTTTAAATAGAATTAATTAATTAATTAATTAATTGTGCCCTTTTTTTTTTTTTAATGGTGGCTTTACTTTTACATTAGGTTTAGGACATGGGTTGGAACGTTCATGTAATCTTCTTACTTGGTTTCTGTTTTGTGTACAATTCAAATTCAACGCTTCGTCAATTACGCGTAAAAATGAAGATATTCATTCATCTACACCATTTTTTTTTTCACGCGTGTGTTTTAGAAAAGTTTGGTTTATTATCAAATGATTCAATTTTATCTTTTTACTATTGTTAATATCTACTTATTTTCAATAATTTCATAAATAATCATTAAAACTTGAAATTCTTAGCTTCCTAACTTGTATTGTTGGTTCAGTTAAATTAAAACAAATATATATATATATATATATATCATGTGTATAAATAAAATTTAAAATTAATTTATGTCAATAACATTATTATTAATTTATTTTTTTAAAGCCCAAAAAAAAAAGAATTATCTAAATTAAAAGAAGAAAATGCTGGAACCTCCATTGCATTGGAGATACATGCAGTAGCTATCTATATATACTCTCCTCCTTCAAATGAGACTTTCGTCATTTTTATTACTTTTAACTCTCATGCTATAGATACAGTATGCAATACATATTTCACAACTAATTTTTTCAATATTTAATCAAATAAGTTTACAAAAAAAAAAAAAAAATTCAATAAAGTATAAAATGTTTACACTCAATTGAGTGACATGACATCTACTTGTAAAATTAATTGATATTTGAAGTATACCTTGTTTTAATGACACGGCATTTTATTTGTCTCTAATTTTTATTTAATTATTCCATCTTGGATGTTGAATGTACACATACATGCTCACCACAAATTCGGCAAATAATTAATTATTTAAATACAATTATTAACACTTGTAACATTCCGATACGCCATCCAAGTTTACCATTATCGATCCACATTCCCATAAATAAAATAAAAATTAGATATTCACATTCACTGAACAATTTTTTTTTTTTCTAATTTTCATTATTTTCTTTCTTATTTATTTATTTGTTTGTGATTGTGAGATAAATGATAAATCAATTGACGTTTGCATTTGATATCATCCTGGGCCAGATTTTATAGTTCCAAGTAGATGTGGGTGCACTCAACAACCAAGATGGATTTATTTTATACTTAAAAATGTTAAATTAGTGGCTTAACAAAAATGAATACTTACCTTGTGTAAATGATATTATCACAGAGTTAAGAGCATTATAATTACCTATGTTGTTTGTTCCAGGGGAGATTTGAATACTTTGCCGGGAACGTCAATAGGGCTTTTGAATTTTTACGTGTCTGTGGGCCAATTTTTTGAGCTGGAAAATTGGGCTGAAATTCGATGTCATCAGCCCACGTACATTAAGTACATCTGCTTCAAGTCATGGAGGTAATTATAAATGCACTCAGCTTTTTCTTCAAGAACCCCCATATTTGATTATTCTGTTTCGTGCTGGGGCACGGTTAGAACAATGGTCGGGTGAATTTAATCTTCTCGAAGTGAACAGTGATTAATTGGATCATAAAATATTCTCGAAGAATCTTCCATTATTCCTTTCCGACGTCATTCTTTCTCCATCAAAAAAATGGATTTTTTGACTAATTTAAAATAAAAAAACCAAAATTTATTTCATTAAAGAAAAGGAAATTACGAGAATGTAAAGTGCAAACAACGCAGCCCGCGTGTGTTTCATTGAATTAATCAATCATAGCCACCTCCCTGCCAATCAAAGTGACGGATCATACTGAGTTGTACACTTATGAATTTTTTATGAAAAAATTTTTCTTAGGGATAAGATTTTGTTTTTATCAATTTGTTTGTAGCATGAGTTGAATATTTTCAAAGACACTTTATTTAATTAATATTACTAAATATTTAATCAAGTAACATAGAATTCCACGAGTAAATCATTAATTTTTTTTCAATATTTTATAGATAGATTGAAAATTTATGTTAAATTTGTCTTTGCCATCTATTAAGTATTAAGTAATATCATGGTTTTAATTTACTGGATGAAATTTTTTTAAAATATTACAAATATAAACGTAATATCGTCGTTCAAATTTAATATTTTAACAAAATTATGGATTTATATATATAATATATTGAAAATAAACTATGATTTTATTTAAAAAAGATAAAAAGAAAAAACCTAAGGGGCAGGAATTTTATCACGCAATAATTCGATGGTTCCACCGTGTCCATCTCAATCGCGGGGCCCTGCGAGCTCAGCGTATCAGATCACATAAACATCAAAGGATCAAGAATATATCTACCTAAGAATTTATTAAAAATTAACAAAAAAAAAAAAATAATTAAAGTCAGATTTTGGTAGGAAAATTTATTTGCATGAGTTGGATGGAGGGTGGGTTGATTAGAATGCCATTTCAAATTTTAAATTATACTAACTTTAAATGATTAATCAGATAATTTTTAATTAAATAAAACACCGTAACAAATTAATAATTAATTTTAAATATCAAATAATTATTTTTTATCTTATCCGGCTTAAACATCAATCAAATAAATATAATATAAATTTAATAATTTAATAATAATAGAAAAAAATATATGAATAGATTGTGAATTTCCTACTGATATATATGAGTAGATTTTCTTTGAATACGAAATAAAATAATGATATAGTACCATTAATTATACGTTATAACATTAAAAAAAATAATTTAACGATAATTTGTATATATGATGACGAACAATGGAATAAAAAGAGTATACATGATGTATTATATTAATATAGGACCAACAGTTTAATAAAAAGAGTACATACGATATAATAATTTCAAATTGCTGCTATTTGAAATAAAAATATTAAGCATAAACTTTATAATAGTTACACAATTATAATTATTAGTATTGGTGTATATGCCTACAAGCATACGACTCTCTCCCTCTCGGGTTTTGTCAAACTGAGGAATGGAGACGTGCAGACAGAACGCAAGCTTTTAAGGAGAGAAACTTAATATACAAGAAGACAAGGGGCGAGAGACGGACAGATTTTGGGGGAGAGAAAAAATAATCAATTAAATGGCGGAGTTTTCAGGCTTCGTCTAAGATTTTCTGTTAGATTTCAGGTTGAGCTTGTGACACCATTACTTTGGTTTTGACTGGCTTCTGTGAGTTTTGAGTGTTTTTGTTCAAGGCTAGATGATTATCAGTATTGCTCCGCAAACCCTTTTGCTTTTAAAGGATGCAGCTGGAATCGCCGGTAAGTTTTTTTCGTTTTTATGTCTAAATTAGTTTAATGTCTAAACACATTTTGAACAGTGGAAATTTAAGAAAATTTGGTCAAAGAGTTGGTCACCGTTGAAATTTTCCCTTGATTCTTTTCTTTCATGCTTTTCTTGCTTTCTAAACGGATGCCATGTTCCATTTGCTGTGAGAAAGCTTGTTAATTCCGGGAAAATAAGAGAACCCTTTACTTGAATTCTTGTTAGGGAAAAGAATGATTCCATTCTTGAAAATAGGGATGCCTATGAATTTGTTTGATGAAGTAACGTGTTTTGGGTTACTGGGTTTGGCTGGAATATGAAAGCAGAGCTTAAGCGTTGTTGAAAAGTCCTTTATATGGCTCCAAAAGTAAACAACCTATGGTCAGTTCTTCAAAAACGGTTCGTTTGTGCTCTAATATTCGTTTTCCTTAATCACTTTCTGAATATTTTGATTATATTGCTTCAGCTTGATGCAAACTGCAATTTTAATGCCGATGCCATTTTCTCAATTTACAAAGCTATACCTTTCAATACTAAGGCCTTGAAATTTTTCCAGGCAAATAGTTAGAATCAAAAGTAATTATCTTTTATCCACTAGAAGTATGCTAGGACTTGGTGAAATGAAGCTGCCCATGATTACCATACATAAATTTCTGCTTTACCTTTTGGAAGTATGGTTCTTGCTGTAGAGAGGGAAGGCCTTGCATATGCTTACTAGACTATAGTTACAGAAGGATGATATTTCTACTATATGTCCTGTTTATTGTCAGTTAACCTTAGGATTAGTTCACCTTTGGCACAGTCAAGTGGTATGATATGATCACAAATGCAGTTGGATACTCATAATCGCAATTCAAAGTTGTTCTGTCAAATTTCAGAAATTGGTAACTAGTGTGGATAACTGGAAATGTTCAATCATGGAGTACTGATTATCTGTGAATGAGTTGGGGAATGATAAAATCAATTCATGTTAAAGAAAAGGAAACTAGATATGCATTTGTTTCAAGTAATTTGTTGTTATCAATTACCATTTGGAGTTTGTTCTCAATATTTTGGTGAGTCATTTTCAAGCATTTTGTCATGATCTTTTGTTCTTGCTGATTTGCAGGGAACATCTTTGCTTTCGGGCTATTTGTCTCACCTATGTATGTTCTAGTCCTTAATGATTCATTCAATATATTAAAATCTAAACATTATGGCAGATATAAAGGGTGTTACATCAATCCTATCAATTGATATTTTCCTTCATTTTCTAAAATTTCCAGACCCACATTTAGGAGAATAATCAGAAACAATTCGACAGAAGAATTCTCGGGGTTGCCATATGTATATGCACTCTTGAACTGTTTGATTACCATGTGGTATGGCACACCCCTCATATCTGTTGATAATATATTGGTTATGACAGTCAATTCAATAGGTGCAGCTTTTCAGTTGGTCTATATAATTCTCTTCGTTTTATATGCTGATAAAGAGAAAAAGGTTTGTTATCCCTGTACATCACTTGCACTTTTTTGTAGTGCTTGGATTCTGGATAGTGTTTTGTTAAACAGTATCATTCAATTTTTTTGTTAATGGTCCTGGCAGGTGCGGATGTTGGGATTGCTACTGGCAGTTTTTGGGGTATTTGCAATTATAGTTGTTGGGAGCTTGCATATAGTTGATGCTTCTTTGCGGCATATCTTTGTTGGGTTATTGAGTTGTGCTGCTCTTATATCAATGTTTGCTTCTCCATTGTTTATAATTGTGAGTTAACCAAAAGCGTTGACCATACTTTTCTCTGTTTATAGATTGTTTCTTCATGAATTCTTAATGACTTTCTATTTCTTGAACTTTTATTTACAGAATTTGGTCATTCAAACAAAAAGTGTTGAGTTCATGCCATTCTATCTCTCTCTTTCCACATTCTTGCTGAGCACATCCTTTTTCCTATATGGAATCCTCAATTGGGACGCCTTCGTTTATGTAAGCGTCCACTTGTGACATTTGAACTGTTATTTGCCCACAGAAAAGATTATTTGCCCACTTGTAATTATTACTTTTCTGTTCAAATTTCAGGTACCAAATGGGATAGGAACTATTTTGGGAATTATACAGTTGGCGTTGTACTTTTACTATAAAGGGACTTCCAGAGAAGAGTCTAGAGATCCCTTGATAGTATCATATGCATAAATTGGTGAATCCGAGACAAAGGGTAAAGGCCATACTTTGTTGTTATGATTCTTCAGTTCATCCATCTTTTTGTTCCAAGGTGATTTTTTATCATAGGAAGATTTGGAAGCTTTGATGTTCGGGATATATTAAGATAGGGAACCATGCTGAAATGCTTTGTTGGGTGTTCTCTTCTGATCTTCAGAAAAATCCATTTCTTCTGTAAATAAATGGGGCACTCTGCACATGTCAAATTCATGTAGGCCAATTCTTTTAAGCGAAGAATTGTTGAAATTACCCACAGATGCTTAAAAATCATTCTCTCAAGCCATTTTCTTCTGTTTCTTTCTCTCTGTGTGCTAGTTTGTGCACCTGTACTCGCACATTTGCCGCCTGCATGTTTATTGGATTTTTTATGTCTCATATTTTGTTTTTACATTAGTAGATACCTACTTGCTGTTTTTTGCGTACTCTTTTTGGATTTCCGTATCATTCTAAAAGATGTTGTTGTTTTAAGCTGAGTCTCAAACAAATAACCGAGTGTAGATGATTAGCAAGCATTTGTAGATGTCCCTGACAGACATGCATTGAAACTATACCAGGATCAAAATCACATAGATGTGCGAAAATTTTTACATCAAGATTGTTCTACAAGAAGAAAACTGGATTACATTCCCAACTGAGTTCTTACCCTTCTATGGTACAAACTTGTTGGAAAAGAAAAAAATCCATTGAAGGAAATTAGAGCAAGTCCCGAAGTGTTGTTCTCGCAACAGCAGCTGTTTTTTCCTACAAAAACAGAAAAAAGAACACAAACCACTGTCAGTTGAAGAAGCATATCAAGAAGACCAAAAATGTTTAGCCCTAACCCTTCTCAGGAATGTGATTTTCCAGCTTCTGTTCGACCGCTGAGAAAAATATATTTTCCATCCTCTTAAGTTCGACATTAGTTTACAGTAGGAATCTAGAATTAGAGTTAATAACCTGTTGAATGTCATCGATGTGAGATGTTTCCTTGACAAAGTGGTCAAGTAGTTTGCCTCTTTCATCATACAGAATGAGACCACTAAATCTTGGCAGCTCACATTTCTCCCCCATTAGTATCGGCCGTTGCCACACTGGTGACTCCGAGTTGTGGCTCTGCCACCCCACTCCTTCTTGCAGGCCAAGCAACCGCGGTTCCCACTTCTTTGCTCCACTCCACCTCAGTGAGCCTACTAATACTCTCTTAATTGACGCCCAATTGCAACTCGGATCAGTCCATTTTACACCTGACGATTTATTCACACAATTATCTTTATGTGTTACCTTCTTTTTTCGCGCCTTTCTCTTAAGCATTGTGGCGGTGCAGAGACCAACTACTGCAACAGCAGTACATACCAATAAAAGAAGTGATTCCTGGGTTGTTAGCTTCCATTTGTCTTCTAAATTCCACAAAGCTTCCATAACTTCTTTTGTGAAAGATGGTGTAAGCAACGGAGAGAAACTTTTGGTGGAAGTTGCATACAGGGAGCATATTTTCCATTTTCGTGTATATACATATGCATATATAAATATTATATTACGGGAATGGGTGTAATTAAAATGTGGGGAGAGTGAGCTTCACGTGAGACTCACCGTTTGTTGGGCCGGGGCCCATTTGTGGGACTTATAGCCGTTGTAGGGAATCTCACCGATGAAAAGCTAATTAAGACAAGTCACGGCCCTGTTTCACAGGCTTCGTGAGGTCGGTATCAATTCTTAAAAGGGAGAATAGCATTCAGCTCCCCGAATTGCTTCGCAGTTTTATAACGAGTAATACAGTTTGTTTATTTTTAACAAATAAATTCCTTAAACCGTTGATCCATTAAATTTTAAATCATCACGTTTTCCATATTCGCAATATTACAGTACGTGACTTAATACTGAATGGTTTGAATTCTCAGTATTACATTATTATGTAACAACATACCAGTAAAGGGTCTTTGAAAAAAAAAAAGATATTTAGGTTATTTTAGTAATAATTACTATTTACGAATTACTAATTAGTAATTAGGGAGTTATTTATTTCAAATGGACAAACTTTGTTCATATTTGAGAAAACTTAAATAATTGGGATTCTAATGTTATTACTCCATTCTCCAAATTATTGAACAAAAAGAGAAAAAACCGGAAAAAATGCATTCATTGACTGAACTGTAGTTCGGGATGATTATTATTTATTGCTGAAATTATTATTCCGGAGTAAAAAATTTATGGATCGATATTGGATGGGCCCAATCTGACCCGTGATTTTTTACCATTTTTTCGGCCCAAGCCCAGTTCTGAAAACCGAAAGCAGATTTTATTTTTATTTTTATTTTTAACCCTTGTTCAATTTCTTCATTATTCGTACTCCGAACACCTGCTAGGTACCAACGCAGAATTCCAATAGCTTAGCTTCATGAATTTTCCGAAGCATTGAGCCGCGTGAGATTTCTCTTTCAGTAGAGTCTCTCACTTCTCAAAAGGTCAGTAATTATTATTATTACAATAATTTTTTGTTAGAAGGTTTATAATAAACTTCTTTCCTCGTAGAATAAGCAGAGATATCAGTTTCGTTTTTTATTGTAATTCTTTTACTTTCTGTTTGGAATCTGTTGGTATCAAAGTTAATTCTTTTTAGGTTAAAACACATGTTGGTTTAAGTTTGTTCTCTGCTGGAAACATAAACAGCTATTTGAAATCAGTTTAATTTGTTTGTCTGTTGTATTTGCATTCAGGCTAGTCGATTGTTATACTCTTCCCATTTGGGTTTCAATTTTATGTCTTTCATTCTTTAATTGATTCTAGGTTCAGTTTTTAAGTTTGGAGTTTTTATGTTGATTGAAATTTTATTTTGTTCAGGTTTTCAGTTGGAAACCGATTCTTTATGATAATTCTTACACCTTTCTTGGTATTTAATCTTTTAAAGAAGGAACAATGTCTGGAAGAAATCGTGGACCGCCTCTTCCAATGAAAGGTGCTCCTCATACAGGACTGCCTCCCCCGGTCCATGAACCTCCCTTTGGCAGAGGTCTCGGGCCAATGCCACCTCATCCGGCACTTCTTGAGGAAATGAGGGAAACCCAGTTTGGGATGGGTCCCAGAGCACTTCCTCCCCATCCAATGATCATGGAGGAGCGTCTTGCTGTTCAGCATCAAGATATTCAAGGTCTTTTAGCTGATAACCAGAGGTTAGCTGCAACTCATGTAGCGTTGAAGCAGGAACTGGAAGCTGCACAGCATGAGTTGCAGCGGATGGTGCACTATGCTGATTCATTTAGGATGGATAAGGATGTTCAGATGAGGGAAATGTATGACAAGTCTGTTCGGTTGGAGGTTGATCTTCGTGCGGTGGAGGCAATGCGGAATGAGCTTCTGAAGGTTCAGGCTGATATTAAGGAGCTTACTGCTGTGAGGCAGGAGCTTACAAGTCAGGTTCAAGTGATGAGTCAGGATTTGGCTAGGTTTACGGCAGATTTGCAACAGGTACCAGCTTTGAAGGCAGAAATTGAGAATGTCAAACTGGAACTGCAACGTGCAAGGTAAGTGTTCTCTTTAGCTTTTCTTTTTGCATTAGTGAATAGAAGTGTATAATCGGATACCAGACTTCTGAATGGATGTGGATTTGTTCGCCTTTTGGGGGATCTAGAGCTGCCATTGAATATGAGAAGAAAGGATATGCTGAGAATTATGAGCACGGCCAGGTGATGGAGAAGAAATTGATTTCAATGGCTCGGGAGTTGGAGAAGCTCCGGGCAGAGATTGCAAATGCAGAGAAGAGAGCTCGTGCAGCTGCTGCTGTCAGCAACCCTGGTAAGCAAGATAGGGGTTAGGCAATTCTCTGCTTTTGTTTCTAAACCAGTATTTGGTTAGTTTAAATTGGATTGAGCAAGGTTCAACAGAGTATGATTATCGAATACTGTAAATTTCATGAAAGAAAGGAAATAGACAAATCACATATCTGAGCTGACATTACACCGTGGATTTATTTTGTTAAGCTCACAATGCCTTTAAATATTCTCATTTTTTGTTCTCCCTTCTGAAGCTTGATTTACTTCGAGCAACTCAAATAACTCTTCTTATGTTCTAATCATGGTTTGCTGCAGGTGCAAGTTTTAATGCAAATTACGGCACTCCTGAAGCTGGATATACTGGAAATCCTTACCCTGCCAGTTATGGCATGAATCCTGTAAGTTTTCATATTTAACAAATCTTTGCATATGTTTATAGAGATTGCTTATTTATATATATATTTATATGTTTGCATACTATTTATATAGGTTTCAATGGCAGATAATATGTGTACATGCCATTAGCTTTTATTAACTGCATGAATATGTATTATTTTCCCCACAAATTTCAGGTACAGGCTGGTGGAGAAACTTATCCTCATTATGGACCTGGACCTGGATCCTGGGGTGCATATGATATGCAGCGAGCTCAAGGGCACAGATAGATTTCTCTCCAAATCATGCTAAAATTGTCTTACCTGGTATCTTGGACTATAACTTGTTAGAGATAAATTTAAGTTTGAATTGTTATATCACGGAAGACATTTTGGGAGATTTGCCTTTTAATCTGTGGGTTTCTGAAGTTGTACTTGAAAAAATCGGCATTACATATTAGTTTTGAGTTTCTATTTTCTTTATCCATCTGGTATCTTCTTTTGCAAACATTTGCAACCAACTTCTCCATGTTTGAATGCATTACAGTATGGCAGATATTCTTTTAGCTCTCACTCATATTCTTGAAACTTTGCTTTTGGTTGTACACTCATACCAAAAGATCAGAAATTGCTTCTTTTAATTGTGTTTTTCAGATGCGACATGTTTGGTTAATATCAGTCATTGGTTAATATCAGTCATTGCTCTGGGTTTAATGTAATTTGAAACTATAGTACATGCTGGTGCTTTCACCAGTTTCAGTGTGTGTGGGGGAATGTGGCAGGCTTTGTTGATCATGTTTACTGATCATTTGAATTTGGCGTTGTGCTTGGAAAAGACCTTAGGATAATTATTAGAGTCGGCTGTGGCCTTCTGGTTCTTAAGGGGACCAATGTGCAATGTTGTTTTCTGCGCTCATCATATCTGTGTTAGGTCAACCTGCCAAAACTGCCTGAAAGCATCACAATGCTAATATGTTGTTCTGAAGTCTGTTAGGTTGGACAGCTTAGAAGAGTCCTTTTGTAGGCTGTTTTTGGTCACCTCTGTCGATATCTGGTCCACACATGTAACTTGATCAATGTACTCTTCTTGTTTCTATCAAGAAAAAGAAAGACCGCCGGTGCAGACTAGTACTTTCTTGCATACTTGTATATAGTTATGTATTTGATTCATCAATACCTTGAACCCATATATTTGTCCACTGTTATCCTGTGCTCTCCTGCTCCCATAAAGGTGTGCTTTTTTTTTTTAGTCATATGCTAGATTCTTACTCTTTTTTGTTTAATCTTTCCATTTATCTGCGTAAGTGTTTTTCATCTAGCATAGTAGCATTGGTGTAACCTGTGAGTTATGCGTTTGGACAAGGCTTGGGCAGCAGGAAGTAAAGAACTGCACTCCAGTTCCTGTGATAATATTCAAAACTACATGGTTCATCTCATACTAGGAGATTCTTGGTAGTGATTCAGAAATAGCCTTGGACAAGATAAAATGATGACAGATAAAATAATGAAAATAGGATAGGTGCTCTGTGGATTTTCTATCTACTTTTCATCAAACTTTTTAGGCCAGTACATCTTTAGTTTTGTATGTATAGTGTCACAGATCAAGCACTTCAGTCAACACAATTCATCAATTAAAAGCTTGGTGTAAATTCTTAGTCTTGTGCTTGTTTTTGGAAAGGGAAAAGAGTTTTGTGGAATGTACAGCAGTAGCAGTTGTTTTTAAGCTTCGGGTGAAACTAAGACTTACAGTTTAATTCTGGTTTGAAGACCTTCTCACTAATGCAGGGTATGATAGGACCCTCTGTTTTGGCAACCTTGGTTTGTTGTTATGTATGCGTATGATACTTATAAGTTGCAGCAAATACCACTTGTAGTTGCTACTCAATCCATGTTGTATAACACCTGCCCTTGTGCTAAGATCGGATGTGGGTGATGTATTTTTTCTTGTAAAGAGCCTGATGAGATTCATAGCCTCAGTCATATTCATGGAGGATGATAAAAGGGACAAAAATGTAGGTATGTAGATTGTTGGAGTTACTGAAATATTTCTTTGGGAGCAAATATACCTGATAGCTAATCTTGAAAAATTCCTGGTTCTCTATGGTTGCCTTTATGGAGTTTAAAGCTAACTGCCTAACTGTAACATGTTTTTTTATATTGTAGGAGTAAGACTTAACTTATCCTGTGAATCAAATCCCTCAGAAAGATATGTTTTGCATAGTGATTCCTACCATTCTAATATTAACCTGTGTTTTATTAGTTACAAAGCTAATGTTGAGTATAAAATTATTGTTACTTTTCTTTGTTCAGCATTTACATAGTTAATGTTCCATAAAGGTAGGATATTCATATCTAATGGGGTTAGAATATAGTTCTCTTTTCCATTGCCTGGAGGCCTGTTGTTTTATTTCTTTGGTTGGTCTGTGTGGCCATAGTATTGTCCCAGAGCATTTTTTTTTTTTAAATTCTTGTTGATTATTCAAGGAAGATCTCAGTGTTTGTTCTTTAACTTTATGTATTGTTAACATTTTTGAAGTTCCGCTCGTAGTGTTGCCTTAAGCTGTTAACTGTCTCTTGGCTGTAGTAGTACCAATTTTGCAGGCTTGTGATCGGTGCAAGTCAGCATTCTGTTTATTTTTTTTTTTTTTTGTTGCTTAGGTCAAACGTTTCTAGTTAAGTGGAGGGTTTTCGTTTGTCAGGATGCTGAATATTTTAGTTTTAAAGTGACCTAGCTCCTTTTTCCCCTATTTGGGATGGCCAGTGTGAGGAGAGATCCTTTTCATTTTCTCCTGGTTTATATCCAACTAGAAGTTCTGCCGTTATTCCCCAATGCAGTTTGTTCACTGTATTGATATGGTACTACAAGTTATGGCAAGGGCTAAGTCATGGAAGAACTGGGCTAAAGTAAAGTTTTAGCTACAGAAGTTTGTTTTTGTGGAGTTGGGATGCCTTTGATTCTCCTAATTGTAACGGAGTGGGTTTGAGGAGAAATTTTCTTTAAAGGATTACATCTTGGTTCCATTGCTATCTAGAAAAGCTGGAGGCAATTACTGAAAGAGGCTTATTCGTTGCATGAGGTCTGCAGGAAGTTGGCAAGACATGCTTATACGCTGAAGCCGCTGGATGAATTTTCTGGTCAAGTAAGTGATACAATTTTTTCGGAATATGATCTTCCTTCATTCATTTATATTTTGGTTCATTGGTTGTGACCAATGTTATTTCTTCCCTTACCAGATTAGTGCCCAATTCTCTTGCTAGTAGCAATTGATAGGTGGGATTCTTGTGTTCTGTGATTGAGTTGGTGGTTTATGTAAATACATAGCTCCTGAATTTTTTCTTCAGGTGGGTCTTGACTTAATGTCAAGAATGTATGATGTTCAAGCTTTTTGTATATCATCTAGAAGTATCCTGTATGAGCTGTCTTATGATGCATCATTGCTTTATGCCGCTATTTGGCTTATCCCCAAAATGTTGTGTTTTTTTTTTTTTGATGATAACACTTCTATGATTGGAAATCTTTTACTGAGTAGTTTTCCAGTTCATGTAGTTTTTGCCTTACCTGTATATTTTGTTTCAGTTTATGCTTTTCCCTCACTGTGGATTGCAATGGACATCCACTTGAGAATCAAAATTGGTGTGACAGTTGGATAAACAATTGATGCAGACATGTGCCGAAATTTTGTGTTAGTTAAGTAGTCAAAGGCTTCAATTAGAAGCAGCAGGGCTGTTTATTGGGCCGTAATCAAATAAAGAATACTATTGGAGGTGAATGTATGGGCATTTTCTGAAGTTGAACTATTGTCATAATATTGCAGTGTCAAGGTCACAGCAAGCTATAGCTGACAGTTTTACGAAAACAAAGGTGTAATTGGAAATTGATCTTTAGAGTGGAAGCATTATCTGTTGTTTGTTTACCCTACCTGCAGTACTTCCTATAATAGTTTTAAATTTACCCTTGTCGTCCTGGGAATCAGATGATTTTAATTTCTCCATTTCTCTCTTATCTTTTGAATTTGATTAGCTTTATGCATTACTTTTGTGTCAGGAGTTGTGCTTATTGGGATGTTGGACTTATCAATTTTGGCACTTGTACTTATCTTTATCTGATAGAGTTTATTTAAAGCTTGTGCTGCTGTTTTGTGTTCCTGCCTGGAATCTTTATTATGCCATACGGATGTTGTCATTCTATATTGTGCTCTTTAAGTCCTTAATTTCATTCTGTATAAATACCTATAGGGGTTGAGTGAGGATTCTATGTAATTATGCAAACTGCTATGTGATTTTTTTCTTTTAAATCCTGAGTGATCTTTATGTTCATTCAAGCAAATTTTGTAATGACTATTTATGATTGATTATTGGTTTTTTCCTACTGCTGATTGCTAGAAATAGATGTGCTATAAATGATAAGAAACTTTATTAATTATTCATTGAAGATCAGTTTCACCTTTGAATAAGTTTTGGTGAAATATGGCTCTACCCTGTTTTGATTTGGTTATTTTACTTGAATCTTTTTGTTTCAATTTTTGTCCTTTTCATTTTCTTTTCATCAAGTAAATGCAAATGCATTATTATACAGTTTAATATGATTAGTTTTCTCTAACATTTGCAATTAGTTGTCTTGACTGATAGATATAATTTTTTCTCATGCATGTTTGTGTTCTTGTGTTTAGGTACAAGACTATTTGGCCCTTCAAAGCTGCTGCTTCTGCTATTATCTCCGGAGTTATGAATTTTAGTCAGGTAAACGCATGGTTATTTATTTGCACTCTTTTGTATAGTTGTGGCATAGCATTTAAGTCCTGTTGAAAGGCCAAGGGAAAATAGGAGAAGATAGATGATGGTAGAGGTGCTGTCTGAAGAACTTGCATTTAAATTTAATTGGTTATTGTAACTTTTTCCTCTGATCATTCTCAGGTGATTTCTGAGAATCGACAGAATCATCAAGCTATTATTTTTCATGTCCGTTCCAGAAAAATCACCTTATGCATGCATACAAGTCCTTCTATGAAAGGTTTAAGATAGCACTTGCGTTCGCTGGACAAGGGATACAAGGTGTTTTCTTCATTCATTTTATTATGCATATTTGCACTCAGTTTGCGGTTACTGATTTTTCAATTTGTTGTAGTTTTGGTTGTTCGAGTTCTTCTCCTTGTTTGTAGGTGGAATGCATGATCCATGGACTGGTGGCGGCTCTCTTGGCATATAGTACACATTTTGTTCATTTGTATCAAATAAATTAATTATTCTTTCTTTTATGATCATTTTAAGCACAATGGGGGATTTGCTTGACTAACATGAACAACTTATTTGAATGGCTGCATATAGAAATGGAAATGGAGTTATTATTCATTCTTGCATAATAATAAGCCATCCTCTCTTGGAGAACCTTATATGTTGCTCTGACGCAAATAAAAGCTTAAATCAATTTCGCATTTGCCTTTTCAATGAGTGAAAGCCAAAATTTTTAAGGATATATACTTTAAGCTAAAAAGAGATTAGGTTTTTGTTTAATATTGAGGTGAAGTAATTGTTGGAATAAATCACTTGCATGCCAATCATTCATTTTCATTGGTGAAGATATCCCTGATTTTCATTAAATGTTAGTGTTTATCAACTTATAACTTTTAAGTAAGATATTATGGTGGTGTAAAATTTTTAATCTCTGACAAGTAAGATATCACTTGCACCAATCAAATAGGGGGTACATTTTTTAAAATAGTGAAATAAAAAAATAATGATAGGTTTTCATATCGGTAAGAATGATCTTGAGAAAACAATTAATGAATTATTAATTCAAAGTTCTTACATTTAAGGGTTGGTATGTTGGCCATTCATTTGTTTAATGGTATCTATCAAATTTAATTAAACTTAAGGATCATTTTAAATCAACACATAATTATGCGTCAATTAAAATAAGACCTTGGATGTATAATGGTAGCATTGAACATTTCAATGATCGTTTCTAAGAAATGCTAAAAAATAATTAAAATATACCGGCACTTTGAAAGCTATTTTTCTTAGTATTCCGAAGCTGACCAAAATTTGAAAATAGACATTTTGTATTATCTTTTTCGAGAGCTCCTATTATTTATCTTTTATGAGTGCTCTTGTCTCTTCCGAGAGCTCTTATTCTGAGAGCAATTTTGGCTCCCTCCTCTGCGTTGCGGAGAAAAAGGAGAGAAGCAGAAAAGGAAATTGATAATGAGGAATAAGATATAAATTCCTAAGTTTTTATATTTTCATAACTAAGAATGTAGTTTCTTTTTACATCAGTGAAGTCCTAAACCAAACCGGAGCGGCCCACAGTATGTTGTATACAATTTCGGCGGCTTAGCTATGGATTAAGAGATCGGATTGTATTATAAACACTCTGAACTCTATGTGAAATGCTTGTTTAGTTTGACTTTTTCATTGGTTAAAAGAGTTTTTTTAATGATAAAAACTTTTTTTAAATTTTTTAACATCTTTTGGTTGACAATAGAAAAAGGTTTTTGAAAATTAAAAAAACTGTTTTTCTTTTATTGGAAGAAATCCAAAATTTGGGCTTTTAATAATAGAGCTTTCCTAACTTTTTTAAAAAGTGAAATTGTGTAAAATACCTTTACTTTATTTTAAAAATTTGACTTTATTTTTTTAAAATATAATATTAAAAATTTGTCTATTAAAGTAATTATTCAAAATTTTTTTAAAAGTTATTTATGACAACCAAACGATTAATAAACATTTGTTAAAAATTTTACTCATAAAAGTTTTACGGGTAAAAACTCTACTTTAAAAAGTTTTATTTAAAAAATTATACCAAACGGACCCTAAATCATTATAGTATTAGGAATGTTGGATCTATTTGATATAAATTAAAAACTTATGTTATTAGGTAAAAATATAAATATATAAGGGTATGAATGTCATTAATTGTTAATAAGAATAGAATCAATACTTTATTTACCATCCAAACATTTTTCTAAACCCTATTTTCTTTGCTGTAGGTTAATCAACAGTCATGGTTTTGTCACAGCGACATCAGTGTTTGTTTGTTTTTGTTTCAAGTGATTACAAATATAATTTATGAATAATTGCACTTTTTTCTTTCTTTCTTTCTTTCTCGCGTCATGTTTGATTATTCTTCAACTGTTTTGCTCACCTTGTAGATATAATTATATTTTACTCTGATAAGGTCTATTTTTAATTGACCTACGTTTGAAAATCAATATCACCCACAAGAATATTTACTATGTTTCTAAGAGTGTAGTATGACCATAGATGTCTTGAGTTCATATGATCAACATTAAAGATATCAATTCTATATGATTTCAATAAAAAGTAATGACTTTATTATAACATTGATTCTTACTCTTTCTTTTTAAAATAGGATTAGCGTTACAGTTTATTAAGCCAATTTCTTTTCAAAATAGTATTATTATTGTTAGTTAGATTGTTGTGGTCTATTTTACCTAGTTAGAACTTCAGTTCTTTTAAAATTAATGTAGGATAAGAAGTAGGGTAAAATAAATTAGAAAGTTTAGTGTTAGTATTATTGTGATTTTTTATTTTAATTAAGATTCTAGTTTAATTTTATTATTTAAGTAGGATTATAATTTATTATTTTATTTTTTGTTAAATTTCTTATTCACGGCAATTCATTTTAGTCTTAGGATTAGGATATATAATAACAAGAATTTTACATTTTGGTTGGACCAAGCTGAAAGAACTCAGCTTGACCAAACCCAACAGACAACCCAAAGATATCCATATCGGAAATGCAGTGGATATTGTTTCACCAATCCACTCAATCCAGTCCCGAAAACTACGACTATTACTAATGAGCTTGTGTTTATAGAGATGTTGGACTTGTGCTGCTTTTTTGTGTTCCTGCCTGGAATCTTTCTTATGCCATACAGATGTTGTCATTCTATGTTGTGCTCTTTAAGAGCTTAATTTTATTCTGTATAAATACCCATAGGGGTTGAGTGAGGATTTTATGTAATTATGCAAGATGCTATGGGTTGATTTTTTTTTTTAAACCCTAAGTGTGCTTTATGTTCATTCCAGCAAATTTGGTTTATAATTGATTTTGTGGTTTCTTCCTACTGCTGATTGCCAGAAACACATGTACTATAAACGGTATGAAACTTTTATCAATTATTCATGGAAGTTCAGTTTCACCTTTGAATAGGTTGTGGGGAAATATGGCTCTACCCTGTTTTGATTTCGTTATTTTACTTGAATCTTTTTGTTTCAATTTTTGCCCTTTTCATGCCTCAAACGAGCTTGAGGCATGAAAATGTTTGGTAAGGCATTTCCTTGTAATATCTTTTAATTCACTTAAAATGATCTAAAACACTCACCTGTAATCTTTGGTAATGGCAGATCAGCGAGAATCCAACCGGGAATTTGCAACGTATGAAGCTCTCTTTGAAGAACTGGTACAAAGAAGTTGATTCACGACTTCGAATAACCTCTGATCCTTTGGTTGAATCGCTCCTTTAAAAACCTCCAGTCAACTACTTTTCCTCTGCTCTGGCTGGTATGGAGATGTGCCAGTTGCTGGATGAAGACTCGAGAAAACTTATTCACGATCTAGCAATCAGGACTGTGTACAACAGAATTATAAGACGTCAGTGTTAATCATAAATAAATTAAAATATATTTTTGTTCAAGCACCTACTGACTGATGTTTTTCCACAGGGATAATGTTTACCCGATTTAAACCTTCAGCCTTAGCGGTAGCAGCTGCAATGTTGATCTGTGCCCAGATGTATCACCGTCATTACCCTGAACTCAAGCGCATCATATTGTCCAGACGAGGTCCTAATGTCACAGATGTAATACCAATCTAAACTTTTGAATGTCTTCATTCAATAACAAATGTCATCATTATAATATGCTTATTTTTGTAGGGCCAACTGAAAGCATGCCTTAATGAAGCATTTGCAATACTAACATCTGAGACCCTTCATGACCTGTGCCCAACTCCACCAGTTCGTGCTGCTGTGGTTGATCTAACAAACTCAATCTGCAATGAGTATATGGAGCTGGCTTCAAACAGCGCATCTGCATCAGGCGCAGACAGGCAGGACTAACTATATAATTCTATGCAAGTGTGTGCAGCTATATCTTAAGCAACAAATTGGTTTGGCTTGTGTTAATCTGTTTTTTTTTTCTGAATACAGCAACAACAGCTACTGGCAGTCAACATTCAGAGCAGGGAAGTCAAAAGGACAGTATGATCAAATAAATCGGTACAAATTTACTACAATAGAGTTTTGTGACAAGTTTTTGATGCACACACACACATTTGGTACAAGTAACTCTTTCTTTCCTCTTTTACACACGAGAACCTGTCAAATGTTCTATATGAAGCAGGCTTACAGCTCAAGGACTTTGGGCAAAAGTTTAGTTCAAAAATTGTGGTTGTTGAATAGACAACTTAATATGTAAGCCATTGTTGACCATCTGATAGAGACCTTCTCTCTACAACCTTGATTAAAGCATTTCTATCAAATGGATCTACACTAAATATAATTGCTGCATGCAGTTTATCGTTATTCTTCTTTACTGGTTTTTTTTTTTGTTTTTTAAAAAAAAGGCTAACATGCATTTGTTCCCTTGGGATAGCAATACAGATGTTTCTATGCAATGATACATCTAGATATAGATCTACAGCGGCAGAGTGAAAAGGACTGGAAAATAGTGGAGTTAGACATATTATAAAATGTATATAATTTTAAATGACATTAAGAAATGATCTTCAATCCTTCAATATAACCAGTCCAAATTATATAAATCATTAATATAATTTGCTTTCAAGTCTTTTTTGACAACTTTTTGAACAACATAAAATTCATTAATCCATCAAAACTTGTCGTGTGTTATGAATTTTGTCAGATTTTATTACAACAAATTTTAAATAGCATTATAACAAAAGCAAGACAATTCTGATGTGATCCAAATCATGTTCAAATTATTTTACAATAATTCTGTAAATCAAGAGTGACCCCTTTTTAAGGGAAATACTTCTTTAACATCTTAGTGTTCCATGCCTTCTTGACTTCTTTTTTGTTAGGATACTACAACTTATAAACCCTTACTTTGACAACCTTGATAATCTTATATAGACCTTCCCATTTTGCTCTAAAAGCTCCCTCACCAGGTACTTTAGTGTTCTGTGTGATTTGTAGCAATACCAAATCTTCTTCATAAACGGCTCTTGAACAAACTCTCTTGTTATAAAACTTTACTACTTGTTGCTGATAAACAGCTATCTTGATGAGTACCTGATCTTATTTCATCCAAGAGATCTAAACCCAACCTCATTAGTTCATAATTCTCTAATTCATTAAAATGCTTTACCCTAAAAGTGCTCCAATTTCAATTAGTATCACTACTTCAAAAACAAAAGCTAGTGAATACTGGTTGTAGTTTTTGCTGTTATTTTGTAAGCCCAGAAGACCTGAGATAACTTATCAACCTATCCTTCCTTTTATCATCAAGAAGTTTTTTCAATACCTTCTTGATGGTTTTATTTATTGCTTTAACTTACCTATTTGCTTTTGGATGAACAGGAGAGACAATTCTAAGTTTAGTGCTCAGATTAGCAGATAATTCCTTGAAGTTTACATTATCAAATTGCTTCTCATTATCCACGATCAGTATGCGAGAAATTCCAAACTGATAAATTAATTCTTTTCCATAAAAGTAGTGATTCGTTTCTTCATAATTGTAGCTAGCGGCTCCGCCTCTACCTATTTTCTTGAATAATCCATTACCACTATTGCATATTCATTTGAGCACGTCTTACAGGCAACAACCCAATTAGATCTAAGTCTTACTCTATGAAGATCCAAGGACTTAGCAGAGTGGTAAGCTGTTTAGGTGGTTGCCTCGGAATGTCGCCATGAAACTAGCATCTCGGACAAGATTGCCCCGTGTTGGTCGCATCGTAACGCAACATTGGCTAGTAATATCCTTATTATAAGATTCGATATGCCAACGATCTGGCTTTTCTATGGTCACCACAACTGCTCATTTGAACTTTTTTGAGTACATAATTTGCCTCTTCTTCATCAATACACCGCAAATAAAGCAATTCAAATTTTCGCTTATGCAACACTCCATCAATTACTGTATAACGTGAAGATCTATTCTTAACTTGTCTTGCTTTCTCTTAATCTTTCGGTAGTTTTCCATCCAAGATATATTCTTTAACAAGATCCATCCAAGTTAAAATTTCATGTCTTATGTTGATCTGAACAGATCCTATTGCTAATTACCCATGTTTTCCTGACATAACACCTCCGCAAGAATTGTTGTTGGAAACTTTTCCTATAAAGTTGAGGTCAATTTTGCCAGCGTGTTTGCTTTAGCATTTTCTAATTGTGAGATTTGTGTTACCATTACTTTTCTGAATCGTTTCATCAATTCCACAGCTCTATTAAGATAAGCATCCATGTTCCCTCTTTTCGTCTAAAATTGACCATAAACTTGATTCGTCACCAATTATGAATCCCTCTTTACTTCAAGATAATTTGCCTTCACTAAAAGCGTTAGGCCAAGTCTAGCTAGTAAAGCCTTATACTTCGCTTTATTATTTGTTACTTTGAAATCAAAATAAAGAGCATAAGCTAACTCTATATTTCCTGGTCCAATTAGAATAATTTCATCTCCACCCTTGGTGCATTTGACGCTCCATCTATATCCTAATGCCAAAACTGAGTCTTTTTTTGGCTCTTCCGCTGGCATTTGTTTAGCTATCTTCTTTGAAGATTGAATCTGACCATCTTTTGTCATTTGAGATGAACTTGCCGTTTCATCTTCGAGGTATTATTTTCGCGATGAAATCAGCTAAAGCTTAAGCTTTAATAGCTTATGAATTTGATATTTTATGTCAAATTCATTGAGCTCAATTGACCACTTTACTAACCTCTTCGAAAGGTCTGGTCTGTGCAGTATCTGTCGTAAAGACTGGTCAGTAAGAACTATTGTATAATGAGTTTGGAAATACGAGCATAGCTTCTATGCTGCAATAACTAACACAAATGCCAATTTCTTCGAAAATGAATTTTTGGTCTTCGCATCTAATAGTAACTTGTTAGTGTAATAGATTAGCCGATGAACTTTTTCATCTTCTTTCACCAATATTAAACTTACTACATGATCAGTCATTGTTGGATACAAATATAGTGTATCTCCCAATAAGAAACTCACTAGATGAGATGGATTTGCTAAATATGCCTTTAGCTCCTGGAAACTTACTTCACACTCCTCTATTCATTTTATATCTTTCTCTTTTTTCATAACCTAGAAAAACTAGATAAATTTTTTAGTAACTTTTGAAATAAATTTGTTAAGTGCAACTAACCTTTTTGTTAAACTTTGTACCTTCTTTAATGTCACTAGGAATAACATGTTCAGAATGGCCTGAACCTTGTGGGGGGTTTGCCTCTATTTCAGGTTCGCTGACCATGAATCCCAAAAGGTTCTCTAACCTAACTCTAAACGCATATTTCTTAAGATTTAGCTTCATGTTGAACTTTTTGAGTAAGGAAAAAGTCTCACCCAAGTGGTAGACATGATCTTTCAGTCTGAGTGATTTAGTAATCATATCATCTATATACACTTCATTGTTCTTTCAATCAAAGGTTTGAAGGCTTGTTTACCAGCCTCTGAAATGTAGCCTTGCATTCTTCAAACCAAAAGCCATAAGACATTTTGTTTGAGCAGAGATCAGATTAGTAGCAACTGAGTACACCAGGTCAAGTTAGCAGAGACTGAGCTATTTAATACATGTTTAGCTGCATTAGGATTGGATGTAATAACAGCCAAGTCTTACCGAAGCTAAAAGCCATAAGACATTTTGTCTTACCCTCTTAGCTATTGTATACAGCTTGTAGTGATGGAGGTCAATCATAAAGTGTATGCTTTCAACAAATAGGAAGCCACGAGAGCCAGGAGTAGATAACTTGACAATTTGATTCTTTTCATATTTGCCCTATGTATAGTCATCAAGTAAGCCCAATAGCGCAAAAGCAAAGGCTGGATAACGATGAGAGATGATAGGTTGAAAGAGAAATCAAAGCTTTGTTGCTTGTTTTGCTTGAAACACGATGACAACAGGGATGAATCCGTTGAACCACTATAAGTTAATAGTGTTGACCACTAGCGGTGATGGCTAGTTTGAGTTTAATGGTAATTCATTTAACTTGTGCAGATTAGACCACCATATTGGCAACATTGTTTTCCTTCTTGATAACATTACGGTACAACAAGAAAATCTCGTCAAACACAATCGATTGTAGCGAGCATCTTGTCGGTGATTTGCTAACAAACTCAAAACAAAACCAGAAAATTCTAAAATTCTATAACCAACCGTAATAGTTCTTCAACCAAAGTGCTTGACTTTACAAGCTTTTGTCGTAAAAATCATTATTATATCTTTTTTTGTTCACTAAATGCACATACTGTCTCATGATGCATATATAAAATATTCACATGCAAATGATATAATATTCACCTAGTTCCCTATAATGCATATAATATTCATATGCAAATCAAATGTTATTCATTTGGTGCTTCATAATGCATATAATATTCATATGCAAATGATATATTACTCACTTGGTGCTTTATGATGCATGCATATAATATTCATATAATATTTATATGCTTCCATACAGTGAGAATAACAAATGAAAGTATGGCGAAGCATAACTAATTAAAAGATGGAACCATATGAGTTTGATGGTTGTCTTTGGCAAATTCTGATCATGCCTGAGACCTTACAATGAATTGAAAAGTGTTGATAGAGGAGATGAATCAAGGCAATTGTTTTAAGCAGGTTATCCTTGTTGGGCAAAAACTGTAGCAATGGGCTGTTTCAAGGTGGCAGTAGTTGCGATAGCTAGTATCTATTTCTTTAATCTATTTCTGGAACACAGTTTTTTACTTCCCATGATTTTTCTTGCCTTGCATTTTTTTTATATCTTTTTTTTCTCATCCATCTTTAATTTCTTCACCATAGCATTTTCATTATTGTTTCTTATGACTTTTGTATCGCTTTCTATAAATGGTGCCAAATGTTGATACGAATTTGTGGCTTCAATGCCGAACAATAAATGTCAGCCTTCTCCTCATGAACTTGTAGAATCTTCTTCTCTGGAGTATGATTAAAGTGTAAAACAGAATAATGATAAAGGGGATGCCGGGTTTTCTGGTGAAAACCCTTCGATGCTTAAGTCAAATTCTGGGTTTTTGTTTAAATGAAGTTCAATAGAAATTTTAGCAGGGTTTCGATATTTGAGTTAAGGAATACATACCTTTTTTCTTTACTTTACCTTCTATTTATAGTAACCTTGATGAAACAACGGTCATATTGATTTTGTAATTGAAAATTATAATTGAATCCTTATAATTGTTCAATTATAAGCAATTATTGATTTGATGCTTGCGGAAATTATGATTGTACATTTATTCTCTTCGTAACCTCTTTCTGATCTTAACAGATTTCCTCATGCAATATCTAACCTTATTATAAGCTGAAAAGAAATATTACTTTAACTAAGTTCTTCACCCAATAGTCACATTATTTGCATAATAGAAATATTTAATTATCTTTATAACTACAAAATTGTGCGCATTTATTGACTTAATTTAAACAATTATAATTTTTCATTTACTTTCCATTAATGCTGGTCTAGGCTGGACTTCATTGGATTAGACGTGACCATTACTCTTGACTGATTTGACCAAAATCCACCTTTTGATTGTCTTGATTACTGCTTGGATTGGCTAAAAGGTTGACTTTTCTTAACCCCAAGTCATCTCCCAAAACACTATATGTAATGATTAAATCATCCAGTTAAAAAGAGTATTTAACATAGCATCACAAATGCTGGATTTATTTGATATAAATTGAAAAATTATGTTTATAGATACAAATGTAAATATATAGGGATACGGGTATCATTCTTAATAAGAATAGAATAAATACTTACCATCCAAAACATTTTTTTTAAGGGAATTAACCAAGAATGACCAACTTTTGTATCAAAACTCACACAAATTTGGTGTTACTCAAAAGTATGTCTCAAGAAGGAAAAAAATTTCATCTTACTCCAACGTAATTTCAACCTACTCAAAACTTATGTTCGAATTTGACAAAGACTTACATGTAAGAAGTTAGTATGAAGTTGGTTATAATGGCATTTTGGTCCCAAAGTCTTGAAACTGGTCACTTTTGAATAGTATTTTGTTAGGTGGTCAAAATTGATTCTACAATATAAAATTGGGTCATTTTGGTTCAATCTCCATTTTTGAAACCTTATTTTCTTTGGTGCCAGTTAGTCAACAGCCACAGGTATGTTACAGTTACAACTTCATCAGTGTGTGTTTGTTTTTGACTCAAGTGATTATAAATATAACTTATGAATAATTGCAATTTTTTCTCTCTTTCCTTCTTTCTCTCTTGTTTCATCTTTGATTATTCCTCGACTACTTTGCTCACCTTATATAATAGTATTTTTTTTCTAATAAGGATCTACCTTTAATTGATTGATGTTTTAAAATCAATAGCACCCATAAGTGGGGGTGGGTAAAATTGGGTTTGATTCGATTTCTCTAAAAATTGAACCAAACCTAAAATACATGAACTGTGGCATTAAATCGGTTTGGCTCGATTTACTTCTATAGTTTGGCTCTACTTTGATTTTCAAATTTTTAAGCTATTTTCATATAAGTCTCTAAATTATATAAGAATTATAGAAAAAGAAAAAGTTTTTTTAAAAAAAATAAATTTCTGAATTTTTATGTAAATAATTATAAATATATTATTTATTTATAATTTTTTATGAAAATTAAGAATTTATATGAAATTACACATTTTATTCTAATCGGTTTTTGATTCGGGCTTAGTTTTAACAAAACAGGTCAGTTCAAAACCGAATTGAACCAAATTCATTTTTGGAATTAGAACCGAATTGAATGTTCAATTTGGTTAAACATTTTTGCCTAACCCTACCTAAAATAATATTTACTATATTTTCTAGAGTGTAGTATGACAATCGATCTTAAGTTCATATAAATATTAAAGATATCAATTATAGCTATATAATGAAATACTAATAGGCAACTCAAGAGGAGGGTAGATTGGATTTTTAAGGATTTTAATAAATTTAAAGCAACCCAATAACCAACACTAAGCAATTCTAATCCTTCTAAAGTGTAATGTAATAAATTTAATACACAATCCAAATCATCAATATGTAAATGCCAATAATTTAAGCTTTAAATGTGTAAGAGTAATTTGTATAACAAATATAAACATAAACAATAAATTGGAGTATTGGAAGAGGGATCATGTGGTTCGGCAAACTCTAACCTACATCCATACCTCTAAGCCAATGTACTTGAGGATTCCATTAATCATGCATTCAAATCCTAAGGCAAGCAAATACAACTCTAAGTTAACTTTGGGTGCCACTTAAACCTTATACCAAGAGGACTTGATCGGACACTTCTCTAACCTCTACAACTAAGTGACTTAAGAATGTCACTCAAACCTTATACCAAATGTATTTATGTCACACTTATCCTCTCAAGAATTACAATGAAATACCTTGATAACATAATTTTGTCAAGGAAAGTAAAAAACACTCTTCAAATAATGACACAAGTAAAAGCTAAAGGGCATAATGAATTTGATATTTAATTTGCAAATGAAAGTTTAAATATTTGCAATATACTTATAAAATATATTTTTTAAGTTTCCCAAACGTACAAAAGTTATTCTAAATGAGTTTAACATAATATTTATAGTGAAAGTTAGAAAATTACACGTTATTAGCCATTAGAAGGGGTAAAAGATAAAATTCTAGAGGTTTGATTGACTAGATAAGTCAATTCGATCGACCATATGCTTAAGTTGATTTGGAAGGCATTCTTCCTATAGTTTGGTTGACCGTTATAACCATAACATCGACCGACACTTCATGCACTATTTATGTCACTGTTTATAGGTTTGAAAAATTCATTTTGGTCCTTTTCTAGGTTTTCAAAATCTTGCGTTTTGATCTCTTTTAAGTTTTAAAAACTTACATTTTAGTCTGATTTTCAAACTTAAAAACATTTGTTTTTCAAAAACTTTTGAATTTTTAAATACAAATCAATATTCAATTTTAAAGACGTATTATAAATAAAAAATTACCTAATGTTTGCATTTTTAATTCTTCAATTCTTCAATTCTTCAATTCTTCTCTTCAATTAGCTTTTTGGAGTTTCATCATTATTTTTTTGAATGCCTTGATATTGGATGTTCTTTAAATTTTCATAAGTACTTTCAATTTTTCATGCTAGAAATATTACAATAAATAATACAAGAAGAATATAGTTAATTAAACATATCAATGTTTGTTATCATTAAAATAACAAATTATACCCTTAAGGCTAACATATAATTTCAATAAAAAGTAAGGAATTTATTATAACATTAATTCTTACTCTTTGTTTTTTAAATAGGATTAGTGTTATGGTTAATTAAGCCAATTTCTTTTCAATTAAAATAATACTATTGTTACTAGTGTTATGGTATGTATATATATATATATATATTCATATTCTTGTATTTGTCAAAGTTAATTTGTTAATTTTCATTAGCACTTATTCTTGCATGCAAGACTACGAAATAACAAGTACCAAGCATGACTGATTATTTTATTTATTATGGGATATTGTAATATACCCTTAAATTTTGCAAAAAGAGTAAACATCCCCTCAGTTTTTAGAGATATTAGATACCCTTAAATTTTGAGAAAATAGAAAGATAACTTTCTAAACTTAAATTTACGTTAGTTCGACATATTAGAATATTATCATTTTTAATCCCTAAATTAATTAAAATAACAAAACTGAATATACTTTTCTTATTGTTGACAATCCAGTTCTTATAATATTTCTAATATATTTGGGACTAAAATGTTCAATTTAAAAATTTTATTTTATTATTTTAAAAATTTTAGAAATAAAAATATTATTTATTCAAATTCAAATATTAACAATTAATTTAGATAAAATTATATACTAAAATGATGCTAACCTTTTCTTTTTTATTAACTTTCTTAGTATTTATTACAGATTATGATAATGAAAATTTCTTTTAAATTTTTTTAATTAAAATTATATCAAACCATTCAAAAAATATAAAAGTATATATATTATCCATTATATTTACACAACACTAAGTTTAATTCATATATTATTATTTATTAGTTTTATTTTATTTAAAATTCTTATTTTTCTTTTAATATTTTGTAAATGCTCTTAACTTATTTTTTCTTGCCAAATAATTATTTACTTTGTTCTACTAATTTTTAATATTTTAATTTGAATTAAAAATCTAATATTTTTCAAAAGTCAAGAGAATATATGTATAGGAAGATTTTAAATAAATTTGGGTAAAACTACATAGGCATTATGTGATAAAAAAAGAATAATAAATTATAATATGTTAAATAAATTTATTATTGTGTCAATAAAAATAATATAAAATTTTAAATATATGTTAAATAAATTATTTTACATATTTTCTTTATGATTAATACATATTAAATTATTACCAAGATAGTAAAAAAGTTAAGATTATTTTAGTATTGTATATAATATTATTTAAATTAATTTTTAATATTTTAATCTGAATAAATAATATTTTTATTTCTAATTTTTTTTAAAGATAATAAAATAAAATATACCTTGTCAAGATTAGCATTTTAGTCTTAAATATAGGGAATATTACATCTGTCCCCCTCTTAGATTGAGCAACACTGCATCTCTTCCCTGTTGGAAATAAATTTACAAATAACCCCTTGACGTCACCTTTTTCTATTAATTTTAACATTTTTACTGTGAATTTACTTATTTATCCATACTAATTTGGATAATCCATTTAAATTTGGGTCGGGTCGATTTTGGGTAAAAAATTAGCTCTCAAAAAAATTCTTTTATTGTGGATCATACCCTTGCACTTGAACAAGAGTGTAAGTGTTCTACAGGTAGGGCAAACTAAATTTTCATATAAAAATTTGTAACTAATAACATACACACACACACATACATTTGTTAAACATTGTCATACACATTAAACCAATAATTATTTGTTATAAAGTGTTTTAAAAAATTATTATATTTAACCATTAATATGTAAAGCCAAATAAATTTATTACAGTTAACAAATCTATATTTAATTATTTAAAATTATTAGTTTAATCTTTTTTACAAAAAATTATTAGCTTAATCTTATACAAAATTATTATTAGTTTAATTACAAAATAAATGTTTTTCTCTATGATTTTTATAAATCAATTTTAACTTGTAAATCTAGTTTTAATTTTTTAATATAAAAATAAATTTTAATTTAAATTTTTTTAATTTGTTATTACGGATTATTAGTTAATTTCATACAAAATTATTATTAATTTAATGTTAAAAATAATTTTTATAATTTTTATAAATTGATTTGAGTTTACAAATTCATGTGCAATTTTTAATGTTATAAATTAATTATTAGTTTATTTTTTTTTTCCAATTTCTTTCTCAAAAATTATTAATTTAATTTAAATAGAATAAAAATTTTCGTTTAAATTTATATAAAATAATTATTAATTTAATGATACAAAATTAGATATTCATTATAATTAAAATTTAATGTTACAATATAAATATTATATGTTGAGATCATATATATATATATATATATAAAATAATTTGTAAACATAATACAACTAAAATGTTTGGTGACAGAAGGTGGTTAATTGTATATTTTTTTCTAATAGAGGGAGATGCGGTGTTGCTAAATTAATTCTTAATATTTTAATTTGAATAAATAATATTTTTATTTCTAAAATTTTTTAAAGATAATAAAATAAAATGAACTAAAATATAACTTTTCAAGTTTAACATTTTATTCTTAAATATACTAGAGATAAGGACTGGATTGTCAATAATGAGCAAAGTATATTCAGTTTTGTTAATTTAGTGCAGTTTAAGAATTAAAATGATAATATCATAATATGTCAAACTAACAGAAGTAGTTTAAATTTAGAAGATTATCTTTCTATTTTCTCCAAACTCAAGGGGTATCTAACACTTTTTAAAAATCTAGAGGTATTCTCTCTTTCCCCAAGATTAGGTTATATTACAATATCCCTTTATTACATGGGAGAGGTCTACCATTTGATTATTTTAGCTAGCTAGAATTTCAGTTCATTTAGAATTGTTGGCAGAAAAGAATTTCAGTATTAGAGTTGATCGCCTTTTACTTAAATAACCAGTTACTTTTATTTGTACTGTATCTATGGATTCTCGAAGCCTATCCAAGAATGGAGAAAATGGGAGGAATTAGACAGCAATATACTTAGAAAAATATTTACTAGTACACCCGTTTAGAAAAATATTTAATAGCAAATACTTGGATTACTAAGGTTTCTTTAGTGTGCCGTTCATGGAAGTTAGTCTCTTTGGATTCCGTGTTTTGAGGGCAGACGGATCTGCAGCTGATCTTACTCCTTGCATTGATGCCCTAGAACGTGTTTGAGTCTGCAGAGTCACACTTTGTCTATGAAAACATAGCAGAACTCCATTGCTATTATGAGAGTTTATCTGTAACATTGATGACGTTTTTACACAGTTTATTAATGGATGGTCAAGATGCATTTGCCTTCCCTTTGGAGCACTGGAGGCTGTCAATCAAGACCATTTTCATTCCTAAAAAACTTAAAATTTCGGACCACCATCTTTCCTATCTTGCTGAAAGTTATGTTAAGTATATATGTCTTTCATATTTTTTTCTTTAGATGCAAATTAATGACATATATTATATTATATTAGATTATATACATTAATTGTTACAGGACTCCTAATGTTGAAAGCTTAGTATTAATCCGCATATCAATAAAATTAATGATAACAAGGGGAGGGTTTGGAAAAGCAGTATCTAGTTGGAAAAAGATGAAACATATAAGGTTTGAATTCAGAAGAGACAATGAGAAATCTTTTACTGAAATTTTAAAAGAAATTTGCAGAAATTGCTCCCAACTTGTAACATTGCATGTAAACTGTCGTTTGCTGTATCTCGGAACCGATATCACACAGGGTATAGCTACAAATCTACCGAAATTGGAGACACTGAAACTTGAACGTGCCAAGTTGTTTACATCAGGGATGAATATTTTGCTGAGCAATTTTCGAAACCTGCAAGCAATTTATTTTTGTGATTGTAACTTTTATGGAGTTCAATAATGGTGGGTATCCTTGTATTTTCAGACCAAGTGTAAGTTTCATGATAATATTTGCTGAGCAGCAGAACGAAACTGGAGTTTCCAAGCAGCAGAAGGAGGTAATTCTGATTTCTTCAGATTCGTCAAACGTTTCTTTCTGTTGTTGAATTAATTTTTATCTTCTTTTTTTTAATAGCAGTTTTATGTTTGAGTATTTATTTACTTTTAGACACTTTATTACATGGGAATAATCCCTTCTTTTGTATTCCGTTTATTATATTTAAATTATTTAAAATCCTTAATTAATAGTAATTTTTAATTCTTTTTTTAAATTCTAGTCATTCGAGAGAGTTATAGATATTTATTTTCTTGCGAATTCAAGACACAATTTCTTAATTTTTCCCCGTTATATCCATTTTGTCCCTAATGGTTAGGGAAAAAATTGTAATGGAAATGGTAATTCGAAGTCTCCAAATTCAAATCACATGGATTATATTCATTAAACAACAAAAAAGTTCGTCGATACCAACCACATAAATAACCATTTTAAAATTTTGCAGGTTATTTGATGCAGTATCCAAATCAAAGAAAGCAGTTTCGTCATTTGCTCAACTTCATTTGTTGCAGATAAGAATTCTACGCTGATACTGAGTTTTTACTAAATAAATCTGAGAAGCAAGAAATTCGAATAAAAAAGTAATGATTATTTGAATTCCAATACAAATGTATCCTTAACTTTGTTTTTATGCATGCGTCAATGATTTTGAAGATGAGTATTATAAAATAAACCCATTATTTAATAATACAAAATTATTACATTAAACCATCAATATTATATGCAAATAGTATTACTCATAATTTTGTTATTATTAAAAAAAAAATTGGCATTATGCTATTGGCTCCTAGTCCACATCTTCTCTACCGAAAGCTAAACTACAGTACATCATACGCTCCATTAGAGCGCGTTTTGTTCCTCCATTTCTTCAGCAGAGCAGTAGCGGCAAACATACTACTGTTAGCCACCAAATGACAAAAGTGAAGTTTGGCTGCCGACGACTCGCTCATTTCTCTCGCAGTTTTACTCTACTCGACAGAGGTCACGCTGTAGTGAGATTTGAGTTTGAAAAGCGTCAGAAAAATGCAGTCCTCACTTTCATGCTCTAGCGCACGACTCAATTTTCAACCATGTACGAGGCACATTTCTAGCCATCTAACAAGAAATAAACTGCAGCTGCTACTACCCCCTTCTATTTATTCTTCCAAACCATCAAATCAGCTCATTCTAAGATCCCAATTCCAATCACAAACACCACTTCAGCCAAAACCCACTTGTAATCCGGAAATCAATCTCACTCTGAAGCCAAAAAAGGCGGACGTTGCACTCAGTAAAGTCGTTCCTCTTCGGTGCGGCATTTCGTCGAACACTTCTGACGTTAATAACAGCCGTAGTTTTCGGGACTGGATTGAGTGGATTGGTGAAGCGATATCCACTGCATTTCCCATATGGGTATCTCTGGGTTGTCTTTTGGGTTTGGTCAAGCCGAGTTCCTTCAACTGGGTCCAACCAAAGTGGACAATTCTTGGCCTTACTCTCACAATGCTTGGTATGGGGATGACTCTCACTCTTGATGATCTTCGCGGTGCTTTTGCCATGCCCAAGGAGATTATTTCTGGCTTTGTCCTCCAGTACTCGGTTTGTCTTCTCGTTTATTTTATTAATTATTTGCCGATTTAAAATTCAAATGCAAAATGCTTAGGTCTATTTTCTTGAATTGTTCTATGTACATATGATATATAATACAAAATCATGATATTTAGAAGTAAAATGTGCTAAGAAGATTCTGAAATGTAGACTATCAGAGAATATGTTTCTTTGTGTTTTTTGATCCTTAACCAAATCCACTCCATCCTCACCCTCAAAATCTCGATTTTTAAGCTACTAGGCGAAATGCCAACTTCTGAAAGATTGTAAGCTTTGGCAAGAGCCCCACTTTCAAACTTGAGTTTGATAAGGGGTTTCTGGGATATCAAAATGTATAAATCCATTGCACTAATGACTATAAATGTAGGCACAATGGTATTGTTAGCTTTACTAGTATTTTAAGAATCACTTTCTCTCTCAACTCTCAGGATAATGTTGATTTTCCATAGCTTTAATTGCAATTTTGGTATTTGAGTCTGTTCTCTATTTGTTGATGCCAAACCTGAAACTATGTATATCCGGTTTTGCACTGTCTTAGGCAATGAGCCTAAACTAGTTGACAAAGAATATTCACCTTCAGTATATTTAAATATGCGCTGAAACATTTATACTTACATGACAATGGGTGAGTGGTTGCAGGTGATGCCAATTTCAGGATTTGTTGTGAGCAAGCTCTTGAATCTACCATCATATTATGCAGCTGGTTTAATTCTGGTTGGTTGCTGCCCTGGTGGTAAGTTTGTGTCTTTTAGTCGTCTCTGCATATAGACTTTACTACTACATCACCTTCCACATTTTGACAGTTGTCTTATCCCTTGGTTGCAGGTACAGCAAGTAACATTGTCACTTACATTGCACGGTATGCAAATCTATTTAAATGGAGTCATTTCCTTTCCTTTGTTTTTATGTCTGCGAAAGTCAGAAGATCTGATGGCCCTCCTGTCTTCCAGTGGAAATGTGGCACTTTCAGTGTTGATGACAGCGGCAAGCACTCTCTCTGCTGTGGTCGGTAAACTAGTATTTCTTTCTTATCCTATGCTTTCTTCCTTCAAATTGTTGTTAGGATGGCAAATCTTAATGCATCCTGATGTAGATTTGATATGAGGTATAAATTTATTGTTCTATAATTTCCTTGATGGATATAGTTCAAATCCTTTTCTTATCCTATACAAAAAAAAAAAAAAAAAAAGCCTTTTCTTATGATATGCATACAAGTAGTCATAGTCAAGTGGCTTACCAAATGTTTGGTTCAATTTTTGGAAAAAGGTTTTGCATTGGTATGGAGCCTATATTTCCCCTTGATGATGTCAACTAAATGTTGTTTCCTGATCCATGTTTCAGGTCATGACTCCCTTTCTTACAGCTAAACTAGCTGGCCAATATGTTGCTGTAGATGCAATGGGATTATTAATGTCCACATTGCAGGTGAGATCTCCTGCCACAATGCTGTTCTTAATGTTGTTGTTATTATACTACTAGAACTCCTAGTTCTACTTATGATTGTGCAATGACCATAGGTTGTGCTTCTTCCTGTACTGGGTGGTGCATTTCTGAATCAATATTTCCAAAGTCTGGTCAAGTTTGTCTCTCCCTTGATGCCACCCATTGCAGTGGGAACCGTTGCAATTCTATGTGGAAATGCAATTGCTCAGAGTGCTTCTTCAATCCTCTCATCTGGTCCGCAAGTGGCATTGGCTGCATTTCTTCTTCATGCATCTGGATTTTTCTTTGGTTATGTACTCTCAAGGATGCTTGGGCTTGATGTGGCATCTTGTCGGACCATATCTATTGAGGTTGGCATGCAGGTAATAATTATCATAAAGAGCGCAATTTGTGAGGACCCACCACAGCATTCCAAATCAATAATTCAACATAGGAGAGCTTATAACCGTTTGATATATACTTCTCTATTTTATGTTATTCTGGTTAAGTCTTCTCTTCTTATTAACAACTCATTCATCATGTTTCAGAACTCGGTGCTTGGAGTCGTTCTTGCTACTCAACATTTTGGAAACCCGCTGACTGCAGTCCCATGTGCAGTTTCCAGCGTCTGTCACTCAATCTTTGGAAGTGTGTTAGCTGGAATTTGGAGACGCACTGTACCCAAGCAGAAGAAGGATTGAAATTTCATGTCAAAATTGTAGATAACCTTGAAATAATTTTGAAACCTATTTCTCTCTTTATATATATTTGAGATGTAGAAGCATTGCTGTGGGTAGTGGACTCCAATATTGGTTCTTAAAGCAGATCATTGCACTAGAATCTTGAGCAATCCTGGGGCTCCTCTGGATCACAACATTTGCCTTTATTTTTTCTAAAATAAGCATGACAGGGGAATTAGATGTAGAAACTAGGAAATAGAGTATGTTTATTAATTAAGTGTCATGATGTGCTTTTGGCAGCAAGCAGGGATTAAACCTTTATTTTTTTTCCATTAATTAACCCAATTAATATAATTATTGATTATTTAATTGGTTACTAATTTATATAATAATGTCTTCTCATTTCAATTTCAATTGTTTAATAAACTTAACATCCGTTTTTAAAAGTGTATTTGTTTTGATGTTATCAGAAGTGTTTGGTATTTATTAAGTAAAATTTGATTGAAATAATGACAGAGTTACAAAGATAAAAAATTTTAAAATTAAAAAACTTTTTACATGCCTATTATAGTTAGACTCTTGAAAAAAAATAGTTTATTTATTTGTGTTAAATAAATTTATATCAAGTCATCTTTATAGTGTTGAAAATATTTTAATTATTTCAATACCAATTAATTATAATTAGGGATTATTATTCTTAAATTTGTATATTTTTGTTTAAACAAGAAAATAGTTTATTTATTTGTATTAAATAAATTTATATCGAGTTATGGTATTGAAAGTATTCTAATTATGTCAATATGAATTAATAATTATTGGGGATTTTATTCGATATAAATGGACAAATTATCTATCCTTTTGAATAATATTAAGAATCCATGGACTGGAGTGTTATTTCTCCTATTATTAACTAATTAAAAATACTTGCACATTAGCAAGTGACCCGCCAAATGAAAAGATCCGCAGCGGCTTAAGGTAATTTAATGCAAATTTTTGGCGGTTAATAGTTTACAAAAATTAGAACTGTAACCAAGGAGACGAAAAGATCCAATCCCGCCAAACTCAAAACCCCGAAATATTCATCAGGTCGCGCCATTACTATGTGCTATCCGTTCAATTTCAAAAGAATCAACACCCCAATTTCTTCAAAACTTTCGCAAACTTTGATGAACAAAAGTCTCACTCTTTCTTGCTCCTTCCAGTTTACACAGCCAAATCTCAGCAAAATGGATGCCAAATTTGAAGCCTTGCCTCCTCTCAAAAGATTCAGGCTTATGCAGCAACAGGAAGAACAGCAACAGCAACAGCTGCGACGAAATCAAGATTCCTGCGAATCTAAAGCCAAAAATTATTGCCTTCCGGCAAAGAAGAGAAGGGAATGTTTATACCCATCTGCGTTTCTTTCCTCTGAATCTACTGCTACTGCTGTCGCCGCCGTCAGTTCGATTACTACGTATTGTTTGCCGGCCAAGAAAAGGGTTTGGGCTTTCCAACCTGATTTATTATCTGATAATCCTGCATTATCTTTTGATCTCAATGTTCAGTGGAAGCCGTCATTCGCTGACGGAAAGGAATCAAACGAGAAATCCAAGAAAATCCCATCTATCAAAAATACTGAAGAGCAGAGTAATGAATCTATCCCAGAAGAAGGGAAAGAAAAGAGAAGCAAGATTTCATTTTCGAATGAAAATGAAATTACTGAGTCTAAACTTGAATATGAAAATCAAGAAGAAGAAGATGATGGGATTCTGTGTGCTATATGTCAAAGCACGGATGGGGATCCAACAGATCCAATTGTTTTCTGCGATGGGTGTGATTTAATGGTGCATGCTAGCTGTTACGGCAACCCTCTTGTGAAAAACATCCCAGAGGGGGATTGGTTCTGCGCCCAGTGCTTGGCTACTCGACTTCCAAAATCTGAAAACTCCAGTCAAACTTTTTCTTGTTGCTTGTGTCCGGTCAAGGGCGGAGCAATGAAGCCGACTAACAATGGTTTATGGGCTCATATCGTGTGTGCAGTCTTCGTTCCAGAGGTTTTCTTTGAGGACCCGGAAGGGAGAGAAGGGATTGATTATTCTGAGCTACCCAAGACAAGGAGGGAGACGAGGTGTTATGTTTGTAAGAGTAAAAGAGGATGTGTAATTGAATGTTCTGAGCCTAGGTGTTTTTTGTCATTTCATGTTACTTGTGGGTTGAATGAAGATCTTTGTATTGAGTATAGAGAAGGGAAGAAGGGAGCTGTTGTTGCTGGATTCTGCAAAGATCATACAGCATTATGGAAGAAAGTAAGTAAATTTTGCTTATTTTGATTGTTTCTCATGTTCATGAAGTTCAGGGGATATGATGTGTTAGTATGGCTTTTGTTTATGGATTTTGTTCTGTATGCAGCAACAACAGACGGGAAAATACAAGATTGTGGCTAGAGATCATTGCAAGAAATGAGCAGGTCACGTGGCTGACAAGTATTTGGGAATTCCCAAATGGATTTCTCCCTCCATTAAAATGGCAGATTTCTGATCGTAATCCTTAGATGATAACTTATATTTGATTCAGTATCTATCTTGATATAAAAGTTTTAGATATTTGTCATAATTTTGTGAGATTGTAACCACTATGTGACTTACATTTAGATTTTGGGATGCTTTTAGTAAGTGATAGTCAATGTTCAATGATGCTGTTCAATTCCTTTCGGCAATAAATTCTCTTCTTTCTCTGACAAAGTGGGCGATGCCCAACGTACAAAGGATTCGACGTGTTCATGAATTGAAAAGTAGCATTTAGAACTTAGATTCAGATTGGTTACAACCGGTATTCCTCGTCCTGTCAATGTGTTTTTTCAAATGGATGACTGAAATATTGGTGTTCCTCTGACTGAGTTAACCTATGTTGTGTTCTGCTCTAAATTTCACACGAGAAGGAAATTCACAGTTGGAATCAATGATTTTGCAAGTGAAACGTCTTGCTGTGTTGCAAATTAAAAGAAAAAAAAATTCTGTTCTGCTAATTGTGAACAGAGTCGTATAACATGTTTCTCAAATAGTCCTCCCTTTTTTTCAAGGGATTTGTTGAATAGCACAATGTTTGGGCAAAAGCCAACTTGGTTTCCAAGTTTGGATTGTGGTTGAACAAGGAATTATAAAAGCAACAGTTTGTGCACGACTTTGATCCATTGATTTCATATACAAATTGACTGATTTTATTGTTGCTGCGAGTTTTCTGCAAGCGACTTGCTTTTTCCTTTTTGCTTTCTAAAGTTATGCAAGCAGTCAAAACTCTGGACAGCGTCTGATCTTCAATCAGATTTCAAATTTGTTTATGGCCGCAGATTTTATTAAGAAAATAGAATAACGGAGTTAGGCACAACGTTAGGAACAGAGCTACGAAACAAAGTTAGGTACATGTATGGTAAGCAAGGCTGGTAACCAGAATTGGTGCTCCATTATATGGTTAGCAGATCCTATGTTTTTGGTTAGTACCCTGTCTTGAATTAATTCAACTCATAATACAATTTAAAGTTTAATACAAGTGAGATCCTCTATTAAATTTCACGACTTTTTCATTGAGTATGTTGCTTGATTTTTCTATCATATGTATAATAGTTATGTAATAAACATACTCAAATAATTTAAGCGGGCATCTGTCGGACATAATGATGCAGTTTTTATAAGTTTTCTGCTCACTGAAAGTTAGGGTATTTTATTTTCTACCACAAATTGGATATTATTTGTATCCATGCCCTGATTTAAGATTTATGTCAGTCTATTAACATCAATTCAACGATAAAATTAGGCACAGATCTATCAAAAAAGTTAGCAGTCAATCACAGCAAAATCAGCTATCAATAGTGTTCATTTTATGACGCAGCCGGGATGGTCTTTTTCTGTATGCGTTGGCACAGGTATTTTAAGTTTCGATCTCGCAAAAAGCAGCTCCACAACACAAAAAGGAGAGAATAAAAAACTAACCAGCATCAAACTATGATTCCATGGGATAAGAACCTCTATTTTTATTGACAATGACCCACACAGAAATGGATGATCCAGAGAAATCATATCAATTCAATTCGATCACGAGGTTAACTTTCTGAATCACATAGCTGTGATTATTGATGTGCATGTAGAGGATGCTGACTTGTCAGATAAACTATTAAAACAGTTGGAATGGTATGCAATCTTGTTCTAAGACCAACAAGAGTCTGTAACAAAGCTATGTAGTATTCTTGAGCAAATTTGTGGATCACAAGATGTCAAAGCTAGGAAGTTCTCTGCTTGTGCCCTGTGTTCAAGAGTTGGCCAAGAACCCTACGGTAATTGTTCCCCCTAGATACATACGCCCAGATCAAGATACACCTATCATTTCTGATGATACTTTGGTTTCAGAGATCCCGGTTATTGACATGAAGAGCTTGCTTTCTGAAGAATCAATGGATTCTGAATTAGCAAAGCTCCACCTCGCTTGCAAAGAATGGGTTTTTTTTCCAGGTAAACTCCTTTTTCCAAGGCTACTACTTTTTCTGTCAGAGCATGCTTCCTTTTGTGCTAGGGAGTTGTACTTTTTCATCAAAACAATAATTTGAACTAAAAGCATCAGCAGTTTCATCATCTTTGCTTTTCTTGTCTTGTTTGGTAAGATTAAAGTATCTTTTGTGGTTAATATTTCTGTACCTCAAAACGGGGAAAAGCAAAATTTGATTAAAATCTATATTTGAAAGCCTGCATGCATTGAGTTCACAATAAGATTCAGCAACACTGCAAAAGATGGTGTGCTTGTTTTGCCTGGCTTTTGACTGCAGCTTCTGAAAAGTCAATGACGTTTTTTCTGGTTTATTCATTCAAATCATCGTGAGATAAGAGAAGAAAACTCATTATTATGAGTGCTGTCAGTAAATTTTGTCCCTATCAGTCAAATAGGCTTCAGTTTGTCTAAATGCAACGCCTTCCCCAGTCTGATCTAAGGAACGCTATTGATATTTTAACTCTGATCGCTTTTTGCATGATTTCAGCTGATAAATCATAGTATGAGCCCATTATTTCTTGAGAAAGTGAAGAAACAAATTAGGAAATTCTTCAATCTCAGCATGGAAGAGAAGAAAAAATATTGGCAATATCCAGGAGAAGTAGAAGGATTTAGACAAGCCTTTGTTGTGTCTGAGGCACAAAAGCTTGATTGGGGAGACATTTTCCTTATGACCACTCTTCCAGTTCATCTGAGAAAACCTCACTTATTTCCTAACCTCCCCTCTTCCTTCAGGTTCTCTATCACTATATGTGTTGTATGTTTGTGTACTGTCTGAGGAAAAGCACATTTTAGGAATTTAAAGCTTTTAATCGTACATTCATTTTCATACAGAGACACCTTGGAAGTTTACTCGATGGAATTTAAAACTCTCGCCATGAATCTCTTATCAAAAATGGCAAAAGTCTTGAATATTGAAGCTGAAGAATTTAAACAGTTATTTGAAAATGGAAGGCAAGCAATGAGGGTGAACTATTATCCTTCATGTCCACAGCCGAAGAAGGTTAGGGGCCTCACTCCTCATTCTGATGCCGCTTGTCTGACCATTCTCCTGCAAATTAATGATGAAGAATCATCGTCGACATAATCCAGAAAATTCTAGATTCATGAACTCTAATCAGCCTCCTGCTTCCATCTTCTTCTTCATTTCTTCGTTCAAGATGAATCTTGAAGCTTCTTCAGCACGAGCCAGCGGCAAATTGAAAAACATGTTGCAGAAAATTCTAGAAAACAGGAAGCTAGCTTCACCGACGTCATCACCGACTTCACCACCGACATAGGCTAGTATAAATAGAACTTGTCTTTTGTTTTAGGATAAACACAAAAAAAAAAAGCCATGCAAGAGAGTTATTAATGTGTGTATGTGTTGAGTTAGTGTGTGTTTATATTTGAGTGTATAACATTTACATTATTATTCTTATATTCAAGTAAGTTTATTTAACTATAAAGGTGTCCAATTCGTTTTCTTTTCTTTACAAATGAAGTAGAAGGTCTCCAGGTAAAGATGGATGGAAAGTGGATCCCTGTTACACCGCTACCAAATGCTTTTATTATCAACATTGGAGACATGTTGGAGGTAACAACCATATATAACTGCAGGTTGGGATACTGTTTCAACATTGGAGAAAAACAATTTCTACTAAAGTTTTGTTCAATTGTTGATGTACTGAACCCCTTTCACATTTTTGAGTTCTACTCTGTTGACTCCCAATATGAAATGCCCTTGAAAAATTCCAGAACTAACGCTGCATACGTTGATGAGCATGGTGCTATTTGAATTTCAAGTTGGAGAATTGATTTAATTTACCAATTGAAGAACAAATAAGAGCTGCTCATGTGCTTTTGTGAATTGTTTATTGCAGATTATAGCCAATGGGACATATTGTAGCATTGAGCATCGTGCAACAGTAAACTCTATACAAGAAAGGCTTTCCATCGCCACATTCTACAACCCACGATATGATGCCGAAGTTCGCCTAGCATCCTGTTTGATCTCTGGCAAAACACCTGCACTGTTTGGAACAATCACAGTAGAAGGATACCTCAAGGGCGTGTTTGCCCGTGAGCTCCACGAAAAATCTTTTCTGGATGCCATGAGAATACAACATGGTCAAGGCTAGGAACAGGTGATTTGGATTATCAAAGAGTGCATGATTTAGTGCAAAACTCTGAAGGACCATGTTCTCTTAAAATTGTGGGAAAATGAAAAAAGGCACTACGAAACCAGTGTTTAAGACCAGTTATACGACAATCGTGTTGCTAATGCTCAATGAAGAGACCATGTAAGAAATATAAGAATTGATATCTGCAGACTTCTTACTGCATAAAATAATCCTCTTTGGCTCATTCAGTAAAAATAAAATTTAAAATTTAATGCAAATAAGAGTCACCCTTCATTGGATTGGATTGGATTTTTTTTTTCTTAATCTTATAGTTGATTTCTATGTTAATCAAGTTAATATAAGCAAGCACCTTTTTTATTGCCCTCAGAAGATTGGGTATAGCTGACATTCAAAGTCCAATTTGAGCAAATTTTATAGTTGATTCCTTTAATGTTGACTGACTAATATTTCTTACTATCAATAGTTTAGTTTACCCGGCTCATAATTTTATTATGTATTCCGAAATAGTCTTTGCAGGATGAGTTGTCATAGGTACTCAAACACACAAGCAAATATTAACAAATAACAGCATCAATCTATATTTGTTTATAGTTAGGTATAAGATGCTGACTTGTTGGATAAAATACTGTAAAAATTGAATAGTCTGCTAATCTTGGTTCTTAAAACCAATACAGAGTTGTAAAAAGCTGTAGAATTCTGACGCAAATTTTGTGGAACAAAATATGCCTAGGTTTGGAGGTTCTCTGCTTGTGCCTTGTGTGCAAGAGTTGGCTAAGAAGCCTATGGCTGTTGTTCCTTCCAGATACATACGGCTGGAGCAAGAAGCAGCCCTTATTTCTGATGGTGTTTTCATTTCAAAGATCCCAGTTATTGACATGCAGAATTTGCTTTCTGAGGAACTAGAGAATTCCGAGTAAGCCCACCTTGATTTTGCTTGCAAAGAATGGGGTTTTTTCCAGGTAAACTCTCCTTGTCAAAGTGATTTTTTTTCTACAGCACATACTTTCATATGTGTGAGGTATTTTTACTTCTGCTCTTCACTAAAGCAATTATTTGAGATTGAATTATCAGTACTTTCATCATCTTTCCTTCTCTTGTTGGGTAAGATAAAAATAGTTCTGTGGCCAAAATATCTGTAAGCCTCAATCAAAGAGGAAAAGAGAAAGGAAAAATACAAATATGACTCCAGTTTGAATCGAGCAACAATAAGAGACAAAGCGCATCAACTGGTTGGCTTATGATAGCAGCTACTTCAATGTCGAGGATGCTGTTTCTGATTTTTTTATTCAAATTTATAACGGTGAATAGTACTGCTAGAATATAATGTTCTTTCTTTTCCCCGTTACTATACTATGTTCTTAGTATAATGAAGGGAAACATCTTTTTATCTCTGTCAGCTCGGTTTGTCCCTAAATCAGTCAAATAAGCTGCTGTCTGGGGAAACAGTTTCCCAAGTATGAATTTATTGCACCACTTTTAACATCTAAGCTATTTTTTTCTTATTTCAATTGGTAAATCATGGAGTGAGCCCATCACTTCTAGAGAAAGTAAAGAAAGAGATCCAGGAATTCTTCCGTCTGAGCATGGAGGAGAAGAAGAAATATTAGCAGTACCCAGGAGAAGTAGAAGGATTTGGACAAGCCTGTGTTGTATCTAGGAACAAAAGCTTGACTGGGGTGACATTTTCTTCATGACAACCCTTCTAGTCCACCTGAGGAAACCGAACTTATTTCCTAAGCTCCCTCTTCCCTTCAGGTTTTTTATCTTCTTTCCTTATCTTTGTGGTGTGTTTCTATGTTGTGTGCAGCCGTGCAGGCATGTTCATTTTTCCTGTGCCCATGTGTTTACTCTTGAGAGAGTAAAGTTAATCTTCTAATTGACTTCTTTGTCCTGTAGAGACACCTAGGATGCTTACTAAATGAAGTTAGAAACTCTAGCCCTGACTCTGATGTTGAAAATGGCAAAAGTTTTAAATATGAAGGATGAAGAAATGAGAGAGTTCTTTAAAACTGGACTGCAAGCCATGAGGATGAATTATCACCCTCCGTGTCCATAACCAGAGAAGGTTATAGGCCTCACGCCTCATTCTGATGCGTCTGCTCTTACTATTCTCCTACAAATCAATGAGGTAGAGGGTCCTCAGATAAAGAAGTACGGAAAGTGGATTCCTCTGACACCTGCACTCCCAAATACTTTCATTATCAACGTTGGAGACATGTTGGAGGTAATAACCATATTAATTCACTCTTGATTCATATATGAAATGCCCCTGGATGCCCTGGAAATTTTGAGAGCTGATTTAGTTTACCAACTGGGAATACATATTAGGTAGCTGATGTGCTTTCGGGAATTTTACATGGCAGATTATAACCAATGGAACATATCATAGCATTTGAGCATCGTGCAATGGTAAACTCTGCACGAGAAAGACTTTCTATTGCCACGTTCTAATCCCCCAGATATGATGCTGAAGTAAGACCATCATCAAGCTTGGTCTCTGAAAAAACACCTGCATTGTTTAGAACAGTGACAGTTGAAGGATACCTCAAAGGCCTGTTTGCTCGTGAGCTTCACGAAAAATCTTGTCTTGATCTCATCGGAATTCCAAATACGGAAAGTTAGGATTAGTAGCTTTTGGTGATGAAAAATGCAGGACTTAATAGAAAACTTTAATGGAAGAGCACTCTGAAAATTGAATCAAAAGTGAAAATTAATAAATAAGTTATAAGCTCAGGTATGCTACGGTCATTGAGTTGCTTATGCTTAATGTACATTATATCATGTGCATTAATGAAGAGAGATGCAAGAAGTTTAAGGAACAACCCAATGTCCTGATGCTTGTTAAGAGAAAAATAGTTCCTGGCTTGCATGCAACGTGACTTGCGTTCAGAATTTAGGATGGTTTTAGTAAATATTCAATGATCCCATTCAAATCCGTTTTGGCAACCAATCCTTTGTTGTATCATGACTGTTTGAACATTTCTTACAGACGGCGGCAGTTCATTCCCTATAATGATAATCGTTTATACTGACCCGGCCCAATGCTTAATCCGTGACCTGACCTCCATGCTTGAGGTCCTGGGTTCGTGCTTGTTGACTCAAAGGTCTGGTCTTGCCTCAGGGTTCGTTTCACCTCAGGGTCTCATATTTATTTCTCTGGGGTGAGTTTATGACAACGCATGACGTCTTAAGTTCTGTCAATGTGCTTTTCCAAATGGATGGTTGAAATTTTAGTGTTGGTCTGTCTGAGTTAACCTATATTGTGTTCTGCTCTAAATTTCAAAGAGGAAGGAAATTCACAGTTAGATTCAATAATTTTGCAGGTGAAACGCCTTTCTGCGTTGCAAATTAATAAAAAAAAAATGTGATCTGCCAATGGTGAACAGTCGCATAACATGTTTCTCAAATAGTCTCTCTTTTTTCTTTCTTTTTTCTTTTTGGGAAAAGGGTTTTGCAGAATAGCACAATGTGTGGGCAAAAGCCAACTCTGTTCCCAAGTTTGGATTAAGTGTGGTTGAACAAGGAATCATAAAAAGCAGCAGTTTTGTGCGCGACTTTGATGATGATTAGGGTAGAAGATGGAATGATTTCACATACAAATTGACTCTGATTTTATTGTTGCTGCGACTTTACCGCAAGCAACTTGTCTTTTCCTTTTGCTTTCTATAGTTATGCAACTGCAAGCAGTCAAAACTGTCAACAGCGTCTAGAGCTTCAATCAGATTTCGAATTTGTTTATGATTCCTGACAGCATTTAAATTGTGGGTTTAAATGTCAAAGCTAGGGAAAAAACTTATGCACAAAGTTAAGACAGAGCTAGGAAACAAAGTTAGGTGCATGTGTGGTAGCAACGCTTGTAACCAGACTTGTTAATCAAATTACAGGGTTAGCAAATCCTAATTTGTTGTTTAATAGCCTCTCTTCTTTAATTAATTCAACTTCAGAATACAATTTAAAGTTTAATACAAGTGAGATCAGTCCTCCATTAAATATGACTACTTTTTCATTTAGTATGTTGCTTGATTTGTCTATTATATGTATAATAGTTATGCAATAAACATCCTCCAATAATTTAAGCAAGCATCTGCTGGCACATAATATCATTGATTGCTTATGCCTTAATGTATGTTATAGCATGTGAATTAATGAAGAGAGATGTAAGAAGTTTAAGAATAACCCAATATACTGATGCTTGTTAAGAAAGTAGTTCCTGGCTTGCATGCCAGTGACTTGCGTTCAGAATTTAGGATGGTTTTAGTAAATATTCAATGAACCCATTCAAATCCGTTTTGGCAACTAATCCTCTGTTTTATGATAATCGTGTGATTCTCAACGAGGAAGAACAAAAATTTGAAGTTTAATACAAAAGATTTGAATATTTTTGTCGATTTTAGAGTTGTTTTATTACTGTTGACCGACAGATATCTCGTTAGCACTACTTTTGTCTCATACTCTTGTTCATAGTTTACATGCATTTTAAATAGTCTTTTGAGGATGAGTTGGCATAGTTGCTTTAATTTTAATTTCATGCTAAAAGCAAAAGAAAAGATTAAAAAACTAAAAAGCATCAATGACTACGCACTTGTATCGACAGTGACCAAAAACAAATCTATAAAGACATCTTATGAATTTGGTAATTAAGGGTTAGGTAATGACTTTTAGGGTTCGGTAATGAAAAATTCTTACCACTAGATATTCTAATAAGTGTATTTATTGACGATTAAGGATGCTGACGTGTGAAAATATTACAGTAATTGGAAAATTCTGCTCTCTCTCTAAAATCATTACAGAGTAGGTAAAAAAAAGCTGTAAAATTCTTGCATATTTGTGGAGCATAACATGGCGAAGTTTGGTGGTTCGCTGCTTGTGCCTTGTGTTCAAGAGTTGGCTAAGAAGACTATAGCAGTTGTTCCTTCCAGATATGTACGGCCAGAGCAAGAAGCACCCATTATTTCTGATGATGCTTTGATCTCAGAGATCCCAGTTATTGATATGCAGAGCTTGCTTTCTGGAGAATTAGAGAATTCTGAATTAGCCAAGCTTGATTTTGCTTGCAAAGAATGGGGTTTCTTCCAGGTAACCTCTTTTGTCAAAGTTCTCTTTTCCCCTGAATATGTGCTAGATTTCATATTCTTTCCTTGTTTTGTTGGGAAAGATTATAAATGGTTGTCCGTGGCCAATATCTCTGTAAATCTCAATCTCAGAGGAAAAGAAAAGGCAAAATTTTAATTATCTGTATTTGAGACCCAATTTCTATTGAATTTACAATATGATTTCAGTTTTAACACAGCGACAGCGTGAAAAACCAAGGGGATGAACAGGTAGGCTTATCACTGCAGCTTCTGAACGTGATGTCAAGGAAGCTGATTCTGATTTATTTATTCAAATTTACTGTAGTGTTTAATACTGCTACAACACAATGTTGTTACTATAATGAAATGAAAGACATGCTCCTTTTTTCGTCTCTGTCAGTAGATTTTGTCTCTAAATCAGTCAGATAAGCTGCATCCTGTGTCAATGAAATACTTTGTCAAGTATGAATTTATTAGTACACTGACAACAGAACAGTTGTTTTTCATTTTCTTCATTATTCAAGTTGGTAAATCATGGAGTGAGCTCATCATTTCTAGAGAAATTAAAGAAAGAAATTCAGGAATTCTTCAATTTGAGCATGGAAGAGAAGAAAAAATATTGGCAGTTTCCAGGAGAAGTAGAAGGATTTGGACAAGCTTTTGTTGTATCTGAGGAACAAAAGCTTGATTGGTGTGACATTTTCTTCATGAACACTCGTCCAGTCCACCTGAGGAGACCCAACTTATTTCCTAAGCTCCCTCTTCCCCTCAGGTTTTTTCCCCTCTTTCCCTCTTTTTGTGGCAAGTTAATACTTTGCCAAGAGATATAAAATCAAAGGTTGTAATTTAACCTTGTTTCCCATGTAGAGATATCTTGGAAGTTTACTCAATGGAGTTAAAAACACTAGCTCTCAATTTGACATTGAAAATGGCAAAAGTCTTAAATATCAAGGACGAAGAAATGAGAGAGTTCTTTGAAAATGGACTGCAATCAATGAGGATGAACTATTACCCTCCATGTCCACAACCAGAAAAGGTTATAGGCCTCACACCTCATTCTGATGCATCTGGTCTTACTATTCTCCTACAAATCAATGAAGTAGAAGGCCTTCAGATAAAGAAGGATGGAAAGTGGGTTTCTGTTACACCAGTACTTCCAAACGCTTTCATTGTTAACATTGGAGACACGTTGGAGGTAATAACCCTATTAATCTTCGTTGAAAAGCCCCTGGAAAGTTCTTAAATCTGCATATGCGTTTTAGTTTACCAGTTGAAGTTACGATAAGAACTAGCTGATGTACTTTTGTGAATTTACACGGCATGCAGATTATAACCAATGGGTCATACCGTAGCATTGAGCATCGTGCAACAGTAAACTCTGTACAAGAAAGACTTTCCATTGCCACGTTCTATAACCCAAGATATGATGGTGAACTACGACCAGCATCAAGTTTGATCTCTGAAAAAAGACCTGCATCTTTTAGAACAATCACAGTTGAAGCATACCTCAAAGGCCTGTTTGCTCGTGAGCTTCGCGAAAAATCTTGTCTGGATCTAGTGAGAATAAAACATGGCCAAAGCTACAATTAGTTGGTTTAGGTGATGAGAAATGCAGGATTTAGTACAAGCCTCTGATCATGAAAGAGCACTCTGAAAGTAGTAATGAAAATAAAAATAAGTTTTTTGGCAAACAATTATATGCCCAGTTATGCTTATGCCTTGATGTACATTATGTTATGGGAAATAATGAAGAGAGACCATGAAAGAAGTATTTTCTGGCTTGCTTTGAAGGAAGTAAAAGTTGTTTACTCAAGTTTTAGCGATGATGAAAAGCATTAGAAGAAAGATTTATATTCTGCATATTACCTGTTGAAAGAAAATTATATATGAAATGAATCAGCCACTTTTGTCCTTCATAAAATGATATTAACAGTAAAATTAATCAAATATTGATTGCCTATTGAAGGCGTGACACTTGAAATTATTCTGGGCTTTATGACATAAAGAATAATATCTGCCTAAAGTATTGCCGAGCACACATTTACAACAATTTTATAACAAATAAATAAATACAATCATATAAACAGCATAACAAAGATGAGTTAAGGTTGGTTTTACTTGATCTGAACGCACATGGCCACGCTTGGAACTCCTTAATAGACCACATAATGAAGATAATACCCAAGCGGAACAACTGCTCCTGAAGATGATGTTTCAGCTATAATGCGGTGAATCCCAGGCCAAACATTGTTATCAGCTCAACCAAATTTAAGATAATCAGCTTCTGATTTTATTATATATACCATATGTCGTGAAAGCCCGTGCGTACATTGGAATCTGACCCTCACTTACCACCTCTTGCCGTAGTTGATCAGCTTGTCTGAAGACTCGACTATCATATGCTGTCTTAGCTGGCTAATGATGGATCCAAATAGGACGGCGAGAATTTCTAGACCCTTAGCTCTGTCAAGGGTACTTCACATCAAATTGGTGTCCATCATTAGTTTTGCTGCCTGGAACAAGAGCTTTTCCACCAGGTAATACATCACAGTCGATGAATGGTCCATTCTCGGAACGTTTGTTGCAGCCAATTCCTTAAACCTTTCATGCTCGGGCGCATTAGGCCTGTATCAGACAGGCACGAAATTGGGATCTTCCCCGTCATTCCAAGCTCATTTTCTGGTTTTTCCACCATTAAGCGTCAACAAATGTCCTTTTGGGAGGATCATTATATCACCATTACACGAGGTGATGGCATTTTTTTTTCAGTCCGCCAGGTTGGGTTCTGCTCTGTGATTTTGATTGTTCCACAGTCTTGCAATGCAGGCAAGAACTGTTTTTGAGTCTTTAAAAAATGAAATGCGCTCCACATTGCACCTCTGCAAATCAAAACCTCGGCACTGACAGCTTTTTCGTTTCCAGGATGTAGTTCTATCAGCAGGATAGCCGGCGTCAGATGCCGGGTAGTTTCGTGAGCTTCCGGAAAGAACCGGAAACTCGCGGAAAACTTTATCTGAGACAGGGTCGAGCAAGATGGAGCGGTTGTTGGAGAAAACGAAGAGGTTGCCGTCGGGAGACAGATGGACAAAAATGTTGAAGATAAGACTATAAGTTTGCTCGAAACATGGCTGATTGGATTCTCTAAATAGATATATTGACAGGATAGGTTAGCTTTTAGAATGAGTATATTTGCACCTAAATTTTTTATTTTATTTTTTCTTTTATACTCACCTAATAAATTTGAAGGATCTTTTTTTTTTCTTATTTTCACACACACTTCCAAATATTAAAGTAGACCGTAATTAATCTCTTTCATTAAATATATATTTTGTTGTCATTTTACATCTAAAAGATAATCATCATACTTATATTCTTTTCAATGATTAAGCCCTTGATTTTTTTATCCTTACAATTGGCCCATCCCCTAAGTTTTATTCAAAATCTTTTAGAGAATTTTTATTTACAGAGCAATAATTAAAGAGTAAAAATGAACCTAATTCAAAATGTCATCATTAGGATGCATTTTCTACAAATTAATTATTTGATATGTTATAATTTTTACTATATCTTTCACACTTGTCCTTGGTCTTTTGGCGTTTAAATTAAAATTACCTCTTGTCTTTAACATCAAAATTAATTAACTGTGTGCATGAAAGTGAGAAAAACAAAAAGAAAAAAATAAAATTGATTCACCTTTAAGAAATTTTCGTTTTACTTTCTTTATTTTAATTGTCTACCAAATATAAATACATAGTAAATAAACTAATAAACAAATAACTACATGGCATTTATGAAGGGGTGGGTGGTAAGATGCTATAATAGATGATTATGTGAACATTAATTTATCTTCCACTTGATATGGTATTTAATCGTGTACCATATTATTTGAAATTGACAATTGAGGATGAAAAACAAATTTAGGAAATACCAATGTTATTCAACAAATATATGTAGTAAATTAAGCACTCCTAATTATAATTACAAATAAGTCTTTAATGCCCATAAATTTTAAAAAATTGTTTTTTACACATGCATATCGCACCTTGTATCTGCAGGGTAGGCTATTGTTGATTAAGAGAACTCCACAACTAAACATCTACAAATCTGAAGTAGTTTTAGCAGATTCGGGACAAGTTTGACAAGGATTTGACAGTAAAAAAAACTATCTTTATCAATATACTGCTTTGCTTCTTTTACACATTCATCTTTGACCCATAATAGAGACTTAAGTAATACTTAGATATATACTGCGATTCTTAAAATAATAATTGTTAATTGTGCTGAAAAATCAAATTAATCAATTTTAGACAATGGATTGGCTACTTGATGTGTGTGTGTATATATATATATATATATATATAATTACCAATTGAACAAATTACTGCAATTAATTAATACATTACATTGCTAAAGCAAACTGATAAAATGATAAGAATAATAAGTATACAATATATATGCTCTTCATGGCATATAGACTCTGATTCCCCACCAAAGAATTAATTAAAGAGCACATGATGTATATAACAAGTTTACAAAAAATAAAAATAATGCAAGCCTAAGCATGCCCCGGCGGCAACAACTTGAATCTTAGCTAGCTGGAACTACCCAGCTACTTGATCTGAACCCACATGGCCACGCTCGGAACTCCTTTGTAAACCACATAAAGGAGATAATACCCGGGAGGAGCAACTGCACCTGATGATGGTGCTTCTGCGATAATGCTATGAACTCCAGGCCAAATGTTGTAAATAACATCAACCAAATTTAAGATTATCAGCCTCTGATTCATTGATATACCGTGTGTCGTGAAAGCCGGTGCATACATTGTAACCTCAACCTCATCCTTGTTTAATCTCAGTTCATTTGATCTAACCCTCACTGACAACCTCTTCCCGTAGTTGATCAACTGGTCTGAAGACTCGACTATTATATGTGGTCTTAGCTGAGCCAATGACGGATCCAAATAAGATGGCGAGAATTTCTCTACCCTTAGCTCTGTCGGGTACTTCACATCAAATTCGTACCCATCATTGGTGTTGCTGCCTGCAACAAGAACTTTCCCATCGGGTAATAGAACAGCTGATGAATGGTACATTCTCGGAATAGTTGTTGCCGCCAATTCCTTAAATCTTTCGTGCTCAGCCGCATTAGGCCTGTATAAAACAGGCACGAAATTAGGGTCCTCCGCGTCATTCCAAGCTGACGTTCCGGTTTTTGCACCATTAAGCATCAACAAATCTCCAGTCGGAAGAATCATTATATCGCCCATTACACGAGGTGACGGCATTTGTTCAATCTTCCAGTTGGGATTCTGCTCTGTAATTTTGATTGTTCCGCAGTCTTGCAATGCAGGTAAAAACTTTTTTGCAGTCTCTGCAAAATAAAATGAGTCCCACTTTGCGCCTCCACAAATCAAGACCTCAGCACTTACAGCTTTTGCGTCTTTTATGGGCAGGAGAGCGGACATTCCCGACGCCGGGTAGTTTCGTGAGCCACCAGGAAGATCTGGAAGCTCACGGACCACTTTGTTTGAGGCCGGGTCAAGCAAGATGGAGCGATTGTTGGAGAAAATGAAGAGGTTGCCGTCGGGAGAGAGGTGGACAAAAGGGTATAAATTATTCTCCAATGTAAAAAATATCTGTCCATCGACTCCCCGAAGCTGATCATGTGTGTTTTGCATCAAAGGCAGGAACAGGGCTTTCTTGTTGGATTGTCCTTCCGGTGGAATATATTCGTAGCTAAAGGCACCGCGGCCACCGACCACAATGAAGCCGCCATCGGGTAAGGTCACTTGTGTTGAGTACCTTCAATGACGAGGCAAAAGAATAAGTTAATTTCTTCCAACAATTTAAGGGAAAAGGATGAATTGCCTTAATACACGGGCAACTGTTACAACTAGATCGAGAACTTCTATAAAAATCACGTATCAATAAATTTCAGATTATATATGCAAAAGGAACACTGTTAAGAATATATACCATCTAGGGTCAGCAAGTGCAGTTGGGTATTCTCTCCAGTCGCAGGTGGGGCATGTGGAGAGATATCTGACAACATTTGCTCCTCCTCCATTACCTCCTGCACTAACCAAGTTCCCATCCACAGTCAGGCCTCCTGATGAGCACCATGTGTCCGTTTGAAGCTGTCATGAAATCAATATAATAAATTCAATTTCTGAAAGTATTGTTTTCAAGTTGCACATAGTTTTATATTTCATGTGTCGATTCAATTTTCTATTATATATGGCATAGACTTAATATATATATACACACACATATACATATACATATACCTTCAATGCTTTCAGTTTTGATGTTTCAATGTCAAACAGAACTGAATGGCACCAGCAGTCCAGTTCCCCGGTCGTGTGGTCAGCAACTCGGCAAGGCATTTTGTGAGGGGGCAATGGAATCTTTGATATTTTCCAGATCGTAGCATCGTACATTAAAACTTTATTAATTTTCGGAAGCAGGATTGCATGCATAGCCGATACACCAGAATTTTCCGACACCAGCTCCCATTGTCCATTATATCCTGAAGAGATATTAGTATTCTTTCTTTCAGAGCTCTCGTTGTCGTTGCCTCTCGGTTCATGGCGAAATCGGGAAAAAGGGTCTGGAAATTTAAAGAAAGGATTTTGGAAGAAGAAGTGTGCATGCCCAGAAATGAACAAGAGAGGAAGAATATAGAGAGCTCTGAAAGTCCTTGCCATTGTTGAATCAATGGCTTTGGTTTGCATGCACAATGTTCAAACAAAACCTCTTCTCCATTTTTATACTGTTATCTCGCTTTTAAATTTGTCGAAGACTGTTCCGTGATTGTTCTTGATTTGGAGTAAAACTTGGATAGTCGTTACTTGTGAGGTAATAACAATACCAACTAAATGGCTATTTATGTTCTGTCAAGACGACAAATCAGTTTGAAGACAGAAAGTATTTAACTGGTGGTTAACCAATTGTAAGTAATGTACGTCTGGATTGAGGTCGACTCATGTTGTAAGTTAATTTATGGTCCCATTCAAATATGAGGATGCTACAGAATTTAATTCTAGAAAATGAATATATATATATATATATACATCTATATTTCATGGTAGTACATGTCTATTTTTACAGTACTTTCTGGATAAATGTTTAATTGGGTTCTTTATTATAAAAGTATTTCACATAATATTTTATAAGTATTTTACTCAAAACCTTTTTTTATTAAGATTATATAATATTGTATAAAGTTGTATGATTAGAGAAAAAATATATATGAAATATGTGATAATAATATAATATCATAATATCAATATGTATAGATAGAATTTGTATACTAACATTATTGTAGCAACAGAAGTTAAAGAAAAAATTATCCCAATCCCATACTAGATCATTAATAATTTTCTGAGAAGTATTAGTAGTAGTGACCCATTTGAATTCAAAATTTAAATTATTGTTTAAAAATCGTTTTTTATTTTCTCAAGTCAACGTCGGTTTTATTAAAATTGTCCTCTAAATATATAATTTAGAAGACGATTATAGAAAATAATTCTATTTTATTTATGATCAAAGACCATTTTTTCATATAAATTGTTTTAAAAGATAAAACTATCTTTTATTTAATGTGCTCTTTTAATTGTTTTGTAGTAATAAAAGTTACAATATTTAAAATATTATTTTAAGCACCCATCTTTTATACTGTAGATACAACTTTTTAAATTAAAAGATTAAAAAAATACTTGTGTGTGTATAAATAGGGAGAGAGAGAAAAAGATGGATATACTGAAATCCCTTAAAAGTAGAAACATTAAATTCGTTTTAGGACAAAGATACAAATTTCTACATTAATAATCTTTGTAATTTATTATTTTATATATAATATAGATTTTTTTCCTTTGTTGTTAAATCCCCATTAACCAATCAAATTTATTCAAGAAAACATATATTGGAACAAATTAGGTAGAAAAATGAATAAACAACGAGAATCTATGATTATAATAAGGCTTCCTGGATTGAGGACAATATATTACTATTATAATAGTATACAAACTTCTGTAGACAAAACAAATTGGGAAATTCATTTTCCATTAATTTAAGTGGGAATAAAAATATATGACGGTAAAATTGGGATAAAATTTCAAGTAAACAGAACTTCTGGATAAAAGAAATTTTAATCTTAAGAGAAGACCAGTGTTCATAAAACAATTTCTAATTTCCTTGGCAGAATCAACTATTTAACCTTTTGTTTCTACTATAAATAATTCAACATAATTGCTTCCTTAAATTATATCATCAAATAACTATATATACTGCCAACGTAAAAATTTCAACCAGAGGTGATAGTAGCAATGGAGTTTTGGAGATGTTTTAGTTTCTTTTTATTTGCATTATTTTCTGTTTTGTTATTGGATGTGGAGTCTTGTGAAGACCATGTATCAGCTGTTGGTGACCCTGGAATGAAAAGAGATGGTCTACGGGTTGCGATCGAGGCGTGGAATCAGTGCAATGAAGTTGGTGAAGAAGCCGTGAATATGGGAAGCCCTAGGATGGCAGATTGCTTTGACATTGATGATTCTACCTCTCCTGGTGAGACTTCATTTTCTTTTTTATTTACGTATATCTTGAGATAAATTTATAGGTATTGAAAGTGTTTTCAGAAATAATGATCATTTGTTGCCAAAGATACGATTACGAGTAAAAACATGTGAATTTTCCCTTTTTTTTTGTCCTCGTTGATTTATTATTACAGTTGCAACATATTTTTTGAAAGGTTTAGTAGTTATAAAAACATACCTATATTTTTTTTAATTTAAAATTTAAGACATTAAAAAAAATCCTATCTTTTAAAATAGGTGGTTTTAAATTCACATGAGATATATTAATCACTGTTGAACTTATTTATTACTACTATTCTTGAAGCCATGTTGAATCACTTGGTGGATGAGAAAGACAACAGGCTTGGCATTCTAAACGGTTCGTATGGAGGAATTAAGACTTACAGTGTTGATAAATATGCTGCCAAGAAAGAACTCTACTTGGGTAAAAAATGCCTGGTAAAAGACAACCCAAGGCCATGGCATTTCTGGATGATAATGCTCAAGAGTGGCAACACAGACACATATGCATCAAGATGCCCCTACAATGGACACAAAGTAGGACCATTTCCTCCGGAATCTCGGTTTCCGTGCTTTGGGGACGGCTGCATGAACATGCCGTTGATGTACCATGACTATACCGGGCTGCATGGGGAAAACAGAGATATCTTGAAGGGAAGTTTTTATGGGACTTGGGATTTGGATACCAATGTTACTGAAGGAGTAGTTCCTGAAAATGGCACTTCTTATTTCAGAGTCATTTGGAAGAAGAACGTTGGGAAAGGAAGCTGGGTTTTCCATCATTTGTTGAAGACATCAAAGAATTATCCATGGTTGATGCTCTACTTGAGGTCTGATGCCACATATGGATTCTCAGGAGGTTATCATTATCAAACAAGAGGGATGATGAAAATAGTAAGTTCTCTGAAAATTTGTCAAATATTTCCAACTCCTATCAGATTTTTTGTAAAAATGAACTTACTATACCCTTTTTTTTTTTTAATTTGCGGAAAAATTATAGATTCCCACCTCACCTAATTTCAAGGTGAGATTTACATTGGACATAAAGCAAGGAGGAGGGCCAAAGAGCCAATTCTACCTAATGGACATCGGAAGCTGCTGGAAAAACAATGGCAAGCCCTGCGATGGCGATGTCACAACAGACGTTACTAGATACAGTGAAATGATTATTAACCCTGATGCAGAATCGTGGTGCAATCCTGAAAATCTCCGCCTGTGTCCGCCTTATCATACATTCCCCAACGGCACTCGAGTGCATAGGAACGACACAGAAAATTTCCCTTATGACGCTTATCATGTTTACTGCTCTCCAGGAAACGCTGACTATCTTGAAGAGCCATTCAACCACTGCGATGAATACAGCAATCCGCAGCCACAGGAAATACTGCAGATTCTGCCGCATCCTGTTTGGGGTGAATACGGATATCCGACAAAGAAGGGTGAAGGATGGGTTGGCGATCCGAGAACTTGGGAGCTTGATGTTGGGAGATTGTCTCAGTCACTTTACTTCTATCAGGATCCTTGTTCTAAACCTGTGCAGAGACACTGGACATCAATTGACTTGGGAACCGAAGTATATGTTAGTGAAAATCAAGTTGCAGAATGGACAGTTAGTGACTTCGATGTTATTGTTCCGAAAGAGTATCATTGATAGTTTGCTACTAAATTAGTAGCTAGAAATTAGATGATTTATTTAAGTTATTGATTTTGTAAAATATCATTGGTGATTCGAACAAACCATAGAATTTCTCTGAGGGCAATCATTAATTTTCGTTGAAATAGCGACTATCATGGACTAGTTATTCAACCGAAGTATAAAATAATCTACCAATCAATTAAAATACTAATTTAACTTTGTGGGTGTGTTATTAATTAATTAAATAATATTACTCATCTTTAATTTGTTAGAGAAGCAGCGGTTATAATTTATCACTTTGTCCTGTTATTACCAAACAAACAAAGAACAACTTTTCAAACTTTCCTCAAAATCAAGAACAAACTTTGTGTAATTTGGCATATTCTTCAACAGATTTAAAACAAGAGATTAGTGTAAATACATTGAAAGAATTTTCTGTAAAGCAACAAAGGCATTGGTTATACCATGGCAGTCATATTCAGAAGTCTTTGTATTGTTCCTCTCTCGTTCATTTCTGGGCATGCGCAGTTACTCTTCCAAAATCCTTTCTTTAAATTTCCGGACCCTTTTTCCAGATTTCGACAAGAACCCAGAGGTAGTGCCACTGAAAGAAAGGATAATAATTCCTCTTCAGGATCTTCTGACACAGGATATGATGGACAATGGGAGCTACTTTCCTAAAATTCTGGTGTGTGGGCTATGCATGCAATCCGGCTTCCAAAAATTAACAAGGTTTTGATGTATGATTCTACAATCTGGAAAATATCAAAGATTCCATTACCTCCTCACAAAATGCCTTGCCGGATTGCTGACAGGACGACCGGTGAACTGGACTGTTGGTGCCATTCAGCTCTATTTGACATTGAAACATCCAAACTGAAAGCATTAAACGTGCATATAATTCTGTCATAAAATTGATTGTTAATTGCTGCACGAAAAGTTAGATAAACAAAAAAATTGGAAATTAAATTTGAAAACGCTTCGAAAAAATTGAAATTAATTTACACCAATTGATTTGTGCAGCTTGAAACCGACAAATTGTGCTCATCAGGAGGCCTGACTGTGGATGGAAACTTGGTTAGCGCAGGAGGTAATGATGGAGGAGAAAACACTGTCAGATATCTCTCGAAATGCCCCACTTGTGATTGGATAGAATACTCTACAGAACTGGCTGACCCAGATGGTACTCAACCCAAGTGACTTTACCAGATGGCGGATTCTTTGTGTTTGGCGCCGCGTGCATTTAGCTATGAATATATTTCACCAGAAGGACAATCCAACAAGCAACCCATCTTCCTCCCTCTGATACAAAACACGCATGATCATCTCCACGGAATCGATGGACAGTCTTCTTTACATTGGAGAATAATTTATACCCTTTTGTCCACCTCTCTCCTGACGGCAACCTCTTTCATTTTCTCCAACAACCGCTCCATCTTGCTCGACCCTGCCTCAAACAAAGTCATCCGCGAGTTTCCGGTTCTCCCTGGAGGCTTCCGAAACTACCCTGCGTCCGGAATGTCCGCTCTCCTGCCGATAAATCTACATTCTGGATACGCAAAAGTTGTGAGTGTTGAGGTCTCGATTTGCGGAGGCGCAAAGTGGGACTCATTTTATTTTGCTGAGACTAGAAAACAGTTCGTGCCTGCAGTGCAAGAGTGTGGAAGAATCATAATCACAGAGCATAATCCATCCTGGAAGATTGAACAGATGCCATCACCTCGCGTAATGGGCGATATAATGATTCTCCCAACGGCTGAAATGTTGATGCTTATGTTTATAACACATAAACTCACAAGCCAAAGTATGTATAAAGCATTGTCCTTAAGAAAATTTCTACCCCTCTAGGGCATTGTCCTAGTACAAACAGGTTTTTTATAATAGTATTTTCTTCAAGATATAATGGCGATTAGTTTGGTAAGGATATACTTTAAAATATAAAACCTTTAAACAACACAAAGTTCATAACATTCCCTATGTGTTTCTCTACATATATATTATGTAACAATCACTCCTCTCATAATTAAATTAGGAGTAATAAACCATAGTCTTTTTTATGTCACTCTTATGGTAGAAACCAATTCAATAATTTTTAAGTAATTTAGACCCTTTTAAACTAACATGCAAAACAAATTAAGGTCAAATAAATATAATTCAAAATCACATCAAAATTATAATGAATTATATATCATAAGATCTTCACATGAATCATATCAATGCATAAATATTATGTCCAATATGCTCAAAATAATAAATTATTTAATAAAAACTTTTCTGGGCTCTATTATAATTAAACAGAAGTTACTCGGGTCATATTTATATTATTTAAAAAATTATCAGGGACAAATAATAACTTTTCAGAAGAGTTAGGTAAAATTTTTAAATATCTCAAGATTATATCAAAAAAATCAATAGATATTAATTAACTTCGCTGATAATTTACAACTCAACCCAAATAATATGTACCATCTTTTCCTTTTCAACCGACCAGGTTGGTAAACTCTCACTGCCTGGATCGGCGTGTCTCCACATCTATTTTATAATGTATGTCAATGATAATTTATAAGTGGATATAAATGAAATTTCACAGTCACATCACTTCCAATAGGGGCTCCGCTTTAAACAAAATACTTTTATTATTTAGAAAATACTACTTTTACGTATTATTTGGCAGATGGACAAGACTATTAGTTTAGAGATAAATAAAAAGTGATCCCAGACAAATAAATAATTAAATATAACTGAATCGATGAAGCAATTTAGAGATATATTTGCTACACATTCTCGATAACGAAAAGATAAAAGAAAGAAAATACAATTAATAATCCCTCATTCTTCTAATCTTCTTGTACAATAGAATCATCTCATGCTACATTCCGGTATTTCGCAGTACATAATAGTCAGAAATTTCTTTAAAATCGTTAGAAAATTTTAGTAAAAATTGATGATGTAATGACTAATAAAGGATATTCATAGCCAAGGCAAGCATAATTACACTGTACTTAAGAAAATTTTGGCCCCTCTAAGACAATGCGCTGGTTCAAACAGTTTCTATGATATTATTTCCTCTAAGATAAAATAACTGTTGACTTTTACAAAGTTGTACTCTTAAATATAGAAACCTTTAACAACACAAAATATTATTCTCTTAATCCTTTTAAAGAGTGCTGGAAGATCAAACATATAAGACTAATATTTTTGTTATATTTGATAATTAAAATGTGGTCTCTATTTATAAGAACACTTATATACTTTTTCATTTGAAATATGTATTTCTTATAATGTCATTTTATTTATAACTTTTATATACTACTAAATATATTTTGAAATACTATGTATATTTATAAAATATACAACAGGTTAATTGTGCGAAAACCGGAACATCAGTCTGAAATGATGCAGATGACCCGAATTTCGTGCCTGTTTTATACAAAGCCTAATGCAGCCAAGCACAAAAGGTTTAAAGAATTGGCTGCAACAACTATTCCGAGAATGTACCAGTCATCAGCTGTTCTATTACCCGATGGAAAAGTTCTTGTTGCAGGCAGCAACACGAATGACGGATACGAATTTGATGTGAAGTACCTGACAGAGCTTAGAGTCGAGAAATTTTCACCGTCTTAGACCGCACATAATGATCCAGTCTTCGGACAAGCTGATCAACTATTCCAAGAGGTTGGTAGTGGAAGTTAGATCAAAAGAAATGAGACTAAACAAGGATGACCTTGAGGTTACAATGTACGCGCCAGCTTTTACAACACATGGTATATCAATGAATCAAAGGCTGATTATCTTAAATTTGGTTGAGGTGATTAACAACGTTTGGCCTGGAGTTCACAGCCTTATAGCTGAAGCACCATCGTCAGGTGCAGTTGCTCCTCCCGGGTGTTATCCTCTTTATGTCGTTTACAAAGGAGTTCCGAGCGTCCCTATATGGGTTCAGATCAAGTAGCTCAAGCGTTGATTCAAGTTGCTGCTGCTGTTTATGCTTGCATTTATTTATTCATTATAAACTTCTTATACATTTCCGCTTCTGAAATTCTTCGGTGGTGACATTCTCCATGGATGAAGAGCATAACTTAAATTCTTTGAAATATAAATTACTTCCGTTATCTTTATTGTTTAGTTTCACTTTTTCTTTTTTTTTTAACAAGTGAAAAACATGATGATTTCAACAAGAGGATTATAAGAAAACTTGTAATTTGGGTTGATAAAATCGTTAGCACTACAGCTCCTGATTTAGGGTCGAAATTAACAGGGAGACGAAAAAAGGCATCAAAGGAGAGCGTTGATATTGATATTTGGATTGGGAATCCAAAAGCTACTTTTGGTTTATAAGGATGGAAAAAAAAACAAAAACAAAGAAAAGTTGTTATATTAAAATTTGTTTTTCATTAAATCAGGAGTATGATAGTCAAAAGTTCATGATTTGTTAAAAAATTTCAACGGTAATGAATATGGAGAATAATCAAATATAAGTGGCATATTTGTAGAGTTATTTTTTTAAGCAAAAGGCTTTCGAATAAGAACGTATTTTTCAAAACCAATTGATTGCCTTTCTTTTAACCAAAGAAAAGAACCTGAAACAAAAAAAACAGCGCACTTGTAAGTGCTTTGCTGACCCAAAGCTGCTTTCTAATAAAGCTCCTATCATATTTTTCCCCAAGCACGCTATAAGCACTTCAATTAATTAAGAGAAAATACTTGAAACAAATAGTGCATATAAAAGATTGAGGTACTCAATTATCATGCGAGGGAGAGATTTAAAGTACACAAGCATTTTAAGATAACCTATAAAGGAGCGCATACAATAAAGGCAAATTTCATATGCGAGGTCAGCCAACCGCACAGCTGTAATTGATTTGGGGGAAGGGAACAGAAAAGTTCTGCAACAATAGCAAACAAATTATTTTCATTTCTAAATTCAATGGTGTCGACATAATTACACAAGGACATAAATACTTTCTCTTCTAGAGAGGAGACAATCCCAATAACCCCAACATTTTCAGGCCCCCACCCAACCTCAACTTCTTGGCAACATTCTACGTTAAAATCAATTACGACAATCCATATTGTACGGTTCCAACGTTCCTATGTGCTGCCACGGCAACGGCAGCAGCACCAACAGCACCAAACTGGGATTGTGCCTGAAGCAGCTTTGCATCAATGGCGATCCGATCATTCAATTGATCTACCTTCGCTTGTGTTTGGTAATATGGATTCGGATTGACATCTAAGGGCATGCCATGAGCAGGTTTTGTGGCAGGAATGTTTTGTATGGTTTCTGGTTTCACATGGGAAGAACCCCTACCAGCCTCTAGTCCGGACTTATCTTGATTTATACTGTTGGTTCTAAAGAAACAATGTGGCGAGACAGTCTGTGGGGGGAGAACTGCATTTCTGTAAAAAATCCGTGAATCATATGAATCTTTAATGTTTCTGCCATTCTCATATGGTACAACTGAACCCACAACTCTCCCTGGTTTTGCTGGAAAAAAAATGAAAAAAATGAGTATGAACATCTTACATTGAGCTAACAGAGGCCTGAAAGATCAGACTTTAAGGAAGATAGCTGAGACAGAGAAAAGTAAGAATTGTACACACCTGCTGGCACCCTTGGTGGAGGCCGTGAAGCTTTAGATTGATTTGCAGAAATTTCATCTGTTACTCTAAAATTTCTAGATGCATCTACTACTGCCACTTGCCGGCTTTCGGATGAAGCTGCATCTTGCTGTATATTAGGAGGGATTGTGCTCGAGTGAACTGTAGACCTGCAAACACAGGTTAGAAAACCAGTCCATCAGAACATATGCGTCAAACATTAAGGTCTCCTGCAGCCAAGTATTACACACTTCCATCATCAATTCTTCAGTGCAAGAAAATTCATACACTAATGAAATTGAAAAATACATCAGGTAATATATAGAAAGTTCACAACTAATAAGAAAAGCTGAGATCACAAAGCCATGATATCGAACTGATGATATTCAAATGTGCAGATATTCTTACCGTGGCAGGGAGACATGCTTCCTCTCTGGAGGAATCACCGGGCCACTTCTACCACCATTTTCCTCAAGATATGCAAACTGCTTTCTGAATTGGCCTATGGCACTGATATGCAATGAGATGTTAAAAATTAACAAACAGAGAGAAACATAAATCAATAAGATGAAAACTAATAAAATTTTTAGGTGTTCTAAGTAGGGAAAATTCGAACCTAGGATAGAGAAAATTTGTGCCTTCGGTCCCATTAAGATAGTCTTTGAGCAGCTGAGGATGGTATTCTAGTATCTCTCGGTAAATTAGTTCTCTAATGTCCTCCTTTGTCACTCTGCGTCTCTCAAATTCAAATTCTAACTTAGAGATTGGCTGACAAGAAGGCTCTCTTTCAATTTTGGCAAGGCCTTTAAAGTAAGGATCTGCCAGTGCCTGCAAAACCAGAAAATTAGAAAAAGCGGGCCACAGACCCTCAAAAACAAGAAATGTACATACAAAATACCCTAAGTGATATGCTTATTAAGGGGAAGAGAATATTGCAAAATACAAACCTCTTCAGCAGTTGGCCGGTCCTTTGGATCAAATGCTATTAATCTTTGCAGTAACCGAAGTGCTAAAGGATCTACATTTGGAAACTTCTGAGAAAATGGCACAAGAGGTTTCTTCCGCATTTCCATCAAGTATTTTCTAGCTTTCTCATTTCGAACCTGCATTTGTTTAAAAAAAGAAGTTACTATCAGAGACAGAAAAGAATTAAGGCATAAACTTCGCAGATTAAGAAACAGTCAAGAAGTAAATAGAAAGGAAGAAAAGAATAGAAATGAGAGATGTAACATACCCCCGCTATGGTTTCTGGTGAGGGCGTTCCAAGAAGATCAGTGATCAAATCTAATTGATGAACAACACTTTTACCAGGAAACAATGGCTTCCCAGTCAATACCTCAGCAAATATGCAGCCAATACTCCAAATATCAATTGCAGGTGTATACTGCGAACAAATACCAACACAAGTCAGAATACTAAAGCAGAATTAGAAACTTCACTCTGCAAGTAAACCATTCCAGAGGAACGGATATAACCTGACACAATTACCTGATATGACAGACATTTCAACTTCCAGGAGAGTTCATAGTCCTCCCTGAACAACAATTATTTTAATCTAGGCATTACTGCTTTCTATAAAGCATTCAAGCAGTTTATAGAGAAAAAATGTGTTGCTCTAGTACTATTCCATCTCACAACAGCCACACATGTCACTAGTTAAAATGTTCATTCAAGTCAAATGGGAAATTTGAATGTTCTGCATATATTACAATTAACCCACTCCACCACAGACGAAGCTCCAATCTAATGCCATTGATCTAGAAACAGCAGAAAAGTAACAATGGCCCTCATTGGACAACCCATACCTTTGAAAAGAAAGATCCACACAACTCCGGTGCCCTATACCATCTCGTGGCAACGTAATCCTGTGGGCACATCAGGAAAACATAAAATATATAAGAGACGATTCCTTGCACACTTCTAGAAACAAAAAACGAATATCAATTTACGTGAGTTATAAATCACTGTAAATAAGGGCAATAGAAGTACATACCGTCCAAAAAACTGTTGTTGGAGTATCACTAAATGCAACTCTTGCTAGCCCAAAATCACAGACTTTAAGTTTGCAATTTGCATTTGCCAATATATTTTTGGGTTTAAGATCCCGATGGTAGACGTTTGCTGCAAGCGAAAAACAGAGTCAAAAAAATGTCCACAAACAATCCCCACAGTTCTCTTTTCTTTCTTTCCCCTTCTGTCCAGAAAATAATTAATGACAAAAAACATAAAAAGTAGATAACATGAGGGTTATGGACAGTGGATCAACTTAGATTTAAACAAAGCAACATTCAGACAAAAAAGATGAGTGGGATAGGATTACAGCATAAAAGGTTGCAATTAAACACCTAAAAAGGACAGCAAATTATTGTAATATGTATCATCTGTAATATAGTGCATAAACTAAAGAGCAAATATATATTCAATTAGAATAAAAAGGGAAAAACAATAACCTGTATGCATATATTTCAACGCACGTAGCATTTGGTAAAGAAAAAATTGATGGTGTTCACGGGTCAAATCATCGTTAGCTTTGATGACTTGGTGAAGATCAGACTCCATTAGCTCAAACACAACATATATGTCTTTAAACTCCCTCTTTGAGGGTGGCAACATGATGCGCTTAATTTCAACTATATCAGGATGCCGCAAAAGCCTAAGCAACTTGACTTCACGCAGGATCCGAATAGCATCAGAAATGTGCTCAAAAACATCATGAATCTTCTTTATAGCCACTTTCTCTCCAGTATGTGTGTCAATAGCAGCACAAACAACTCCATAGCTTCCCTTCCCAATAACTTCCAGAATTCTGTATCTGTTAGCATCGCCATACTCAGTGAAAAAGTCCTTTTCTTTTAAGTCCTGAAGGATGAACAAAGAAATATGAACTTAAAAACATTAGGACCCGTATACCAGAAGTATAACCAAACACATCAAACAATGAGAACCAATGAAATTTGACAAAATGCAAGCTTGTAAATGAGGAAATAGAAAGGCAAATAAACATGCAAGTGAGGAAGAGATAGCCTAAGCATAACTATCAACAATTCTATGACCAAAATTTGTAAATTCCTAAAAAAGACCCCAGAGGTGCATCCAACAGAGCACAAACTAACAACTACACAAGATAAAAAGAATGATTCTTTATAGTTCACAAAAAGATCAAGAAATCAATTTCAAAGATAATGAAGGAATGCCAATCTGTTAGGGAACAAATTCAGGTTCCCGAAAGTAATAATTGCTTAACAATCACTAGTGAAGAGTCAGAACATAGAATATGGTGAGCTGGATTTATTTCCCATATCCAAAAGGGTTAAAATAGAAAAAGCATTGAAACCCACATTGGATCAGATCAATTCAGTACAATACTTTCTATCAGAACCATGCAATGATTAGTGACCATTTATCAGACCTACTCAGAAACCAGTTATGCCAATTAAAGCATGAACGTAGAAATCAATAACACTTCCTATTCATGGAAATAAAACAAGAATTAACTGTTCATCACATGAAAATCTTAATGAAAAACAAGGAAATAAACCAGCTTAGTTACTAAAATAGTAAGTTCTTTAAAAAAAAAAAAAAGAATCAAAGATAAAAATAGAAATAACAAAAATTTAATTTGATGCTATGTGCTGTCTTAAGATCCAACAAACGGAACTAAAAATGGTAAAAGTATAAAACCACCCAAAAAAAATCAGGTAAAGTGATGCGAATTAACTCTACTTTCCCAAAATGAAAATTCTCAATTAGAACCAAATTTCTGTTATTTTCACTGGGTACCAATTATTCATCGTTCTTTCCAGTTTTCCCAAATGTTCAGCAGAATTTAACGGACCAAGAACCCTAACTAGATCTAATCTTTCTGAAACTTTCTCAGCAACCAAGGGGAGCAAAACTCAAACCCTATCAGCAAACTGAAGAAATTTCAACAAAGAGCGAAAGAAAAAAAGTAACCTTCTTTGGCTGATCTTGTTGCATCTTTCACTCAAAGATCTCTCCTTCCTCTTCTTTTTTTTCTTCAATAAAAGTGAAAAAAAAGACTAACCTTCCAGGGCAAAGCAATAAACTTTCTTGGGAAACAAACAGAGTAGACAGAATTTTATCCCAAAAAATCGAAACGAAAAATCAAATCAGCCGCACTTTCCCCAACGAGACCTGCTTCGAACGACCAAACTCGAATCGTATCTTCTCGTAATAACACCAAAAACACCACCACACATGCAACAACCCAGAAGCTTCTCGCTCATTCAATCACCAAAAACCCACAAGCAAATCTCTTGGTTTCTATCAGAAATTCAATTCATTATCCGAAACAATGATTAAAGATAAAAGGCACTGGATTTTGCAAGATCTGATTATTATTAAAAGAGAGAGAGAGAGAGAGTTGAAAATTTTTTGGGGTGCGAGTAATATATACCATACCAAGCATTCCAAACTTTTATTTTTATTTTTATTTTTATTTTTTTTGTTCTTGTTTTTTAGTTTGTGTGGTGGTACTTAGTGGGTACGGAGGGACTTGTTAACGGCTACGGCAGTGGCAGCACATGGTAATTTTATTAAACTAATTACTGTTGATTTCTGTGGAGAAATTATCAAATTAGTTACATAGTTTAAAAAAAAAAATAAATCAACCATAAAGAGTTACAACTTATCTCAAATTCGTCCTCGTGTTGCCGTCCAACTTATTTAACAAAAATTAATTAATGTACCCACTTTTTCCATTATTTTATAACCCAGGTTTAACGTATGAAACAGTCAAACAAGTCCTTGTAATTTTCCTCAATTTTCCAATTATTTGTTTTAAGTTTAATTAAAAAAAGAGTGATAAAATGACAATTTTGTCCTTAAATTGCTTTGTGGCATTTATCGTGCAAGATTTACTCAACTGAATTATCATGCTTATAATAAGTCCGGATTTTGTAAGTTAAACTTAATTTCGTTTGTAATGCCATACTTAATAATTGGTTATTAAAATCGTATAACTTTTTTTTATTTAGACAAAATTAATATATCAAAAAGTTAATATCACAAAATTATTTAATTAAAAAAAGAATTGTCGACCGACAAATTCTAAAACTGTGATAGAGGTACCAAAAGGTTGTTTTGGATGGCATGTCAAGATCCCAAGCAGCAGGAATGTAACTCTCAATATGTCAAGGTCAAGGGCCTGTACCAATAAAATATTTATTTTATTTTATTTTATTTTATTTTATTTTTATTAATAATTATAATATGCTTGGTATGGTAGGTGTAAAGTCTTTGCTTTTATAAAGACAATATAACATTACATCTACGTGGAAAATAGACCTAATTTTATTTATTTATTTATTTTTACTTAATTTCTCTATATAAGTTAAGGTAACATCGAGTAAATAAATATAAGACATAAATAAATAAATAAATATTATTGTTATTATTTTTTAGAAGTACTTTATACTGTCTAGATGTTTCTTCATTTATGGCAATAGGAAGAGGATATGCCTTGGAATTCATTCCAATATTCCGGCAATGCTACGAAAAATTTTTTGTCCTCATTTGTCTTTTTATCTGGGTTTGTTTATATAACCAATAATATTATTGTTTTAGAAATTAATTGCATTAAACTAAAAGTAATGAATTCAAAATTTAATTTGATAATAAAAGAAAAACCTTAGAGTAGGTGGCAATATTATTTGTTAAACATATATATTATAAACATTTTGGAAATTCCAAAATTTAATTAATGCAAAATTCTTATTCTGTATTTTTTTCAAATACTAGCACGAAACACATTTTCAATAAATATTATAACATTTAATTTCTCATTGTCTACAAGCAACATTTCAGTAATAATGTCACGGAAAATGCCATCCAACATGTCCTTAATTGAAATTATCATTCTCTTTATTATTTTTTAATAATATTTCTTTAAATCTCTCTCTCCTTTGAAATTTGTTAAAATAATAATTAGAAAAGGAGTAGAGAAAGATTTGCCAACGTTCAATATGGTGGCCTAATAACAATAATAATTTGTGTAGTAAGTGGGGCATGCGCCTCCCCCTTAGAGTAGTCATTTTCTGCAAATAATACCCGCAAATTTAAAGGTCTTATGTCCCACTTTTTTTTTTTTTTTTTCTTTCTTTTTTTAATTTTTTATTGCCAACTTTCCCCCATTAAAGGGTAATGTTCAATGGCCTCTTTAATTTGATTCCCCTTATTGCCTTTCATTCATTTTCATATACTAAGTGATGATTTTACTTCTTTCATAAAATTCAATTCCCACAATTAATTCTTTTTTTTTTCGGTTCTCCTTCATATTTATTTCTTGTAATGATTATAAATGTTCAATTTTTTTAAAAAAAAATTAAGTAAATTCGACGATTGTAATTCAATCTAATTAATTTATGCCTATAATTTGATTAAAATAAAATATGAAATGGGATTTCAAGTGGGATATATATGTTATGTTGCCAAAAATCATTGAAACAAGTTGCATGGGAGTAAAGACTTCTGAAAGAAAATGAATTGAAAAGCAATAATTGTGATTGAGCTTTAAGACAACTATGAGCAAAACAAATAATTATACATGATGTTCAATCCTAGCCTATGCATCCCTTTTATATTTATTTCAAAAAATTGCCACTTGAGATGTAGGATATGCTGAGGGGTCCTACTAACCGTAGCAATAAATATTACATTAATATTATATTTATTCAACATATTGTGACACCGTTGTATTCATGTCAATTGAACGTGTGTTGATTTATATGTGATTACTTTTTATTTTAGTAAAAATTTCGGTACCAAGAATCACTTTTTAAGAGCACTTATCAATATAATACGTATTTTAATATGATTTAAGATATTTTATTTTAATTCCACTTTATTGGTATGATTCATTGTGTGGTTGATTGATCAAATGATTTTAAAAGGAGATAATAACATTTTTGTCCCTTAAATTTAAGTAAAACAATAAAATAGGACATAAATTTATCTGATTTTAACATTTTCATCCTTACCATTCATTCTATCTATTGCCATTAAAAATTTAAAGAATATAATAGTCTTTACATCTCTGACAATTGAACAAAACTTAATGTCCATTTTTACTATAAAAATTTGAGGAACCAAACTTTGCACTCAAAATAGTGAACGTAAGCTACTTCTTATTAGTGATCTTCATTGGAATTATAAGTTTTTGTTGGATTTTAATGTTAGAATATTAACGTTCTATATATTCAAATTAGTCTTATTAATTATGTTCCTATTTTATAACAAGTATTTATTTTGAATTGTTAGGACTTCTATTTTAGGTTGATTTAGGTTTCTTGTTTATATTAAATTATTCTTTGAGCTTTTATAAAGACATTTCTCATGTATATTCAATAATCATCAAGCAATAAAGAATTATTTTTATATTTATAATATTTAACATTTTCTTTATATTAATGTAAAGATGTTGACATTAAAGTTGTATTTGGAGTAGATTTTAATTAGTAAGTTTTTGCCTTACTTAAATAAGGTAAGTAATTTTTGTCTTTCATAATAATAATTTGTGATTTTATAATATTGTGATATTTGTCTTCTTGTGTTACCTATTGTTTAATTTTTCCTTGCTTATGATAAAGCCTAGAATATCAAGTTTATTGTTTTTGGCTTGCTATATAGTGTCCTTTCTTAAGGTTTTTCATTGGATATATATTATGCGATTTTTTGATGCATTTTTATGTTCTCTTTTTAAATAATTTTTGTTACATTTTTATGGTGTTTGTAGTAAAAGGTGTTTCTTATTTTGGCGTACAAAGTGTATAATATTTGTTTGAGGAGTTAAAGTCTATATGCCTACTAGAAATTACGGCTAGTGTATTTTCTCAAAACCTATATTTTTATTTATATGAATAGAAGATTTTGTCTTATATTTTGATCTATTTTATATTTTTATGTGTTTTTGCTTAATTTTATTTCTATTTGTTTGGAGATAGTATCTAAAAAAGGGATAAAATTATTATGGTTTATATTATTTTGTTGTATGCTAAAATTTTTAGTCGTAATATGTATGTTATTGGAGATTTTTAGTATAAAATTAATGATATAACAAATAACACAATATACTCATAGTTAAGGCATGCATAAATGCATTGTCCTTAAAAAAAATTTCTACCTCTCAAGAACGATGTCCCGATGCAAAAAGGTTTTTATTATAATATTCTCTTCAAAATACAATGTTTGTTAATTTTATAAGGGTGTACTTTCAAGTATAGAACTTTTGAACAACATTAAAATTAAATATAATTCTTTAATAATATTTGAAAGCGATAGGAGATCAAAAATAATGTAAGAAAGACATTTCTCTTATATATATATTTTTTATATATCTTTATATATATAGCCAAAATATAGCCTCTATTTATAAAGATATATGTACCATTTTATTTAGGACATGTCTCTTTATAATACCATTTCATTTATAATTTTCATACACTACCAAATATATTTTAAAATATTTGTATATTTATATAAGGGATATTGATATTTTTTCTCCTGAGGTTTAGCCTAATAGGTAAATGCCCCCCTCATATTTGAGAAAAGACAGATGCCTCACGATTAGATAAATAGGTAGATAGCCCCTAAACTTTTATTTCTGTTAGCTAGCCTATTAGTTTATTATCATTTGTTTTCCTCATCTTTTATATAATAATACTTTGATATATAGTTTATTTCAATATAACACTTTACTCCCTATTTTAATATTTTTTATAATATAATTTTTTTTAAATATAACAATTTAGTACATATTTAATATTTTTTTCATAATATACTCAAGACTAAATACATTTTAATTTTTTATTTAAATAGAAAATTTGAAAATTAAAATATTATTAAAAAAAATTAAACAATGAGTTAGATTAAACTCATGTTAAAATATTTATATTTTTTTTTTTTTTTGCAATAAATTTAATATTTAATTGTTAAAATAATTTTGAAATATATTTTAATATTTTATTCTTATATTGATATTTTTATTTAAAAGATTATATTAAAAATTTATTATATTTTCTTGAGAAAAATTATGAAAATATAAATAAAAAAGTAAAAAAAATTTAATATCATTTGTTAATAAAATTAATAATTAAATATATTTTATATTCTTATTAACCAATATAATTTAATTTTAATTAAAAAATAGAAAAAGAAGAAAATTTTTGATTATTTTTATTTGTAATATATATATATATATATAACATGTATTTATTGTTTATATTTTCATATATTTTTAATATTTTTCACAATATATTTCAAGAATAAATAAAATTTTTTAATTTATTATTTTAATAAAAAATTTTAAAAAGACAATTATTAAAACAATTTAAATAATGAGATAACTCATACTCATATGTTAAAATATTTCTAATCTTGTACTTTTACTTTTATAATAATAAATATTTAATTATTAAAAAATTGAATTGAAATATTTTTAACGTTTTATTTTTATATGTAATATATTTATTTAAAAAATTATGCTAAATTTACCATATTTTTTTTAAAAATATATAAAAATATAAATAATAAATACATGTTATACATATATTACAAATAAAAAATAATAAAAAATTTTCTTTTTTTTTTTCTATTTTTTAATTAAAATTAAATTATATTGGTTAATAAGAATATAAAATATATTTAATTACTAATTCTATTAACAAATGAAATAATTTTTTTTTTTTTTTTTATTTATATTTTCATAATTTTTCTCAAGAAAATATAATAAATTTAATATAATCTTTTAAATAAAATATTAATAAAAGAATAAAATATTAAAATATATTTCAAAATTTTTTTAATAATTAAATACCAAATTTATTGTAAAAAAAGAAAAAAAGATATAAATATTTTAACACGAGTTTAAAATATTTTAATAATATGAGTTTAATCTAACTCATTGTTTAAATTTTTTTAATAATATTTTAGTTTTCAAATTTTCTATTAAAATAAGAAATTAAAAATATATTTAGTCTTGAGTATATTATTAAAAAAAAATTAAATATGGACTAAATTGTTATATTTAAAAAAAATTATATTGTGAAAAAATATTAAAATAGAGAGTAAAGTGTTATATTGAAATAAAATATATATTAAAGTATTATTATATAAAAGATGAGAGACACAAATGATAATAAATTAAGAGACCATATCTGTCTATTTTATCCAAACGTGACGGGTATCTGTCTTTTCTCAAATATTAGAAAAGTATTTTTCTATTAGGTCAAACATTAAGGGAAAAAATATCAATATTCCTTTATAAAATATACTACATATGTTTTATATTTATTTCTACCAGATTTTATATTAAGTTGAGATTTATTACATAAGATAATTCCTGTTTTATATCTGTGTGCACGGTATAGAATTGTACTTTGTAATGATTTTTGGTTGGTATTTTTCGGTTCGGTTTGGAGCCGGCCCAAAATAATTTTCATTGGAGACCCTGACGTGTCTCTAAAATTTATTGGGAAAGTTGCTTTTTCAAGATATTCCTTCGGATAATAAATTGAAAAACCAAACGGGAATTCGCTGCTGTAGAACGTCAATCCTAGTAGTCGAGCAAGAATGAGCTAAAATTGTTGCAGGACAATAGGCCATTCCACAGGAAACAGCAATGGCTACAAAAAATTATCCCAACATCACTAGAAACTCCAGTTATTATATTCAACAAAGCAAAAGGGGAAACAGAAACATAAAATTACTACCCTTGAGTTCAACTTGTCTTAAGAAATTTATGAATTATTGCAGGAAAAAAGGTTGTTCGAACTCATTGGCAGTTGAAATTGTCTCGGATTGATCCCCTGGATTGGCATGGTAATTCTGGTAAGCGGCACAATCCACAGAATTCTGATGTATAGCATCATTCAAAAGGCACCAGGGAGACTCATTGTTGGCAATCTCAAAATCCATGGCCAATAAATTTCTAAAATAGTCCTGATCGGTATTGTATTCTAAGCCAGTAACTTCCTGTTTAATAGCCCCCAAATCAGCCTCCTGTATGTTGTTGACGCCCCTCACATAATTCTCATCAAAGTAAGCATAATTAGAACCCGAAGCCATGCTAATTTCGTTGGCCTGGTAACTATCTCTCCCTCCTAGCTTCCCAGTAACGTCCTGAGGGCCAGATTCAGGCTCAACTCCAATTTCGTTAATTTCCTGGTTGTTGTTGCCATTGTCTTCGAAATTAAACTGTTCGCAATCAAAGTCAACGTTGGAAGCAGAAGCAACGGCAACAGCAGTAGTACCCGAAGCAGAAAGCTTGGAAGAAAGCAAGTTATTCAGCCTGACAAACGCATTCTCCTGCAATATCTCCAGCTTTTCTACAATTACCTGCACCTCTGAAATCGTTTCGTATTTCCCAAAGTCTTCAGAATCCCACCAGAACCCACGATCAGTTTCATCATCTCTCTTCTTCTCCTTATTTTTTGCTTTCTCAGATAATTCACGCTCCAGCGCCTTGATTTCATTATGCAACGCAATCTCTGAAGTTACATCAGACTCATTATCTACAGGAACAGGATTATTCAGAAAAGCATCCAATACTGCATCCACAGAAGAATGTCCGAACGAATAAAAATTTTCCTCCGACGCCGGCGAGGAAACCACGAGGGCAACCTGACAACCAGAAAGCATGCACAATTCTGCCGCCTTGTTAAACAGCCCATTTCGCCTTTTACTGAAGGTAACATCTCTCTCCTCCCTGGTTTCACGTTTCTTCATGGGAATCTTTCTCTTTATAGCCGCCATTGCTACAGACTAACAATGCCTGATCAAGAAAGCAAATTAAACAACGAATAAAGGAACAGGACAGAATTCTGAAATTCTGAATTCTGTACCTACGTATACATACTTTGGTTAGGACAGAGTTTTCGCATATTCCTTGTTCTTGTCGGATTTCATGTCTTGAAAATATAAACCTTCGTTTCAGCTATGGCAGCAATTTTTAGGAAAGTCACAGGAACTTATTTAATGCAGAGGATTTTTGCAGATCTTTAGTAACGGTTTAAGATTTTATGTTAGTCATATTGATTATACTTTTTAAAAAATATTCTCAATAATATTTTGATAAAATAAAATTGTTAGCCTAAAGTCTAAAAACATTATTTAATTGGATTCTACAGAATAATTAATAATTGCATTAGCTTTGATTGTTTCTGATAAATTTTTTGTATGTGTAAATAATAACAATAAACTTTTTTAATTCAATTAACTGTATATATGGTAAATTCTCCAAGCAAAATTTTCGCCCATTGATTGTTTAATTGAAGGTCCAATTTTTGGAGAAAAACTGGAGGGCCTGCCTGTTAGTGAAAAAATTCAATGCGAGCTCTACAGGTGGACAATTTTACCCCTAGGTGTGAAACTGGACCATGTACATGGCTTCCTTACATGATCACCAATTAGATAGCAGTACAGATTTCGATGACACCTGTTTAAAGCACTTTTTGGCAAAAAGCCAACAGCAACAAGAAGCATAATTTGCTTTTTTCGGAACTGTACAATTATTTATATGCTTTCAATAATTTCTTCTTTTTAGAGCTTTTATTGGGGGAAAATATTTCAGTAAGCCAAAGTCTGGAAGGTTATAATAACATTAAAGTCCATGAATTGTTATTATTTTAAATTAGGAGCTTAATTTAATCAATTATATCAAATAGGTCCTTAAATTTACTAAAATACTGTTTAATGTGTGATAAGTGTCCTGATAAGTATCCGATGACCGATTAATCGAGTCTAATCAATCAATTATGATTTTTTGTTATCCTGTTAAGCAAAGAAAAAGTGCATGTACGTTTTGATTACTTTGTTGCATAAGTTGTAGAGAAATTGGAAGGAAAGTAATTATAGTATAATTTCGAGGATTGACACCCAGCTAGCCAGTCAATGGTCATAAATTAGAAAGTAAAATGTTTTCTACTTTAACTTTATGAAAAGCAAGTTTGAAATTGGAAAACACATATCACAAAGATAGAGCTAGCTAGCTATTCAAAGAAGTGACATGATATGCACACGCTCGTGAAGAATTAACTATCACTTAGGGGAAAAAAAAAAAAAACTTTAGCTGTTAAGATTATTGTGAGGAATTAATATAATATTGTTAAAAAATTAACATTTCTTGTGTTTCTCTATATTGTCTTTGCCCAACCTGCTGCATAATGAAGGTTAGGGTTAAAATAAAATGAGATTGCAAGGGATTGATACTGGATAAAAAAAAAAAAAAAAGAGACTCGAACTTAATATATTAGAAAAAAATGAGATCCCAATGTTAGTACCTTAATTTTCATATCAATTTTAAATAAATATAAAACATAGATATCAATTTAAACAGCAAGATATAATGATGAAGATATGATAACTATGAAGTGGTGTTTGACAAATTAATATAAAAAAATAACAAACAATCAATAATCTTGTGGTAATGATTATAACATCACATGTTATATTACATTATAATATAATCTAATCCTAGGTATGCAAGAAAACTTCGTATATATAGCTAGCAGAAACAATTCAATTCGAAGGGAGAAAAAGAGAGTTATGGATTTCGCCTCTTTATTTTCCAATATTTCTGTAGTGGAATAGAATTACCAATAGGATTAGGTCCAGAATGAACTTCATGCAAATCTTTCCTTTGAATTTGATGAACTTCATCATCTCCTTCAACAAATGACTGCAAATGAATAAATTAAATATTTAGCCTACAATAATCAACAAATGATTCAAATAGTAAACCCAAAACAATGGGGACCAAAAAAAAAAAAAAAAAAGGACTACTGGATCTCCCAGAATTTGTTTTACCAGCTTGTCTTGAGCTTTCATTGATGAATCTCTCACTTTTTGATCAACTCCATAATCTAACAGCAGTTAATGAGATTAAGGTTTAATTAGTATTAAATTAAATTCAATGAAAATAAAATATTAATGAAACAAACAAGAAAAAGGTACAGACCTTCAAATTTCCTGATCATGGCCAAACTTGGATGGGAAAAGAGATGGGATAGAAAGAGAATGATGAGGAGAAAAAATAAGGGAAAATTCATAGCTTTGTTGTTAATTTCATGAGGAAGATTAAAGCTGTGTAATATTAGAGAGATAAGGATGCTTGATGGGTACATGAAAAAGTGAAGAAATATTTCTTAAAGCAAGAGGAGGAGAACAGAAAGAATGGAAATTGATGAGATGGGTTTTGGGACAAATGACATAAAGAAAGAGAGTTATATGTCTTCTAGTGGGACAAAATCTGGAAATTAACAAGACGCTACATATTTAATTAATAAAGTTGTTAAGATGCTAATGCAATTATTATGGAAGAGACTGTTTAGCCAATTAATCATCATCTAATTCTATACCTATATAGTGATAGACGCCATTCAGATTAGGCAGATAATTATCGGGTCCAATGCATTCATAATTATTAATTGTACATGTCTCTTTGCACATGCATTAGTTTTTACAAAAATAAGGACTAGGGGTTCAGGTGGAGATTTTTTTTTTATATATAAATTCTTGTACTATTTTAAATTATTAATTAATTAATTTCAATTAAATTATTTACAATTTAATCTTAATTACTAAAAATATACAAATCCACTATCAGAAATATTACTATTTCTTCATGATATATACATTGAACAAGAAATCAATCAAGTTAAACATTATTGTGCTGTACAGCTTCTTCACACCAATTGAATGGAAGACTGAGCTTAAAACTTGACTGCAAGAAATGTTATTAACATGAATTCATACTTGATAAATTATGGGCAAAATTAGCTCCGATCCTCTTCTTCACTCTGTTTTCCCAGATTGCGGCACTTAATGGATCCATTCATTATCAAAACCTCAGATATTTGATACAAAAAACGATAATTCAATGAGCAAATTACCAGATGACTTTCTTTCTCACATTTTATCTTTTCTTCCATTGAAAATTGCTGCAAGAACCTTTCTTTCACACAGATGGAGATATCCCTGGGCTTCTGTCCGTATCGAGTTCATTCGCAGTCCTTCTAAGTAGTGAGAGTGCATCAAAGAAATTTATCAGCACAATGGATCATATTCTCAGTTTTCGCGGTGAATCACGGATAAGAACACTCAAGCTCTATTTTTCCACTGTGAAAGCTGATAGGTTGTCTTGCATTAATCCATCTTGGATGATCATAATGGTCTACAAAATAATTATTTGTCGTTGTTGCTGGGAATATTACGGACTAACTGTTTTGCCACCTTTACGTTTCACTTGTAAAACACTGGTAAGCCTAGCACTGCATACCGGATATTTTTTTGATTTTCTAAGCTCAGTGTGTTTTCCTTCTCTAGATTTCTCCCAAATTGGAAATTGTATGTCTGAACAAGTAGCAGAAAGACTCTACTGCCTCTGCCCCTTGCTTGAAGATGAGGATTTCAAGAAACCTCAGAAATGGAGTACAGTAACTTTTGATATTTTTCGCACCTGTTTCGAAAATGCTGATCAGGATATATGTATGTATGTATTGATACAAGGTTTAAACACTAGATTATTACTGATGCCCCAAACTGCGAAATATTTGATCTTCGTTGCTTCTCAGCTAAACTCGTGGTTGAGAACAACTAAGATCATGGAGAACACCACGCTGCATATGTTCTTCAGCTTTTAGAAAGGATTTCTTATGTTGAGTTTCTAAACGTTTCTGCTAATACCATTGCTGTAAGTTTCTTGTTCATTGCTTTGATTTATAGCTAATCAAGCAATAAGACTAATTAAAACTTAATTTCCATCTTGGTGAAGGCTATTCAGTGTGTTCTTGATCAAAATCCCTGCCCATTTCCGTATTTGCAAACTCTAGACGCTGCTATTAAGGATTGTTACGACTGGAATAAATTTGCTGCCACAAATATTTCTCGGAAACTCACCAAATCTGAAGCATCTTTTCCTTGAGAAAGTAAGTATATATGCTTATTTTTCTATCATGTATAATGCTGATTTCTGAAATCTTTCTTTTGCTTACTAATTCATTTGCATTAGATAAGGGAATTCTCTGGCCCTGTAAGAGAAGAACACGATTGGAATCCACCAGAAAATGTGCCTGAATGTCCTCACAGCTCGAGATAATCTTCACGCGAGGGTTGGATGGGCGGAAGGATGAGGAGAAAATGATGAAGTTTTTCTTGAAGAATGGTAAAGCTTTGAATAAGCCGACTGTAGGCACGGCAATGGTCCGAGGTGGGGGTGGGGGTGGGGGATGGGGGGCATGTCCCATTCCCCACTTCATTTTCTATTTTAACTTTTTTTTTTCTTATTTTTCAATAAATTTAATAGAGTGGGACAGAAATTTCTCACATTTCCTATTCCCATATCAATTTCTCATTTTATATTATTTTTAAAATTAATTTTAATAATATAAAATTTTAATTAACTTAAACAAAAGTATTATTAATATATTATTGAAATACAATAATTAAATGTAATTAATAATAAAAAAAAATATGGGATCTTTTTAATTTTTAATTTTTTATTTTTTATTTGTATGTATTACTTTTTATAACATTAATTTATGACCCTACAATTTTTTATTACTAATTATATTTAATTATAATATATAATTTTAGTAATTATAATATAAAATTATATTTACATATATAAAATTTAATTTATAAATTATAATATATTTATATTATATTTTAATAAAAAATAGGATGAGGAGAGATAAATTCATTCCCGTCTCATTAATAAATTAAGAATTAATTTTTTCTGTTCTTTAGCTCATTTTTTGTAAATTTATATAAATTCTCTTTCGTTAAGAGTAGATTTTCATGAGCTTGTCTCATAAAAAATTTTACTATCCCTAACCTAACTTACTGCGAGTCCTTATGGCTTAGCTTTGGAGGATGAGGAAGCACTTCTGGACAAAGTGCTTTTGCTTACAAGGGCTTAAAAAACTCGTTAAGTTTCTGAAAGAACGGAAGTCACAATAATTTCGAGCTATTCTGTTGATTGTCATGAAAGTTTCAGTAATTAATAGAATATTCAAACATTTTTATTTTTTTCCCCTTTTTCTTCTAATCCATTGAATTACTGTAACTGATCTCTTTGGTTGTGCCGCGCTTTCGTTTAATGTGTTTGTTATTTTAGCATAATTGAAGGTAAGTTAATGATGGTTTCCTTTTAATATACAATGGTATTTTCACTTGTTTTTTTGAAAGTTTGAGGGCCCATTGGGCCAGCCCGCATGCAGAGCAATGAGGGTCCTCCAAGAACCATGAGATCCCACCACGTCAGAAAAAGGACAAATGAGAAAGTCATAAATTTAATTTAAAATTGTATAAAAAATGAATTTAATAATATTTCTTAAAAACGTCCAAAGAATTTGCATGTGTAGTATTATTTGTTTTTATTTTTAAATTTATGGACAACCTTCGAGTGGTATGGGCCATATCCTTGCTGTACTACAGTACACCCCCTTAATTAAGTAGGTGTACTAAATATGCAGATGGACTGTATATAACACTACTCGTGCCTCGTCGGCCCGCCGAAATTTTTGCCATTCGTGAGAATACAGAACAAACCGAAAAATATTTGCGGAATACAGCGTAGTACAAACATGTTACATGCATTTAACAATTCCCAGTAGAAATTGCCCAAAATTCTGTTATGGTGACGTGGTGTTGAATTATTGGCTTAGTAACTTCACATTATTGGAGTACATGTAGCAGATTGCTACTCCTTTTCGTCGCAGCAACCGAAACACTTCACTCAACCGTTAGTTAACAGCCGTCATAGAAAAACTGTTCGCTTTTGCAGACAGAAAGGCAGGGAGGGAGAGAGAGATTGCAAAATTTTGCTTTCCTTCTTTATTCAGTTTAATGTGTTTGTTATTTTAGTTAAAGTTTGAGACACAGAGTTTTGTGTTTCTAGGTTTAAGGTTTGTTGGGATTTTGAAGGGAAGCGGAAAAAAGAAAGAGGGAAATTATGGGTGATAATGTGATAAAAAGTGAAGATTACTCTTTTCTTAAGGATATCAGATTTAAAATTGAAGGAGAAGAAGAGGGTTTCACTTTATGCTTCTGGGTTTATCTCTTGAAATCGGCTACATTCCCTGCTACACTCATCAGTCAGGTACTTTTGAAGCTGTTTCTTTTGCTTTTCTTGCTTTTGTTTTAGTGGTTGGTTTAGTGTTTTTGAAAATTTTTGTCTGAATTATTTTTATGCTTCGGTTGTTTTTCATGGATTTTTGGGTTATTGAAGTAGTTTGCTTGCTGTTTGAACATGGTTTTTATGGATTAAACATTTTACTCCTCTTTTTCTTTGTGGCTCTTTTACCCAACTTTCTTTTATATTAGTCAGCGGTTAACTTTTTTAAATTTGGGTGCTAAATAGAGGTTTTACATCTATCATGGTGTGGAGTTTCTATAATCATCAGTTGGGTCAAATTTCCTTTGCGAAATTTGTATTTTTGATGTTTTTGTTGTCAAAAATGTGATAGAAGTTTGCTTCTTGTTCATTTTTAGTTTAGTTTTGCGTTGGTATATGGAAAATTTTCTGTTTTCAGAGTAGTCTCATGCATTATTCAGTCAGCTAAGGTGTTAATTTTTGGTTCATTAGTAGGAAATATGTTTTTTATGTGTATTTGGTGTTCTTATATGTTTAACTGTGGTACTTTCATATTTTCATTTTCATTGAAGTTTATTTCAAAATGTAAGAAATTTTGCTGTTTTATAATATCAAGTGTTATAATTTTATTTGTTTTATCATCCACTTATTTGCATTTTTCTTTTGATTAGTTCTCGAAACATAGAACTCACATTGGATGTCATGAATTTGTTAATTAAAGAAGGATAATTTGGAGCTATGGTTGCAGTGAGGAATCATCAAAGCCAGGGATTTATATTAACTGATGAGTTGGTTTTGAAGTTGGTTGCAAAATTAAGGAATTGGATCATTTTTTCTACGTTCAGGGTGCATTGAACTTGATGCATGAGGGTTCTTTAGTTATCATTTGTCATCAGCGACACAACAATGCACCACAAAAGATTGTTTTACTTATATCTGTTATGGGTTCTTGTTCTTTCCAAAACTGAAAGGTGGATTGAATTTTATTAACTATGCAGGTGGATATTGGTGGCACTGCTCCTTTCCTTGCACTAAATGAGAAGAAAATATTAATGCTTTTTCCTTTGATTTCATTACATGATGGAGCTCCTGAGCCTGGAAATCCCACTTCGTTTGCTGCTATTCCCCAAGCATCTATTGCTACCGAATTTCCTTTAGAAAAATGGATTCATGTGGGATGCAAGGTATGTTTTAAGCGTATAGCCAGTAATAAAGTGATTAGCTTGAAGTTTTTATCCTAGAATTTTTTCATCTTTTTAGTGTCATGGAACTGAATCATAGTGGTGTGTTTCTTCTTCCATCTATCTTTGCTGATTTCTATCTCTTAGGACCCTCATTGTGTAGGCTCTATGAAACCATCCTAACATTGCAATTTCCCACCTTGTAGTTCTATTCTAATCTTATTTCAACCAGAAAACCGTACCCGCATGGTAGAAGGATACTGGACGTTGGGCACATGCACTTCAATGCTTAACCTAAATGTTTCCATGCTTAATTGAGAAGAACAGGTTTTTGACTCGAACTATGAAAGATTCATCTAGAGTGTATCAAAGATACGGTAACCTTAATGGATAGTTTTTGGGATGACGATGACACTGTCAGAACATTTTCCCGGGGGGTTAGATAGCTAAAGGAAAATTAAAAAGTCCAACTTTTCAATTAAGGGAATTTTGTACAATAGCATACAACAAGCATCCCAAGTCCTATCAGATCACATTCCTTCCCTCGATTTGTCATACTAGCTTAAAATGGGTTCAGTTTTTCATTTTAATTTTTATTATTATTTTTTATGACGAAAAATTTTGGTCCAATCTTTGGCTGGTTGAGCTAACCTAACATTCTGTCTTTGTTTTGTGTCAGTATCTTAGCTCTCTGCCTGATCAAATGCAATTTTCTTGGTGCATTCTCAAGTGCTTTCACTGTGGACTTGAGTCAACTTTGTTGAATGTGATGGTTTCTTTGCTTCTTTAGAGATATTGAGATGGCTATTCTTGACCTGTTTTTGTTAGGTTTCTACTGGTTCTGTGCGGCTTCATATTGACAGAGAGATTGTAGCAGAACGCATTCTGTATTCATCATCAAGAAAAGATTCTATGTCAAATTCTTCAAAGAAGATAACGTTGGTTGGGAACGATTCACAGGGTTATGTCCACGATGCAAAAATCTTGCCTCTAAACTTTTCTGTGAATGATCATTACGCTAAGGTGCACTATGGCTGTATTTCTTTTTCTTTTTTGGTTTATTTTGTCATTTCTGTGTCATTTATTTTCATATTTCCCAAATATGTTTGTTTTATTCCAGGGCCCACCTCTACAATTATCTATTGATACTTCGTCTGCCTCTGAGATTGAAGAAGACTGCGATGGCGTTTGGAGCATTGTTGGCGGCAAGGTTAGATATTAGGAAGGTTTGCATGTTTCATATGTACACTTCTCTGACCTCTAGTAGTTGGACTTTGGATTGCAGTTGCCAAAAGTCGAGTTTCTCAAATGTTCAATATGTTAACTTATACGTGAGATTTTCTTAGATTTTGAGTATTCTATAATAGGAAATGGCTGCTAAATTCTTATTCATAGAATGCAAAGCTGTTGAAGTTATAGTTTCTGAAATTTTGATCTAATAATAATATTTTTGAAATTAGTTGTAATAAATTTACCATTTCTCAGGCATCTTGTCGCAGGATCTTTTCCTTGGATGTTGTTCTATTAAATGCCTTTGGCCAGCCTGTTAATAAAGATATGGAGGTTTATATCTCTCCCTTTTGCTTACTGTAGAGATTTCCTTCTCTTGCTGGTTTTATGGTATCATGTTGAGACATTGCTTGTTCTAACAGGTCACTGCTTCACTTTTGTATGCTGATACTGGTGGCCTTGTGGAGAAGACAAATGATGGTGAAGCTCCTCTTTTGACAAGCTATGATGGAATTGAATTTGCTTCTTATGATAGACCTAGTAAAATATTACATGGGCGTGCATCCTTTAAGCTGAAAATATCTCAGGTAAAGTATTAGATATCTGAATGTTAAAGTAAAGATAGAGACAAGAATAAATTGGTTTGTTGCAATATTTTTGACAATTTTGATGTTGTGTTACAATTAAAAATTTGCCAGTTACTTATCTCTCTATCCCTTTCTTTTTTGTTTTCCTCCAGCTTTCATCCAAGTGCGACAATAGGTTATTTCGTATTAGGTTTGAAGTACTGAAACTTGCGGGGTTTCCTTTCCTGGAGGCACTCTCTCGTGCAATTCGTTGTATCTCAAGGAATCGTACTGTCCGGACATGCCCCATCATTTGCAAAAAGACACCAGCTGCTATCCATCCACTTGATGGATCTCAATCATGTGGATTTGATGATGGATCTGTAGAAATTCAACACAATACTGTTCGTGAAGCAAAACCTAGTCCATCATCAAAGCGGGTGAGGTTGGAACAAGAAAAGATATCTGCAATGGAGCAACCTGAGGGGGAATGTGACTCTCATCCTTGGACTGCTAATAAGGTATTTAAAGAGTTTTCTCCTACTATCTTTATTCATCATTATGACCATGTTTCTTGCGGTTTTCTGAAATTTGCTTTGGGCAGTCTGCATTTTATTTTGACATATTGGTCTGATTGGTCACTATTTTCAATTAGGCTGAGAATGCATTTGGAAAAGCTTCAGATGGGAGACGTGAAAACTTGGAAGAAGTGGAAATCTCCCCATCTGATTCAGAGAGTACTGGAGCTAGAAATTCATCTTTCAAGAGTAATGAGAATTCAGTTTCAGATTTGACCATTTTTAAGTACTGCCTGGGAAGCTTGACCGAGAGATCTCTCCTTCTTAAGGAAATTGCAACCTCTTTCTCTGATGAAGAGATATTGGAATTTGCGCATCAGGTTTCCATTTACTCAGGATGTTCCCACCACCGGTAAACTACTGCTGTTTCTATTTCTAATTGTTATAATATTAGAATTTCCATTGCTGGTGTGATTGTTCTTCGATGTTTGTAATGGAAGAAAAGTCTGATAGCAAACTACTTCAAATTAATTCTCTGATTCATTAGTTTGCTTGTGGATTTTATTATTACTGCCTATTATTATTATTATTATTATTATTCTTCCTTATGCTGAAAATTGCTTTGTCATGCTAGCACTTTCCATGTATTGTACCTCCAGAACCGTAAGTAAATATAAATGAAAAACAACCTTAAACTCTTTCTTAGCATTTGGGGCAATGTATATTTTCCTGCAGTTCTTTCTTTATGTCTCCATTTCTAACCATTAGGAAAGGAAGCTAGATTTGGTGCCCTCCTTTAGGAGCTGATAATGGAACCAACTATATGGTGCTGCAAATGCTTTTTCCTGCACCTCATGTCAATACATCACTCTCAGATGTAATACTCTTTTGGTTGTCTCCACCATATAAATCTTAACTTATTTAGAAAGGCAATTTATTCTACCCTTCCTTCAGGTATCAGATAATAATTGCAAAGAGATTGATAGAAGAAGGAAGAAATGCCTGGAATATGATATCACAGAACAACCACCCTGTTCATTGGGATAGTGCAGTATTTGAGATTGAGGAGCAATTCATGAAGATTTGTTGCTGCAGTATTCGATCTCTCACACAGCAGGTTCTCTCTGTCACAAGCAAGCAGCATACTCTTCACTCACAACACACTCAAACCTACTTATATTTTTCTCCCTGCTAAAGCTGAACACGTGATACACAATGAATATAGCAAGTTTTCTTGTTGGAGTTCTACAAAATCACAATTTTGGCATTAAGAATTTATCTATATGCACCTACACATACATAGATATATGTAATACTTTTACTCCTTGTTTGGTAAGAGAAATGCTTTCATTAGCCTTTTTTTCAGCCCTTCATCTTGTTCAAATCAAATTGACATTGAATAAGCGTACTGAGTTAAATAAGTGTTTCAGGACTTTGACCTTCTGAGGAGAATTGCTGGATGCCAAGATTATCTGGCCCAAGAAAACTTTGAGAAGCTCTGGTGTTGGTTATACCCTGTTGCTTTCACATTATCAAGAGATTGGATAAATACAACATGGAAGTCGACATCTCCCAAGTGGATAGAAGGATTTATTACAAAGGAAGAAGCTGAACGCTCACTTCACGGTCCGAGGGGCCTTCAGGAGCCTGGGACATTTGTACTGCGGTTTCCTACTTCAAGAAGCTGGCCACACCCAGATGCGGGTAGTTTAATTGTGACTTATGTGGGCAGTGACTACACCCTTCATCACAGGCAGGTTTCTGTTGATTATATTTACAGGTATGTCTTTTTCTATATTTCCACATCATAATCTTGGCATAACATCATTTTCATTTTGCTAAGATTTCTTAAAAAGATAAACACTGTATATAATTCAAATAGTTGGGTTAAATTTGATTGATTGTTTGGTGGTATTGGATGTTGATGCTTCTGCATGCGTTCGCATTTTCAAAGGTTCTAAATTGAATATTTGTCTGAGAATTTTTTGCTCTTTCTCTGATGGAAGGGACATGGAAGTGAAACCTTTGCAAGATTTGCTTTTGTTAGAACCTGAGCTCTCTCGATTAGGAAGGCAAGATATATCTCAACTTCAATTGTTTCTCTTTTCTTTTACATCATTGATACTACCCTTTTCAGGTAATATCATCCCAAATTAAGTGAATGGTGATGGGACACTGCTATATCATTTAACCATATTATTCTTTACTTCACGCCAATTTTCCTGTTAATAAAAACTCAACTTACGTCTTGGAAAGATTAGAGTTACTCATTATTTCCTATCTGATTGCTGCACCACACATTTACTTTTTGTTACTTGAAAATGCAGGATCATAAGAACTTATTGAGCTTGCTGCAGATGTAGCGTTAAATCCTTCTGCTGTCGGTTATGGTGGTCCTATTGTTCTTTATTATTCCAAATTTTGGGTGGTGGAAAAGCTATTACTTTTGTTGTATTTTGTTCCTTGCCTGTTGTGTATATAAATGTGATCTTTTCATCACATTAAGCAGAGAAAAATATATAGAAAGCCTAAGGGTTTTCTCTCTCTCTCTCTCTCTCAAACAAAATTTTCTTGCTGAAAATGTGAAGCAGATGAAAAAACACCATTTCCTAAAATTACAAATTGAGCATTAAGTTTTCTGAGCCTATAATTCACAAAAATATATGATATACAGGCGCCGTAAGATATTGATCTCAAATGTTTCACATAAAGACAATGCCGATCATAAATTTCTTGCAATACTACTACGGCAATTGTGTTTTTAGGAACAAAATCCAACCGACCAACATTAATACCCACGGAAAAAAAAGGAAGGGTTGAGGGGCATGGAGAAGTGGCTTTCGCGTTCAAATTTGGCAGTAGGGAAAGCAGCTGTTTGACACGCTTACATGCACATCTTTTGATCCTGTTGGCTTCATTAATTCCCAAACTATTGCACCAATTTCAGAAACAGGTGGCAGAGATTCTGTGGTGACAGCAAGTATTTTCGCATGATCACGTGTTGAGTTCTGCTCATTCTTTTCCTCTATCCTTCTTGTGAAATCCACATAATCCGGGTTCAGGTATGCGTGCTATTATTATTTATCCTGAAACTGATCCAAGAAAAACACTACCACCTCGTCAATTAATTTAAAATAAAGAAATTGAATAATACGAATAAAATCGCTGACTAAGTCAATGTTATATCAAATAACCAATTGAATTTAATTTTGCTGAGGTCTTTCGTTATGGATGAAGATGTGACACTAGCGGTAGCCTGTATTCTGGAGCCTGCCAAGATTTCTACTCTGCCAGTGCACTACATAATTGTCTCCCCACTTTACATATAATTTCCATCATTACACTAATTTCCAAGATAACAGAACGAAAACTCTCTGTCTGTAACTAAAGGTCAACATGTGCTATTCAGTTCTCAGCCTAACTGAAGTGGGAAAAGAAAATAAATTCATGTGCGACCCACAACCTGAGATGAGGTGTCACGAATTAACTGTGTGTATGTCAAAGAAAGTTGGCAGATGAAGAAAGTTGCTACTCCTTTATATATGTAATCGTATTCTTGCTTTGCACGAGTCAAATTATCAAATGATTGAAAGCACTTTCTTCCCAGTAAAGTGCTTCCTTTACTGTGACAAAGCTGCCCTACACCTTAAGTCTTCTCTCATTTCACGTCTCTGAGTAGTAACCATCTGAACTTTCAAGTTTTGATTTCTTTTCACATGGTGCAGGTTTTTTTTTCTTACATAAGTACCTAAACGTTACTTCTTTCTCATCAATCCATCACACTTTGTAAAATTAAATGGGTAATGCTCGGGTTGTAGCATTCTACGTCGCAATATGCTGCATCGCATTTGTTATATCAAAGATTGTAGTTTCAGTTCTACTATATAGAAGATGGAAGAAAAAGAATACGGTTTATGCAGATGGCTTTCCAGGTATGCAAATCCACTATATGATGATTTTCTTGAATTTGGCTTCCTAGAACGTAGCTCAAAATTGCTAACTTCTTGTTTCCGGAAAAGAACAGCCGGAAAAATGGTGACTTTCAGGTCTCCATTGGTACAATCTCTCAAATCCGATGCATTATTGAAGAAGACGCTAAAACTAAGCAACAAAGATATAATTGGTGCTGGAGGGTTTGGAACAGTTTACAGATTGACAGTAAATGATGCCACAGCCTTCGCCGTGAAAAGACTACACAGGGGAACTGCAGAGGTAGACAGAGGTTTTGAGCGAGAATTGAAGGCAATGGGTGATATAAAGCACCGGAATATTGTTACTCTTCATGGATACTACACTGCCCCTCAGTATAATCTTCTCATATATGAGCTCATGCCTAATGGAAGTTTGGATACATTTCTGCATGGTATGTATATCTAACTTCAAAAATATTTGCAACATAAATTACTCAAACTGGAAGTAAAATGTTATTAATAATCTACTTAGTGATCAGAACAATATATTTCACTTTTTAACATAACTTGCTTCTGGGATTGTTACGTAAACAACGATGCAGGAAGATCGGCAAACAGAAAACATTTAGATTGGCCATCCAGATATAAAATAGCAGTAGGTGCTGCAAGAGGAATAGCTTACCTTCACCACGATTGCATTCCACACATAATCCACAGAGATATCAAGTCCAGCAACATACTGTTGGATCAAAACATGGAGGCTCGAGTGTCTGATTTCGGACTCGCCACATTAATGAAACCTGAAATGACTCATGTTTCAACAATTGTAGCAGGAACTTTTGGATACTTGGCTCCTGGTAAGCACTAAATAAATGAAAAGTCAAGGCTTTCTCCTTCTTGTGGGTCGTAATCTGATATGTTGGTACTTAACATATATTCTTCTTCAGAATATTTTGATACGGGAAGGGCTACAGGAAAAGTTGATGTTTACAGCTTTGGAGTTGTTCTGTTGGAGCTTTTAACAGGAAAGAAACCAATGGACGAAGCATTTCTAGAGGAAGGAACTAAGCTTGTGACTTGGGTAAGTCTTGAACAGTATGTGGACGTGGTTTACTGATTTGTATTACAAGAACTTGAAAGGATTTAAGAGGCGCAAAAGCCTAAGTAATAGTACATAGCTTTGAGAATATTCAATCAAATCCTCAAGTTTCAGTTTTACTTCTTTATTTTTCGGTTATCAAGTTTAACCTCATTGTATCGTGTATAGGTCGATAGACTATACTCATCACCTTGCAAATTGTTTGTCGAAACAGGTCAAAACAGTAGTTCGGGACAACAGGGAGGAGTATGTACTTGACAGAAGCTTAGAAGGTTGTCCAATCAATGAGATTAACAATGTATTCAGTATTGCATTAATGTGCCTCGAATCAGAGCCCTCCAAGAGACCTACTATGATTGAGGTTGTCAAGATGCTTGAGAAAATTAAATCAGAAAAAGATGTAAAAGCCTATTAATTTTTTCTCAATGGTTATCAACAGTACTGCCTACCAACAGATTGTTAATCATACAAGCCATTTTCAGTCTCTTTTTCTCCCTTTTTTTGAGCAGAATTATGAACTTTTAGCTGACAATCACATGCTAGGGAGGACCTAGGTAGCTTTGAAGCAACCCTTGAGTTGGCCGAAAATCACATACACAGAAAAAAGAGTGTGTTTGGTTAGGATCTTTACTAAATATATAATTATCAAGCAGAAGATAGCACACACAAAAAGGAGCATGTTTGCTTTATAAAGAAAACGCGTTTAATTAATCAAATAGCAGAAGATATGAGCTCACAGAGAAAAAAATGACATAAGCAGATTGATAGATTCATGCAGGCGATAATATGATGCAAAAATAGTGCAGCTTACTCAGAATATTGGACAAACAGGCAATTCATACATTGAGAATGCATAAATTAAAGCAGTTCATAGTAGTTAGTATTACAAATTTGATGGATACTAAAGCAAATGATTTTGGAAAAGGAATATATTCAACAAAAAAGAAGAAAGCTGCAGCCAATTTTATAGGTGAAGGAAAGCCATTACTAGCAGAAATGCTCAATGGAAGTAATTCAAAATACAAGACTTTTACATGCATAAGCATGTGGAGCATACAATAAGACAAAATAATATTCCATTTATGAATTATGATGGAGAACACAAAGCTCAATTTACTAGGCAGTACACTCGGCTGAAAAAAACATGCTCTTTCTTTCAATTTCCAGACCAGGTTTAAAGTAGAAACTCAATACACAAATACAACAAAATTTATGGAAACTAAATTATCAAGAAATTGCATATAACAACAGAATAAAGAGATAACAAAAAGTTGAAGAAACTAATTTCACTCGAGACTTTTTGCTAGCCCAGCAGCGACTGAGGCTTTCAAGGAAGGGGAAACTGGAGATCCTCCAAAAAAGACATCATAAAGGGAAAAAGTGACATTTTCTGACTCAATTGTTGCATCCACTCCAGAGGGCAACCCATCTGATGAGATGCAAACCTGGAATCATAATGCAACCATCTATGAGAACATCAAGCAGAAAAATGAAAAAGAACCAAGTTAATACAAAAGCTACTTCATAGCATAATGTCCATTCTTTGTCCAGCAGAGAAGACTTACAAGCATCTTGGATGGTTCTGGCCAAGTTAAAAAGATGAAAGTTTCTTTCTTAAGAGATCGCCCTTGGAAGATGCTACGGAATGTGGACAGCGCAGATTCATCAACAGGTGTTGGTGTCTTGATTCTTGGGGAGACAGCATCATCCAAAGCATCCCAGAAAGTTTTTCCATCAACATCTCTGACCAGAACAATCTGTAATGATTTCTCCAAAGGAGCTGCAGTATGAAGTCATTTTAGCAAAATCAACTGTGCTGAAGAAGTTATATTAGCAGCTTGAAGTATTTATATTCTTTAATTACCATGATAAATTGTGTCAAACAAAGACAAATCCTCTTGAATCTTTGCTGCTGCTTGTCCTTTCCATGCATTCAATTTACTTAAGATGGACTGATTAACGTATAATCCTGTGGCATAGACCTTAACGCCAATGACAGCAAAAACTTTCTCTCTGTATCCTGAAAATTTTCACAGACAATCAAAGATATTATTCCAAAAAACATTCAAGACAACAGACTAATATGATCTTGGCACTACATCAGAGGCAAGTTAAACAAAGAATTTATTTACATGGAAAAAATACAGCTACTACCTAATTCCTCTAATGTTCACTTAAAATCACAATATGTAGAAGTGCATATGCATGCATAGCTGTGGTTGTGTTTGATACCATTATACATGGAAATTTTTCAGAAGACAAAAGGCTTAAATGACAGGGAGAAACAAGTTCTTTCTATCTAGAGTATTGAAATACTTTCAATTATCAATTTCACATCAATTCACAAGGAGCTTAATAATTTGTCACAAAGATCCTTAACACAGAAAATGTGTTATATATGCTCTATCTTCATGTTGATCTATTTCATATACCAAATGAAATGGCTATGCTTGATCTTCATTAATAAATATGGTATCACGGTAAACCAACTGACCTGTTCCGAGCAAAGACAATGGACTCGAGCAACCTGGCAAACTCAAAAACTTCTGAAATTTCACACTTGTTGCAGGTTCCTCTGTGTACTCTGCACTTCCAACTGCACAATGCAAAAAGAGAGAATATTCATAATTCAAGGAAGCTATTTAGGAGGTCTTTTATCAACAAAATATGCCAATGAGTTAGCCTATTAAGGCACTATGCAATACACCTTTAGAGTAACACCATACATCATGGCTTACAATTTCGAAAACTTCTAAAAATGCCTTTTCTTTTCTCCCAAAATTTCAACTTCTTGTGATTTCCTAATTCTTCCAAATTCCAAAACTTTCTGCATATTGACAAATCTCTAGTTTTAGTTTATTCAAAATTCTCTGGTTTCTCTACTCTTTCATCTAAATCATTTACCCATGTTAAGATAAATTTTTGAAGTAGCCAAGTCTTTTTCACAAAAGCTTTTTCTTTATAACTTATATTTCATAAAACCGGCTGAAATTCAATCCATATATACATGAATTTTAATAATTTTGTAACCGCTCTCACTATTCCATCTATCCCAAATAAATTTACACACAATTGCAGTTCCATATAGATCTTGGACTGAAATCATATGCAGAGATAGAAGTTAAATTTTAACTTATAGATGCACAGAAAAAAAGTAAAATATGCAGATAAGCAAAGCAATGTGAGCAAGTTAGTGAAGTTTAATGAAATTTACCTGAAGAAAAAGCTTTTACAGAAAAATGGGGCTGAATCTTTGCAGGAGAAAACGTCGAAAACAGAGAGCAAGAGTTGTTTTTGGGCGAAAAAATATGTGGGTCTGCATATTTTCCCGGAAAATAGTTGCAGGACTTAGACTTGCAAGTTTTGGAAGGAATGAGTGATGAAAAACAAATTGGAGTTGAAATCGTTGCTCCTGATGCAATCATTTTAGAATTCTGCTACTACTACTCGTGGAATTGAACTTCCTAGCTCCAAATTAAAGGAATGATGATGAAATTTTTCAGAAACAGGATGGTAAGGGGGCGGATTTCTCAATGCAGTGTCGTTGTAATATTAGATTCAGTTAGTTGTTGGTTGCAAAATTTTATCAGCACTAATCCAAAGTTTTGGCTGAAATTAAGTGCAGATTATGAATAACTACGGAGATAATGAGTTTTAAATTTATACCCATTAATTTATTTATTTATGAATGCGTAACAACATTTGGGATTTTTTATTTTATAAAATTATAAATAAATATATCATTTATATTTTATTTCATATGGGTCTCTAGAGTGTAGAGTTACAGTATAGTACAGTACTATTAGACTGTGTTCTAAAATTCATATTGTCTGCTATACCCCTAATAATATATTATCTAACGATTTATTCTTTTAAAATTTTTAAGAATAATGGTTAAATTATTAATTTCATTAACAAGTTGTAATTGTCCTTACATGTAATTTTACTCTGACTTAGAGGTCTTAGATTTTGTTATTCCTGCACTTTATTGTTAAAGATAATCTAATAGTATATTTATTTATTTTTATCATAAAATAAATAGTATTTATATTATTTTTAGAATATTAATAAATAAAATTTTGAATTAAGATTGATAGGTTAAAATTATCAAAATATGTGTTTAGACATAGTTGTTGTTATCCTTGTTTAAAATAAAATAATAACACGTGGATTTTTAAGTAGGTGAATGATCATTACTCTTCTACTTTTTTACTTAATATCCCATTATTTTTTTATATTTTCTATAATATCTCATCACTCTCTTGACTTTTGATTTTACCTTTTAATATTTTTTATTTTATTATTTATAAATTAATTAAAATGAAAAATAAAATCAGAAAAAAAATAAGATTCAGAAGGTGACAGGATATTAAACAAATATAAAGATAATAAAATATTAATTAAAAAATAAGGGTAACGAGTATTTTCTCTTTTAAATACTATAATTTCTTTTAGATAGAGTTAATTTTTAATTTTTATTAAATATATAAATGATTATAGACTTGGCTAGAAGCACATATACTAATATATTGCATTGAATTCTCAATTAATTAAAATAAATTTGGTTACCCTTTCGTGTCCACGAAAATTAAATTAAATTTGCATTGAATTCAAGGAATAGGAAAAGGGCGAGTCTTAAAAGGTGAGCTGAGCTGAGCTCATTACCACGTGTATGCCAGTCTCTTCTTCGTCCTTTTATGCCAATGGCTGATTCCAATTCCAACGTCTCTGCACTCAATTTTCAATATAGCCGTTACGTTTTAATTGCCTTTCCCACTTTCACTTCCCTTCTTTCCTTTTAAATTCCCCACCACTTTCTTTCCTCAAACATCCCGAAAAATCATTTGCTTTCTTTTCTCATCATTAGTAGTAAGTACTCAGTTTCAGTACGTAGCAGTCATCAATGGCGGCTGAAGCAGCAGCTCTCTGTCTTTTCCTCCTTCTCTTGCCTTTCATTTCAGGTACATTCAGTTCTGGCCTTTTGCGTACGATAAACTGAAAAAGTTTTAACAATGTATCATTATGTCTCTTTGCTTTAATTTTCTCTGATTTAAGTTGCTTTCCCATATTTGTAGGAGGAAATTTGGTTATGGTAAATGGACAGGTAACTAATTAACATCAAAGATCATATTATATAAAATATGCTAAAATCGATCTTAATTTGTTTTGGGAATCATTTTCAAATTGGTTTAATGTCAATTGCAGAAAACATGGTGTGTGGCTAAGCCTTCATCAGACCAAGCAACTCTTCTAGCAAACATAAACTATGCATGCTCTCAGGTTGACTGCAGGACTCTGCAAAAAGGGTGCCCTTGTTTCTATCCAGATAATCTCATGAATCATGCCTCCATCGCCATGAATCTTTATTTCCAAGCTAAGGGAAGAAACCACTGGAACTGTGATTTTAGAAACTCTGGTCTCGTTGTCATCACAGATCCTAGTAAGTCACACTCACACATATATATGCTTTAAATGTTCGTTGTGGGTTTTAATTATTTTATATATAGTTTTGAAATTTGTCAGAAAAAAGTAACGAAGAAGAAATTTCTCTAATATATGTGTATGTTTTTGTGTTGTTTTAATTTGCAGGTTATTCTAATTGCATCTATGCATCGTAGTTTGGTTTCAGAAACAGCAGCAATATTTGGCCCTTGGAAGAATTAAAATATTGAACTAATGTTGTGGTCATGTGCTATGATTTAATAGTAGTTGTTAATTAATTTTATGAACGTTAATTAGGTTGTAATTGTAAGTCTAATTTGCAGTATTATTGTTAACATCAAGTGAGATCAATTAAATGCAAATTAAACAAAGTGTACTTAATTAGTAGTAGTACTCCCCAAGGCTCCCTAGCTTTTAATTTGCATGATGAATCCAGTGAGAAATAATTTTCAAATAGGGGACAGCAAACCAGCTGGCAATCGAAACTAAATAACTTTCCTTTTAATATTTAAATTTTTTTTTTTAAAAATGGCTTTACTTTCAGAAAAGATGAGCATTAGTTATTATAAACAATTAGCTGTTGTACATCTGGTTTTCTTTGCGATGGCCAGTAGCCATGGAATATTTTGTACATAAACATCGCGCAATGTAATTGGGATTTCTCTTTTTGTATCCTTTATTTTTTTCGTTTTTTACCGGAATCCAACCTGCAAAGTTGCCGACTTTCATTAATTAATAGGTACTTTTTTTTTGGGGGACTTTTATATGTTTTCAGAAAATTAAGGGGTCTTGATTCTTTATATTTTACCTTTTATGTATAATATTTTAAAACTTTTCTAATATCCATCTCTGATCACTTGAACCATGTAATTATTAGCTCTCACAAACAGAGTAAAAAATTGCTCCAAATAAGTACTTCATCTGCAATCTTGATTACTGATCAGATCACGATCAAAGCATAGCATGTGAAAATTTAAAAAAAAAAAGAAAGGAAAATGAAAAATCGGTCACTTCTTTTCTGAGGAATATATAGGAGTGCGTTAGCAATTTTTACTTAGAACTCCCTCTATCTTTCTTTCTGTCTGTTCAATGAAAATGGCGTTTACAGTCACATCCATGGCGTTCTCTTTAGCTTTTGCTACCATTTTTCTAACATATTTTTCCTGGATGGTACTGAATTGGGTATGGTTAAAGCCAAAGAAACTGGAGAAATTGCTAAGACAGCAAGGCTTTTCAGGAAACTCCTACAGAATATTTCATGGAGACATGAAAGATACGTACAGGATGATGAAAGAAGCAAGAGCCAAACCCATCAGCCTCTCCGATGACATTGCTCCTCGAATCATGCCTTTTGATCATCACATCATTAAAAAATATGGTATGACATAATTAATATTTAAATTAATACTTGGATTTGTATATATAATTAATATTGGTCAATATTACAGGCAGGAATTCCTTCATATGGAAAGGAACAACACCAAGTATAAACATTACTGACCCCAAATTAATAAGGGAAGTGTTTTTCAAGAATGATATCTTTCAGAAATCGCAGAGAAATTTACTTGGAAAATTGGTTGTGAATGGAATGGTGATGTATGAGGGCGAGCAGTGGTATAAAGTTAGAAATATTGCTAATCCAGCTTTCTACCAAGACAAGTTGAAGGTTTCATTCTATCTTTATAAGGTTTATTTTCACTAAATTTATTTCATGCAAATTTATATTGACATGATTTTTTATTTTTATTTTTATTTTTGATTTATAGGATATGCTCCCCAAAATTTATCTGAGTAGCAATGACATATTGATAAGCAAGCTATTGAAGGGTTCTGCTGCCTCAAAGGAAGAAGCGTTTGAGTTGGATGTGTGGCCTCATATTCGAACTTTGACAGCAGATGTGATTTCTCGGACAGCATTTGGCAGCAGCTATGAAGATGGAAAGAAAGTATTTGAACTCATAAGTGAACAAAGTGACCTTTTCACTGAAGCTCTGCAGTTTTTTCACATCCCAGGGTGGAGGTAATAATTTAATTTTAACCTGATATATATTATAATTAACTTCAGTACTGTACCTTAGACTCACAGGAATTGTTAATTTGAAGGTTTTTGCCAACTAGAACGAGCAGGAAAATGAAAGAAAATCATAATGAAATGAGAGAACTAATAAGAGGTATCATAAACAAAAGAGAGGAGGCTCGGAAAGGTGGTAAATCCAGCATCGTCGGTGATGACTTGTTGGGTTTATTAATGGAATCAAATTACAAACAAATTCAAGAGAAGGAAATAGGAATGAGCATTGAAGAAGTCATTGAGGAGTGCAAGCTGTTCTATATTGCTGGACAGGAAACGACTGCATCTTTGCTTGTATGGACATTGGTTTTGTTATCCATGCATCCGCATTGGCAAGAACTTGCACGAGAAGAGGTTTTCCAAGTTTTTGGGCGCAATAAACCAAGATTTGATGATATAAAACAATTGAAACTTGTAAGTAAGCATATTAATTCCCTCTTAAAATTCATAATACAGATTGATCGTCAATGATTTCATATCTATTTGGCAGGTAAGCATGATTCTACATGAAGTACTTAGGTTGTATTCTCCCTCAGCTTTTTTGAGCCGAACTATAACCAAGAACACCAAGCTAGGAGAATTCATTCTACCACATGGAGTTTTACTTTCACTGCCAATAATTCTGGTTCATCATGATGAAGAATATTGGGGTAAAGATGCAAAAGAATTCAACCCAGATAGGTTTTCTGAAGGAATTTCAAAGGCATCAAAGAATCATGACATCTCATTCTTTCCATTCGGTGGGGGTCCTCGAATTTGCATCGGACAAAACTTTGCACTGTTTGAAGTAAAACTAGCTTTGTCAATGATTCTGCAAAATTTCTCTTTTCAACTTTCTCCAACTTATGTTCATGCTCCTGCTCGAGGTCTCACTCTATATCCACAATATGGTGCTCCCATTATTTTGCACAAAATTTAGTATGTAATGTATGCTTAATTTAATTAATGACAAATGTACGCATACATTGTAATATCCGTGATTGATTTAATTACCATATGGTCCATATCGTATTATATATATCCATGTCTATCTTAAAACTTTCTAGATTTAACCTAAAGCTACTTGAATGGACTCATGCATTAATCAATGTAACAACAAAATGTTCTTTTTTGCCTAACGTTGATCTTTTTATTTTTCTTTTTCTTTTAAAGTCAACTTTCACTTTATCGATTATGTGATCCTTTCAATATAACTACTCGAATAATAAAATATCATAGCATACGGCAAGGTCTGACCAATAATAAATGATGAGGTGAATTGGCCCTACCTTGTAATATTGTCAATGGTAGCTAGCAATATACCTAAGCAACTCAATAATTATAACATGTTAATTTTATACGTTCTTGTTAAATTAATGAACGTATATTTATTTTGAAATGAACTAATTACGACATTGATAATAATTATAAAAGAAGATACTTTAAGACACATAACGTGTGTTTATTGGAGGGTGGAAAGTGTGGCTTTATTAAAAATTGATCATTAGAATGGAATGAACTTGATTCTCGATCACTCAATTTTTAATTTATTTACAGTTCTTTTTATTCTCTCTTCTTCCTCTCTGTGTGTTCAATGAACATTGAGATCAACATTACAATCACATCCATGGTGTTCTCCTTCCCTTTTGCCACCATTATTATTTTAACATACTGTGCGTGGATGCTGATGAATTGGGCCTGGTTGAAGCCGAAGAAGCTGGAGAACTTGTTGAGACGGCAAGGTTTCTCCGGCAACTCCTACAAGCTATTTTATGGAGACATGAAAGAAATGTCCATGATTTTAAAAGAAGCAAGAACCAAACCCATAAGCCTCTCCGATGATATTGCTCAACGAATCCTGCCTTTCGATCATCATATCATCAAGAAATTCGGTATGCTAACTCTAAAGATCTAACAAGCATACGTGCATATATATATATATATATATATAGAGTAAGTCAATGCAGGCAATAACATGTTTTGAACTGATGCATGAGCAGGCAAGAATTCTTTTGTGTGGATGGGTCCAAAACCGAGCATAAACATCTCAGATCCAAAATTAATTAGGGAAGTTTTGTTGAATCATGAAATTTTTCAGAAACCCCAGCAGAGCCCGCTTGGAAAGTTTATTATTCATGGGATGGTGATGTATGAGGGTGAGCAATGGTTTAAAGTTAGAAAGATCGCTAATCCAGCTTTTCTTCAGGATAAGTTGAAGGTTTTTCTTCATTCTATTTATCTATCCATTAACTCTTTGAAATTTATTTTATATATATATATATTTGTATATATTCTTATCTAATAATCGCATACTAATGAACTTTCCTCAATCTTTTTTTGTTGTTGGAAATTTGTAGGATATGCTACCCAAAATTTATTTGAGTTGCAATGAGATGATAAGGAAATTAAAGAAAATTTCAGCCTCGAAAGAAGAATCGTTTGAGTTGGATATGTGGCCTCATGTTCAAGCTTTGACAGCAGATGTGATTTCTCGGTCAGCTTTTGGTAGCAGCTATGCAGATGGCAGGAAAATATTTGAATTAATAAGAGATCAAATTAATCTTTTCACTGAAGTTGTGCAGTTTGTTTACATCCCAGGATGGAGGTATAATTCTTTTAACTGACGACTTGTAAATTTTTCTTAATTAAAAAGAAAAAAATGTACCTTGCACTCACAACTAAGTTTAATTATTAATTTGTAGGTATTTGCCAACTAGAACAAGTGGAAAAATGAAAGCAAATCATAATGAAATGCGAGAATTAATAAAAGGAATGATAAATAAAAGAGAGGAGGAACTGAAATTTGGAAAATCCAGCATCGTCGGTGATGACTTGTTGGGTTTGTTAATGGAATCAAATCGCAAACAAATTCAAGAGAAGGAAGCAGGGATGAGCATTGAAGAAGTGATTGAGGAATGCAAGCTGTTCTACATTGCTGGGCAGGAAACTACTGCATCTTTGCTTGTATGGACATTGGTTTCTTTATGTATGCATCCAAACTGGCAAGAGCTTGTCAGAGAAGAAGTTCTCCGAGTTCTCGGAAATCAAGAACCGAAGTTTGATGATTTGAACCAGCTGAAAATACTAACTAAAGTTATATACGAGGTACTCAGGTTTTACACACCAGCACCTCTGCTAACTCGAAGAACTTCCAAGGAAACAAAACTTGGAGAAATTATTCTACCACCGGGAGTTGGAGTTTCAGTGCCAACAATTCTTGTTCATCATGATGAAGAATACTGGGGTGAAGACGCAAAGGAGTTCAACCCGGATAGATTTTCTGAAGGAGTTTCAAAGGCATCAAAGAATAATCAAGTAGCATTCTTCCCGTTCAGTTGGGGTCCTCGAATTTGCATTGGACAAAACTTTGCACTGGTAGAAACAAAATTAGCTTTGGCTATGATTCTGCAAAATTTTTCATTTAAGCTTTCTCCAACATATGCTCATGCTCCTGATCGTGGTATCACTGTGTACCCACAACATGGTGCTCCCATGATTGTATTTGTACATGAACTGTAAATTAATAATATAAACCCGTCCTTAATTTTATTGTAATGAAATTATCTGAAACCTTGTGTTCAATGATGCCAAAAACATAAAGCATAATTGTTAATTAAGAGAGAAATTGATGAAATTAATGAATGCACCAGTTGGTGTATATATATATATATATATATATATCTTTCACAAATGACAAATAATTTGTGTGTGTGTGTGTGTGTGTATATATATATATATATATATATATATACTACAGTTAAATTATTGTCCTTGGATTCTAAACTGTACTGGAATAATAAATTAAGGTCCAAAGGGACAGGTTCTGAATCTTCTAACTCAATAAAATTTGTAGGTAAGTCCAAGAATTGTTCAAGCAAAAATAAAAATGAAAATAAAAGCTACAATATGAACTAAAATATCTTCGTAATTAGCGCAAATAAATTGGGTACAAACTATGTCATATTGGTCTCATTTATAATATAAAACTTTTCATCAAACATCGTATTTTGATTATGATTTCTTGTAATTTTGCCATATTGAGGTTCATTTAGTTTTTAACTAATTTAATTCAGTGTATTATAAATTTACCTCAAATTGTTTTGTATCATGGTGAATCAGTTTAGTTAATAAAATATCTTAAAACTTTGTTCCATATTTTTTCTAATTTTTATTAATTTAAATTGTTCTAACATGTCAATAAAACACACAACACTCAATCATATCAATTGCATCATCTCATCTTATATCTCTAATATAATAAATTGTTAAAACGTTCCAGATTTGCTCTATATACTCCAAAAAGAAATGTATATGAATAATACAAAAAATAAATAACCAAACTTTTCTTCTCATAGGTGTTTGTATTTATTCCAATAATTTTTGGGCAGCCAGATTTGGTCTGACCCACTTCATATAATTTCTCGACAATATACTTTAATTATTAAATTAAAAAATAATCATCGTTTTTATTTTATTTGAATCTCAAATATATTTATTAAACAATTGTTATTTCAATAATTCGAGAAGCATCAACGGCAATCGCACACATCCAAAACACGATAATTCCTTATGGCCTAATTAGCCCAAAGAAGAAAATGAAAAATAAAAAATAAAAAAGCTTATATGGCTGCAATTTAACCACCAATTTGATGTTCCCATGGATTTGATATCGACCACGAGAGCGATAAGGCCGTTTCATTGCATGTCCTTTCTTACATCTAACGAACGAGAGTTTCAAAACACCACTCACCTTAACTCTACGATCTAATAACAACAAAAAATGTGAAATTCGATGTGGGTTTCTATGTGCCACTCGATTTTAGCTGTACATTTTGTGTTCACTGTGAGTTGGAACACTCGAAAACACAAAAACAAGGACACCCAGTTGAACACCTTTGCTTCTTTTCAGTACCCAGTTGCTGATTTTGTCTATCTTGTTTGAAGAATTGTCTTTTATGGGAGATTGAGCTGTATTTTCTATCTGGGTATTCGATTTTAGGCCAAAGTTTGATGCTTTTTTGTTTTCTGGGCTTTGGTAAGAATGATGTCGATAACAAGCCACAATCTTGATTTTAAAAGAAGTGTACTTGATATGGTGGCTTGTGGGTGTTCTACTAGTGCCTCTATTGATAGGTTTTCTGTGAGAAAATATGCAAAGACTGGTTCTAGGAAGAGTAGCAGAAGTTGCGGCGCTAGGAGATCGGTGTTTTGTCGGCAAAATCTTGCTCAATGTCGAGTTTACTCGACGAAAGCTCCTGACACTCTTCTTAATGGTATTTCCTTTACATTGCTATGGATTGTTTTCATTTTACATGCCACTTGTTTTATCCAATCTATTGAGTTTTCATAGCTATGGACTGTTTTCATTTTATATGCTCCTTGTTTTTTTCCCCAATCTGTTGCTTTGCTTATGACTCTGCAGTAGTTTAAATTTGGTTTTGTAAATGGTTTTAGGCAAGCTTGTCCACTGTATTATTGATAGTACTTGTTTTTGCTGTTTTGATGCCTAAGCATGTTTCATGTTTAATTGGTTTCCCCGGTTTTATTCTATTTAGGTATCTTGCTTTAGTTGTTTACATGGCTATAATTTTGGAGGACTAATTTGAATTATAACTGGTGTTTTACTTGTGAAATTTATATAGGTATTGGTCAAGGTCCTCCAACATTGTTGAATTTGAAGAAAGAGTCAACTAGCCCAATTTCACTGGCTAATTTATTTGAAGTGGTCTCTGATGACCTGCGGACTCTTAATCAGAATCTCCAGTCTGTGAGTATATTTCGTGAATATTTGATGTCGGTTAGTGTTGAGGATGATAGATAGTAACATAATGAGATGGTTCTGCATATAATGTAGAAATTCATTAATTTTTGTTGGCATTTTAGGAAATGTGAAGTTGTGAGAGAAGAGTTCCTTTGTGAGAGAAGAGTTCCTTTTTGAGACGTAAAACTTTGGAACATATGGCTTTTGCATATTCTTTTTTCTTTAGAGTTCAGAATAAGTTCGATAATAAGCATAATAACTACAACTGTAATGAGTAGCAACTCCGACAACATGAAAGGTACACACGTTAGATTGATCTATTTTTCATTGAGTAGATGATAATTTTAGGTTGACATATGAGGGGTTAAAACTAAAGAAGAAAGGTTTCCAATAAACTTTTGCCAGAGTTTTAGTTAATTGTCAGTGCTGTAAAGCTTTTTATAGTTTCAAGTTAGTGTCTTGATTGGTGTAGTTGCATCATACAAAAAATTGAGCTTGTTCTAAAATTCATTGTTCTCTTAGGGATGCATTTATGTATCACCTAGCTGTCTTCATTTCTGTCGTCCTCTTCGTAATAGCTGATATCTATTGTAAATCATTTATCTGATGATGATCCTGTGGTAGATTGTTGGTGCAGAAAACCCAGTCTTAATGTCTGCAGCTGAGCAGATATTTGGTGCTGGTGGTAAGAGGATGAGACCAGCCTTAGTTTTCCTAGTGTCAAGAGCAACAGCAGAATTGGTTGGGTTGAAGTAAGCAATGTTCAGAATCCCTTCTTTGAAACTCAATACATCTACTAACTAAACACAAATTAATTCTTCACCATTTTCTTCAAGGGAACTTACCACAGAGCATCGTCGTTTGGCTGAGATCATTGAAATGATCCATACTGCAAGCTTGATACATGATGATGTGTTGGACGAAAGTGACATGCGAAGAGGTAATTTTTTTTTTTTAAAAATCTTATTGATGCCTTTTCTGCTGTGCTGTTGCTCTATTCACCTATTCTTCAAGAACCCATCCTATTTTAGTATTTCCATCATCTTTGAATGTATCATGCTATTGCCAACACACAGACAATTTCTGAAGCTTACTTTGTTTTGAAGTAACTGTATGAATTTGTGACAGACATTAGTGCCTTGTTTTTGGTTGCTTATAGACTGCTGTCCTTTTTGAATGGAAGTTAATAGAATTTTCATCCAAAATTTTTTGGTTGTCAGTACTATTTTCATACTTTAACATATTAGTTATCAATTTTGTATTTTAAAGCTTCATTTGAGATGATGTTGGGGGAGCACTGTAGAATTGTCACTGTAAAATTCTACGAAGTTTCTATTTCACTCAAGCAACCAGTTTTCATATCTGTGGCATAGTATGGTTTTCCCCCCTTTTCTTTTGGACTTTTTCTCCTTCAAGATTCCTAATGATTTAAATGATTGCTGCTGCCTTTTTGCAGGAAAGGAAACTGTTCACCAATTGTATGGCACAAGAATAGCAGTACTGGCTGGGGACTTCATGTTTGCTCAGTCTTCATGGTACCTTGCAAATCTTGAAAATCTAGAAGTTATTAAGCTCATCAGTCAGGTAAGCCAGCCATACCATGGATTTTAGCTCTTCTTATTAAATTTCTGGGCATCATAGAGCGGGTACACTCCGTGATACTCTTAAAAACTTTAGTTTATAAGTAATCTTTCTTAGTGATGCGGCAGGTTATTAAAGATTTTGCAAGCGGTGAAATAAAGCAAGCATCTAGCTTGTTTGACTGTGAGCTTGAGCTTGAAGAGTATTTACTCAAGAGCTATTACAAAACAGCCTCCTTAATTGCTGCTAGTACCAAAGGAGCTGCTATTTTTAGCAGGGTTGATAGCGGTGTGAGCAAGAAAATGTATGAATATGGTAAGAATCTTGGTCTATCATTCCAGATTGTTGATGACATACTGGATTTCACACAGTCAGCAGAGCAGCTGGGGAAGCCAGCAGGCAGTGACTTAGCAAAAGGAAACCTGACAGCACCAGTAATTTTTGCTTTAGAGAAAGAGCCAAAATTGAGAGAGATCATTGAATCTGAATTCTGCGAGACTGGCTCCCTCAATGAAGCCATTAAATTGGTTAAGGCTTGCAGAGGCATTGAGATGGCACATGAATTAGCAAAGGAGAAGGCTGATCTTGCAATTCAGAATCTTCAATGTCTTCCACGAAGTTCCTTTCGCATGGCTCTTGAGCAAATGGTGATGTACAATCTTGAACGCATTGATTAGGTAAAAGTAATTCTAAATAATGGAAGCAACATTTTGATGCAAAAAACATCATGATTGATGAGGTTACTACCAAGGAAAATGATACGTAAAGCGAAAGTCTCTACTAGTATGGATATTCTCTCGCTCAACTCGGCATATGGAATTCACGCTGAAGACAAAGCTGCACGGGAATGGTATATATTGTAGAAGGTATTGAGCGATGACTTCAGCTCATAAATATTATTCATTCAAGCACAAGTTTTTGACATTGGATAAAAAAGAAAAAAAAAAAAGTGATTATTGACAATTGTTGTACAATAAAATTGTTAAGGCCCTCAATAATGTCAAAGTCATAGTATTCTTTTAGCTCAGCCGGTGCGTAGTTGCATACAGAAAAACTTTTACACGAAGGTATCAGGATAGATTGATTGCCTAGTTTAAAAATGGATAAATATTTGATCAAGATTCAAGGGTAGCTAGATTTTTCTTGTTTTTGTCATGCTTGAAGATGTTTGAATTCCATGCTAGCTGTGCTATTGTTCTCCTTTCAATGAGGATGCAGGAAGTTGACTCAAGGGAAACGAAAACCATTTTTGGATTCAAGTTATTTCATAGTTATTTTGTTTTGTGGAAGCTTTTCTTCATATTTTTTGCCTTCTTCTTTGTTCTGTAAGCTTTGCCACATTTTAAGCAAAAAAAAAAAAAAAAAAAAAAAAAAAGAATAAAAAATGTTTGCTTTGTCCGATTCATATGTTGATTTAGCGATATTAAGGTTACAAGTACCGATCTGCTTACTTCAAATTTGGGAGGAGCTAATTGTAAATATCTTAACCCAACATGTAATATGGCAAAATTTTTTCAAAAAAATGATAAATTACATTGAATTGCGAAAAGGGTAAATCACAGTGAAAAAACATTTTTCAGGGAGAAATATATGTATGTGTATGTATATGTGTATATATATACGTACATATGTGTGTGTGTATACAAAGAGGCTGTAATCACGGTATGATTGGACGTGTTTTTAGCATGTATCGGGAGTAGTTGGGCCTCAGCCTACATAAGCGACGGCTTTTTAACTACTAGAGCCCATTTCTTGGCTTGACAGCAGATACGGCGTCGTCTTCTTTTTCTCCAATTCCAAATAACCTCACTTGGGGCGGGGGAAGGGGAAGTAACAGTAACGAAAACGGAAGACAGACAACAGAAAAAGAAAAAGTGACGGTATACTGAGCGGGAAATGAGAAAATGGAAACTCGTAGCAAAAGAAGCCCTAAGTCAAACATTAACAGTCGCTAAATTCCTCTGTTTACTTCACGTCACCGACAACTACCTCTGCTCCCCTACTCTCGTCCGTAATCCTACTCTTGCACTCTCTCAATTTCGTTAGGGTTTTTAAATTTCTACTGTTTACTCGTTCTCAATGGATGCAGGTGTACGGGCCTAGCATGCTCCCGACATTGAATCTTACCGGCGACGTGGTATTAGCGGAACACGTGTCGCACAGATTGGGAAGAGTGGGTCCGGGCGACATCGTCTTGGTTCGTTCGCCTCTGGACCCGACGAAGTGCGTGACTAAGCGCGTCGTCGGCGTCGAAGGTGATAGAGTCACTTTCTTGGAACCCAGGATCAGCGACACGTGTCGAACTGTTTTGGTTTGTATATTTTCGTCCCTTATTTTCTCTTTGGTGGATTTTAATAATTTTGCAAATTTGTAAATTTTGGTGTTGCAAGTTTTGTTTGTCAGTCACCAAGCAATGGAATCATTTGAAATTGCATTACTGTCTCATTTGCTGCTATAGGTGAAGAGCATGAGTAAAACAGAATGAGGGTTTATCTTGGCTTTCTTTAATCTTTGAAACGATTTTTACCTTCTTAATTGTTTCACAATGGGGCCTTTTCTCTCCTTCAGAGTTGTCAAAAATTCTGAGGGGTTTTTCTTTTTAAACAATGGGAACCTATTAGGTTCACATCCTACTTCCCAGCCTTCAATCTAAATGAATACAATAATGCAACGACTTATTGAATGGGAAGCCCAAACTTACATACATGTATTGATGAGAAGAGCTTTCTTGTTTTGGTGTGATGGGATTGTTCTCTCTCTCCTCTCTTCATCTCCTCATTTAGGTATATATTAGTTTTGTCATCTATGTTCCAGGTTGTTTTACCAACGTTGCAGATGGATTAACCGATAAAAAAGAGAAGAAGCACATCAGTAGGCTAGGTCCAAAAAAGAATCAGGGGAGGGAAAATAAATCTGAGCTAAAAAATCAAAACAGCCTACATATATATACCCGAATGTGTATCTATCCTCCTCTAGGATAAAAATTAGCCTATACAAAATTTGTTAAAACCCCATTTCCAATTTTGATACATATGCAGAAATGTGGTCTATGTTTAAGTTGAGATTGTGGATTTTGCTGTGCAATCTTTTCTATCATGTTGACATTGATATTAAAACGATTAGCTTGTGGTCATATTTTTTGATTTCCATGTACAGGTCCCAAAGGGGCATGTTTGGATACAAGGGGATAACATATATATTTCAAATGATTCACGACATTTTGGGCCTGTTCCTTATGGTCTCATTCAAGGGAAAGCATGTTTTAGGGTAATGTTTATTTTCAGGTTATCTTTCGGGTTCATTTTCTTTTTCACTTTTCGTTGCAAAAGTCATAGTTTTATGTCCTCAAAATTGTTTCCTTGTTGCCTTGCATTATACAAATATTATTCTACTTGTTGGGACTGATGTAATTATAAAAATATGTTAAACCTTAGGTTGTCCATATTTTGCTATCTTTCTACCCTTTATCATATTTACTGATCACAGAAGTGCAGTCAAGGTTACCATTTTCATGGCCTAGGATTCAAATATACACCCACACTGGTGGTTTTAACATGCCCTAAAATTACCCTGCTTTACTATTTCCAGCTTTTCCTATGACCCTGCAGTAGAGGACTTTTTTATCAGTTTAATCATGCAATCACATGTGCTGTTTTCATCAGGTGTGGCCACCTTATTGCTTCGGATCACTTAGACCATGAGCGCGGCTTGAAGGTAGATAATTGGAATATTATCATATTAAATTCTTGATGTGTGCCATCTTTTGATCTGTTATATTAATTTATGAGGTAAGAGCTTGCTGGTGTGGTTTCTCAGCTAGGATCATATTCTTTCATGTGCTATGCAAACTGATTCTAGATGATAATTAACATCATATGTTGCAAACATGACTATATATGTTTGTGACTTGCAATGTCACACTTGTAATTTACATTGACAACAAACCTATGCCATCTGATTCTAGCAAATTTGTGATTTGGCTACCATACATGAACCCTATCATTTGGAAGGTTACATTTGTAACTTATAATGTCACCTTTGTATTATTGATAATGTATAATGCCACTCAATTCTAGCATATATGAGAGGTTTCAGTTGCATGTGTGATGTACTAGATGACAATAGCAGTGGTCTTGAAAGCAGAGAACATTTCTTGATACAATGAATTCAAAAGTGAACCGACCAAACTTCAGCTAGTGATCTGTGACATTCTCCTCGCCGATTGACATCCATATACTAACCTCACTCCATGTTTGGATTTGCAGCTTAAAATTTGAAGAATGATTGCTGGTAGATCAATATGTAAATATGTGTTCCGTGTACTTTGCAGGTTCTTGTTTTTACAATTTTTGGCAGTTCAAGTCTTTTGATCTTATACATGAACTGGGAGAGTAGGTGTAATTGATTTATTTATCTTTTTTTCTTATAAAAAAAAAAGAAAGCAGGTCACTGAATATGCTTAATCCCAATGATTATTGGAAATTCTTGATTTTTATGACTATTCAATATATGTACATGAAATTCTTGCATCAGGAATACTCGTCTTTAGAATCAAAATCAAGCTTTCTAGTATATTTAAATAAAAAATTCTCTGGATGGAAAAATATGTCTTTTGTTAAAAAAGAGGTTTTTTTTGTTTTGGCAATAGAAATGAAAAAAGAAATAATGATTAGTAATGCCACAGTAAAATAACAACTATGATCAGAAATAGGCTCTTGCTTAAGAAACAGAAAAATCCCCAAAATCATTAGAGAACTCTTCCAAACTAGCAGAACCAGGAAAAAGCAACTCCAGCAAACCCAACAAACAAACTCAGCATTGGTCAAATGGTAGTCTCAACCAAATTTTGTAGCAGAGTTTGCAGCAAGATGTAGTAGTTTACTAGCTGGCAACAAGGATAATCCAGCAACTGCAGCAAAATTAACTGAAGCAGTAAAAAAAACACAAGATGACCAGCAGCTTCTAACTGCAGCAGCAGAAATCTATAAGCAAGCATAATAGCAGCTCAACCAGGTCAGTAGCAATTAAAGCAGCAGCAATAGCACTAGAGCAGCAATTCCACAGGAACTGCAAGCAGCAAGCAGCAAGCAGCAAGCAGTAGCAGGAGACAACTGATTGGAAAAACAGAGCAGTAGTTAGCCAAAAATCAGTGTCTTATGGCAGATAAAGCAAAATGAGATGATCATCTAGCTTTGAACAGCCATACCAAACTTTCTCTGCAACCATTCCAACCATATCAAAGCAGCTTCAGAAAAAAAAAAAATTTATCATAATTTCATTAATTCTGAAAAATATAATAAGCCAACATTATCGATTTTGGTCCTAAAAAAATATTATTTAACATTACAAAAAGAGAATATCAACATATATGTACCATTCAAAACAGAAAAAATCTAGAATCAAGTTATCTATTTCTCAACCAAATTAATCAAGTACATTAAACAAACCAACTCATATAAAATTTTTATCGGTACAGGAAAAGAAAATTGAACAGAAACCTACACCAACACTTAGTCCAATTAACGAGTAAAGTAAAATTCAAAAGAATATATATATTTGAAGTTATTTATTTATTTTTTTTTTCAAAAATCTCCTTAAACCTCCTCAAATAAATTGAGGTCGACGACGAAGAGTTCGTTGGGGCTAGAGGAAAAAACGGAGAAGGCGATGACGAGAAGTTAACAGTGACAAGAAACGGCACAGTTAGCGGAATTTTCAAAGCTGCTACCACTAGTGGAGTCATCAAAAGAGAAGGCGCGGTGGATGCAATAGCGTGCGAACAACTATTGTCGGAGTTAAATAAATAATATGTATATTTAGATTATATTTATTTATTATTAAATAAATATTATTTGATTTTAAAAAATATAAATATTAATGCAGTCTAATATGTTATTGCACCAAATATAAATTAATTTACAATTAATTCAATACCATGTTGTACCAAATATAGTATAGGTTTTCATTTAATTCATTCTAACACAATTCAGTTCACTTAAAATAATATACTCCAGTTATTAAACGCACCTTAATAATTATTTATCAAAAATAATTGTTAAACTTTTAAAATTTAATAAAATAAAATATATATATGAAAAAAATATATTTAAATTAAATAATAATATTATTTTATAACACATTAAAACTATAATATTTATACTTTGTTTATTTTATAGATAATTTTTTTTATTGCATATAAATATATTTTATTTAGATGATAATATAATCATAAAATATTTTATTATAATATATTTTAATATTTAATATTTAATATGTAATTAACATTAGATTGTTAATATATTAATTGTAGAATAAATAAATTTATATTTTATTTATTATATTCATAATTATTTAATTATCAACATTTTATAAAATAATATTTAATATTTATCATTCTTATATTTAGTTTTAATTAAGAATTTAAAAATAATTTTTTATATAATTATAATTAGATAAGAATGTGTTTATTATTTTAAAATAAATTAAAATTTTTATGAATCTCACAAAAATATGATTAAGAAATAATGAAAAGTGGGTATTGCAAATGAAACCTAAATAATAAAATATTCTTCCCACCACATTTTTAGCCGCGGTCGCCCACCACCTGGATAATAATATTTCTAGTATATTTAATATCTTTATCATTCAGTACATAATATACAATATCAAACATGGTGATATATTATAATGCAACTATTTATTTATTTATTTTAATATAATACATATGGTGCGTACTTACGCCATATATAAATATCAAACACATGCATCAATAGTGACTATAATATAATTAAAGATGGCGAAATACAGCAAAAGCCAAAACCATCCAAACGCAGTTTGGATTTCAGGTTTTCTGAGTGATTATTGTGATAGCAGCAGATACAAAGGACATCGTTTATTATACTAAATATTGTGCAAAATGAGATCATGAGCACCATACTGTGGATGTAGAAGAAACTTTTCAGCCGGATCAGGAACATAAGTCGGAGAAATTTTGCAAAATCATTGCCAAAACCAGTTTTGCTTCCATCATTGCAAGGTTTTGCCCATTGCATATTCTAGGACTCCAACTAAATGGGAAGAATGCCACTTAATTGATTATTCTTTGTTGCCTTTGAAACTCCTTTAGAAAATTTATTCGAGTTGAACTCCATTTCATCATCACCCCAGTATTCTGGACCACGATGAACCAGAATTATTGGCACTAAAAGCATGACTCCTGCTGGTAGAACAATTTTTCATAGCTTTGTCTCCTTCTCATTGGTTCGGCTAAACACAACTACTGGTGGGTATAACCTGAGTACCACCGATAGAATTTGGGTTACTACTTTTAACTCGTTCAGATCATCGAATTTCCGTTCTTTATTTCCAAAAACTTGAGAAACTTCTTGTCCTCTGCGCTCTTGCCAATGTGGACGCATACTTAACAAAATCCTTGTCCATACAAGCAAACTTGGCAGTAGTCCTCTGCCCAGCAGAATATATAGAACATCCTGAACTCCTCAATCACTTCCTCCATACTCATTCCTGCTTCATTCTCTTGAATTTGTTTGTAATTTGATTCCATTAAAAAACTCAACAAGTCGACATTTCCAACTCTCATAGCCTCCTCTCTTTTGTTTATTATACCGGCCCTTATTAGTTGTCGCATTTTCTCATAATTCCCTTTCAGTTTTCTATTTATTGAAGTGTGCAAAAAACCTGCAAATAGACAATATTTTGAATGAATTTTCTGAAAGGTGTTAGTTTTTGAAACAATATATATATATATATATATATATATAAATATAACTGGACTAAATTAAACTTAATCATTATTACCTTCACCTGGGATGTAAACATACTGCACAGCTTGGTTCATAAGATGTCCTTGCTCTCTGATGAGTTCACATATTTGTCTTCCTTCTTCAAATTAAAGTTGCTGCCAAATGCTGTCCCAGAAATCACATCTGATGTTAAAGCTTGCATATCAGGCCACACATCTAACTCACACGTTTCTTTTTCTTTTGAGACCAAGACCTTCCATTTTCTTATAATGTCCTTACAACTTGTATAGATTTCAGATAACATATCCTATAGAAATTAAGAAGGAAATTAAGGAGAAAATTTTCTTAGTGTAAATTAAATAATTTATTGAAATTGATCATGTAGCTTAATTAGCTACTTGAAATATATAAAATGAATGCACCTTTAACTTTTGTATATGGAAAGACTGATCACCCTCGTGCGTGGCCAACCCATTGGCTTACAACTTGAGAAGAGGATTTGTATGGGGTTTCTGAAAGATATCCTCGGAGTTGAACCCATCCATATAAATGAATTCTTACCTGCAATTTTTGCAAATCATGCATGAGACGTCGCTGAGAGAGTTTTTAATATATATATATATATTGTATGTATGCATGCAGCTAGCTAGGCCTCATACCGTAGTTGCTGATGATGTGATTCTCGAAAGGCCGAATTCTCCGCATGATGTTGTGGGAAAGGCTGATAGTGATAGGTAGTCTGCTTGTAATTGCTTCTTTTTTCATCCTAACAATGTCTTTGGTGTCTCCACGAAAGAGTTTGTAGGAGTTTCTGGAGAAACCCTGCTGTCTAAGCAACTTTTCTATCTTCTTCGGCTTTAACCATACCCAATTCATTAGCTTCAACCCACGTATTCCTATTGCTACAACAAATATTATTGCAAAAGCAAAAGATAAAGCCATGTAGATAGAAGAGAAGATATTGTTTCAGGTTCAACTAGATGAATACCCTGGAGCCCGGCCCTTTAACACACATATATATAGAACAGCTTTGATTCTAAATTATTGCCGCATAATTTTTAGTCAATTAATTCAGTCAACTCCCTGGAATCATGATTACAACTTTGATTACCACATATATCAACAATAACATCATTTTATTCATGGGAATAAATAAAGATTTATTTTTCTAGGAACTGTACACAAAAGACGAATTTTGTGATTCATATCTTTGTTGATTTATGCATAAATAATGACTAATTAAATTAACTCATCTGAATTGTTAGATATTAATAATAAAAGAATGGCCGAAGTTGTTGGACTACTGAAAAAGAAGGGCCCACAGCTTTGATAATCACAGTTTAATGGACTAATCAAATCAAATCAAATGAAATCAGCATTTCTTAATACAACAACTATACTTTAACGAAAGAAAATTTAATTGATGAGTTTTTTTTAGGTAGCGGTTTTTTTTCAGTTTGAATATAATTAAAATTTAAATTTGAATAAAATCAGAATTTAATTGGTAATATATGTTTTTTATCTTAAATGTTTAAATATAAATGTTAAATTATTTATTTTTATAAAAATAAAAAAATTTAAATTTTATATGTTGACTTACGCATCCTAAAAGATTTGAAATAATATATTAAATTGTCGACATATATAAATGTTAAATAATAAACTAAAAGTATTATTAATAAATAAAATAGTTTAATTAATTCAAATATTTAGTTATTTATATATAAGTTAAAATTTTTAATTTAATTATATTCAAACATTTTTAATAAGTTTTCATACATAAGTTAAAAAGAAACGGCTCTTAAACACCTTAAGTTTAATTTAATATAACTTTTTAAGTAGAAGTTTTTAGAGTAAACTTTTTACTCATAGAATTTTTATATGTAAGGTTTTTAATAAAAGTTTATTAATCGTTTAATTGTTACAAAAAATTTTTTAGAAAATTTGAATAATTATTTTAATAGATAAATTTTTAATATTTTATTTTAAAGAAATAATATAAAATTTTTAAAATAAAGTAAATGTATTTTAGATAATTTTGTCTTTCAAAAAGGTTGAAGAAACTCTATTATTAAAATTCAAATTTTGAATTTCTTTCAATAAAAAAAGATAGTTTTTTTTTTAATTTTTTAAAGATCCTTCTATAGTGCCAACCAAAGATATCAATATATTTGAAAAGAGTTTTTATCATTAAAAAAAAACCTTTTAATTAACAAAAAATCGAATCAAACAGGTACTTAATAAAATTATTCATATTTAAGTTAAAAAAAAAAGTAAACAAGCCTCTTAATGTTTGATTTTTATAATAATAATATTATTATTTTATTTTACATAACTTTTTTCTACAGACTAATACTATTATTTGACTAACTATAAGAATTGATTGAAAATTTGCTTCTTACAAATATGTTAAGATGGTTGAAAAAAATAATCATAATTAATATGTTAGGTTTTGGAAACTATTTGCATCTTGAACATCTTTTTAAAATAGTTCAATAAACTACATTAATTAGGATAAAATAATTAAAGATTATAATAATAATGTACATTAATAGTTTTTTATTATAATGTAATTTTGTTCATAGATGGAGAGAATTTTGTTATAACAACAATTAATTTAATACAAGTTAATTTTGGTATTGAGCTCCAAATGAACGATTAATCTTCAAGGTCTTTTTTTTTTTTTAATTAAGTGCTATCTTAATATATAGCATTGTACTAATTAAGTTTATAATTTCAAGCGAAATAAATTGCACGTACTTGCATGGCACTACTCTAATTGTCTTTAAGTTTAATGCTGCAAATCCATCCGTTTAAAACAAAGATATCAACTACGTTTTATTTTAATTCAAGTTTTTATTTTTTAATTTAAAACTCATTTTTGTCACCAATTAATTGTTATAAGTTATAAACTGATATATTAATTATTGTATGCAGCTAATCTATTAGTTTCCTAAATTTTTAATATTTTATTTTAACTAATTATTAGAGGCTGCAAAATAATGCTCTAACACGAGTCAACTCTTTCTAACAAAAAACAAAAAAAAAAAAATTGTTAATATTTACTCTAAAATTGAAGGATATTCTTAGTAATATCCCTAACATTTATATCACCGATATATACGATCAAGGTTGAGGCCGACGTCGGTGAAAGAGACATAGCAGTTCTCTAATTTACTTATTAAGAGAATTTTATAATTAAAAAAAATTAAGAGCATAGTATATTTGAGAGAGACTTTTAATTTTATTTAATTAAAATGAAAATTACTACAATATATATTTAATTAGAAAGCCTTGGTTTGATTATTAAAGTATATATACTAATCCATTTGTCGATGGTCCTTGGCCTTGCCTTCTAGTATATTGTAATCAAGCTTTATCTTGACTAAACCTCCTTATTATAGAATATATTAGTCTATTTAATTATGGAACAAATAATAAAAAATTAATAATTTGCAAGAAGGAATTATGAAATTCCCCAAAAACCTATATGTAACATTTTAAGTGGACGCCCCGAGGAGCAATTGAATGGTGGCTCATATATTAACAACGTACCATCAAAATAACATCAAAATCATTTTTAAAATGTTTTTGATTTTTATTTAGATTTTGAGTTAATTTAAAAGGTAGAGTACTTGTTATGTTAACTATAAATGCATAAAAATTACGCTATTTATGATTTAATAAATGTTAACTATAACATGAAAATCAATTTTAAAATGTTCAAACTTTATTAGATGTTGGGATTAATTAAAAAGCATAATTGTTTTGGTCAAAGAGTGTTTCCAATTCATATGTTTTTATTGACTTCAAATGCTAAGTTCAAAAATTGTGTTCCGATCCGTGCTCTATCTTGACTCTTTAGTTTATAAACAAAAATGTAAACAGTAAAATATTATAGTACAGTATGTTGTAATTATATTTGGATTCGTCTATATATGTACGTAAGATAAGATTGAAACAAGACAAGATGGAAATAACTTAACCTAAGATTTTGCGTTCATAATTGTCTGTATGCACGTAAGATATATATAAATATAAGAAAAAAAAATTAAAGAAATGGAAAGTCCATTGATTATCGACCGACCCCAGAAGAGTTGAAAGTCTATAATAGTAGTGACTATAAATTTATTTCATATCAAATACATCAAAACTAAATTAAAGTAGTTTAGGTTCTGAATTTTTATTGTAATGGAAAATTAAACGTAACGTTACTAATGAGTACTAAATTATTATTCTGTTTAAAATGAGATGAGCACCGTGCTGTGGATATAGAAGAAACCTTTGAGCAGGAGCATGGACATAAGTAGGAGAAAGTTGGAAAGAGAAATTTTGGAGAATCATAGCTAAAGCCACTTTTGCTTCCATAAGTGCAAAGTTTTGTCCGATGCAGATTCGAGGACCCCAACTGAATGGGAAGAATGCAACTACTTGATTATTATTATTATTATTATTATTATTACTATCATTCTTTGATGCCTTTGAAATTCCTTGAGCAAATCTATTTGGGTTGAACTCCAATGCATCATCTCCCCAATACGTTGGATCACGATGAAGTAGAATTATTGGCATTGAAATCGTGGTTCCAGGTGGTAGAACAATGCGTCCTATCTTTGTCTCCTTCTTATTACTTCGGATAAGCTCAGGTGCCGGTGGATACAATCTTAGGACCTCGTTTAGGATTTGGGTTACTACTTTCAACTGGTGCAGATCATCAAATGCTGGTTTTCTTTTTCCAAAAACTTGAAAAACTTCTTTTCTTGCCCGTTCTTGCCAATTTGGATGCGTGCTTAACAATACCATTGTCCATAAAAGTAGAGCCGAAGTAGTATCCTGTCCAGCAATATAGAATAGCTTACATTCCTCAATAACCTCTTGGATACTCATTCCAGTTTCCTTTTCTTTAATATTTTTGTAATTTGATTCTATTAATAAGCTCAACAAATCATCGTTTCTAGCTTTTCCAACTCTCAGAGCCTCTTCTCTTTTGCTTATGATAACTTTTATCAGTTCTTGCATTTGATTGTAATTGTGTTGCAATTCTCTGTTCGTTGCAGTAGGCAAAAACCTGCAAAATAACAATAATTCGATCCGGTGTCAACCACACACACACACATATATAAATGGAATCTTCTGATGGTGTGAATTGTGATTCAAAACACTCCAAAACATAAACAATTAATATAGGTATTAGATAAAATAACAACAATGGGGTAATTTCATTTTGTCCTTAATGTTTCAAGAATTTTATTTTGGTTAGTATGTAACATGGTTTTGTATATTAGATAAAAATACTCATAGAATTATTAAAAATCATCACTTAAAGTTTAAATTATTTCAATCAATATTCTTTAGGTCCTTTAACTAAATTTTTGTCAACCTTAAGCTACTGATGAGAGTGATAATTTTTAATTTACCTCACATAATATTAACAGTTTTTATTTCAACTTTAAAACTTATAAAAATTATCATACCATCCATATGTTAACTTTTATTTTTTCTTCTTCTTTTTCCCCCATCTCTTCTCCGTTTTTTTTTCGTTCAAGAAGAGATTGCAGTGGGATTTTAAAAAATTGAAATTAGTTATTTGATGCTCCTAATTCAGACATAAAAAAAATTCAATATACAATGAAATCAATTTATTCAAATCAAACCAATTTCATAATTTTATAAATGAAAATCATTTTCATAATCTTAATAATGAAATAAATTAATTGAAACTTATAAAAAAATTCCAGAACTCAAAAATCTTCCTCTCTAAAAAAGTTTCAAAGGCAAAATCGCGCAAAGCGACATTTTACAGCCATGGCAATTTCAATCTCTCCTAGATTAGAGAAAAAAAAATTGAGTAGAGAAAGATGAGGGAAAAAAAGAAGAAGAAAAAGAAATAGAAGAGGAAACTAAGAAAGAAGAAAAATAAAAAAATATTTTTTATTAATTTAAATTTATAAATTATAATTTTATCTTTTTAATTGTTAAAGGATGAATATCAATATTTGAGGATGGGATAAATTAAAATTACCTTACCTCACTCACACCTCAAAGTTGACCAAAGTTTGATTAAGGGACCTTAATAATATCGAAATAATTTACCCCAAAGTGATGATTTTTAATAATGTTAAGGATATTTTTTTAATATATAAAACATACCAACTAAAAAAATATTTTTTGAAACATTAGGACCAAAATGAAATTACCCCATTAATATAGTTATTAGATGAAATAATTAAAATGAAGTATAAATATATACCTCCATCCCGGGATGTACACATACTGCACAACTTGATTCAGAAGTTGAGCTTGCTTTCTGATGAGTTCAAATATTTGTCTACCCTCTTCAAAGTTACTGCCAAATGCTGTCCGAGAAATCACATCAGCTGTTAAAGCTTGCATTTCAGGCCACACATCTATTTCACATGATTCTTTATCCTTTAAGAACAAAAGCTTCCAATTCTCGATCATATCGTTACAACTTGTATAAATTTCATGTGAAATATCCTGTAAGAAAGAATAAAATAATGTTAGAAAAATGTAGAATCAAAATCGATATATATTAATGTTAAAGATAGCTAGAATGAAATGAATGGATGAATGAATGGATGAATGAACCTTTAACTTTTCCATATGAAAAGCTGGGTTAGCGATTTTTCTGACTCTAAACCACTGATCACCCTCGTACATGGCCATTCCATTCACGAACAATTCGCCAAGTGGGTTTTTCTGGGGTTTCTGAAAGGTTTCATGCTTAAACAAAATTTCCTTTATCAAACTGGGATCTGTGATGTTTACCCTTGGAGTTGGGCCCTTCCACGTAAAAGAGTTCTTACCTGCAATTAATATATAAATATGTAAAAATATTAATGGGTTAAATCTCAACCTCTGAGTATATATTATGATTAATTTGGTTACTCAAAATTCACAAGCACATAAATACATACATACATACATACATACATACCATACTTGGCGATGATATGATAGTCAAAAGGGCGAACTCGCAGCGCGATGTCGTCGGAAAGGCTGATGGGTCTGCTCATTGCTTCTATTCTCATCCTGGAAAGCTCTTTGTTGTCTCCATGAAACAGTTTGTAGGAGTTTCCGGAGAAACCCTGCTGTCTAAGCAACTTCTCTAGCTTCTTTGGCTTCAACCATACCCAATTCAGTACCTTCCACATACATATTGCAACAAAAAAACTGATAGCTAAAGCAATGGAGAAAGCCATAGAGAAAAAAGACATGTAGAGAAGCAGAGAGATTAATTCTTTATAAGATTATTTTACGCTAGAGCCCCTTTTATGGCTATTAACTTTCATTCAGTGTACAAAAAAAATGACAATTTTTCATATTAATTATTGCTGCCCCCTTTTTATTTAAATAAATTAAAACAAAAATGTCTTAAATTAACAACATTAACTTTGAATACCATATCAACAGTACGACCTTAATTAGTACGAACATATAACCAATATAATATAATATATATGAGTTTTGGATTAGGTATATTATAAAAAAATCAACTATTAATAAGATCATTTTAGATTTAATTGCTAGATAATTGACAAAAGAAAGGTCACTGTTGTGGGACTAATGAATAATCATAATCATTACAGATTTTAATGAATAAAATCAAATCGACATCGATTCTGCATGATCCGGTATATAGATGATTATATTATACATATAAGATATTAGCTAACTATAATGTTAAGGGCGTGAATCTCGAGATTCAAGTCATTACCACTTTATTAGTTAAAATTGTTAACAGTTATAGTTTGCTTTTGACACTCATAATTCAAAAATGAAATGACTGCGAAACACCTATTTATAAAATTGAACGGAGTAATAACAAAGGATCCCTAAATTTTAATGAACCAACATGTAAGACATAGTTTGTTTTTCTATTTACAAACGGGTCCCTCTTTCACTCTTTCTTTGCCTTTGAGTCTTCGTCATGTTTGTTCGGGCAACGACAAAAATTTACACGACTTCAAATCGTACAACCCAGAAAAGATTTACGTTAATAACACAACACGACACCACCCAGGCAGTAAATGGGCCCCGGCCCTTATATTACCAACCTATGAATCATTTTTCAATTAACCCTCCCCAACTGTCGAGGCCCATTTTCAGCCTGACCGTCAATTAATTGTGATGAAAAATGAAAACGGGAAATTTCCCAAGGCCCAATAAGGACAATATAGACAATTCAAAAACGTCTCGCCTTTTCGGTATAAAATGCAGCAACGGGAAGTAGGGTTCCGTTCGTTGCCGATGAGAGAGCCGAGCGAGTAATCACTAGTGACGCTCGGGTTCCGTTGCAGGCAAATATCAAATTTAATTCCTTTGCCGTTTGTACATGAGCAGGTGGAATTGTATTTTATCTTGCTGTTAAAATGGAAGGTATTATACATTTCAATTTCATTGTCTCTCTGTTTTTTTTTTTTTTTTTGTGTTGTAAAAGAAAATGAATTGTTGGTTCTTGGTTTACGGCCGATCCAAATGAGTTCTTGCTATTTTATTCATATGAGAGCTCAATTTCACCCGGCCTACAGTTGATTGACGGGGCAGCCTCAAGGTTTTACATGTCTTTCACTCATGTTTTAATTCAGGGAACTGTCCTAAATTCTTTTCTGTTTTCAATTTAATTTTTTTTAATGCATATAAATTTCTTATCTCGTATCACAAAATTTTCAGCTTGCTGATTTTGGGATTTGTTTTTTCTTCTAATTTTAATTTCAATGATTAGTTCTGCCATTGAAGAATTGAAAACTAAAGGTTTCTTTTTCTCAATGATGCTCTTGGCTTGGTAAATTTTGTTTTGGAATCTTTTTGGAAAGTAAAACAAAAATTGTATTTAAAATTAAAAAAATTGAATAGTTTTATTCAAATGAAATTGAGGTAGAGCAAAGAAGTAGTACACACTAAATTCTGTAGAGATTGAGATGAGCCCTATACTGTGGATACAGAGAAGCCTTTTGAGCAGCAGGAGCATGAACATAAATAACTGGGAGAAAGTTGGAAGCAAAAAATGAATTTTGTAGAATCATTGTAAAGATAGTTTTTGCTTCCACTTTAAGTTATTTCCAATACACAATGGAAAACCTTCTCCAAATGGAATGTATTTATTCTCTGATGCCTGTAAATTGCGATATTTAACTTGGATATTTCAGCGGTTTAGGAACTTAATTGTTATGCATGGACGAAGTATTCACAATTTGGGTCATATCCCATATGATGAGATTGCTGCTTACGATGAGTCCAAGTATTATTGCGAGAAATGACATCTTGTGTCATAGTTTTAATATGATGCCAGCAGAAGCATGGCTATAAGTTGGAGAAAGTTGGAAAGAAAAATTTTGCAGAATCATTGCCAATGCCAGTTTTGCTTTTATCATTTCAAACTTTTGTTCAGGTTCGAGGACCTCAGCTGAACAGGAAGATTGCAACTTGATTGTTCTTTGTTGCCTTTGAAATGCCTTTGGAAAATCTCTCTGGGTTGAATTGTTCTGCATCATCACCCCAATACTCTCAAACTAGGATTATTGGTAATAACAAGATGATTCCAGGTGGTAGAACAATTTCTCCTAGCTATGTTTCCTTCACATTGATTCGGGTAAGCAAAGCTACTGGCTGATATAATTTGAGTATCTCGTACAAAATTTGGGTCACCACTTTCAACTCGTTTAGATCATCAAATATGGGGACTTCACTCCCAAAACCTTGAAAAGCTTCTTCTCTTGCGCGCTCTTGTGAACGTGATAACCTCTTGGAGGCTCATTCCAGCTTCCTTTTGTTGAAGTGCTTTGTAATTTGATTCCATTAGTGGGCCTAACAAGTCATCGTTTCTAGCTCTTTCAACTTTCAGTGCCTCTTTTCTTTTCTTTATGATACCTTTAATCAGTTTTTGCAGTTCATTATAGTTGTCTTTTGACTTTTTATTTGTCCCAGTAGGCAAAAACTTGCAAATAAAAATTTTTTCTCAAGAGCAGATAAAATTTGGTTTGTGAAGGTCAAAATGCTCTCCTTTCATAGTGTCAAATAAAGCAGTTATAGGTTATAAAAATCTTCTACGATATTTTATCATGCTTGCTTGAAAAGCAACTTGGAATTTTACACCCTGCTCAGTAATAGAATCAAATGGAAAACACTGGACAAAAATTGAAGTTGCTTTCTGAGGAGTTAAACTATTTTTCTTGCCTCTTCAAAGTTGCGGCCAAATCCTGTCCGAGAAATTACATCCGATACCAAAGCTTAAATACGAGACCACGCATTTAATTCGCATGATTCTTCTTTTGAGACTAAAATCTTCCACTTCTCTACCATGTGGTTACAACTTGTATACATTTCACATAAGTGGATATCCTATTTATAGAAAAAACATACATGAATATAAGATATTATTGGAAGAAAAATATCAACCAAGTTGCTCAAACATGAATTTTGAACTGCACTTGTTAATGACAGGGTTTTAAAGAAGCATTTTTTACTTCAGGAAGTCAAAAGTAAAGGAAAGTAACCAAGGCATTCTCAACTGAATAGCAGAAATATATAATTTTTATGATTAATTAATTGAATAGCAGAAATATATAATTTGTATGATTAATTAATTTCTTTTGGTGTGCATGTTAAATGAAAATTAAAGATAGAATGAAACCTTGAACTTATCCATACGGAAAGGTGGGTTTGCTATCTTTCTGACTTTAAATCACTGTTTTCCCTCATATAATATCATTCCATTAAAAACCATCATGCCAGCAGGTTTACTGGGATCTGTGATGATTATGCTTGGTGTTGGACCAGTCCACATAAAAGAATTCTTACCTGCACTTGTCAAAAATTAATTAATTAATAGGTTTACTCTTAACTCTCGAAGTTGTGCAAAATCAGCACCTTTCTCTTTTTTGCTAAATAAGAGTTATAAGATTTGGAAACTATGAGTCTATGTATAGTTTGTGGCGAGGATACATACCATACTTGCTCATAATATGAAACTTGGAAGGCAGAACTCGCGACACAATGTCGTCGGAAAGTCTGATGGGTCTGCTCATTGCCTGTTTTGTCGTTGTGGAAAGCTCTTTGGTGTCTCCATGAAACTGTTTCTAGGAGTTGCCGGAGAATCCCTTCTGTACAAGGTACTTCTCTAGTTTCTTTGGCTTTAACCATACCCAGTTCAGTAGCTTCCAGGTATACATTGCAACAATAATAATGGTAAGAAAAGCAAGGGAGAAACCGATGCAGTACTGCGGAAGTACAATATCCATTTTTTATGCACATGCAAAGAGACTGAAAGGGACAACGCATTATTTATAGGATCAACTGTATTTAATTAAATATATTCCAATGAGCAGATGTTTTTCTATTTAAAACTAAGACCCAAATGTTAACTACAACTCAATACTATAAGAACTAAATGTGTTTACCAAAATGTGTTTAACCTTCAAAATTTTTCTTATGGAAGGCCGGATTGGCAATTTTTCTGACTTCACTCCGTTGATCATCACCATGCATGGTACGCAGCCATCCCTTGCAGAATCAACTAAACATTGCGCATGCCAAGAGGATTTCTCTATGGGCTTTTGAAAGATTTCGTGCGTATAGAAAATTAATTAATTTCCCGTATCAAACTGTGATCAGTGATATTTATATTTGAAATGAGACCAAACCACGTCAAAGAATTCTTAGCTGCAATTAATTTTTCTCCCAAATTAATTAATCCTTAGGTTTACACTTTACTCCTCTACTATTTGCTAAATTTGCGCGCCGAAGAAGTGGAAAGGCAGAATTCGCGACACATTTTAATTTTATCATCGGAGAGACTGATGAGTCTGCATGTTGCTTCTTTAATTTTCGCATCCAGAAAATCTCTTTGGTGTCTCCATGAAAGAATTTGTAGCTAGGAGTCTCCGGAGAAACCCTGTTGTCTGAGCAACTGAATATTTCCCAAGGAGCGGCGCATTAATTTTAGGAGATGTCATTCCTTTGACATAAATCCTTTCGTTTTCATAGATTTAACAGAAGAAATTTTTATTTGCGTTGTTTTCAGGTGTTCTATACTGTTTCACTAGAATTTGTTGCACTGATATTCTTATTTTAATTATAAATTAAGGCAAAGAGTACTTTCTAATATTTGGATTATCCGAAAATTTTATTTAGTTGGTCAATATGACGACGTTAATTATGATAATTTGTCTATTATACGGTAAAGAAAAAACAACTTATCTATGAGGGAAGTATTAGGTACGTAGCTGACTAATTAGTAAATTAATATATATAGATATATATGATTAGAGTCCATTAAGCTCCTTAATCAAAGACTTAAGGATGATTTAATAAAGTTGTCTATTAACAATTAATATTAAGATTGTTAATCGTTTAATAGGACAAATAAATTTGATAAATAGGGTCTTAAACAATACAGTTGAATATGATTTTATTAAATCCATTTATTTCGTTAATTAAAATTGTTTTCTAAGACATAAAACAAAATACTAAGCTCTATTATATTTAAAAAAATTTTAGCATTTTACAAATTAATTTAAATATGAATGAACCGAGGAGTTTGATTCCTCTTACTAAAAGCATATAGATAAGACATCATACATTTATTTGTTATAACCCAAATATAAAATATAAATGACGTCCTACATTCTTCTGAAGGGAGCAATGGCTGGGTGTACATGATTCAGCCCAATCTCAAATAATATGTCCAGTCCAATTTTGTGCATACCCAAACATAAGTTTATTAGGCAGTAGAAATAACAAGGACGCTGCTTAGAGATCAAGATAATAAAGTGATCCACCTTATTTATTAAATCATATACATATCATTTTTTTTTTCTTTTTCTAATGGTAACATGGGACTGCTCAACAGCTAAAAATACTAAATTTTGTGTAAAATTATGTGAACACCAAACTGTGGATATAGATTTATCATTCGAACAGGAGCATGGGTATAATTTGGAGAAAGCTGGAAAGAGAAATTTTGCAGAATCGTGGCCAACGCTAATTTTGCTTCTATTAGAGCAAAGTTTTGTCCAATGCATATTCGAGGACCCCAGCTGAATGGGAAGAATGCGACTTGATTATTCTTTGTTGCCTTTGAAATTCCTTGAGAAAATCTATCTGGTTTGAACTCTTCTGCATCGTCACCCCAATATTCTGGATCACGATGAACTAGAACTATTGGTAATGAAAAGATGACTCCAGGTGGTAGAACAAGTTCTCCTATCTTTGTCTCCTTTATATTCATTCTGCTAAACATAGCTGATGGTGGATATAACCTCAACACCTCGTATAGAATTTGGGTTACTATTTTCAACTGGTTCAGATCATCAAATTTTGGTACTTTATTTCCAAAAACTCGAAAAACTTCTTCTCTTGCGCCTTCTTGCCATTGTGGATGTATACTTAACAAAACCATTGTCGATGCAAGCAAAGATGCAGTAGTCTCTTGCCCGGCAATATAGAATAGCTTGCATTCCTCTATCACTTCTTGGAGACTCATTCCATCTTCCTTTTGTTGAATTGCTCTGTGATTTGATTCCAATAATAGATCCAATAAGTCATTGTTGCGGCCTTTTCCAACTTTCAGCCCCTCCTCTCTTTTATTTATGATACCTTTTATTAGTGTTTGCATTTCTTTATAATTGCTTTTAACTTTTCTATTGATTGCAGTCGGCAAAAACCTGCAAATTAAACAAATAAACAACATTCTCTAAGTACAAATGAGATTATATATATATTTTTTGGTTGGTTGAAATAAATATGGCAGCTATATACATATATATATATATATGTATAAGTTGGTGTCATTAATTACCTCCATCCAGGGACGTAAACATACTTCAAAAGTTCAAACAGAATGTGAACTTGCTTTTTAATGAGTTTAAATATTTGTCTTCCCTCTTCAAAGTTACTGCCAAATGCTGTCCGAGAAATCACGTCAGATGTCAAAGTTTGAATATCGGGCCACACATCTAAATCACATGATTCCTCCTTTGAGACCAAAATCTTCCATTTCTCTACCATTTCCTTACAACTTGTATACATTTCAGGCAGCAAATCCTATAAAAACAATAGAAAGGCTGGAATGCATTAATTCATTAGGATCATCCAAAACTCTCTGTTTACTCTGTATCAAATATATATGTAGAACGAGAAGAACTTATAATTTATGTAATTTGTCATACTCATAAATATTAAATGGACAGTAATTAATAAATAAAAATAGCTGGGTTGGAATATTTAACCTTCAACTTTTCCATATGGAAAGCCGGATTGGCGATTTTTCTGATTTTACTCCAGTGATCATCATAGTACATGGCCATCCCTTGGACAACCAACTTTCCAAGAGGATTTCTGTTGGGCTTTCGAAAGATTTCGTGGGTATACATAATTTCCCTTATCAAATCTGGATCCGTGATAATTATATTTGGAGTAGGACCAGCCCACATAAAAGAATTCTTACCTGCATTAATTAGTCATTAGGTTTAAATATTCTTTTATATAAAATTATTTGCTAAACACTTACACGCATGTAAATCACAACATCTTTAATTGAAGTCATAAATCTCGAAATTTCTGTAAATCTCAACACTTTTTTCAAATTCTGTAAATATTAAATAAACTAAGTTATTTTAATTTAACTCTTCATCCCAAATCTGAATAGGATTCAAATAAAATACATCTTATAATGAGTGTTCATATATCTCTTTTAATTGTTGCAGATTATAAGAACTAAAGGTTGCTTTTACTTTACTTCACCTGAGTATTCATATAAATATAAATTTCTTGAAAAATTAAGATATATCTGACTATTCGTTGTATAAAAATTAAATTATATTATAGTAAGAATCAGATCGTACAGTGTTCCTTAAGCTTCATTAATCAGACGACGGTATACAGGTATTTTAAATCTAATATTTCGTATAGTATAGTATGAGAGAGAGTGTGTATGTATCAGATGGAAGGCACATACCGTACTTGCTGATGATATGATGCTGGAAAGGCAAGATTCGAGGCACAATGTCGTCGGAAAGGCTGATGGGTTTGCTCATCGCTTCCATTGTCATCCTGGAAATCTCTTTGGTGTCTCCATGAAACAGTTTGTAGGAGTTGCCGGAGAATCCCTTCTGTCGAAGGTACTTCTCTAGCTTCTTTGGCTTTAACCATACCCAATTCAGTAGCTTCCACCCACATATTATTGCTAGAATAATGGTACCAAAAGCAAAGGATAGAGCCATCGCAGATTCAGAGAAGAGCAGAGAGAGAGATAAAGAGAAGAGTGCTAGTCAGTTTCAGCTACAGATCAACACAGCTGCCAGACCGTCTCTTTAATAGCCATAAATCAAAGCTTGCTAATTATCTTTTGTAGGTAATTTCACTTTGATCCCTAATATTTTAAAAAATATCATTTGGATTAGCATCTTAATGTATTTGATTAAAAATATTCTGAAAATCATAATCGAATGCATTCTGAAAATCATTATTTTGATCTTCCAGTGGTTTAGATAATATCATTTTAATTGACATGTTAGATGTATTAGAAAAAATATTCCTAATATTTCAAAAAATCATCATTTTAGTCTAAAATATTTCGGTTAATCATCACTTTGATCTTTGAACCAAATATTAATTAAATTATTGCTAATAGTCTATTTAAGGAAAAGATAAAATATACTTTTGTCATTCAGTAGAATTTTTAATATGAAAATTAATTTGTCTTTATTTTTTAATGAAATCTGAAAAATTAAAATTTCTCTTATTTACTCTTTAAAAAGGCTAACTAATCCTTATATATTTTTATAATTATCATTGTACCTCTAATTTATTATAATCATTAGACTCTTGATTTACTAAAAAATTACATAATGGAGAAAAAATTGATGATTTTTTATTTTTATAATTTTATTAGCATAAAATGATAAAAAATTCACTATAAATACTTTAAAATTTGTAAAAAAAATAACGTTTAAGATTAAAGTGATGATTAAATAATTTATTTTAAAATAAAATGATAATTTTTAGAAAAGTTAAAGATATTTTTTTTCATTAATACATCAAATATTTTGACTAAAATGACATTACTTAGAACCATGAATATTAAAGTGATAATTTTTAAAAATATTGGGAATATTTTTATATGATATATCAAGTATATCAATCAAAGTAACATTTTCTTAAATATTAAGGATCAAAGTGAAATTATAGTTAAATTATTGTTTCAATTAAGAAATCAATACCGACCGCAATCGTGGACTGGGAATCCCTCGTGTATATTCTTGGATGGCCATCCAATTAAAAATTATTTAATGCGTTCCATGCTTGATTCTTAGACATTTAAGCCAAGTAATTAACGCAACAGTGAGTTGAATTCTCTAGAAGCCAGCGATACATTTCATGATTTACAGTATCGCTCGCACGTGCCAATTAGTATTAATTAATTAAATAGGATTAAAATAGTTTTGCCCTAGAATATTTGTAATAATCTCACAAAAATTGTAATTATATAAATATATATAAATGTTGGATAAATAAAATAATTTCATATCTAATCATTAAGTTGAGTCACATCTGCTTATATAGTTATATTGACAATTAACGATTTGTGTAGGGCAATTTACCCTAATTAGTGTAGTTAGAAAGACAAACTTGTTGCGTTGTTCCATTATCCATCGCGTTCTTAACTATTTAATTAATGAAAATTTAATATTCAGTTGAAAAAAATTAAATAAAAACAAAGAGCTATGCGTTAAGGATTCGGTTGTTGATTAAGGAGTAAATTAATAAAATATTGGGAAGACCATTAACTATCTTGATCAAAGGCTTCTCTTAGATTATTGAGTTTACAAACACAGGCGTAAATATTACTACTCTAATTATAAAATATTGTTGTACATTTTTTACCTAAAATTAAAGCAGTCTGAATTTTTTTTTTGTTGGATAATATCATGACATCAATAACTGCAAATTCCGTATAAAGCCAAATAATAAATAAATAAAAGAAAATTGACGAATACCCCTCGTACTTGAAAAAATAGATATAATATTTTAAAAAAAATAAATATCTTTTTCAAATTTAGATAAATAAATAAAATTTTTTTAAATTTTATTTAGTTCACTAATTATATTATTATTATTTGTATCTCTAAAATTTTAAATAATAACAAAATAAAATATATATTTTATATATTTCTTATGTTATATAACCCAAACAACAAGTAAATAAAAGAAAGTTGATGGATATCCCTCGTATTTGAAAAAATATAAACATGATATTTGAAAAAAAATATATTCTTTTTAAGTTTAATAAATAGATAAATATTTTTAAAATTTTATTTAGTTGACTGATTAGATTATTATTATTTACATTCCTAAAATTTTAAATAATAATAAAATAAGATCTATATTTTTTTATATATAACAATTTAGTATCTATTTTAATATTTTTTATAAAATATTCTTATAATCACCACAATTTAGTCCCTTAATTGTCCAAACTTAAGAGAGTATTTATTTTTTTCTTAAAGATGAAGAAGTATTTGTTCATTTCTCCAAATATGAAGGGGGATATCTATCAATTTTTCGATTCGAATAGATACGGCAAAGCAAATTTAAAAAACAAAAAGAAAACGTGAGGAGTGTCAAATTTTTTAACATCTAAAATCTAAATAGACTTTAAATATAAATATATTTCAAATCTAAATAAATTTTAAATATATAATTTAAAAGACAAATTGAAAAATGAAGTTGAGGATAAAAAGAAAGATTGAAAGGAAAAAATCTAGTTGAGTGTGTATATATAATTATTTATTTATATATTGTAAACATATTTTTATGTACAATAAACTAAATTTTTATTTAAAATATTATTGTTTTACTTTTTGAGGATTGGTATGCAAATATATAATTCAATCGACAATAAGCAAATTTTTAAATTTTCAATTCAATGTCATTCTGATTTATTGATCCATCACATATATATATATATATATAGAGAGAGAGAGAGAGAGAGAAGATTTGTAACCCCATCTTTTTACTCACATGTTTATATTTATTTATAAATTATTAGATTTATATACTTTTAACGATAGAGATTTAATTTAACATATATATTAATTACGTTTATATGAGTGTAAATATATGTATAAAAATATTTTATTACCATCCGATATATATGTAGTAAAATCTTTAATTTTATTTTATTAAAATATAGCTACTAAATTTTCGATGTTAAATTGGAAAAAAACACATTTAAATTATTTGATGGTGCAAGGAATTGAATTAACTTCAAGCCAAAAAGAAAAACAAATACCACCAAATTGTTGATTAATAAGTAAATTATTGTAATTAAAGATTTCAGCCAAGGAAATATTATCATTAAATATATATCTTGATTATTCTTTGAATGGGAATTTTGCTTCCATTAGTGCAACGTTTTGTCGCAAACATATTCGAGGATCCCATCTGAATGGGAAGAGTGAGACTTGATTATTCTTTGATGCCTTTGAAATCCCTTCAGAAAATCTGTTCGGATTGAACTCTTTTGCATCATCACCCCAATCTTCTTGATCATGATGAACTAGAATTATTGGCAATGAGAACATGACTCCAGGCGGTAGAACAATTTCTCCCAACTTTGTCTCCATAATATTAGTTCGGCTAAGCAAAAAAGCTGGTGGATATAACCTGAGTACTTCATATAGAATTTTAGTTACTACTTTCAATTGGTTAAGATAATCAAATTTCGGTATTTTATTATTCCCAAAAACTTGAAAAACTTCTTCTCTTGCACGCTCTTGCCAGTGTGGATGCATACTTAACAAAAACATTGTCCATACAACTAAAGATGCAGTAGTTTCTTGACCAACAAGATAGAACAGCTTGCATTCCTCAATAACCTCTTGCAGACTCATTCCAGCTTCTTTTTTGTTGAACTGCTTTGTAATTTGATTCCAGTAATAGACCTAACAAGTCATTGTGGTGGGCTTTCATTCCAACTTTCAGCGCCTTCTCTCTTTTCTTTATGATACCTCTTATCAACTTTTGCATTTCATTATAATTGCCTTTCACTTTCCTATTCGTTGTAGTAGGTAAAAACCTGAAAATAGTCAAAAACCTAGCTTGTTAAAACTGGAAAAACGCTTGGAATTAAATTAATTAATTTGTCTACTCTCTTGCTCAATAACACATCGATCAAATCCAATCTGTAAACACTACATAAAAATTGAAGTTGGTATATAGGTATTAATTAATTACCTCCATCCTTGGATGTAAACAGACTGAGAAAATTCGACCATAAGATCAATTTGCTTTTTGATGAGCTCAAATATTTTTCTTCCCTCTTCAAAGCTGCTCCCAAATGCCGTCCGAGAAATCACAGCGGCTGTCAACTTTTGAACATCAGGCCACACATCTAACGCACACGATTCCTCCTTTGAGATCAAGTTGCTCCATTCTGTACCATATCTATACAACTTGTATGAATTTCAGGAACCATATCCTATTGGAAAAAGGAAAAAGAAAATGTCAACTCAAAATTTATCATAACAAAAAGTAATTTATATAAATAATATTGATCTTGTGTGTCTGATTTACATTAAAAATAAGAAGAAATTAATTAACCTTTAACTTATCGATATCGAAGGCAGGATTGGCGATTTTTCTGACTTTACTCCATTGATCATCATAGTACATGGCCATCCCCTGCACAACCAACTTACTAAGAGGATTTCTCTCGGGCTTTTGAAAGATTCCATGCGTGTACAAAATTTCCTGCATCAAACTGGGATCTGTAATATTTATATTTGGAGTTGGACCGAACCAAGTAAATGTATTCTTGCCTGCACTTTTTTGAAAAAAAGTAATTAGTTAAGTTTCAAAAATGATGAATTTTTCTCAAAAAAGAATTCTAAATTCACAATAATATCTTGAAGGATTATTTATTCTAACTGCAAACCCATCAGATATACAATCAAATAAACCGTTTAGAAAATTTTTTCGTCAGACAGGCATATCTACCTAATAAAGATTGTTTTATTTGGATGGGAAACAAAAATTAATTAATTAGCAAGAAGATCCTTAATTATTTATTTTGTAGCGATGGCACATACCGTACTTGCTGATAAGATGATGCCCGAAAGGCTGATGGGTCTGCTCATTGCTTCTGTTGTCATCCTGTAAACCTCTTTGGTGTTTCCATAAAATAGTTTGTACGAGTTTCCAGAGAAACCCTTCTGTCTGAGGTACTTCTCTAGCTTCTTTGGCTTCAACCATACCCAATTCGTAGCTTCCAGGCAAATATTGTTACAATTATGGCTGCAAAATCGAAAAGGAAAGCCATGGACTGCCTCTCTATAATCTCCATTTTCATATATTCAACACCGAAATTATTAATCTGTAAGGAGATTATTTAAGCTAGATGAAGAGCCTACGGCCTCTTTAATTAATAGCTACCAATTATTAGTCAATAGAAAAATAACGAATGATCGATTTTGTCTGTATGTTAGATTCCCACTGGTTTATCTTTGTGAGTGATTTTGTCTGCATGCTAGATTGTCTCGATGATATAACTTTGATTTCAACTTGAAAATTTTAAAGTAAATTTTATGCTAATAGAATTTGATAGTCAATTACATCTTTTAATAAAAAAATAAAATAATAAATACATAAAATCTCAAAATTAAGAGTTAAAAAATAACGCCGGTGATAATATCTGACAATACATATGTTAACAGAATATATGCACAAGATTCTATTCTCCATATTAGTTGACAACGTCAAGGTTCGGGAAATCTGTCAGACTTGAATTACATTAATCTCACCAGGTGTAAAATCCTAGTTATAATAAAATACATATTATCTGCAGGGAAATTACTTTAATTATTGGAAGTATGAGACAAACTTACTAAATGTCCGTTTGATTTGAATTTTTTTATTGTAGAAAGACTTTTTTAATGATAAAAAGTCTTTTTAAATTTTTTAATGTCTTTTGATTGACAATGAAAAAGAGTTTTTGAGAATTAAAAAAACTGTTTTCTTTTTATTAGAAAAAACTCAAAATTTGATTTTTTGATAGTAGAGTTTTCCCGACTTTTTTAAAGGGTAAAATACCCTTACTTTATTTTAAAAATTTTACGTAATTTTTTTAAAATAAAACATAAAAAATCTGTTTATTAAAGTAATTATTCAAATATTTCTCAAAAATCATTTGTGACAATTAAACAATTAATAAATTTTTATTAAAAACTCTAATCATAAAAATTTTACAGATAAAAACTCTACTTTAAAAAACTTTATTTGAAAAGTTGTACCAAAAGAATTCTAAATTGGTCAATTATCACGTCCTTATTATGACGTGTTAATTAATTATTATTCAAATCAAGGGAAAAAGAAACCCTTGACGTGGACAACTAATATAAAGTAGGGAAATGACATATTCCTCCGATATTTAATCTAATAATAAACAGATATTCCTTCATATACGAGAAAAGATAAATGTCCCTTAACATTTGGATAAATAACTAAATACTCTAAATTTTTATTTTTGTTAGTTATCAAGTTAGTTTATTATTATTTGTGTCCTTAATTTTTTATTTAATAATAATATGATATATATTTTATTTAATTATAACACTTTTATCCCCATTTTAATATTTTTTACAATATAATTTTTTTAAATATAATAATTTAATTCATATTTAATATTTTTTTTATAATATACTCAAAACTAAATACATTTTTAATTTATTATTTCAATAGAAAATTTGAAAAATAAAATATTATTAAAAAAAATTTAAATAATGAGTTAAATTAAACTTATGTTAAAATATTTTAAACTCATGTTAAAATATTTATATCCTTTTTTTTCCTACAATAAATTTGATTTTTAATTATTAAAAGGATTTTGAAATATATTTTAATATTTTATGCTTATATTAATATTTTTATTTAGAAGATTATATTAAATTTATTATATTTTAATAAGAAAAATTATGAAAATATAAAAAAAGTAAAAAAAAAAAAAAAAATTAATATCATTTGTTAATAAAATTAATAATTAATATATTTTTATTCTTATTAACCAATATATAATTTAATTTTAATTAAAAAATAGAAAAAGAAGAAATTTTTTTTATTATTCTTATTTTTAATATATATAAAATATGTATTATGGTTTATATTTTTATTTATATTTTTCATATATTTTTAATGTTTTTCATAATATATTCAAGAATAAATAATTTTTTTAATTTGTTATTTTAATAAAAGAATTTTAAAAATACAATTATTAAAAAATTTCAAATAATGAGATAAGTCATACTTATATGCTAAAATATTTTTAATCCTTTACTTTCACTTTTATAACAATAAATATTGAATTATTAAAAAATTTAATTGAAATATTTTTTAACGTTTTATTTTTACATGTAATATATTTATTTAAAAAAATTATGTTAAATTTATTATATTTTTTTAAAAATATATAAAAATATAAACAATAAATACATGTTATATATATATTACAAATAAAAATAAATAAAAAATTTTCTCCTTTTTCTATTTTTAATTAAAATTAAATTATATTAGTTAATAAATAATAATATAAAATATATCTAATTACTAATTTTATTAACAAATGATATTAAATTTTTTTTATTTATATTTTCATAATTTTTCTCAAGAAAATATAATAAATTTAATATAATCTTTTAAATCAAAATATTATTATAAAAATAAAATGTTAAAATATGTTTCAAAATTTTTTTAATAATTAAATAAAAAGTTTATTTTAAGAATGAAACGTTACAATATAGTTCAAATTTTTTTAACAATTAAATAAAAATATTATTATAAGAATAAAAGTTATGTTAAATTGATTTTTTTTAAAATACATAAAAATATAAATAAAAAAATATAAACAATAAATACATGTTATATATATTACAAATAAAAATAATAAAAAAAAATTTCTTTTTTTCTATTTTTTAATTAAAATTAAATTATATTGGTTAATAAAAATATAATATATATAATTACTAATTTTAGTAATAAATGATACTAAATTTTTTCTTTTTTTTAAACTTTTTTATTTATATTTTCATAATTTTTTTTCAAGAAAATATAATAAATTTAATATAATCTTTTAAATAAAAATATTAATATAAGAATAAAATGTTAAAATATATTTTAAAATCCTTTTAATAATTAAATATCAAATTTATTGTAAAGAAAAAATATAAATATTTTAACATAAGTTTAATTTAACTCATTATTTAAAATTTTTTAATAATATTTTGTTTTTTAAATTTTCTATTAAAATAATAAATTAAAAATGTATTTAATGTTGAGTATATTGTAAAAAAAATATTAAATGTGAATTAAATTGTTATATTTAAAAAAAATTATATTGTGAAAAATATTAAAATATTTAAAAAAATCAAAGATATAAATACTTTATTTGCTATCCATTGAATTGAAATTATCGAGTAGTACTTCTGTAATGAAATCTATCGGGGGATGAACATATTGTGAAACCAAATCAAATTATAATGAATATGAAACTGAACAATTGATTAATGATAATTTTCAGAACTAGAGTTTATGTAAGATTAAATGAGCACCATATTGTGGTTGAATAGTTGTAACTGGAAAAGGAGCATGAGCATAAGTTGGAGACAGCTCAAACCAAAAGTTCTGTAAAACTAATGCCAATGCCATTTTGGCTTCTAACAGAGCAAAGTTTTGTCCGATGCATATTCTGGGACCCCATCCAAAAGGGAAGAAGGAGAGTTGATTCTTTGTTGCTTTTGAAACTCCTTCAGAAAATCTCTCTGGTTTGAACTCAGTTACATCTTCACCCCAAAGTTGAGGATCATGGTGCATGAATATCATTGGTAAAGAAAGTTGTACTCCCGCTGGTAATGTTAAGTTTCCAAGCCTCATTTCTTTTGTAACAGTTCGGAGAAGTGTATCTCCTGGTGGGTACAGCCTAAGAACCTCATACAAAATCATATTTGCCTGTGCATTGAAAAGTAAAATCAATATGGTTCATACCAACTTTAAGGCGATATGAGAGTATAGTTTTGGTACTTACTACTTTAAGATGATTTATCCCGTCGAAATCTGGTTTTTTGTCACCAAATAATTGAAGAACTTCTTCTCTAGCTCTAGTTTGCCAATTCATATGCTTACTCAACAATACCATTGTCCAAGCAAGCAGAGTTGATGTTGTCTCCTTACCAGCAAAATAAAATAGTTTACATTCCTCAATCACGTCCTTAATACTCATTCCAAATTTCTTGTTGTTACCATTTTCCTGAATCTCTCTGAAATTGGACTCCATAAGAATACCTAGCAAATCATCGATTGCCGGTCCGTGATCTTCTTTCATTGCGTTCTCTCTCCTGTTGATGATGATCTTCAATGAAGCTTCAATTTCCTTGTCAATTTTCTCAATCTTCTTGTTTATTTTAGTTGGTAAAAACCTTTTTCCTGGAAAGTAAACTGACTGTGTTAATTGTTTTGTGAGACTTGCTAAATCGTTTTGGAGTTCAAATATTCTCCTTCCTTCTTCATAGTTGCTTCCAAATGCTGTTCGAGAAATCACATCACTTGTCAAATTTACAAGAAATGGCCAAACATCCAACTCACAGGATCCCTCCACAGCAACCAATTTCTCCCATTCGCTAATCATCTCGCTGCAACTCTGATAGAATGCTGGTAACATTCGCTGATGCAGAATCAATAGGGGAAAACAAAAAGCTTGTGATCATTATTATAAACAGTAGTCTAAATATTGTAAATGAATGTCTAACAAATATGAAATTAATTAATCAAGCAAACCTTCAACTTCTCAAGATGGAATGCCGGATTGATAATTTTTCTATGTTTAATCCATTTCTGACCCTCAGAATTTCCAAGACCAGGTGCAAGTTTTCTGACCAGTGGATTTGTAGCTGGCTTCTGAAAATCATTGAACTTGCTAAATACTTCCCTTATTTGTTCAGTCTCCATGATATTCACCCTTGGAATCGGACCAAACCATATAAAAGAATCTTTGCCTGCATTTATATTTATTGTGAATGACTTGAGCAATGAAAGAGAGTAAGAGTTTCGTGTTTTTTATACCGTAATTTTGCACCGTCTGATGTAAGAAAGGGTTGACACGAGATACAATATCGTGGGAGAAGCTGATGGGTTTGGATTTTGCTTCTTTGATCATCATAGAACTCTCCTTCACATCCCCGAAGAAAAACTTGTAAGAATTTCCCTTAAGACCTTGCTGTCTCAGCAATCTCTCAAGTCTTCTTGGCTTCAACCACACCCAGTTCAATATTCTCCACGCACATGCCAAAATCGAAACGAAAATAATAGAGTACTGTGCCAGCAAAATGGCTACTGTTATTTCCATTTCTTTTTATGTTTGTAAATTTTGTGTACATGAGAAGTTCATAGAAGAATGTCAGTGTATTTCATACATGCTTTAATTTTAACGCTTGATATTAATTGATATATTGATATTAAGTAAAAATCCTTAATTATATCACATAAATGATGATTATAGCTGTTACTTTTTCTTTTTTATAAAAAAATTAAAGCTTATTTAGATAGAAAAAACTCCCAAATAATCAAGCTTTTATATACGCATGCAAAATCTAATTCATTAGCTGATTCAATTGTAGTAAATGATGTCTTAATTTCCATCTAAATTAACTATATATAAATAATATGCTCGTAACTTGAAGTACAAACATCATTTTATTAAATCTATATGCTCATATATTTAACATACAAGCATTATTTTATATTATTTTAGGAGATAAGAATAATCTCTAGGAAACTGATATTAGTATATATTTGGCCTTCCTACACTATAATTTCCTTAAAATCAAGGGGGTGCCGAATTTTGGTAGAAGAGTAAAACCTTTCGTAGGAGCATGAACGTAGGATGGAGACAACTCGAATGAGAAGTTTTGCGTAATTGTTCCCAAAGCCACTTTTGCCTCTATCAAAGCAAAATTTTGTCTAATGCACATTTTAGGACCCGTCCAATACGGAAGAATAAAACTTTTATTGGATTGGGTTTCTTCCTATTTGGAGATTGTTCAAATTTCTCTTTAATAGTAATTAAATCATTTAATTCAAAAATATTTTGATATTTTCTTAAGTAAGGTTTAATGTTTCAAATTTTTATTGTAATATATATATGTGTGTTAAGAAGAAAAAATAAATACTATTTATTGTTTATAGAGAGAGCGGGTATTGTTTACGAGAGAGGTAAAATAGTAAATTTGGGATAATTTTAATCAAGTGACTAATCGGAAGTTGATTTGTGGTTCGATTGAGCTAAAATTTTACCAGCAGCTTTCTAACTCAAAGGACTAAATTCTGAACGGTGGAGATTAGATTTGAAGCTCCCTTTCTTCAGATTTCGTAATTGAAAGTTAGGCCACCATTTTAGTGATGTTTTCTTGAACTCTCTTTAATTTATTTGTAGAATTTGATTGTTTACTAAGATTGTGTGATTTTGAAAATGTTATAAATGTGTACCTTTAGTTCTAATTAGAGAGAAATTATTTATTCTCATTATTTGATTATAGTGGAGATTTTTAGATAGATTACGGTCCCGTGATTTTTACTCCTCACATTGGAGAGATTTTGTACGTTAAAATTGATTGTGTTATGATTATTTTGTTGATGATGTGGTTGCTGTCCAAAATTGATTTTGTGCCTAAAAATTGTTACTCTATTTGTTTATTTCTTATTAGGTTCACGTAAGAGAGGACAAAGTAATTATTGTACTTCTGTAATTGATTTGTATTAGTTTATCCTAACAAAGTGGTATTAGAGCTTTGGTTATATTTGTTTTGTTCCTTATGTTGAATGATGGGAGTTAATATAAGTAGAATAGTTAATTTAAATGGTGCAAATTATCATTTATGGAAGGGAAATATGGAAGATCTTTTATATGTGAAAGATCATTATTTATCCGTGTTTGAGAAACAAAAACCCGATAATAAGACACATGCACAATGCAAGTTGCTTATCATTAGGTGTGTGGGTATATCAAACAATGGGTAGATGACAATGTTTTGAATCACATCAGTGGAGAGACAGATGCAAATTCTTTGTAGAATAAGTTTGAAGAGTTATATGCTAGAAAAACTGAGAACAATAAACTATTTTTAATAAAGCAAATGATGAACTTGAAATACTGAAATGGAGAACCCATAACAGATCACTTGAATACATTTCAGGGAATCATTAATCAATTGGCTGGAATGAACATCAAATTTGAAGATGAAGTACAAAAGTTATAGCTTTTAGGCACATTACTGGACTCATGGGAGACATTTAGAATGTTATTATCTAACTCAGTTCCTGATGGTATTATCACTACGGAATTGGTTAAAAATAATGTTTTGAATGAAGAGGATAGAAGAAAGTCATAGAGTTCCTCATAGTCAGATGTCTTAATCATAGAAAAGAGAGGGAGGAGTAAAAGTAGAGGTCCGAAAAATAGAGATAAAAGTAAAAGTAAGACCAACAAGTTTACCAATGTTGAATGCTATCATTGTAGTTTGAAGGGGCATATAAAATGATGACAGCAGTGATGATGACAGAGTTGCTACTGTTACAAATGACTTTCTTATTATATATGATGATAATGTTGTCAACCTTATGTGCCATGAGACCAGCTGGGTAATTAATAGTGGTGTCTTCATTTATGCTACATCGTGAAGAGAATTCTTTACCTCTTATACATCCAGTGATTTTGGAGATGTTAAGATGGGAAATAATAGCTTAACTAAAACCATAGTCATGGGAGATGTGTGCTTGAAGATCAATAATGGTATAATGTTACTTTTGAAAAATGTTAAACATATTCTTGATATTCGTTTGAACTTGATTTCTGCAGGTAAACTTGATAATAAGGGTTTCTCCAGCAACTTTAGTAGTGTTAAATGGAAGCTTAGCAAAAGTTCCATGATTGTGGCCCAATGAAGAAAATGTTCTTCATTGTACTTTATGCAAGCAAAGATTGCAAACAGCAGTATCAATACAGTGAAAAGTAAAGATACAATTAATTATGGCATAGAAGACTTGGTCACATAAGTGAGAAGGGTTTAAATGTTTTGGCCAAGAAGAATATACTTTCTGGGTTAAAAAATGAATCTTTGAATAAGTGTGTTCATTGCTTGGTAAGGAAGCAAATTAAGACTACCTTCAAGACATCTCCATCTTCAAGAAAATTAGTTATACTCGAATTAGTATACTCTGATGTTTGTGGCCCTATAAAAACAAAAACACTTAGTGGTGCTCTCTATTTTGTGACTTTTATAGAAGATCACTTAAAAAAGTTGTGGGTTTATACATTGAAGACAAAGGATCAAGTATTAGATGTGTTTAAACAGTTTCAGGCCTCAATTAAGAGACAGACTGAGAAGAAGTTGAAGTGCATCAGAACTGATAATGAGGTTTAGTATTCTGGACTATTTGATGAGTATTGCAGACAACTAGGAATTCATCATCAAAAGACACCTTCGAAGACTCCTTAGTTAAATGGGCTAGTTAAGAGGATGAAGAGAACACTAGTTGAAAAAATGAGATGTTTGCTTTCACAAGCACAATTACCAATATCTTTTTGGGGGGAGGCTATGAATATAATTGTACATATGTTGAATTTTACACCGTGTATTTCTTTAAATTTTGATGTTCCAGATAAAATTTGGTGAGGAAAGGATGTTGCTTATGATCATTTGCGTGTCTTTGGATGTAAAGCATTTATGCATATTTCTAAAGATGAGAAGTCTAAGTTTGATGTTAAGACAAGAGAGTGTGTATTTATCGGTTATGGTCAAGATGAGTTTGGCTACAGGTTTTATAATCTAGTACAAAAGAAACTTGTAAAAAGTCGGGATGTTATATTTATAGAAAACTAAACTATACAAGATTTTGAGAAGTCAAAAGAAGCAATGCCTCAATATAGTGATGCGTTGATAGACTTGGATCTAGTGCTTCCTACACATATTTCAGCGTAGCTTACAGATGAAGTCCAGGATGATCAGCATAGTACAGGTGATATTGACACTCATACACAGGTTGAGGTTGATGATGATATTTAAGATTAGTCATTTACATCACAGGCTTTGCTGGATGCTCCACTTAGAAGATCCACTAGAAATCGACAACACTTTACTACACGATATCCTCCAAGTGAGTATGTGTTATTAACTGATAAGGGAGAGCTTGAATGTTATGCAGAAGCAGTGGAAAGTGAACACAAGAAAGAGTGGATTGATGCCATGTAAGATGAGATGAAGTCACTGTATGAAAATCACACATTTGAATTGGTGAAGTTACCTAAAGGTAAAAGAGTTTTGAAGAACAAATAGGTGTACAGAGTGAAACAAAAAGAACATACCTTGTAGCCACGATACAAAGCTAGGTTGGTCGTCAAGGGATTTAGCCAAAGAAAAGGTGTTGACTTTGATGAAATCTTTTCTCCAGTCATCAAGATGTCATCCATTCGTGTGGTATTGGATATAGTGGCTAGTCTTGACTTGGAGTTAAGCAGATGGATGAAAAAACTGCTTTTCTACATGAGGACTTAGATAAAGAAATTTATATGGAACAGTCAGAGGGTTTTAGAATAAAAGAAAAAGAAGACTATGTGTGCAAGCTAAAGAAAAGCCTCTATGGCTTGAAACAGGCACCAAGACAGTGGTATAAGAAGTTTGAATCAGTTATGAGGGAGTAAGGCTATTGAAAAACTTCTTCCATGTAAAATCAAAACATATTGATGTGAGATATCACACAGATCACAATGCTTCTAATATATTAACCAAAACTCTTTCGAGGGAAAAGTTTGAAGTTTGTTGTTCGATTGTTGGGTTGATAAACCCCTTCACATAGTTGAAAAGAGAGAGATTTATTAGGTTGGATTTCCTTCTATTTGGAGATGGTCCAAATTTTTTTTCAATAGTGACTAAGCCTAATTAGCTCAAGAACATTTTGATTTTTTCTTAAGTAGGTTTTAATGTTTTAATTTTTTGTTGTAATATATATGTGTGTTAAGAAAAAAAAATGGATACTATTCATTATTTTTAGAGAGTGTGGGTACTGTTCACCAGAAAGAGGTAGAATAGTAGACTCGGGATAGTTGATCAAGTGGCTGATCGGAAGTCGATTTGTGGTCCGATTGAGCTGAAATTTTACCAGCAGCTTTCTAATTCAAAGGACTAAATTCTGAACGGTTGAGATTAGATTTCGTAGTTGGAAGTTAGGCCACCATTTTAGTGATGTTTTCTTGAACTCTCTCTAATTTATTTGTAGAATTTGATTGTTTGACAAAATTGTGTGATCTTGAAAATATTGTAAATGTATACCTCTAGTTCTAATTAGAGAGAAATTGTGTATTCTCATTATTTGATTATATTAAAGATTTTTGGGTGGACTACGGTTCTGTGATTTTTACCCCTCATATTGAGGAGGTTTTCTATATTAAAATTGATTGTGTTATGCTTGTTTTATTGATGATGTGATTGCTGTCAAAGAATTAATTTTGTGTCCAAAGATTATTGCTCTATTGTTTGTATTTTATTAGATTCACGTGAGAAAGGATAAGATAATTATTGTACTTCCGCAATTGATTTGTATTAATTTATCCCAACAACTTTATCCTTGAGTGCCCTTGAAATTCCTTCCGAGAACCTTTCAGGTTTAAACTCCAATATGTCGTCGGCCCAAAATTCCTTATGAACCAAGAGAATTGGCAAGTTGATAAGAACTGCGACTGGTAATGAGAAGTTTCCAACTTTTGTATCTTCGTCCACAGCTCGAGTAATCACTATTGGATAGTAAAGCCTGAGTACTTCATGAATAACATTTGAACCTGTAACATACATATCATTATTCAAGTCTGAAGTTATAGTTATATATTGCAAATAAAAATTATTAGGTAAGAAAGTTTACACTATAAAATAACATATATATATAACTAATGATGCACATACTTACAATTTTTAAGTGAACCAATCAGTCGGAGTCAGGCTTCTTACTACCCAAGAGTTGAAATACCTCTTCTCTTGCTCTTGCCTGCCAATCCTGATGCTTGCCCAATAAAACCATTGTCCAGGCAAGCAAAGATGAGGAGGTCTGTTGGCCGGCAAGGTGAAATAGCTTACACTCTTCGGTCACTTCATTGATGCTCATTCCAGCTCTTTTATTATTTCCATGTTCTTTAATTTCTCTAAAATTGGATTCCATAAGTATACCTAACAAATCATCTTCTGCAGCTTCACCTGCTATCATTGCCTTCTCTCTATTTTTTATGATTCCCATGAGTGAAACTCTTATTTCCTCGTCAATTTCCTTCATTCTATTATTTCTCTTGTTAGGTCAAAACCTACATGCAAGCAGTAGAAACAATTGAAATAGAAGAACGTACGAAATGAACTGTTATCAAAAGTGAATCAGCAAATAATATGCTGGATATATATTAATCGTATATTTACCTCGATTCCGGAATGTAAACTGAGCGGGTAAGTTCTGTCGCAAGTTCAGCTTGCTCTGTTCGGAGTTGGAAAACCTTTCTTCCTTCTTCAAAGTGGCTCCCAAATGCTGTCCGAGAAATTGCATCACTTGTCAAATTTACAAGGTAAGGATATACATCCATGCCTCACAAAATCCCTCTTTGGAAACCAAGTTCTCCCAGTTGCTGATTATTTCACTACAACACTGTTAGAATGCAAGGCAACATAAGCTGCAACAAAAGCAATTAAAAAGAGGAACTGCAAATTAATTATCACTTCAATCAGAAATATAAAAAGCTGAACCAATAGAAAAGTAAAAGTACTAACCTTCAACTTTTCCAGGTGGAAAGCTGAGTTGATAATCTTTCTATATTTAGTCCACTTTTCGCCCACAAGTTTGCCACTCCAGTTACCAGTAACCTGGAAATTGGGCTGAATTTGATTTTTGGAAAATCATTCATCTCGTTAAATACCTCTTATTTGATCAGGATCCATGATGCTCACACATGGATTTGGACCGTACCACAGAAAAGAATTCTTATCTGCGCATATTTTACAGATATCGTATGGAAATTAATGTTAGAGGCATTAACAATAATAATAATAATATATGGAGATTAACATATACATACTATAATCCTGTACCACTTTATGAATTTCTGGCATGAGACGAATTGCAGGATCATCTTGAAAATTGATGGGTTTGGATTCTGCTTCTTTGAGCAATCTAGAAATTTCTTTCACGTCTCCAAATGGAAACCTGTAAGAGTTTCCTGAGAAACCTTGCTGTCTGAGGTGTTTCTCCAGCTTCTTTGGCCTCAGCCATATCCAATTCAGCAATTTCCATGCCCATGTTATCACTTTTAGAAGAACAATATGAGTGCTATGGATTTCGCAGACAACTCCATTTTTAAAGAGATACTCGGTGAGTAAGCTTTCACATGTTCCCGAAGAGATGGAGAAAGATATATAAAATTTTGAAGGTGGTCCAGAATAAATGAAATTCTTTAATTTTATAATTAACAGTCATTTTACAATTTTGCCATAAGCGCAGAACAGACACTAACTGTGTTAAAAAGTTAATTGTCATTAGATTTTTGTATTAGTCACTATCAACTTCTGTTTTGTAATAAAAAGTTAATTTATTTTCATATAATAAAAATTACAATTATCAAATAAAAATAACTAATTGCATAACCAATAAGTATGAAACATAAAAATAAATTATAAGTTAGTAAGAATGATGACAATATAAATAAGAATATATTGAATTTATAAATAAAAATAAATATTGCACTAGTAATTATGGATTAATTTATGATAAGAGGATTTTGAATTTACAAACTAAAATAAACATCACAATAATAATTATAAGTTAATTTTTAAAAATTTAAAATTTTAATTATATAAATTAATTTTATAAATAATTAAAATATTATGATAATTTATCAAAAATAATTAGTGGAAATATATAAAGGAGGGATCAAATAGAAAATTCACAAATTTAGAGGGGTGAGAATCATAATTCCCTCTTTTGAAGAAATAAAGATTAGGAATCCTCGCTAGTTGGATTTATTTGAGGAGTCCTTCGATTAGATAAATAATTCAAGCATAAAAATTTGGATATTTTTATATTTAGATTGTAAAGTAGTCAAAGTTAGAAATTTGAAATTCAAATTTTGCTAAATAAAATTAACAAGATTAGTTTACTTTTATTACAAAAAAATTAGTAAATTAATGCAATATTCTTAATTTCATCATCAACACAGAAATTTCATATCCATAATGTAATCATAAAATATAATATAATCAGTAAAATTAGAAAAGAATGTGAAGGTGGAAAAAAGAAAATTTTGAGCTAAAGGATTTAAAGAAAATTCATGATAATTTTAAAATATTTTGTTAAAAATTTTATTTTAAAATTAAAAATTAATTTAAAAAAATTAGTATTTTTTTTTTTTACATAAAAGAATTTTAAGAAATTTCACAAAAATATGAAATTGATAGTGACAAAATATCATATTACAAAACTAATTTTTATGTAAAAAATTATATTTTTAGTTTTTTAATGAAAAAACTACCAAATTAAAAATAAGAAAAGAAAATAATCATCATAATGGGTTTAAATGGTTAGTTCTTCATTCACTTATTGTAGGATAAATTTAATTCATAATATATGTCTTAATCATATACTAGATTGCAATTAATTTCATGGTTAAAGTTCAGGTTTATTGTTACTTATAATTTTTATGAATATTTTTTCTATTTTTCGATATTCATCTTTACTATTTTAATTTTAGTTTTATTTTATAACAATAAATTAGTAAATATGTTAATGTCTCAATATAAAAACTTAAAAGATAAATTACATTATCTTCAAAAAAAAAATTAGTACATAATTGAAAATTTTATTAAAAATATAACTAATTTTTAAATAGAGAGTTCTTTTGTCTAAAAAGTAATACAATAAATTCCTTTCCTTAGACAGTTTCTTAATTCAACCGCATAAAAAAATACTATTCTTTTCCCTATTCCTTTCCTTTCCCTCATTCTTTTCCATTTCTCCAACCAAATACCTTTTTTGTTAGATGCGGATGGGTGTCTAGAGATAAGATGATGGGCTATGACTCAAGAAATATGTCTTCTTGCAAATTCATATGAAACTTTACATGAATATAAACAATATTGGCTATTTATGATTGTGATTGGCAGTCAATAAAATAAAATAAATAAATTTGGACTCTAAATAAATAAAAATATACATATCAAGATATTTTTAAAAAGTTAATAATAGCACATATATAAACTCATATCTAAAATTGTCATATACAGAGTATAATACAATTACGTTATTGTCACATGTTTAGTATAATTTTTTTCTTATTAGTCTTGCAAAAAACGTAGAAGACTGGCAATAATTATCACACTATTACATCAAATTTGTATGATAAAATTTGTATAAATAGCACTATTCTTAAAAAATTAAGTTTTTATATCAACATAAGTTCCTAATTAATTATATATAATTGACGATGGATTGCCCAAGATTTACAATAAGAAAGGAGGAAATTGCATTTTGCTATATATACATATATATATATATATATATATATATGGAGTGCATGCTTTTGCCAAACAAGCTTCAACAAAACCGTCAGAGCCACGTCTAATTAATTAGCTAAACCAAAGGTGATATATTAATCGATGTCTAGCTTGTTAATTATATATAGTTTTCATATATGAACTATATATAGAACAATACCAAATGCAAACGTGGCTTAATTAATATAATATATATATATATATTAATAAACCCCAAGGCAAAGCTTAAATGAAAACTTTTCATTTGGTATATATGTGTTGAAACCGAAAATCTGTAGTTCTACTACCCAATATTAAAGTGTGCAAAGATTATGTGATTCCTTCCTTTAAAGTTTGAGTCACTCTGCAAAATAGAACAATGATCAAAGGAAGCTATATTTTTTTGGCAAAAATTTTCCGATGCTTAAATCAGTTTATAAATTTTCTTATTTAAGTAAATTTCAATAAAAATTTTAGCAGAATTTCAACGCTATAATAAGATTTACGTACCTTTTTTTCACACTTTATCTTCTTTTATAATATTCTTAATAAATTAATGGTCATATTTAATTTTGTAACTGAAGATCATAATTAAATCTTCATAACTTCCAATTATAGGTAATTATTAATTTGATTCTCTTGAAGGTTATGATTCTATATTTATTCTCTTCGTAGCCTCCATATGATCTGAGCAGGTTTCTTCATACAATACCTAACCAATAGATAAGTTGAGGAAAAATATGACTCTAGCCAACTTTCCATCCAATGATCGTAGACTTTAATCATCTTCATAATCACATAATCATACGCATTTATTAATTTAAATTTTTCTTAAACAATTATAATTTTTCATTTACTCTTCATTAATGTCAATCCAGACTAAGCTTCACCAAACTAATGATCATGATAATTGACATCCATCCAATCTGACCAGAATCCGTCTGAACACAAAGTTGATTCTCTTAGGCCCAAGTCATCTCCCCAGCAATATGATTCCGTCTAAATTACTTAATTAGTACTATAAGTACTATATATATTTGAAGTACAAATATCACTATTTCATATTCGTTTACAGAACAGATGCATGCGGAAAAACAAGCTCTAGGAAAATTGATATGTTCATGCTTCTAAAACTGTTTTCACTCTTCAACCAGAATATGGCACCCACTTGATTTTACAGAAATTATAATTTTATATACGTATATGTATATATATAGATACGTCTGTAAAATTATAATTTCTGTAAAATCAAGTGGGTGCCATATTCTGGTTGAAGAGTGAAAACAGCTTTAGGATAGGATGGAGAGAACTTGAATGAGAAATTCCGAAGGATTAATGCCAAAGCCATTTTTGCCTCTATCAGCGAAAAATTTTATCCAGTGCATATTTTAGGACCCCTTGCAAAAGGGAGGAAGGAAACTTGATTCTTGGTCGCCTTTGAAATTCGTTCTGAAAACCTTTCGGGTTTAAACTCTGTTACATTATCACCCCAAAGTTCTTGATCATGGTGAATCAGGAGGACTGGCAAGTTTATTTCAACTCCAGCAGGTAATGACAAGTTTCCAAGTTTTGTTTCTTCGTGAACCTTTCGACTAAGCTCAACTGCTGGAGGATAAAGCCTGAGTACCTCATATAATATAATTTGAACCTGCGTGCAGTACTATATATATATATATATATATATATATGCAAATTAAAATTAGCAAACGATCGATGATGAAATTGATGGTCATTGATATTAATGTATGCTGCAAGTGAAATATATTTACAGTTTTCAGGTGATTCAATCCATCAAAGTCAGGCTTCTTATTACCAAACGCTTGAATAACCTCTTCTCTTGCTGTCGCTTGCCAATCCTGGTGTTTGCGCAATAAAGCCACATTCCAGACAAGCAAAGATGAGGTAGTCTCTTGACCAGCTAGGTAAAATAGCTTACATTCTTCCATCACGTCTTTGGCGCTGATTCCTTCATTTTTGTTGTTTCCATGTTCTAGGTAAAATAGCTTACATCAAATATAGCTTTGCCTGGGGGCATTTTACGCGGGGTATATGCTTGATATCCAATTTGATCCTATTTGAAGCCACCTACTTGCGGGCCCATCTCAAAAATTTTCAATGAATTTTTTATGGCGGATAAAGGAGGATGCAGATATAGCTTTCGTTCTTCAAAACAATTACCGCATTAAAGATATTGTAAAAAAAAAAAAAAAAAAAAAAAAAAAAACCAAAAATAGATGCAGCATCCGTTCCAGCCACGTTAGTCATTATAACCTACATCTTTGTTTAAAGAAGCAAGTAAAATTTTAGAAATCATCCTATCCTAACCGGATACCTTAACCTTAAACACACATATTAATGCCCTACAGAAGTTATGAAAAAATAAATAAATAAATGATTATTATTATTATTATTATTATTCATGGGGATTCACGGTATATATAAATTAATGCAGAGCATAAGCCTTGAACAATTTGAGAACGAATTGCAATTCGGCCTCAACCATACCCAATTCAGCACTCTCCATGCCCGTGTTATCACTGTCACAAAAACAACGGTGACTGCAACTGATTTCAGAGATAACTCCATTAATAATTCACTGACAGAAAAGAGAGGTCGAGAGCTTTGCGTATGGAAATGAAAAGATAGACTCAATTGATTTTTATTTGCAGGTAGCGTGCAGATAAGTTAAAAGTGAATGAGTGAATCTCTTTTGCTTTTTACAGTTTCCTGATAAGATAACCCGATTGTGGTGTAAGAAAATTACGTGTCAGTCACACGTTATTATTATTCGTGATTCACATGTTATTATCATTATGTGGTCGGCATTTAATTATTTTGCATATGAAAGATATTTCTAATAAACTTCTAAATGTTTCGTACATTTACATAATGTTTAAACTATTGTGTATAAGATGATACAACATTAATGTCTTAGACATTTGAATACTTGAGGCTGCATGTAAGATGAAGTATCGTACAAATATATTATATAGAATTCTACTCTCTTGTAAGCATTAGGGTTATCATGAAATAAATATTCATTAGTATCTGAAAATTCTTATATAAATACAAACTGATAATATTTTATCTGTCATATGTGTTACAACACATATGGTTGCACTTGTACTTTTTGTAATTAGCAGTCGTTTTACAATTTTATGATAAGCAAATAACGCATGCTAAATATGTTAAAGAGTTATTTGTTATTAGATTTTGTTATTAGTCATCATTTGCCGACTTTTATTTTATAATATATAATCTCTAAAAATATTTAACAAAATTCTTTAATATCTTCATGAAGTTTTTTAAAATTTTTTTATGTAAGAGAAAATACTAAGCAAATAACGCACGCCAACTGTGTTAAAAAGTCACTTGTTATTAAATTTTTGTATTAGTCATCTTTCGTCGACTTTTGTTTTATAATATATATTCTCTGAAAATATTTAACAAAATTCTTTAATATTTCTTAAAATTCTTTTATGTGAGAGAAAATATTAAGTAGATAATGCACGCTAATTGTGTTAAAGACTTACTTGCTATTAGATTTTTGTATTAATCATCGTTCATTAACTTTTTTTTTTATAATATATAATCTCAAAAATATTAAACAAAATTCTTTAATATTTTCATGAAGTTTCTCGAAATTCCTTTATGTAAGAGAAAATATTAAGTCGATAACGCATGCTATCTGTGTTAAAAAATTACTTGTCATTAGATTTTTGTATTAGTTATCGTTCGTTGACTTTCATTTTATAATATATATTCTCTAAAAATATTTAGTAAAATTCTTTAATATTTTCATGAAGTTTTTTAAAATTCTTTTATTTAAGAGAAAATACTAATTTTTTCAAAATTTAATTTTAATTTTCACATGAAATTTTTAACATAATTTTTTAAAATTATCATCAATTTTCTTATAATCCTTTAGCTCATATTTTTCTGTTTTCCGCCTTCACGCTTATTTTGCATATCATATTATAATTTGTAAATATATTACGGATATGAAATTACGGTGTTGATGATGAAATGAAGAATATTGCATTGATTTATTAATTTTTTGAAATAAAAGGAAACTAATCTTCTTAATTTTATTGAGCAAAATTCGAATTTCAAATTTCTAACTTTGACCACTTTGCAATCTAAATATCAAAATATCCAAAATTTTACACTTGAATTGTTTGTCTGATGGAAGGAATGAAGGGGAAAAGAAAAGAATCCTCAAATAAATCGAACTAGCTAGCATTCCTAATCTTTATTTCTTCAAAAGAGGGAATTATGATTCTCACCCATCCAAATTTGTCAATTTTCTATTTTATCCCTCCTTTGTGCGTTTCAACTAATTTTTTTTTATAAATGATCATAGTATTTTCATTATTTATAAAATTTATTTATATAATTAAAATTTTGTACTTTTAAAAATTAATTTATAATTATTGTTTTGATAGTTTGTAAATTCAGCATCCTCTTATCATAAACGAATTTATAATTATCAGAGTAATATTTATTTTTTTTATATAATTCAATATAATCTTATTTCTATATATTGTCATCACTTTGCATACTTATTGGTTATACAATTACTTATATTTATTCGATAATTGTAGTTTTTATTATATGAAAATTCATTATTAATGTAATTATATTTTTATTTTTTAATGAAAAAACTACCAAATTAAAAACAAGAAAAGAAAATAGTCATGATTATGGGTTTAAATGGCAAGTTCTTCATCGTTCACTTATTGTAGGATAAATGTAGTCCATAATATGCATCTTAATCATCTACTAGATTATAATTAATTTCATGGTTAAAGTTCAAGTTTATTGTTATTTATAATTTTTATGAATATTTTTTTATTTTTTTTCAATATTGATCTTTAATATTTTATTTTTAATTTTTTTTATGACAACAAATTATGAAATATATGTTGGAAATTAAGCTTGATTTACCTCAAAATAAATTGGATTTATAAGATTTGAGCTTAAAAATAGTGTGGTCCAATTTATAAAAATTTTTAAGAAAATATTTAGATATTTATAAAATAAATATTTAGATATTTAGTAATAAAAATCTACGTAAATGTAGTAAATATCTAGATATTTATAGTTAATATTTAGATATTATTATGTATACTTCTAAAAAGAAATTTGTAACCATTAGATTATATGTGTGTTGGCATAATTTTAACCATTGGTTAAAGAGATGCCATACTATAAATAAGAGTAAGTTCTTTCATTGTATATCAAGCTAAAAATTAGAAATAATAAGATTGTAAACTTTCCTTCCTTTCTTGTCTATAATTATTCTTAACAAATTTATTTCCTTTTGTAATATAAACTGTCCTCCTTCCAACAAAGCAGTATTAGAGTAAAGGTATGAGTGATCATGACAAACAATGGAATGGCTTTCTTCCAAGTTCCAATGCTCACTATGAGCAACTACGATAATTAGAGCATCAAAATGAAGGCTTTGTTAGGAGCTCAAGATACGTGGGAAGTTGTAGGGAAAGGGTTTGATGTGCTAAAAGATAAGGCCACCCTTACTCAATCTCAAAAAGATCTATTAAAAGATTTTAGAAAGAGAGATAAGAAAGCTCTCTTCCTCATCTATCAAGCATTGGATGAAAATATCTTTGAAAAGGTTTCAAATACAACCAACGTCAAAGAAGCATGGGAGATGCTTCAAACTTAATACAAAAGTGCCGAAAGAGTGAAAAGGTTACGTTTTCAAACTCTACGAGGTAAGTTTGAATCTTTATGTAGAAAGAATGTGAATCAACTTTTAAGTACTTTTCTAAAGTTTGGGCGGTTGCTAATCAATTAAAAAGAAATAGAAAAAGGTTAAGTAATATTCAAATTATGGAGAAAATTCTTTATTCTATAGATTCAAAATTTAAGCATATTGTTGTAATAATTGAAAAAACAAAAGATATAAAATTTATGACTATTGATGAACTCATAGGCTCATTACAAGCATATGAAAACAGATAAAAAAGAAAGTAAGAAGTCTTGAAACAAGTTCTCCAAACAAAGCTCACCTTCAAAAAAAAGGAAGAAAGTTTCGACAATGAAAAAGGCCAACATAGAAGAGAAATTGCTTGAGGACGAGACCGTGGACATGGAAGTGGACAAGGATGGAGACAATTATTGAATTTTAATAATAACAACAATGAAAGAGGACAAGGCTCAACAAGAGGCCGTGTAAGAGGTAATCCGAACTCAAGGTACAATAAGTCTCAAGTTAAATGCTATAATTGTCAAAAGTTTGACCATTACACTTCCAATAATAAAGTTGATGAGAAGGTTAACTATGTGGAAAACAAAAGTCAAGAAGAAAAAACATTATTACTAGCATTCAAGGACAATAATAGTGGCAACATTAATACATGGTGTCTTGATACCAGCGTAAACAATCACATGTATAGAAGTAAGGATATGTTCGTGGAGTTTAATGAATCGATGAGTGGCAATGTCTCTTTTAGGGATAAATCTAAAATATCTATAAAAAATAAAGGTAACATCCTTATTCGCTTAAAAAATAGAAGACATTAATTTATTTCAAATGTTATTATGTGCCCAATATGAAAAATAATATTTTAAACTTGGGACAACTTTTAGAAAAAAGGTTATGATATTCGTGTAAAATATTATAGTTTTTCTATAAGAGATAATAAAAGTAATTTAATTGTAAAGGTGGAAATGTCCAAAAATAGAATGTTCTTATTAAATATTTAAAACGATATAGCAAAATGTCTCAAAACTTACTACAACGATGCATCATGGCTATGGCATCTTCAACTTAGGCATATCAATTCTAAAGGTTTGGAACTATTATCCAAGAAGAAAATGGTAAGAAGACTACCTTGCATCAATCATCCTGACCATTTGAATGAAGAATGTCTACTTGGGAAGTAATTTAAAATGAGTTTTCCAACAGATTCTACTTTTAGAGCCAAGAAGCCACTTGAACTCATATACACTGATGTATGTGGTTCTGTTAAGCCAAGCTCTCTAGATAAGAATAATTATTTTCTTCTCTTCATTGATGATTATTCAAGAAAAGCATGTGTGTATATTTTGAAAGAAAAATTCGAAGTTTTTAGAGTGTTCAAAAAGTTTAAAGCACTCATGGAGAATGAAAGTGGATGCAAAATCAAGGCCATGAGATTCGATTGTAGAGGAGAATTTACTTTGAAAGAGTTTTGAGAGTTTTGTGAGGCAAATAAAATTCATCGTCTTCTAACTATTTCGAGATCACCCCAACAAAATGGCGTTGCTGAGAGGAAAAATAAAATCAATCTCGACATGGCACGAAACATGCTCTAAAGCAAGAAATTGCTAAAAGGATTTTGGGCTGAAGCTATGGCATGTGCGGTGTATTTATCCAATTGATCTCTTACTCGAAGTGTATGGGCAAAGATGCCATAAGAAGCTTGGAGTGGAAAAAAGTCTGACATCTCTCATCTAAAAGTTTTTGAAAGTATAGCTTATGCGCATGTACGAACAAAAGAAGAACAAAGCTGGATGATAAAAGTGAGAGTTTTATCTTCATCGGCTATGACTCGAATTGAAAAGGCTACAAATTGTACAACTCGAACAATAAAAAGGTCGCGGTTAGTCGAGATATGACATTTGTTGAGAAGGAGAATGAGATTTTGGTCCTAATATAGATAATTTAAATTTCCTTCCCCGATTTAAAGAGAATAAGGAGACACTAGCAAGATAACAAGAAGAACATCAAAAAAAATCTACAACACCACCCAGTTTGCTAACAAGAGTTGATGATAGCAATTCACTACCATCCTTTTTAAATGAAATAAATGAAGAATGCAAAGAAGTCTCCAAGATCTCTATGAAGTGATCGAAAGGATGAAAAATCTCACTCATTTCTGCCTCTTTGCTGACTGCGAACCTGTGAACTTCCAAGAAGCTATGCAATAAGAAAAATGGAGAGCTGCAATAGACGAAGAAATCAAAGCCATTGAGAAGAATGATACATGAAAACTCACTACTCTTCTTAAAAAACATAAAGCCATTGATGTCAAATAGGTGTACAAGGTGAAGAAGAATGCAAATGGAGAAATTGAACAATACAAGGCAAAACTTGTTACAAAAAGCTACAATCAACAAGTTGAAATTGACTATGACGAAGTATTTACTCCTGTTGCTCGATTAGAAACTATTAAACTAATCATTTCTATGGCGGCTCAAAATAAATAGAAGATTCATCAAATGGATGTAAAGTCTACTTTTCTTAATGGAGTACTCAAAGAAGAAGTTTACATCGAGCAACTTTTGGGCTATAAAGTAAAGGGATATGAAGACAAAGTCTTAAAGTTGAAGAAAGCTCTGTATAGGTTAAATCAAGTACCAAGGGCATGGACTAGCCAAATAGACAAGTACTTTTAAAACAATGGCTTCACCAAGTGCCCCTATGAACATGCGCTCTATATCAAGATTAAAGATGGATATGTTTTAATCGTGTGCCTATACATAGATGATTTAATCTTTACTGGAAGAAATCCAAGTACGTTTAAAGAGTTTAAGAAAGTAATGACAAGGAGTTCGAGATGACTGACATTGGATTAAGGGCTTAATACCTTGGCATTGAAGTCAAGCAAAAGAAAGATGGAATTTTTATCTCACAAGAACGCTATACAAAGGAGATCTTTAAGAGATTCAAGATGGATGACTACAAGCCAATCAGCACACTAGTTGAATGTGAAGTGAAGCTATCGAAGCATGATGAAGAAGAAAGAGTATATTCATCCCTTTTCAAGAGTTTGGTTGGAAGTCTACGTTACCTGACTTGCACAAGGCCTAATATCCTGTATGCTGTTAGGCTTGTTAGTCATTACATAGAGATGCCAACGACTATCCATTTCAAAGTTGCAAAGAGAATCTTTCACTATCTCAAAGGTATAATTTATTTTGGTTTATTTTATTCATTTTCTAATGACTACAAGTTTGTTTGATTTAGTGATAGTGACTAAGGTGGAGATATAGATAATCGAAAAAATACTACTGAATTTATATTTTTCATGGGTGACACTGCTTTCACTTAGATGTCAAAAAAGCAACCGATATTCACTCTCTCAACTTTTGAAGTTGATTATGTGGCTGCAACATCATGTGTTTGCTATGTAGTTTGGCTAAGTAATCTTTTAAAGGAGTTGGGATGGTCACAAGAAATGCCAACTCAGATTTATAATGATAACAAATCAACAATAGTATTGGCAAAGAATTTAGTATTCCACGATCGAAGCAAACACATTAACACTCGCTATCATTACATAAAAGAGTGCATTGGCAGAAAGGATGTGCAAATAAAGTATGTGAAGACATAAGACTAAATTGCTGATATCTTTACCAAACCTTTAAAGAATGAGATATTTTGTGTGTTGCAAAAACTATTGGGAGTCACCAAATCAAGTTTAAGGGAAAGTGTTAAAAATTAAACTTGATTTGGTCCAAAATATATTACGTTTGTAAGATTTAGCCCTAAGAATAGTGTGCCCCAATTTTTAGAAATTTTTAAGAAAATATCTAAATATTTATAGAATAAATATCTAGATATTAGTATGTATACTTTTAGAAGGAAATTTATAACCATTAGATTATATGTGTGTTGGCATAATCCTAACCATTGGTTAATGAGGTGGTATACTATAAATAGAGGTGAGTTCTTCTATTGTATATCAAGCCAAAAATTAGAAATCAATAAGATGGTAAACTTCTCCTTTCTTCCTTGTCTATAATTATTTTTAACAAATTTGTCTTCTCTTGTAATATAAGCCCTCTACCTTTAAACAATATGTTAATGCCTTAATATAAATATTTAAAAGATAAATTACATTATCTTCAAAAATAAAATTACTAGATAATTGAAATTTTTATTCAAATATATAACTAATTTTTAAATGGAGGGCTCATTTGTCTAAAAAGTAATATAATGAATTTCTTTCCTTCCGTAATTTCTTAATTCAACAGCATAAAGAAATACTATTCTATTCTCTGCTCCTTTCCTTTCCTTTCCTCTCCCCTCTCCTTTCTTATTCCTCATTCTTTTACATTCCTCCACCCAAACACCTTTTTCGTAAGATGAGGACGGGTGTCTAGAGGCAAGATGATGAGCTATAACTCAAGAAAAATGTCTTCTTGCAAATTCATATGAAACTTGACATGAATATTATCAATTTTGGCTATTTATGATTGTGATTGTAGTCAATAAATAAAAATAAATAAATTTGGACTCTAAATAGATAAAAATATACATATCAAGATATTTTTAAAAAGCTAATAATAGTATACATATAAAATCATACATAAATTGTCAAATACAAATTAATGTGATAGATAGTATACCACAATTACGTTATTGTCAAATGTTTAGCATAACTATTTGGTTATTAGTCTTGTAAAAAAGTATAAGGCATGGTAATAATTATCACACTATTAAATCAAATTCGTACAATAAAATTTGAATAAATAGTATTGATATCAAAATTTATAATTTCTAAAATCACACAGTAAAAATTGTATATTTATTATTGAATCGGTAAAAGTAAAGTTCTTCCATTTTATAAGAAGGGCTCCTTTATATATACACAGCTTTCCTATTTCTAATAGTATTAGGAGTTCTAATGAAATTTGAAACGTATCTCGTAAAATTCTAACTTGTCTTAAAGTAAAACTTCCAAAATCGATTTTTCTTACTCCGCAGGAATTTCTTCTAATCGGCCTTCTTTTATAAAGTATCTGAGCAGAATCTCTTCCGATCTAATTTGATCGTGATCAGTTTAGTATCAAGAGTAGTTAACTAGGTATTAAAATTGCTTATTATAAAGCTTGCCAATCCTATGTGCCTAAGCCCATTTTCCCAAATATTTGACTATATGCCTGAACCCATCTTCCCAAACATTAAGCTCTCCAGTTTTCAGTGAAAAAGATTTTCATTGGAAACTTCATTTTTTAAGTATTCAAATTCCACTTAGACAACACCCACTGAACGAGGATATTGAAACACGATCTGTGATTTATCCAACCAGACGCATTTTCCCGAACAACTGACCACATGGTGAGTGAGAATAAAGCTTGCTTTGGTGGCTAAACACAAAATAACGTTACGACTTTCAAAATTCAAAAGAAGCGCCAATAATGCTAAAACGTGCCCGCATTTCTCCTTAATTTTCGCGTTGACAATTAACGTGCTTAAATGCTTGTAACCGTTACCGCCCTTTAGCCTTTTATCTGGCTACCACATGTTTCGGTGTGATTAGTCCATTTTTCTGTAGAAAGGTCACGTCAACAGATGGCCTAGTGGCAACATTTAAACTGTTTATTATGATTACAAACATAGAGTGAACTGGATATAAATTCTACCCTCCCTTCTTGTTTACCACTTTACTTCTTGCATCTTCTACAAAGTTCAAAAGACCTTTATTACTTTTGATAAGCTTTTTCGGCAAATCCCCTTACCAGTTCGCTAGTGAAGCTCTACTCTACCTTCGACGTCGCCTTTTGTTTTTTGCTTAGGTTAATTATGGCGAGACATAAGAAACTTGATATAAAAGACATCCCTAGTAGCCCAAGAAGCAAATTTGACACTTCCTCAACAAGCTTGTCTGAGACAGATTACAAAGTCTAGAGTCAACTTCTTTGTAGGATTAAAGCCGAACTCGTTAAGGAACATAGGTCCAACCCCTCGAAGAAGGCCCAACCTTTAGCCATTTTTTACCCTAATGCCGAGATCTCTTTAACCATTTAAAACCTTAGATCAGATGTTTTTAAGTTCTTTTACCATGAACCTGAAGGTGTGATTTTATCTGACAAATCTTCTGACCACATAAAGGGAGAAATGGACCTTGAACAAACCAATATAAAAGACCAAGAAGTTGTCTAAAACTTCGTAAATAGGATTACCCGTCAACCAAATCAATTTATGCCGTCTCTCCTAGCCTCCGAACACACATTTAAAGCACTGCCCATATCAAGTAAACAAAGGGATAGAAATTTGAGTGAAGAAAATGACGAGTCTGAGGATAACCAAGCCGAATCAGACTCTAAGGAAAACCCTCATAGCAATTAGCATCACTTAACTCAGTACCCTCCCTCCAATCTGCCCATAGAGAATAGTCCGTTAGAGGCTGACAAGCTCCCGTCTAATATTAGCGAGGTTGATTTGGTAGCCTTTAAAAAACTCTATAACATTCCTAACTCTATCACCTTTAAAGTTCCTAAAGTCAACGAGTTCCCAAGTTCTCCGAGAGGGGATGAAATAGCCTTCAACGAAGAGTTGTTTCTCCTTTGGGCTAAGCTACCATTGCAGCCATATTTTGCCACCATATTCTACAATTTCGGGATTCCTCTTTATTAGCTAAACTTGCATGGATAGAGAATCATTACTGGGCTGTACGTGATTTGAGTTATAGCCAAGCAAACTCCACCAACGATAAGCAAAATTAAATATCTATTCTTACTTAAGAAGGGACCAAAAAAGTACCCAAACTTGTACTATCTTCAGGCTCGCACTCAAGCCAATAAGTTAGTTACGAGCAACCCACTTGTAATAAAAATTGAAAGGATAGGTGGTTTTTTATGGGTGGAGACTGGTGCCACTCTTCTTTATCTGGAATGAACATATACAACTCTATACACTATGCATTCAAACCAATTATTCATAAGTACATCATATAGTTTCAAATTGATACACTAAGTTCTACAGGCTGAATACCATTGCTAAGGTTTACTAATACTCTTATTTACTTTTGCAATTGTCTAGAGTTCAAAGCCAAACTTAGCCAACGCCCTTTTATTGAAAATCAATGCGAGGCATGTAAAGCAAGCCGATCAGAAGACTCTACTTTTCCCCGATCAGCTTACTGCTTCTCGTCTTGTTGAGATCGCCCCTACTTATAAAGAGTTTGAAACTACTCTTCAGAAAAAAAAAAAAAAAGACAAATCTCAAAAACCAATCAAGACGTACCTACTATTGACAAGGCTAAATAGTTCATTCATCCTTTTTCTTAGAAAAGCTTTTGCTTTATTCATTATAAGTCTTTTTGCTTTTCATGTCTTGTAAGGAAGATGGCTCTGCTAAGAGGAAAAGGAGAACTACTAAGCTCCTTAGGGTTTATTCTTTGTTCTTCGGGGACTTTGATTGAGGCTTCGACACAGAAGCAACAAGGGCCTCTAAAAAAGTTTGAATAGGTCAAAAGGACCAGAAAAAAATAGACAAATAAAAGACAAAAGTGAAAAAGGCTAATTAGGGCTCCAAGAAGGACCAGATGGAGCTTCCAAAAGACAAAGAGAAATGCTTAGTAGAGGCTTCTAAAAGCGCCAAAGAGAGATTATCCAAAAAATAAAACACTGAACAGGGCGAAGAAGTTGTTGAAATAGATGCTCTCTTTTGCTCAAATATCCCGAAAAGGAAAAAAGAGTTGTTCGAGTATCTACTCTCTTCCATTAACCACTTAGCCTATTTAGTTTACTCTTCCTTATCCTCTCAGGCAGAGGTTGCCAGCACAAACATCGTCCTAAAGACCATTCATCTACAGCTCAACAGGGTAACCACCTTTGACATTTCCACATTGTTTTATTATGATAACCTTATCGAACGCGTCATTTTGTTGGTGCAAGCGTTCCATTATCTTAGCTTGCACATTAAAAGTGTAAAAGAGAGCTCAGTTGTAAATCAAAACTTGTACAAATCAATAGACCTACTAACTTCGAAGAAGAATTTGCTGGAGAAAAAATTAAAGGAATCAGAGAAGTGGTAGGAACAACTAAAGGCTCTGCGGAGTGGGGAGAGGAAGAAATAGACAGGAGAACGTAACGTCCTTGAAAACAAGGTCGCCAATTTTAAAGCTAGGTGTCCGCACTTGGGTCTCGCACTACTAATCTCATTTATATCAACAAGGACCTAAAAGATGAACTTACCTGTATTAAAGCCGAGATGGAGGAACAGTGCAACACCTCTACTAAGGAAGCTTTAGAGTTGGCCTACAAGATCTTGACCTAGGTTAGCTCTTTGACGACCTTAAGATTCCCTGACCCACTCCGTCAGAAGTTGAAGGTCCTAAGAAGACATTTATTGAAGAGCTAGCTTAAAGTCCTAACTTCGTTCAACTTGATCCTGCTCAATCGACCGTGCCTCCTTCTGTAACTTCGACCTTCGGCATTATATTTTCTTCGAAGAACACTTAATAACTGTAATTTTTTACACTTAAAAATTTATATAAGATATAAACAATTATTTTATAAATAGAGATATTTTTAATGAAATTTGGTCTTTATTTTCCTTCTCTTCTACTGTTATAATGTTTCTGCTGTACAATTGACTCACTAAGATAGTTTGAAAATAATAGTGACAATCGATTCATCTAAATTATTTGTTTCGTGTCCAGAACTAAGGATAGGTTAACGATAAAGAAAGCTGACATCAAATCTTAAATTGGTGTGATATTTTTGCGAGCAAGTTTTTCCTATTTAATTTGAACTGAAGTTAGATCTTTTTGCAATAATTATGTTCTGAAATAATGGGTTTATTTCTTTCGTCGTTGTTGTCTAGCTTGAACTGTATTTAGACCTTATTACAATAATTTTTAAATATAAGCAGAATTTAACAATTTCTTATCATTGTATCCAATCTGAGCTAAGCTCAAATCTTTTTGCGATATTCTAAAATTACATGGCCAAATAATCACTGTATGATCTAAATTGAGGTCACATCTTTTTAACATTTTCGCGTTCCACGATTTATTAACTTCTTTTCCATCTAGGGCTACAATTTATAAACTCCCAATTTAACGATTCTAATTACTTTATACAAACCTTCTTAATTAGCCCTTAAGGCCCTCTCTCCGAGCACTTTAGTGTTTTGGGTAACCCCATCACAACACTAAATCCTCTTCTCAAAAAATTCTTGAGCGTACCCTTTTATTGTACTATTTTGCCACCCTTTGTTAATACGCAGCCATCTTGACGAGCACTTGATCACGTTTTTCTTTCAATAAATTCAAACTTAATTCGATTGCCTCATCATTCTTAAATTCATCGAAATACTTTACTCTAAAAGAGGCATCTCTATCTCTACTAGTATTACTACCTCAAAATCAAATGCTAGTGAATAGGGCGTCTTATCAGTCGTTGCTCTTATTGTTGTTCGATAGGCCCAAAGAACCTGAGGCAATTAATCTACCCATCTCTCTTTCTTTTCGTCAAACTAGTTCTTAAATGCTTTCTTGACAATCTTATTCATCGTTTTACTTGCCTATTTTCTTTGGGATGGCAGGGGACACAAATCTAAGATCGATGTTTAAGTTAGCACAAATTTTTTTGAATTTCGCATTATCAAACTGTTTTTCATTGTCAACCATCAATATATGTGGAATCACAAACTGAGAAATTATTCTTCTTTCTATAAAAGCGGTGGTCCTCTTCTCCGTTATAGTGGCTAACAGCTCTGCTTCAACCAAAGTTGTAAAGTAATCGATTGCAACAATTACATACTTCATCTGAGCACGTCTTGTCAACAATAGGCCGATCAAATCTAGTCCCTACCAAGCAAAAGGCAAAGAAGTGAGCTGTTCAGGAGGTTATCTTAGGATGTACGCATGAAGTTGACAACTTAGGCAAGATTGAGTCGTCTTCATCGTGTTGCGATGCAGTGTCAACCAATAATACCATTAGCGCAAAATGCGGTATAACAAAGATTTGCTTCCCCTATAATTGTCGTAGTTGCCTATATAGACTTTCTTCTCATTGACACATCACAAGTAAGAGAGCTCAAATCCTCGCTTATACACATCACAAGTAACACGAAGATCTGCTCTTAATTTTTCTGGCCTTTTCTTTTATCCCCGAGCAGCTTTCCCTCAAAAATATACTCTCAAATCTTATCCATCCAAGTCCGAACCTGGCATGTCATACTGATCTAATTTAACTCTGTCCCTGATTTTTCCACGCTTTTGGGATGTAACACTTTTATAGAAACAGTCATAAGAAACCTTCCGTGTAATGTTGAGGCTAATTTGGCTAAAGGTATTCGCTTGGTATTCTCTATTCGAGAAATTTGAGTCACTACCCCTCCTAAAGTGCTCCATTATGCTGCTCAGATAGGCATTTATAGTTTTGCCCCCTGCCTGAAACTTGCCAAAGACTTAATTCATCACTAGTTGTGATTTCCCTTTCACTTCTAGACACTCTACCCCATTTGACAAAGTTAGGCCAAGTCTCGCCAATAAAACTTCATATTTTGCTTCATTATTGGTTACTTTGAAGTCAAAGTGTAGGACGTAAGCTAATTTCTCATTTTCTGGTCCTACCAGAATTATGCCAGCTACTCCACCTTGAACATTTGATCCGTCTACATACAAGCGCCACAATTCCGTGTTGTTTGGTTTCTTCTTCGCTGCTTATTCAGTGATGTTTTTAAATAGCGTGATGTCATTGGCTTCCATTTTCACATAGTAGTTTTGATCGGATTGTCTATCCAACACTATATTCCCAATATCCTAAAACGTCTTTGGTTTACCTATTTCTCGTATTATCATATCTCCAAAACTAATCTTTCTGCGATAAAATTCGCCAATGCTTGGGCTTTGATAACATTGCAAGGTTAGTAATAGATGTCAAATTCAGTAAGTTCAACTGACCACTTAACCAATCTTGTTAAAAGGTCTTGCTTGTGTAATATCTACCACAGTGGTTGATTGGTGAGGACCACTACAATGTGCACTTGGAAATACCACCAAAGTTTTCATACCACCACCACTAGTGCTAAGACCAGTTTCTTTAAGGGAAGGTATCTCTTTTCTGCATCTAATAACGACTTACTCGTGTAGTAGATCGATCGGTACGTTCCTTCATCTTCTTTAACCAACACTGAATTCACCGCATGATTGATTACCGCTAATCTTCTTGTCAGGGTCTACATCTCTTTCAACATGGTCAAATATTTCATATATAGTATGGCCTAAATCTTGTAGAGATTTTCCTCTATCCCCTATTTACTAGCCATAAATCCAAGGAACTTCTCAAAACTACCTCCAAATGCACATTTTTCGGCATTTAACTTCATATTGTACCTCTTGAGCAAAGAGAACGTCTATCTTAAATGTTGAACGTGATCCTCAATTTTATGCAACTTGGTAATCATGTCGTTGATATGTACTTCTATTGTTTTTTCGATCAAGCGCTTAAAAACCTTATTCACTAACCTCTGAAAGGTTGCCCCTGCGTTCTGCAAATCGAAGGCATTACCTTGTAATAGTACAATCCCTGGTCAGTTAATGCTGTTTTTTCTCAATCGACCTCGTACATCTGGATTTAAATATACCTTGAAAATGCATCAATAAAGCTTAACTGTCTTTCGAACATACTTTGTTTAAATCAGTGAAGTCGACATACATCCTCTATTTCCCATTCGCCTTCTTGATCATCACTACGTTGGCTACCCAATCCGAGTACTACAACTTCTCGATGAACCCCGCTGTGATCAACTTATCTACCTTCACTTTGATCACTTTTCTTCTTTCCTGGTTGAAAACCCTTCACGCTATTTTACAGGTTTTAACGTCAGGTTCGCCGATAGAGGATGGGAAATGATCCTAGGGTCAATTTTTGGCACGTCCTCATGGCTCTCTTAGGAAAGAGATTAACCTCTTTTTTCTTCACTTCGTAGTTGATAGCTAATTTTCGTCATCTACTCAGGTCTCAACAGGTTGATGGATACCGACTCTAGTTTCTCTATTGGTTTGGGCATTGGCTGTATCTTTTCTTGCTTACACTCCTTTCAAACTTGTCCATCTCCTTTCATTGCATAGCATCCTCCTCATTTAATTCACCAACATTTTTCCTCGTTATATAATAGGATCGCCTCAATGAGGTCACAAAACATGTCTGGCCAACTTTCCGATCCCCACGTATCATGCCAATTCTCTTACCTACTCGAAATTTGATTTTCAAGTGCTGTATACTCTTCGTCACCCTTATTTTTTTAAAAAGAGCCTTGCCAAAATCATAGTGCATGGTATTTTAAGTCCATAACTTGGAATTCTGTCATTGTGTTCCTCTTATACGATCTATCTCTTATAGTCAATAGCAGCTGAACTGAACCTAACGAGAAGATGTATGAATCTACAAACTTTTATAGAGCAATATTTACCAGTCCCATCTTCACATTATCAATCTTCAAAAAGTCCAAGGTTTATTTGAGTATAATATCAGCTGAACTTCTTGTGTCCACCAAAACCTTGTTAACTTTAACTGAACTGATTTTCAAAGTTATAACTAAGGCGTCATCATAGGGGTAACTAACCCCTGCTTCATCTTCATCAGTGAACATGATTGGAATCAATGATAGACGGATATTTTTCTCAACTCAAACATCTATCATGTAGTGGTCCATAAGAGTGCTCGACAACAGATATCTCGAATAATTCTTCCTTGTATTGTTCGATTATCCACCAACGTTGGTATTTCCGAAATTATCATGTTTCTATGAACTGGATCTTTTGATCCCATTTTTCTATGTCTCGAGTCCCCTCTGTTTCATACATTTTTACCCTGTACCTATCTAAATAATTATTTCTCACCAAGATTTCAATTTGGTCCCTCAAATCTAGACACTGATCTATCGTGTGCCCATAGTCTTAATGAAATGCACAGCTTTTTTCCCTATCACAAACATTCGACGTTGACATAAAGGGACGAGGCCTAAGTAACAAAGCTAAATCCTTAATCTCGTCATAAATCACAAGCAAAAGAGTATTCAGTTCTGTAAACTTTCTTTGGTCTTAAACAGGGGCAATTCTCTTAATTCCTTCCCTCAACAAGGGAGGGAACTCCCTCCATTGCTCCGTTCCTTTTTTATATCTTATGGATTGGAATCTTTGATCTCGTATCTACTCGAATCTGTTATTGAAACGCGATCGTTGAAAGTTTTCTCTCTTTATAAGAGGCTTGAGATCAAGCCGTTGCGGACCCTTCCAGTTTCTCCTAACCTCGAGTCTCAACCTCTGCTCCTCAACCTTTTTAGTCTTTCTTTCTTTTTCTTCATTAGCATCTAATCCTTGATCTCGATTTATTCAAAAATCTCCTTCCGAGCTTGCTCATACATAATTACTATTCGCTTGTGGACAACGAACCATCCTTTGTTCATCCTTAGTCCTCTCTTGAGTCGTTCTAATGCCAAAAGGTGTGAAAACGCCTTAGCTTTCATGACTTCCTCATGATATCTTCTGATGAAACTTTTCAACAACGTCTCGTCTCTTCCTTGCTTCATCAGTAATAATGAACTAGGGCTTTTCGTAATGGTCGCCACTCCTCTAAACTCACCAACAAACTGTGCACAAAGTTAATTAAAATTCTTCACACTTTCTGACCTCAAATTCTTATACCAATGTTGCGCTTGCCCTTCTAAGTCAGGGCGAATGAATAGTATATCTACAACTCTGGTAATCCTTAAAACATCATCATTTCCCTAAAGAGATTAATGTGCAATATTGGGTCCGTCTTTTCTGTGTACGACGTGATTTAAGGCATTTTAAATTTTCAAGGGAGGACCTGGCTCTGTATTTCCTTCAAAAAAGGGGATTTCAGGGAGAGCCCCTCATACTCCCTCTCCCCACCACACACCCCCTCTCAACCATAACCCAGGTATAGTTTCATCCCACCGTTTGTCCTTCTGCCGTTGAGCTTGCAATTCTTCACTAAGTTCTCTAATTCTCTCCTTCCATTTCCTTTCTTCTCATTACCTGATCGACAGTGGGCGTTATTTGGTCAAGTGTTTTCTCTATGATGGCCTTTCCTCTTTTTTCTTGCACTTTTGGTTTAGGTAAGCTTGCATATCCACCGAACCTGTATTGCATTTAGATCTCCTTTTGCTCTGACTCTGTTCGCGCTAATCAAAAGCCAATTTCTAATCGAGCTTCTCCATATCGCAAAAAGGAACTTCTTCATTAAGGCCTTCAGGTAACAGTTTCTCAATTCAAGCCTTTTCATTCTCCGAAAATCTTACCTTTGCCAGATTGTGCACACTAGCACCATCCCCCTGAATCATTCTCTTCAAACTTTCAATTTCCCTCTCCGTCATCCCCGTTTTATCCTCCAAAGTCTTTACTTGTCTATCTTTCTCCAAATGCCTCTGCCCGCTCTCCCGCAACTGTTGTGCCAATAGAATCGCTTTTGTTTCTATCTCGCGCATCGCCATTTGCCCTTGCGACGGCTTCAATAAGGCTAAGGGATATTGGAATCCGACGAGTCCTCTTCATGAGGCTTGTCTGACGACAGTCTTTTAACAACTATTTGTTCCTTGATCATCGCCGTAACTTTTTGTTCATGATCTTCCCACAAATGGCACCAACAGTTTATACCAAAATTTACAATTTCTAATATCATATAGTAAAAATTATATATTTATTGATGAATTGGTAAAAGTAATATCCTTTCCTTTATGAGCAAGGCTCCCTTATATAATATCTGCTTGTATAATATCTGCCACAGTGGTTGATTGGTGAGGACCATTACAATGTGCACTTGGAAATACCGTCGGAGTTTTCACGCCACTACCACTAGTGCTAAGACTAATTTCTCTAAAGGAAGGTATCTCTTTTCTGCATCTAATAGCGACTTACTCGTGTAGTAGATCGATCGGTATGTTCCTTCATCTTCTTTAACCAACACTGAATTCACCGCATGATTGATTACCGCTAACCTTCTTGTCAGGGCCTACACCTCCTTCAATATGGTCAGATATTTTATATCTAGTACGGTCTGAATCTTGTGGGGATTTTCCTCTATCCCCCATTTACTGGCCATAAATCCAAGGAACTTCTCAAAACTAACTCCAAATGCACATTTCTCGGCATTTAGCTTTATATTGTACCTCTTGAGCAAAGAGAACGTCTCCCTTAAATATTGAACGTGATCCTCAATTTTATGCAACTTGGTAATCGTGTCGTCGATATGTACTTCTATTGTTTTTTCGATCAAGCGCTTAAAAATCTTATTCACTAACCTCTGAAAGGTCGCTCCTGTGTTCTGCAAATCGAAGGGCATTACCTTGTAATAATACAGTCCCTGGTTAGTTAATGTTGTTTTTTCTCAATCGACCTCGTACATCTGAATTTGAATATACCTTGAAAATGCATCAATAAAGCTTAACAATTTATATCCGCAGCTGTGGAAAATTGTCTTTCGGACATACTTTGTTTAAATCGGTGAAGTCGACATACATCCTTTATTTCCCATTCGCCTTCTTGATCATCCTTACGTTGGCTACCCAATCAGAGTACTACAACTCCTCAATGAACCCTGCTGTGATCAACTTATCTACCTTCACTTTGATCACTTTTCTTCTTTCCTGGTTGAAAACCCTTCACTTCTATTTTACAGATTTTAACGCTAGGTTCGCTGATAGAGAATGGGAAATGATCCTAGGGTCAATTCCTGGCATGTCCTCGTGGTTCTCTTAAGAAAGAGACTAACCTCTTTTTTTCTTCACTTTGTAGTTAAGAGCTACTTTTCGTCACCTACTCAGGTCTCAATAGGTCGATGGATACCGACTCTAGTTTCTCTATTGATTTGGACATTGGCTGTATCTTTTCTTGCTTATACTCCTTTCAAACTTGTCCATCTCTTTTCATTGCATGGCATCCTCCTCATTCAATTCACCAACATTTTTCCCTGTTATATAATAAGATCGCCTCAATGAGATCGCAAAACATGTCTGGCCAACTTTTCGATCCCCATGTATCATGCCAATTCCGTTACCTACTCTAAATTTGATTTTCAAGTGCTGTATACTCTTCGTCGCCCTTATTTTTTTAGGAAGAGCCTTGCCAAAATCATAGTGCATGACATTTTAAGTCCATAACTTGGAATTCTGTTATTGTGGTCCTCTTATACGGTCTATCTCTTATAGTCAATGGCAACTGAACTGAACCTAACGAGAAGATGTATGAATCTACAAACTCTTACAAAGCGGTATCTACCAGTCCCATCTTCACATTGTCAATCTTCAAACAGTCCAAGGTTTATTTGAGTATAATATCAGCTGAACTCCCTGTGTCCACCAAAATCTTGTTGACTTTAACTGAACCGATCTCTAAGGTTATAACCAAGGCTTCATCATAGGGGTAACTAACCCTTGCTTCATCTTCATCAATGAACATGATTGGAATCAATGATAGACGGATTTTTTTCTCAATTCAGACATCTATCACGTAGTGGTCCATAGGAGTGCTCGACAACAGATATCTCGAATAATTCTTCCTTATATTGTTAGACTATTCGCTAATGTTGGTCCATCCGAAATTATCATGTTTCTATGAACTGGATCTTCTGATCCCATTTTTCCATGTCTCGAGTCCCCTCTGTTTCATACATTTTTACCCTGTACCTATCTAAATAATTACTTCTCACCAAGATTTCAATTTGCTCCCTCAAATCTAGACACTGATCTATCGTGTGCCTGTGGTCTTAATGAAATGCACAGCTTCTTTCCCTATCACGAACATTCAACGTTGACCTAAAGGGACGAGGCCTAAGCAACAAACCTAAATCCTTAATCTCGTCATAAATCACAAACAAAAGAGTATTCAGTTCTGTAAACTTTCTTTGGTCTTGAACAGGGGCAATTCTCTTAATTCCTTCCCTCAATTGAGGAGGGAACTCTCTCTATTGCTCCGTTCCTTTTGTATATCTTGTGGATTGGAATCTTTGATCTCGTATCTACTCGAATCTGTTATTGAAACACGATCGTTGAAAGTCTTCTTTCTTCATACAAGGCCTGGGATCAGGCCGTTGCGGACCCCTCCAATTTCTCCTACCCTCGAGTCTCAACCTTTGCTCCTCAATCTTTTTAATCTTTCTTCCTTCTTCTTCATCAACATCCAATCCTTGATCTCAATTTCTTCGAAAATCTCCTTCCAAGCTTGCTCATACATAGTTACTATTCGCTTGTGGACAACGAACCATCCTTTATTCATCCTTAGTCCTCTCTTGAGTCCTTCTAGTGCCAAAAAGTGTGAAAACGCCTTAGCTTTCATGACTTCCTCATGATATGTTCTGATGAAACTTTTCAACAACATCTCGTCTCTTCCTTGCTTCATCAGTAATAATGAACTAGGGCTTTTCGTCACGGTCGCCACTCCTCTGAAACTCACCAACGAACTGCGCATAAAGTTAATCAAAACTCTTCACACTTTCTGACCTCAAATTCTTATACCAATGTTGCGCTTGCCCTTCTAAGTCAAGGCAATGAACAGCACATCTACAACTCCGTTAATCCTTAAAACATCATCATTTCTCTAAAGAGATCAATGTGCAATATTGGGTCCGTCTTTCCTGTGTACGACGTGATTTAAGGCATTTTAAATTTTCAAAGGAGGACCTGACTCTGTATTTCCTTCGAAAAAGGGGATTTCAGGGAGAGCCCCCCACACTCCCCCTCCCTATCACAACCCTCCCTCCCCCCCCCTACCCCCCCCCCCCCCCCCCCCCCCCCCCCCCCCCCCCCCCCCCCCCCCCCCCCCCTTTTAAACCCTAACCCAGGTATGGTTTTATCCCACCTTTTGTCCTTCTATCGCTGAGCTTGCAATTCTTCGGTAAGTTCTCTAATTCTCTCCTTCATTTCCTTCCTGCTCACTACTTGATTGACAGTGGGCGTTATTTGGTCAAGTGTTTTCTCTGTGATGGCCTTTCCCCCTCTTTCTTGCACTTTTGGTTTAGGTAAGCTTGCATATCCATAGAACCTGTACTACATTTAGATCTCCTTTTGCTCTGACTCTGTTCGCACTAATCAAAAGCCAATTTCTAATCGAGCTTCTCCATATCGCAAAAAGGAACTCCTTCATTAAGGCCTTCAGGTAACAGTTTCTCAATTCAAGCCTTTTCATTCTTCGAAAATCTTACCTTTGCCAGATCGCGCACACTAGCACCATCCCTCTGAATCATTCTCTTCAAGCTTTCAATTTCCCTCTCCATCATCCCCATTTTGCCAATCGAATTGCTTTTGTTTCTATCTCGCGCATCGCCATTTGCCCTTGCGACAGCTTCAATGAGGCTGAGGGATATTAGAATCCAACAAGTCCTCTTCATGAGGCTTGTCTGACGACAGCCTTTTAACAACTATTTGTTCCTTGATCATCGCCGTAAGTTTTTGTTCGTGATCTTCCCACAAATGGCACCAACTGTTCATACCAAAATTTACAATTTCTAATATCATCCAGTAAAAATTATATATTTATTACTGAATTGGTAAAACTAACATCATTTTTTTTTATGAGCAAGGCTCCCTTATATATACACAACTTTCCTATTTCTAGTATTACCAAGAGTTCTAATGAAACTTGGAATATATTTAGCATAATCCTACCTTACCTTAAATTAAAACTTCCAAAATCAGCTTTTCTTACTTCGTAAGAATTTCTTTTATCGGACTTCTTTCATATAGTGTTCAAGCAGAATCCTTTCCAAGCCGACCTAATCGTAATCGATTCAGCATTGAGAGTGACTGACCAGATATTAAGATTGTTTATTATGAAGCCTACCAATCCTATGGGCTGAACCCATCTTCCCAAACAAATAGCATTAGTCTTAACAACTAAATTTTTTTATCAACACAGGTTCCTAATTAATTATATATAATTAACGATGGATTGCCCAAGATTTACACTAAGAAAGGAGGAAATTGCATTTTGCTATATATATATATATATGGAGTGCATGCTTTTGCCAAACAAGCTTCACCAAAACTGTCAAAGCCAGGCCTAATTAATTAGCTAAACCAGAGGTGATATTAATCGATGTCTCTAGCTTCGTTAATTACATATAGTTTTCGTATGCGAACTATATATAGAATAATACCAAGTGAAAATGTGGCTTAATTAACATATTACATCAATATAGAGAGCATATATATTTAAAGTAGAAATATTAATATTTCATATTCGTTTACAATACAGATGCATGCGAGAAAAACAAGCTCTAGGAAATTGACAATACACAGACATATAAATATAATTGCTAGTTGTTATGCTAGCAAAGGTAGGTATTATAATTTCTGTAAAATCAAGTGGGTGCCGTACTCTGGTTCAAGAGTGGCAACAACTTTAGGAGAATGAACATAGGACGGAGACAACTTGAATGAGAAATTCCGAAGGATTAATGCCAAAGCCATTTTTGCTTCTATCAAAGAAAAATTTTGTCCAATGCATATTCTAGGACCCCATCCAAAAGGGAAGAAGGACAATTGATTCTTGGTCGCCTTTGAAATTCCTTCTGAAAACCTTTCAGGTTTAAACTCTGTTGCATCATCACCCCAAAGTTCATGATCACGGTGAATCTGGAGGAGTGGCAAGTTTATTTCGACTCCAGCAGGTAATGACAAGTTTCTAAATTTTGTTTCTTGGCGAACATTTCGAATAAGCATAACTGTCGGAGGGTAAAGCCTGAGTACCTCATATAATATCATTTGAACCTGCATGCAGTACCATAAATATGCACAAATTAAAATTAGTACGATCGATGATGAAATTGATCGTCGTTGATATTAATGTATGCTGCAAGTGATATATACTTAACAGTTTTCAGGCGATTCAATCCATCAAAGTCAGGCTTCTTATTATTACCAAACAATTGAAGAACCTCTTCTCTTGCTCTCGCTTGCCAATCCTGATGCTTGCTCAATAAAGCCATAGTCCAAACGAGCAAAGATGCGGTAGTCTCTTGGCCAGCTAGGTAAAATATCTTACACTCTTCCATTACGTCTTTGGCGCTGAATCCTTCATTTTTGTTGTTTCCATGTTCTTCAGTTGCTCTAAAATTGGATGCCAGCAGTAAGCCTAATAAGTCATCCTTTGCAGCTTCACCTGCTTTCATTGCCTTCTCTCTTTTCTCAATGATTCCCATGAGTAAAGCTTGTATTTTCTTTCTAATTTCCTTTATTCTTTTGTTTCTCTTAGTAGGTAAGAACCTAATTAAGAAACGGAAACATTTGAAAAGAGAAGAACAAAATGAGTACTACTCTTGATGAGCAGGATTCGATTTCAACACATTAATTTCATGTTGAGATAATTAATAATTATATATATATATAGGTATGTATGTATGCATTTACCTCCACCCGGGAATGTAAACCGAACGGAGAACCTGCGTTGTGAGATCCAGTAGCTCTGTTTGGAGTTGGAAAATCTCTCTTCCTTCTTCATAGCTGCTCCCAAATGCTGTCCGAGAAATCACATCAGCTGTCAAATTTGTAAGATAAGGCCATACATCCAACTCACAAAACCCGTCCTTGGACACTAAATTCTCCCACTTGCTTATCATTTCACTACAGGACTGATAGAATGCCGGCACCATAAGCTGTAATAAAAAGAAGAAAGAGAAATTAACTGCACATTATATTTCCTTTTCAATATTCTTGCCGAGAATCTAGCAAGCTTGCGGATGAACAAATAATTAATAGTATATAAGAATAACCTTCAACTTCTCTTGGTAGAAAGCTGGGTTGGTAAGTTTTCTATGTTTAGCCCACTTCTCACCGTTATGACTAGCCAGTCCAACCGCCACTAACTTGAAAAGTGGGTTAAATGTGACTTTGTGGAAATCATTGAACTTGGTAAGTATCTCTTTCATTTGATCAGCATTCGTGATGTTCACCCTTGGCGTCGGTCCAACCCATATAAAACAATTCTTACCTGCATTATTTTTTACCATTGATAGACAATAATTATCCAACATTTCATTTAAGAAAAAGAAAAGGGAAAAACTTTTTATCAAAACTCTTGATAATTTATTACGAGATAGTATTTAACTGTAATTATTTTAAGTTAATTAATTTTATTCAGACATAAAACACATACGGGGCCAGCCATAGCCTATGTAGCTTTGCTCGTGGGCATTTTACACGGGGTATATAATTCATATCCAAATTTTCTACTGGCCCATCTCATCGGGGAAATTATTGATCTCTCATGCAAAATCCGAAACCCCACCTCAAAATTTTCAGTGAATTTTTTATAGCCAACAATGGAGGATACAGATATCGCTTTCATTATTCAAAACAATTATCGCATTAAAGATATTATCTTTTTTTTTAAAAAAAAAAACGAAAATAGCTACACCATCCGTTTCAGCCAAGTTAAAAAAGTAAAATTTTAGAAATCATCCTATCCTAACCAAAAAAATTTTTCTCCTTACCTTAAATTGAAGAAGAGAGAAAATAAAAAAAAAAAAAAAAAATTAAGTGTTTCTAATTATTTTATAAAGGTCTATTTTATATATATATATATATATATATACACCCGCGCGCACATTCACTAGTCATAAAAATTTTGTTCCTATAAAAAAAAGGTTCTGAAGTATATGATTTTCTTATTAGAAAAATGTTTCCAAAATTATATATTTTTCTTATAAAGATAAAGAGAGAAAATTAAATAAATAATTCCTTAAAAAAATTACTTGAAGTAAAAATAAAAATACTAAATTTTTAAAAGAATGTATATTTCACTACTTTTTGGCGGGCTAAAATACATAGTGCAAATTTAAAATTATTATATAAAAATTAAATTTTATTTTAAAAAATTTTTATGGGGCCGGGCCTGCAAAGCTCCGCCAGCGTAATACCTTAGTCATAAACACACATATTAATACGCCACAGAAGTTATGAATAAATTAATATTATTTTATATATATATGAATTGACGGTATGTATACATACATACCATAATCCTTCAACAATTTGTGGAGGAATGGCATGACACGAATTGCAATATCATCGTCCAAATTGATAGGCCTTGATTTTGCTTCTTTCAACATGATTGAGGTTTCTTTCAAGTCTCCATGCAGGCACCTGTAAGAGTTTCCTGATAAACCTTGCTGCCTCAGGTATTTCTCCAGCTTCTTCGGCCTCAACCATACCCAATTCAGCACTCTCCATGCCCACGTTATTACTGTCACAAAAACAACGGTGAGTGCTACCGATTTCAGAGATAACTCCATTAATAATTCACGGACAGAAAAGTGAGATGGAGAGTTTTGTGCAGGGAAATGAAAGATAGATTTAATTGCTTTTTATTTGAAAGTTAAAAGTGAATGATTGAATCAGTTATTGCTCTTCACAGTTTCCATATATACACGATAACCAGCTTGTGGATCACATGCTATTATTTCATTATTCGTGATTCACATATTATTATTTTTCATATAAAAGATATTTTTAATAAACTTCTAGATGTTTCGTACATTTATTTAATCTTTAAACTATTAATTTCTTAGACAGTTGAATACTTGAGGCTGCATTAATATATTATACAGAATTCTACTCTCTTGTAAGCATTTGTTAGTATCTGAAAATTCTTACATAAATACAAACTGATAATATTTTATCAGTCATATATGCTACAGCACAGATGGTTGTACTTGTACTTTCTGTAATTAGCAGTCATTTTATAATTATACCATAAGCAGATAACACACGCTATCTATATAAAAAAATTACTTATCATTAAAATTTTGTATTAGTTATCGTTCATCGACTTTTGTTTTCTAATATATATTGTGTAAAATATTTAACAAAATTTTTTAATATTTTCATGAAGTTTTTTAAAATTCTTTTATGTAAAAGAAAATATAAAGCAAATAACGCACGTCAGCTGTGTTAAAGAGTCACTTGTCATTAAATTTTTGTATTAGTCATCGTTCGTCGACTTTTGTTTCATAATATAAATTTTTGAAAATATTTAACAAAATTCTTTAATATTTTCATGAAATTTCTTAAAATTCTTTTATGTAAGAGAAAATGCTAAGCAAATAACGTACGCCGACTATGTTAAAAAGTCACTTGTCATTAGATTTTTGTATTACTCATCTTTTGTCAACTTTTGTTTCATAATATATATTCTTTGAAAAAATTTAACAAAATTCTTTAATATTTTAATGAAGTTTCTTAAAATTCTTTTATGTAAGAGAAAATACAAAGCAGATAATGCACGCCAACTATGTTAAAGAGTTACTTGACATTAGATTTTTGTATTAGTCATCGTTCGTCGACTTTTGTTTCATAATATATATTCTCTAAAAATATTTAACAAAATTCTTTAATATTTTTATGAAATTTCTTAAAATTCTTTTACGTAAGAGAAAATACTAAACAGATAACGCACGCTAGCTGTATTAAAAATTACTTGTCATTAGATTTTTGTACTAGTCATCGTTCGTCGACTTTTATTTTATTATATATATTTTTTAAAAATATTTAACAAAATTCTTTAATATTTTCATGAAGTTTCTTGAAATTCTTTTATATAAGAGAAAATACTAAGCAGACAACGCACATCAAATATGTTAAAAAGTTACTTGTCATTAAATTTTTGTATTAGTCATCGTTCATCAACTTTTGTTTTATAGTATATATTCCCTGAAAATATTTAACAAAATTCTTTAATATTTTCATGGAATTTCTTGAAATTCTTTCATGTAAGAGAAAATACTAAATAGATAATGCACGTCAACTGTGTTAAAGAGTTACTTGTCATTAGATTTTTGTATTAATCATCGTTTGTCGACTTTTGCTTTTTAATATTATTCTCTAAAAATATTTAATAAAATTCTTTAATATTTTCATGAAGTTTCTTGAAATTCTTTTATGTAAAAAAAAAATATACTACGCAAATAACACACGCTAACCGTGTTAAAGAGTTACTTGCCATTAGATTTTTGTATTAGTCATCGTTCATCGACTTTTGTTTTATAATATATATTCTCTAAAAATATTTAACAAAACTCTTTAATATTTTCATGAAGTTTCTTAAAATTCTTTTATGTAAGAGAAAATACTAATTTTTTCAAATTTTAATTTTAATTTTCACATGAAATTTTTGACAGAATTTTTTAAAATTATCATCAATTTTCTTAAAATCCTTTAGCTCAAAATTTTCTTTTTTTCCACCTTCACGCTAATTTTACATATCATATTAGATTTTGTAATTATATTATGGATATGAAATTACGGTGTTGATGATGAAATTAAGAATATTGCATTGATTTATTAATTTTTTGAAATAAAAGGAAACTAACTTCTTAATTTTATTGAGCAAACTTCGAATTTCAAATTTCTAACTTTGACCACTTCGCAATCTAAATATCAAAATATCCAAATTTTTACACTTGAATTGTTTGTCTGATCGAAGGAATGAAGGGGAACAGAAAAGAATCCTCAAATAAATCGAACTAGCTAGGATTCCTAATCTTTATTTCTTCAAAAGAGGGAATTATGATTCTCACCCCTCCAAATTTGTGAATTTTCTATTTTATCCCTCCTTTATAGATTTCAACTAATTATTTTTAAATAAATTATCATACTATTTTAATTATTTATAAAATTAATTTATATAATTAAAATTTTATATTTTTAAGAATTAATTTATAATTATTGTTTTGATAATTTGAAAATTCAACATCCTCTTATCATAAAGGAATTCATTATTACTAGAGTAATATTTATTTTTATTTATAAATTCAACATAATCTTATTTATATTGTCATCATTCTTATTAACTTATAATTTATTTTATGTTTCATACTTAGTGGTTTTACAATTAGTTATCTTTATTTGATAATTGTAGTTTTTACTAAATGAAAATTCATTATTAATGTAATTATATTTTTATTTTTTTAATGAAAAAACTACCAAATCAAAAACAAGAAAAGAAAATAATCATCATAATGTGTTTAAATGGCAAGTTTCGTTCACTTATTGTTAGGATAAATCTAGTTCATAATATGCATCGTAATCATCTACTAGATTATAATTAATTTCATGGCTAAAGTTCAAGTTTATTGTTATTTATAATTTTTATGAATATTTTTCTATATTTTGGTATTGATCTTTACTATTTTATTTTTAGTTTTTACTTTATGACAATAAATTATTAAATAAGTTTATGCGTTAATATAAAAATTTAAAAGATAAATTACATTATGTTGAAAAATAAAATTAATAGATGATTGAAATTTTTATTAAAAAAATTAACTAATCTTTAAATAGAAGGTTTTTTTTCCTAAAAATTAATATAATGAATTTCTTTCCTTCCACAATTGCTTAATTGGGGTTTTTTCACATGCCTCCCATGAGGTTTTTTCACTCTCGAGAGGCAAATGAACCTCTTGCTAAGATGTGCATTTTGCAAATTACTTGGGCATAATAAAAGGGGCTGCCCTTCGAGAAAACAGGCATAAATGTTTGTGTTCTATATATATTTATCATATTCTTCATGTATTGATTATTCGAGAGTTAATAGAAAGCTAATATTATTACAATATGTTGATTTCAGGCAAATTCATTAGCTTTTCCAAGCTCTTCAATAGTTTCCCAACACCCACCAGTATTTGCAACTTCAGTATCTACGCCACCCCCGACAACAATAGCACCAAACCCACTAGCAGCTTCAACATCAGGTCAAATTTTTTATGTTTTTAACCTTTGCTACTTTATTTTGTAAATTTTATGCTAAATATAACATTGTATTATTTGTGTCAGGGTTCACACGTGCACCTGAAGCTAGTAGAAAGAAGAATAAGACACCCAGTCCGAGTCGATTGGACCCTAAAAGACGAAGACAACATTAAAGGTATGTTTATATTCACTATTAAGTGCTATATGTTTAAATTCACATGTATGTATCAAGCATTGAGATTAGTTAGTATGGCTTAGCACGCAAGTAAGTTAACATTATTTTTTATTTAGATATCATGTAGGAGATGGTTAATATACATGTTATAACTAAAAGAAGTTTTTGATATTAATTGTAATAGTTATGATGTGAACATGCTATAAATTCAAGAAACAGTCATCGTTTTTGTTTGTATTTTGGTTTTATTAATTTTGTGGACTTAGCTTGTTTAAAAGCCATGTATGCATGGGAGTTATGTCCAAACTAAGAAGTTAGGGAAGTTTGGTATTATGTTGGAGACAATGCATCCACATGCATACAGGGGAGAAATGATATATGTAATTTTTTTATCTATTTTGATGTTGGTAAGTACAAAAACTAGTTATGTATTAGAACATAGTTCTACATATTGCTGATGGATGAATACATGCTTTCCTTATGTCTTGCACTTATTCTAAATTATGTTACACTTAATCACTTACTTGAAAAGTAGTAGCAGTACGCATATACATAACAAAATCACAATTATACATAGCATCCAAGTAATTATTGTTATTTTTTTCTCAATTCTCTCTAAAATTTTTTGCTCAATTGAATTCGCATTCCCTTTCTGGTTTGCTTTATCTGTATGCACATTGATTGAGTTTGTGCTAGAACTCTGTTTACCTTCATTACTCTTTGCTTCACTCATACCTACATTAAGGTTGTACTCCTCTTTCATTTGGTTCCAAAATCTGAAATACTTGCACTTTTTATGATTGCAAAAGACATATATTTTCAAGATTTTTTTGGGTTTCTAAAATTATGATTCTAGCCTTCTAACCACAGTTGTATATACTGTTAGTAAACTTTAGAAACCCTTCATTGCCATTATTAAACATGCTGGATTACCTCCTCTTCTAAAATGGCTTCCAAAATTGAAAAAACCCATAACTTGGATCCTGCAAACAAAAATAATAAAATCTATTAGTATTGTTTCAACTTTCAAATATCCTTAATCCAGCCTTTTACCCATATTGACAATTTTTATTTTTGAATGCCATCCTCTATTCATTTGCATGCCTTCACTTGACATTGACATTATCTTCATCTTTGTTCTTTGAATGTGTTGAAAACAAAACAAATTATAGGAGTTGTTGATGATGAAAATTAGAGATTTATGAATTGATGGTATTGAAAGAATGATTTTGTGCTAATATAAGCAAAAGTGAGAGAAAGATGTGGCGTTGATGTTTGTTAGACATCGGTGCTGATTTGTTATTATAATGGCCATTTTTTACCTTTAGGAAGCACCTACTACTCTTGTTACCGTTGGCTTTTCTTAATTTCTTTGCAAATATTGGACAAATAGTAAAAGGGGATGTTTGTCTCTTTCATCACTGTGCTCAAGGCTAATTTGGTAAGTTTATCATTTATATTATTTTTGCAATCTAACAAATTGTATAAAGTCTGTAGTGTGGGACCCATGTCTACTTTTAAGGGCATTAAAGTAATTATAGCCAAAATCTACCTTTTTAACATAGACAAAGCAAACGGCAAGGTTTTGTAAAGCATTTTTCAAAATATAAAGGGAAGTGGGTATTTATAGCAAAACCCAGAGGGTAATGGGCATTTTCCCCCATACATACAAAGAAGGAATATTGGAAGGGGAAATGTGGAATAAATTAGTATGCTTAACGGAATTTTTGCACTTGGCATCAGTAAGCTAGTCTTGTTCTGCAGCTTAAAATGACAATGTTTGTGGCACATAATGATTAGAATGCTAATGTCTTTTTATGATTTGTACTTATGCAAAATGTGAAGGTTTCAAGTTTGGTGCAATGTAAGGGGTGATGTTATAGATATTGGCAATGTTAACCCTCAAGACTCCATATTAGTTAAATTATGGAATGACATCTAGTAAGTTTGTTGGGACAAAAATTTATGTAAATGAGAGTGTGTAACATTTGACGTGGAGTACCCAAATAAGGATGCACTTTGACCTCAGATAATCATTTGCTTTTTACATTTGCTGAACTGCATGAAAGAGGATATACCCACATCCATATCTATATGAACCAGCCTTTTTCAAGTACTCCAAATGAATTTGAAGGTACTTCACTTGACTAAACTATATATAATTTTTTTGCACTTGATTATGTAAACTCAAGTGGAGATGATGAACACAATTTGCCTTCTGTTGTTAACACAGTTTCAAGGCTACATTCAATTGACAGAAGATTGGGCAAGTATGTGCCTTTTGTTGGTTGCTTCCCAAATCCTACTCCAACAGACTTATCTCATCCTGTCAATAACGAACAACAAGGTGCAAGCATTTCCCCAACAGATTGTTCATTAACAGATCCTGCTTCCATGAGTTAAAATCGTACCCAAGTAGATTCAGAAACACGAAACACATCAGCTTTAGACACTAACCTAAATCTAGAAAATGTTTTTGAAGGATTGATAGATGTTTTTATGCATTAGGAGATGCCACAAGTTGCTGCACCATCATGTATGAACTGGTCACTAGGAAATGAGGATCAGTATGTGTCAGATTCTGAAGATGAACTACCTACTGAAGGAGACAATGATCAAGGACATTGTATGGATGATTATGAATCTGGAAATGATAGTGATAAACTAGCAGAGGAAAATATGATGATGATATTCCTACAACAAGATATGACAGAAATAGTGAAGGGTTTGATCACTGAATGGGCAATATTGACTTGAAGGTGGGAAATAACTTCTACATAGTATATGACTTTAAAAATGTTTTAAAGGTCTTTGCCATCAAGTATGGGTTCAAGTTAAAAAGGATTAAAAATGAAAAAAGTAGGGTTACATATAAGTATACAGCTGGTGATTGTGGTTAGAAAGTACATTCTTTCAAATTAAGACATATAATCCAATACATAGCTATCCAAGATTGCTAAATACTTACGAAGCAATCTCAACTTGGATTATGGCACAATTTCTTCATTTGTTTAAGGCTAAACCTGACATTGACATTAAAATCATTACTGTTAAACTGAGAAGTAAGTTCAAGTTAACCTGCACAGCCAAAAGATTGTATAAAGCTCGAAGCAAAGCACCAAAGTTGTTAGAGGCAGATCATAAAGCATTATACAGCAAGTTAGAGAGGTATGTAGCAACGATAAGGGGGACAAATCCAGGATCTGTAGTTGATGTACAAACTACATGGGGACTTGGAGATGAGAATCTCATATTTAAGAGATTTTTCTTAAGCTTTGATGCTCAGAGGAGAGGATTTCGGGCAGGGTACAGCCCATTAATTGGCCTAGATGGGTGTCACCTAAAAGGACCATACAAAGGTGTTTTGTTGGTTGTTGTTTATATAGATGCAAATTACGGGGTTTATCCATTGGCAATTTGTGTGGTTGAAAATGAGAACAAGTACTCATAAGCTTACTTTTTAGAGAAGTTGTATGAACAAGTAGGTGTTAATGGGGTAAAGGCCTTTGCTTTATAAATGATAGGCAGAAAGGAGTTCTCGATGCACTTGATCAGGTGTTTCCAAACTCAGATAGAAGGTTTTGCTACAAACACGTTTATGCAAATTTCAAGCAACAGTTTCTCAGAGTAGCTCTGAAAAATCTATTTTAGAGTGCTTACAGAAGTTGTAATGGAGCTTAATTCAATAAGAATAGGGAAGAGATAAAGAAAATCAATGAAGAAGCATATATATGGTTAATGAAAATCTCGCTTGGGAAAACATCAGTTCAACCATGGGATAAAATCAGCTCATATAACAAATAACATGACTAAAAGTTTTAACAGCTAGATCAATCCATTTAAGAACTTGCTAATGTTAATCTCAATTAAGCCACATTTTCACTTGGTATTATTCTATATATAGTTCATATGTGAAAACTATATATAATTAAGGAAGCTAGAGACATCGATTAGTATCACCTTTGGTTTAGCTAATTAATTAGACGTGGCTTTGATGGTTTTGGTAAAACTTGTTTATATATATTATATAGGACCAAGATCAGCAGCCCTTTTTTTTTTATACAAAATTTTACATCAATTGTAAATCGATAGATATAGGTACATTCAATGGTTGAGATTGCATTTGACTTATACATTAATTATGGATGCATTAATTACATGATTAGACGCAATATCAACTGTAAGATGTATTTATATCAAACGAGATTTTGTGTAAAAAAAAAAAAAAGATTGCTAATATTGCCCCATATATATATAGAGTGTATGCTTTTGCTAAACAAGTTTTACCAAAAACATCAAAGCCACGTCTAATTAATTAGCTAAACCAAAGGTGATACTAATCGATGTCTCTAGCTTCCTTAATTATATATAGTTTTCACATATGAACTATATCTAGAATAATACCAAGTGAAAATATGGCTTAATTAATATATTACATCAATAAGGAGAGCATATATATTTAAAGTAGAAATATTAATATTTCATATTCGTTTACAGTACAGATGCATGCGAGAAAAACATTCTCCAGGAAATTGACAATATATATATATATACATATAAATATAATTGCTAGTTCTTAGGCTAGAAAAGGTAGGCATTATAATTTCTGTAAAATCAAGTGGGTGCCGTATTCTGGTTGAAGAGTTAAAACAGTTTTAGGAGCATGAACATAGGACGGAGAGAACTTGAATGAGAAATTCCGAAGGATTAATGCCAAAGCCATTTTTGCCTCTATCAAAGAAAAATTTTGTCCAATGCATATTCTAGGACCCCAAGCAAAAGGGAAGAAGGAAACTTGATTCTTGGTCGCCTTTGAAATTCCTTCTGAAAACCTTTCGGGTTTAAACTCTGTTGCATCATCACCCCAAAGTTCTGGATCATGGTGAATCAGGAGGACTGGCAAGTTTATTTCAACTCCAGCAGGTAATGACAAGTTTCCAAGTTTTGTTTCTTCACGAACATTTCGACTAAGCGCAACTACTGGAGGGTAAAGCCTGAGTACCTCATATAATATCATTTGAACCTGCATGCAGTACCATATATATGTACAAATTAAGATTAGTACGATCGATGATGAAGCTGATCGTCATTGACATTAATGTATGCTGCAAGTGACATATACTTACAGTTTTGAGGTGATTCAATCCATCAAAGTCAGGCTTCTTATTACCAAACACTTGAAAAACCTCTTTTCTTGCTCTCGCCTGCCAATCCTGATGCTTGCTCAGTAAAGCCATAGTCCAGACAAGCAAAGATGAGGTAGTCTCTTGGCCAGCTATGTAAAATAGCTTACACTCTTCGATCACGTCTTTGATGCTGATTCCTTCATTTTTGTTGTTTCCATGTTCTTCAATTTCTCTAAAATTGGATTCCATAAGTAAGCCTAATAAGTCATCCTTTGCAGCTTCACCTGCTTTCATTGCATTCTCTCTGTTTTTAATGATTCCCATGAGTAAAGATGGTATTTTCCTGCTAATTTCCTTCATTCTTTTGTTTCTCTTTGTAGGTAAGAACCTAATTAAGCAGCAGAAACATTTGAAAAGAGAAGTACAAAATGAGTACTAGTCTTGATGAGCAGGATCCGATTTCAACACGTTAAATATAAATATATGTAACAATTAAACGTACATATAAATATATGTATTTACCTCCATCCTGGAATGTAAACCGAACGGAGAACTTGTATTGTAAGATCCAGTAGCTCTGTTTGGAGTTGGAAAATCTCTCTTCCTTCTTCATAGCTGCTCCCAAATGCTGTCCGAGAAATCACATCAGCTGTCAAATTTATAATATAAGGCCATACATCCAACTCACAAAACCCCTCTTTGGACACCAAATTTTCCCACTTGCTTATCATTTCACTACAGCACTGATAGAATGCCGGCAACATAAGCTGTAACAAAAAGAAGAAAGAGAAATTAACTGCACATCATATTTCCTTTAATTAATTATTCTTGCGGAGAATCTAGCAAGCATGCAGATGAACAAATAATAGTATACAAGAATAACCTTCAACTTCTCTTGGTGGAAAGCTGGATTGATAATTTTTCTATGTTTAGCCCACTTCTCACCCTCATAATTTGCCACTCCAAGCCCCAGTAACCTGACAAGTGGGTTAAATTTGACTTTCTGGAAATCACTGATCTTGGTGAATGTCTCTTTTATTTGATCAGGATTCGTGATGTTCACCCTTGGTGTCGTACCAAACCATATGAAACAATTCTTACCTGCATTATTTTTTACCATTATTAGACAATAATTATCCAATATTTATGTCTATGTCTATATAATTATTGATAATTTATTACGAGACAATACTTAGCTGTAATTATTTTTAAATTAAATAATTTTATTCAAACATAATACATATACGGGCCGGCTACAGCCTATATAGCTTTGCCTGTGGGTATTTAAACGGAATATATAATTAGAAAAATATTTATTCCCTCTTATTTTTTGAAATAATATTTTATTATTTTATATATTTTTTTAATATCTTATAATTTCTTTAAATTTTAATTTTAATTTTTAATATTTTTAATATTTTTTTTTTTATTATTTTATAAATCAATTAAATTAAAAAATAAAATCAAAAAATTAAAATATTAAAATATTAAAAAAATATTTAAAAAATAATAAAATATTCGCTTAAAAAAAAAAGGGTAATGGGCATTATTCTTGTATAATTCGTATCCAAATTTTTTGATCCTATTTGAAGCCACCTACTTGCTGGCCCATCTTACGAGAAAATTATTGATATCTCGTGCAAAAGCCGAAGGCCAGTCTCAAAAATTTTGGATGAGTTTTTTATGGCCAATAATGGAGGATACGGATCTAGCTTTCATTCTTCAAAACAATTATCTCATCGAAGATATTGTCTTTTTTTTCTCAAAAAAAAACAGAAAACCAAAAATAGCTAACCTCGAACACACATATTAATACCCTACAGTAGTTATTAGAAAATTAATAAATAAAATATTATTAATATTATTATTATTATTGTTGGGATTGACGGTATATGTGCATGCATACATACCATAATCCTTGAACAATTTGAGGACGAATGGCATGACACGAATTGCAATATCATCGTCCAAATTTATAGGCCTTGTTTTTGCTTCTTTCAACATGATGAAATTTTCTTTCAAGTCTCCAAACAGAAATCTGTAAGAGTTTCCTGATAAACCTTGCTGCCTCAGGTATTTCTCAAGCTTCTTCGGCCTCAACCATACCCAATTCAGCACTCTCCATGCCCATGTTATCACTGTCACAAAAACAACGGTGAGTGCTACCGATTTCAGAGATAACTCCATTGATAATTCACGGACAGAAAAGAGAGATCGAGAGTTTTGTGCAGGGAAATGAAAGATAGATTTAATTGATTTGCATTTGAAGGTGGCATGCAGATAAATCAGAAGGGAATGATTAGAATCTCTTTTGTAAGCATGCGTTAATTCATGGCTAGCTTTTTACAGTTTCCAGATAAGACAACCCAGCTTATTGTGTAAGAAAGTTACGCGTCATTCGCATCTCATCATTATTCGTGAACTCTCATATGTGTGGTTGGCATTTAATTATTTTTCGTATAAAAGATACTTTTAATAAACTTATAGATATTTCGTACATTCATATAATGTTTAAATTATTGTGTATACAACTGTACAATAATAATGCCTTAGACAGTTGAAGACTTGAGGCTGCATGTAAGATGAAGAATCGTATAAATATAAAATATAGAATTTCTACTCTTTTGTAAACATTTGGGTTTTTCATGAAATACATATTAATCAGTATCTGTAAATTCTTACATAAATACAAACTGATAATATTTTATCAGTCACACATGCTACTACAGAACAGATGGTTGTACTCTTAACCTTTTTCACTTGTTCCAACTCTTCCGCGGTAATATTCATACTCTTTCACTGTCGTAAGTTGGGAATTACAATTTATAGTAGAATATAGAAGAGTAGGCGCGATACAGCAGTATTCGGTCACTCGACCCACCCAATTTTTATTCACAAATTAACTAAGCAAAGAAGAATAATCATTTTTATTTACTGATTTATACCACATCAGAAGAGGACATAATTAACCAAAAGACAGGCCACAGCCTAATTTTGCGTTGTGGGCATTTTTATACACGTGTTATAGCTAGCTCAAACCAAATATTGCCAGCCAAGAGTTGTCAGTCATTATTAATGGTCAAGTGTCTTCTTTAGAAGTTCCAACCCGTGTAATCATATTACCAAGAACTTGTATTAGGCATTTATTGAGATTTCAATGATTAAGATATTACTAACAATTTAACTTCTTACAAGGAGTTTAATGAAAGAAAAAGCTGAAGTAATATTTCTCTGTTTTTACCTTTAAACTTGTAATTCGTAAAAAGAAAAACAGTTTTCTCTAACTATATTCTGAAACCTTCCACATAGAAGAAGACAGATATTGTGATAGCAGAGCCAACAATGGAAAATCCAAGAGCACAATATCCGCAAAAGATGAAGTTACTCATACAATGAAGTCTACATAAACAAGTTCTGCCTTGAGGCCTTATAAGTGGTCTTCAGCCTCCTGGTGGGTGGCCTAACTTTCCTGAAATCAAGTGGGAACTTGATTTTTGAGTTATGGAATTGCTCTGTGCTTTCCCTCTTGCAAAGCTTGGCTGTTATAGTGGCTGTTTTGATGATCTGAATGCATGGAAACCTTACTCGGTGACAAGAAGCCATCACAGTGTACATTTGTTCAACCCCCCCCCCCTTGAGAGTCGTGTCTCAATATTCCTTGTACATGTTGTGATACCCAGTTCGACTTTGATACCGCAACCAGATGCCATAGTTCTTAATTTTTGTAGGATTCTTTTTGAAAATCTGTAGGACAAGTAAAGGAAATCAACAAAAATTATGCAAATTGGCTCACATTTCAGTAAGAGAAGCATGTTCAGTTTCTAAAGAGAAGCGTGTTCAGTTTCTAAATTCTTTCCACAATGCACAGCATCTTATTGGTTTCCAGTGAATGTATATATTATAACTCTCATTCAGATGGCATAACACAAAATTCAAGCCTTTAAACCCAAAACTGCCAGAAGAATCCAATGAAAAAGCTGGTTGAAGCTAAGACAAAAGGTCCTACCAGAAGCCATAAAAATGTTAAGAGATCAAACAAGATCAAGTTAAAGATATCACCAAAAGACAGTCTTTCACAACCCTACCATTTCACATTATCTATCAATCCAATAATCTATGTGTTCCGCACGCCCCTTCTTCCACAAAAAAGGTCCTTATATACATAATTAACTTAAACAGTATCACACATTAAAATGCATACAAACAGTATTATATATCCCAATATGAGCAGCAGACTCACAGAGTCACCTTCATTTAAACTGTAAAAAAGTTGCATTTGAACAATGCAGCAGTTTTCAAAGAGAGAATAACAGTCAAGCAAAATAATGATACTGAGATGCTGAATCAGTTTTCAAAAGTATTCTGGGTACTATCAACATCTGAATAACATATGCCCAGATGTGAAGGTGCAGCTATATATAGGTTTTCTAATGCAGCACGTTTGGGTACAGACCTCTCTTCACTAATCCTGACACATACAAAGAATTTAACATTCTATGCAATACCTAGTAACAAATAAAAGGAGTATTATGTGACATGATGTAACATACACACACACACGTATACCTCATTGATTGCTAATATCTGCCCATTACTCTTCTTAACTTTCTTCAGCTTCCTCAAGAAATACATAAACAGGACAAAAAAAAAAAAGATAAACAAAAACACCTAAAGCCTCGATCAGCTGAAAGATTTTTAGCTCAATAACTGATGGATACTGGATATCCTGCCTCTTGTTTAAAAAAAAGATCCTATACAACAAGAATTGCTACAATGGATACCACTGCCATAATTTTGTACACTTGCCATGACTGCACAGCATTACATAGTCGTTTCTAGGTGCAGAGCCAATAAAGCCACACCACAATTAGGTGACTGACACCCCCACATGGCAGGTGTCTGAAATCCAATAAGTAACATGATGCTAAACAGATATGTAACATGCACAAGTATGCACCACAACAATGCTCTACATCCATAAAGTTTCAAAACTTCAGACATTCTTATTTCTGTCTGAGCAATGAAATACTGCATTAACTAATTTGTCATACCATAAAATAATTGTTCCAGATTGTTGTATAGAAAAAATAAATAAATAAATAACTCACCAGAACTTGGATTTGGCGCGAACCTCGTTGGTATCCCAGAGCTTCATTCTGTAAGTCTTGGGATGCTCATCTTTTCAGTGGGTAAAGCATTCCCCACAACCTGGTACTGGTGAAACTGGAATACAAACAAATCCAAATGGACACGTCATCATTTTCGACAACCAATCTGAGTAAGTGAAAGGAAACGATAAAGGAATTGAGTTGAATGGAATCAAACACAGACCCTGAAAGTAACCATTTTCTTTTTCTTCCGGGATGGGAGAGATGGCTCGCTCACTGTAGGTAGCGGAGGAGGAGCCGAGGGTTTATATTATAGGCGGCGGTTTGTAATTGTTGGTTCGGTACGGGAAAAAAAAAAAAAAACCCAGCGGATCGCGGGTGAACTTTGGCGCGCGATGGTTTTGCTTCGCTTGGTTACATGATAGTTTGATATATGCATAGACATCACACAACAACAGCGATAATGAAAACAATTAATATTTTATTTTCTTCAACTAATAATTTATCAATTAAATATAAAAATAAAAAAATAATATTATTTTACCTCAATCGCTAAAATGTAATAGTTATTCCCCCTTTAAAAATTTTAAGCTCGTCAAATAAAAATAGTGAGTTTCATTATCATACACAAATTATAATTTCAATTCTCATGATAAAATTTTCAAACTTTTTTATATTATTTTCCCTTTTATATTAAATTACATATAAATTTAGAGACTTGTATAATAACAAAATGCAGTATATTTTTTCTTTACATTCTTTGTGTTAAGCAATGGAACTTCCCTGCATGATCTTGAAATTTCCATGATCAGAAACCACGAATGAACATTGCATGTAAATCAAAATCAGGCTCTAGTAGCAATTTTTCACCCCGGTGCTGTGCAAATATATAATAATCCAATCCCAATGGCGATTAATTCCCCACATAATTTGTAAAGCATACATATAATTTAAGAAATGGGTCATATCTCTAGTGTTTTACATGTCAATTACATGATATATATTATCTTACAGTACAAAGAACTGCATCTATAAAGATAAGATCATCACTACACAAATGGCATTTGCAGTTTCCACATTTCTGAGTAGTATTGTAAACCATTATTAACACTCAGCAACTTACAACTTCCTTCACAATCTCACACAATGTTTAAAACCCAAACAGAGTTCAGGAATTCAGACATGAGTATGTCCACTTTCCACCTATACAACTACCAGTCGTCGGCTCCCTTTGTTACACCAAGAATAATTGCAATTGTAGCAAGAACAGCCTGCAAGTATATGTATTGTGTCAGAGAATGACTGTTTGCTTTTCCAGTATTAGATGGGACAATCAATGAATTGACACCCACACCAATTAGTCAGAACAGAGGATAAGAACACAAGAAATATCGACGGAGAATAACACAAGCGACTTTCAAAAGTGTCCCCACGTATTTACGAACAGTTTGCACAACAAATAGTGTCTACTTTGATTGATATACAGTGCAGATACTGATGTAAAACCTTCTAGTATGCCTAAGGTGGCACTCACTCACACACACACACATTAATGTCATGGGATGAACCTAGGAACTTTCTGCGGGGAGCAGATGAATGGCACCAACAATAGGATTATGCTCAAAACATCAATTGCATGAAACCAAACATCATACCAGAGACTGACGTAAATAAAGCCATCAAACCTGGAACAATCCTACACATGTATAATACCCACAAAGATATATACAAGAATAGTCCTTTACAAAGAATATTTAAAGTTGAACTTTGTAATATATAATATGCTTTACGTCCCTGCAAGGATATAATTATATGACCAGTAATTGAATGGGTAGTAATATACATGTAGAAGCCCACCACAAAAAATAGAAGCGGATCTCTAGCAATTTTCTAACATCCAACGCCTCTCTAAATACATAATCCAGCAATTTATGAAATAACAAACTCACAACCATCAGTCCCCCTAGCTGAAAAAATCCACATCAGTAAACTCTGCACTTCCTCTCATATGTAGTTCTTATCACATATGACACTGACTTCAGGCGATGAATCTATACAGAAGGAAGTATCACCTGAAAGCCCCACCTAGGTGATAATAAGTAATATGGAATGGAATGCAGCATTAAGTCCAAAAAAAGACCATTTTCAGAACTCTAAAATCAGGAAATAGACAAAGGGAATAATAAGCACTGCACTATGATTGGCAAATCAAAATGAAGTTAAAGGAAAGAGTCACTCACAGCAATGGTGCAAGCAATATATCCTGGTTTCTCCCGGTGGTCTATCCTTGCACACAGTAGAACAAACAACCCAATATACCAGGGGATGGCACCCAGGAAGAAACCAATAATAAACCTTCAAAAAGCAAGCATCTCTTTATGATCAATAACAGTGAATCACAGAAAAATCAGAAATTTAAAGTAATAGATGCAGATATCAATCAAAAGACTTGTTAGAAAGGATAATTATAAAATTTAACAACTTTAATCTAGTTCTCTGATAACCAAAACTTAGGCAAAGCATAAAAACCAGTTACTTCAAGCATAAAAAAAAAAAAGGAAAAAAAATAATCCAGTTAATAAAACTGCAGCTTGTTTTATAGTAGTGCGTTATTCATCTCTCAAAACCACGCTTGCAGCAGGATTTTTATACGAAGATAGAGTTCATAATATATTACAAGCTAACACCATATCCACTCAATATTCAGCAATTTCAACACAGATCCTAAATCATACTCTAAAATGGAAGGAAACAAAAAGAGATAGCAACTTACAGGAACCAGCCAAGCCCAATACCGCAGCAAGGAAGGCGACGCTCTCTCACTGGTCTCCCTTCAGCAACCGCATAACCTAGAACAACAAATTCACATCCTAAGGACAATTTTTCACATAAGCAATAACAATTTACTTCAATCTTACTTTGCATAAAAAGGTGAAACCGTTTACTTGTCCCACCATTTCACTATAGCTATACCAAAAAAAGGGATCGAATGGTATCCAAAATTCACCAAACAACCAAAAAAAAAGGTTCTAAATTAATTCGAAACTTATCTTCAAATTCATCAAAACTAGCAGCGGGCCCATTAAATTCATCCCAACTAGCGGATCACGCTATATTTATCCAAACTCATGAAACTCATGAAACTCAATGAAATTTACAGTCTTAAAAAAATGGAAGTTTAATGCTTCCTTGTTAATCAAAGGAAATTCAAGGAAAAAAGAATAAATATCAGTTCATTCTAAAGCGTATTAACTAATTTCCTCAAGGTTATCAGTGAGTGAACAGTACAAAGTACCTTGAACCGTTTGATACCCCTGATTATAGTAAGGAGAATGATGGTGATGATGATGAGGCGGGGGACCAGGTTGGTCGGTGACGCCAGGTGGCGGGACAGGCTGAGGAAACCCAATTGCCGGCGGGGGAGGAGGATAGTTAGCTACCCCTTGAAACGTACCGTATTGAGGAGGAGGTTGTTGTGGTTCATGGTGATGATGCTGGTGATCAACGACAAATGCTCTGTTTTTGTCTTCTTCACTCATGCTTCGGATTTGGATTGGGAAGAATGAAAGTCAATGTCTCAATGAGGGTTTAAATTGTTTTGGTTGGGTCTGATTTAATTTTCTTACAGGGGAAGACGAAGAAGAAAATGTGCCGTATAAAACTATTGAATAATGGTGGTTCATGTTGATTGTGACGTCGTGTCTACTCCCATAATTACCGTAAACCAGATGACATTAACATACGGGTCTCTGAGTTTTTGTTATCTCTTAAGAAGAACAATTTTTTTCTATTTGTATCAGATACGTCCCTAGGTACTAGCTACTAGCTAGCTAGCTGCTAACTTTCTTTTATTCCGAATTCAAATGACTGAGCATAGTAATCAGTCGATCACTCATTAGAGGTGTTCAGAATCTAATCTAATTAGATCAATCTGCTCAATTTAATCCGATTCAATATACTTTTTAATGAATTTGATGAATTAATAAACTGTTACTGTACAGTGGAATATGTTAAATTAAAAAAAATTATTATCAACCAAGTAATAATAGATCGGATATAAATTTTATCAAATCCCCCCAATCCGATCAGCGTCTATCAATCAAAGAGTCATTTGATGTAAATAGAAAACATATGCTATCCTTTGAGGAAGTATAAAATTCAAGATCCTAATGTTATTATTCCACTCTATTGTTAATAGATTTTGGGTTAATATTTCTACGAAGATCAGAATAATTTCGCTATTTATCAAAAATATTTTATTAAAAGAACTACTTCCTTTGTAAGTTAGAGAAATTTTTTTGCTGAACTTCAGAGAAAAATCGTTAATAATTTCAAAAATCCAAGAGGTGTTATTGATAAATTTCAAACCAGGCTCATTTGTTAAAAATTAAAAAGGTATTGTAAAATATCTGAAATCTTGATGAGTCTATTTCTGCAAAATAATTCATTTAACGGATAAGTATAAAATAAAAAACATTTTCCAATCTCAATAAACAATGTAATACAACAAAGACTAATGAGCTATCTAGCTGGTAATGGTATTTGTGATAGTGCTAGTTGAATTAGTTCATTTTCCCAACAAGGCAAAATGTAAGTGGCATTCGTTCAAACACATGATAGGACCTTCTATTTGCACTTATTTTTAACTTCATCTGCTTCACAATCACAGAGGACATGAATATGTCCCTTTAGGACAAATTAATCACATAACTACCATCCACCTGCTTTCAGTTAATGCAGACAAGCTATCATTCAAAGCGCTTAAGAGAAGTGCTTTTCAATTTAAAATTTACAAGATTTCCAGGAAGGGAATTCCACATAAAAAAAATCCCAGTTATCATAGACTATTATGACCAATCCTGAAAGAGATTTAATTCCATCTTTATAATCATCACTTCAAATGGCACATAGTCGTTAAGTCATTCACTGTTTAGTAGCTTCCCAACTTTTTATTCTTTTTGCTGTTTTATCTTATCCCTATTTTAAGGGCCATAATACACAACATTTTGTACACTGTGACTTGTACCAAAGATTACTCAGCAAAAGCTCCTCAGGCTTTGGAATGCAGCTCTTGCATACCGCAAACCATATTTGCCGGAACTGCAACATCCATCATCTTTGGATATGACAGGTTTAAATCTGTTGAGTAAACATAATATAAGTTAGCACACGAACATGCCAAGCTAGACTGGAAACTCAATATAGGACCCGCTCAAACTTGACAAAGATACTCACTTTCCATGATGGATTTGAAAGTTTCCTGCAAGAATGTTGCAGAAGAAATTGTTACAGAAAAGAATATATGGACTTAAAATCAGAACTGAAGCTCTTTAATGAAAAAGAAAAGACAATTTGTCTTTCATCAGATCCAATAAACAAGTACCTCATCCTTTGTTAGGCGAGGATTGTATTGCATCTCCTCTCCCACTGTGCTTACCTGAGAATCAATCAATATTTTATAAGCATACTTTTTCTCTTTTATAAGAAGTATTTATGAGAAACTACTTCAATTACAACGGAAAAAAGAAGATTTAAATGTCTCCTTACTGTGAATCCTTTGTAATCATGAGCTGGATATATTAATGTGTCCTTCGGCAATGTAAAGATCTGGAACAACAAGACAAACTAAGTAATAATTGAAGGAAGGCTTAAAATTATAGAACCTATAGTATTTTTCTCCCCTTCACTTCATAAGATAAACAAATGGACTCATGTGCTTACCTGGGAATGCACTGACTTGTAGAGCTGAGTTGAACTTCCTCCCTGGAAGAAAATAACCGCTTTGAAATCTTTGTCGCATATAAATCATTCATTGAAGATGAAGAAAAACAAGCATCAACGCTCTTAGTCTAAATAAAAAAGAATGACCATATCTTCCATCATCTGTATATAAAGAAGCATTGAAATTCCAGAATGTAATCTGAAATCAAACCATGTAATGATACAAAGCTTCCAGAGATACTAGTGCAATTCCATAAAAACAGTGGATTGATTCCAAATCCCCATCTGAAGCCCAGCACTCGTTCAAATGCCATTAGTTGACAAATAATACCTCTAAAAGCTAGCACTTTGTGAGATCTTGGAACAACCTAGAATTTATGCAAAAGAGGCAACAATTCGATGGTGCAGTATTTATGTCAGAATTCAGATATATTTTCAGCATTGTTTAAGTCCACGATAATTGAACATTGCATAATAATTACCAGTAAAAAAATTTATTATTCTGATCAAGTAGTTTGAGACCCTATACCTGAAAATCCGTCCTCCCACATCCACGTATCAGTAAGGCATCTCCTGTAAATGCCATTCTAGGTTGAGGCTGATCAGGTCCATCTCCTGTAACATACGTAACGCAGCCCAAAGTGTGGCCAGGTGTAGCACGAACCTGCACAGATACATTTGTTGGTAGGTAACAAAAACAGTGGAAAGCCAAACCTGTCAGCCATAATATTGAGATAAATCTTTACAAATTTACTTTCTAGAATTGTTCACAGATGCACATTACTTTGATCATATATGTGCCCTCTTTGACAAAATATGTTAAACCAATCAGCAAGCAGAAAACCTAGAAAAGTGATTTCTTCCTCAAACTGACATCATATTTTTTGTATCAGATATCCAGACAAGAGGATCCACACCATACTGCCAGATCATATCTATCAAAATTGGTCCACCAAAACAATAACATATCGTTTTTTCTGCAAAACTAGTTCTACTAGAATAAGATACAAACAGAGAAATCTTAGAAACTTTGTGAAGTGGTGAGGTCTCTTTCTCACAAAAACCATCACCTCTCCCATTCATCTTCGCTTGGCATAAGGCCTCTAGGAAACTTTTAACTGATGTCTCATTCTATGCTTTCCATCAGATAACATCACAATAATACTTGCTCTGTCATTCACTCAATTGAGCTGCTTTTGGAAAGAAATGATAGGCTTTACTACATATCAATGCAAAGTAGACGACAATATAACAGCAGGATGTCCAAGCATACCTCAAGGAAGAGATCGCCGAAAGAGACTTTATCCCCATGTTCAACATGAAGATCAGCCTTGGAACCACTTTCTTTTGATATGATAGATTTCACTCCTGGAACCTTACTCTGTAGCACAAGTTTGCATTCACAAACACCAAATGAGATATGCCAGTTTGGAGATCCCATTCACAAGCAATACAAGAAAATGACACTATTTCCACTAACAAACCTTAATGAGCCCAGTTCCAGTGACATGATCAGCATGTACATGGGTGTTCATAGCATAAACAAGCTTCAGTCCCAGTTCTTTAATAACATTCAGGTCTCTGTCAACTGTCTTGTCTACAGGGTCAATCAACTGTAGGTACACACACTTCAATAGCATATTAATATGATACTGCGCATAAAAATGAACTTTTACATGGGATATCAACCCATCGAATGGTTTCATCATGCAAGGGCGCCAAAACGCTGTTAAACTGGCGGCTCTAGTGTTTTGGCTGAAATTTTTATCAGAAAAATGCTTGGCTGTCTTGAGAAACATAGGATATTTATGGTGTGTTCGAGATTGTTTCGGTTAAACGAAAATACAAAAAAAAAAAAAAAAAAAGAACCCTTGTAAAATATGAGGAGGTTCAGTATTTGAAAGCGCTATCAAAACTTGTCGAGTGCTTCTTCATAAAGCACTAAAATATTTTTTTACCAAAAATTTCATTTTTTTTTTCAAAAATAATTCACAGAGAAAAGGATTTTAAAACTTTTTTGGTCCCGAAAATCTACTTTGTCTGTTTCGATCGAATACCATAGAACAAACACCGCATTATTTGAGCATTCACAAAAACAACTTCAATAACAAGAAACATTCCAAAAATATCCACATTCGACATTAAAATCCATAAACCCAGAAAAGAAGGAAGCAAACTCACTGACCAGAGCGGGTCTATCAGGGTGCGAAACATCTGCAAGCAGATAAGTGTAGGTCGAAGATTCCTTCTCAAACAGCTGACGAAACAACAGCTTCGATGAAGAAGAAGACGACGTCAAATAAGAATCCATTTGCGATTTTGGCTTAAACTTGGCGATCAGAGGAGGAAGAAAGAAGCCTGATCTGGGTTTGGGAGAAAAATTGGAGAAGATGTTGGGTGAAAGCAAAGAGGGTTTGACAAGTCGTAATTGAATCATTAGCTTTCGCTTTCTTTTTGATCAAAATGAAATCGATCAGATCAAGATATGCAGATTCAGTATTTTAAGCTTTAATTGTTAGTAGTTGCTTCTTGCAATCATTTGGAGGAATATTTAATTTTATTAGGGTATTGGAGAATTCGTCATTGGATGATGATAATCTTGTCAGGACGCATATCTGTTATGAGTTGCAGACAGTAGATTGTTGGGAGGTTCGTTTTTACTTTATTTTATTTATTTTGAAAAAGGAGTAATAATATTTAGGTCCCTAGATGCTTTTCATTTTCACAAAGAAGGATATAACGTTTCAATTATATCAAATAGGTCCTGGTCTCTAATGATATTACCTAATTACCCTTCCAATATGGAACTTTTGACGTCGGACATGCCATCAATACTAATTATCTTATCTTTTAAGTATGGAAATGTATCAATAATCAATTATATCTGACTGTATTAATTATCTTATCTTCTAAGTATGGAAATCTATCAATAATCAGATATATCTGACTTCTATAAATGGAGTAAATTCTGCTTTTTAATAATAATAATAATTAAATAATTAAGATATTTTTTTAAATATATATAATCATTTCTACACGTTAAATATACATACAAGTACATTCAAAATTCATAAATGTAGATTTTTAAAATTGTTATATTTTCTATTCAAGAAGCAGATCAATTTAAATAGATGATAATAGAGTAATTTGAAAGGCAAGCTAATTCACCAATATCAATTTATTTTTAAGCTTTTAATTAAATACAACTTTTAATGATTAAATTTAATTTATATATATCCAATTTGAAAATTCAAACCAAAATCTAACTTGGTTTTAACCGAAAATTATATATAATAATTAAACCCATGTCTATGTTATATCATAAGAGAACAAATTATATCAATCCTACCCAATTAATCATGAAATTAAACTCATCGTCTATATATTTGGATTCTCTAACAATAAAAGAATTTAAGTTTTCAATTAACTGTTTAGTTTAACTTTTTTATTAGTTAAAAAACTCTTTACAAATTTCTTGATGTTTTTTTATTGACACTAAAAAAAGATTTTTGTAAATTAAAAAATATGTTTTCTTTTTATTAAAAGAAGTCTAAAATTTGAAATTTTAACAGTAGAATTTTTTTAACTTTTTTAAAAAATAATATTATCCAAAATATCTTTAATTTATTTCAAAAATTTTACATTATCTCTTTAAAATAGAATATAAAAAATTTATTTATTAAAATAATTTTAAAAATTTGTGTTAAAACTCTACTGTTAAACTCTAAAGTGTGTGTGTGTGTGTGTGTGTTTTTCACGTTACCGGAATTCAGTGCTGAAATATTTCCAAAGCTAAGGAGAGACGATGGTTTCTTGGCATACTTTCTAAATTCTACAGATGATGAGTCCCCCTTTTAGGCTCGAAGTGTCACTGTGGCAGCTTCTGCTCCACCCTTAGGAATATATTATTTTTGTCATAAATAATTTATATTAAATTAAAAAAAAAATCCACTATCTGGTTATAGATCGTAACAACAAGGGCTTCGTTTGGACTTAATCCAATTCAAAAAAAAGCCCATCCATCCAACCATCCATTCGTTTGGAGAGACAGGAGTGTCATCAGAACTTCAGTGGGGTGTTTTTAGCATCACTCATTAACCAATGAAATTGTGTCATAATCAACAGCCAACACTTAATTAAGAGACAGCATCTGCGGTTTTGACACGTAACCTCAAATATTGTAGGGGCAATTGCCCCATCCCATCAAAACACTGCTCTTTTTTATATGCCGACAAACGAAACGACGAGACAACGGAAATTGGAGCAAGCTTCAGAAGAGGACAAACACTCTTCTCATGGATTGATGATGTGTCGTGTAATGAGTTGACGGTTACGGAGGATAGCTGCAGGGCGACGCAGTAAATTGGAATTCCCCCTTGCCGACGGAGCATTATGTAGGCGACAACCAATTTCATTGGATAGTGACATCTTACCTGGCCAACCCTGACTCCACTTGGTTTAGACGAAGTTTCTTTAATTTCCTACTGAAGTGTTGTGTTATTTATATATATATATATATATAAAATAAAGGAAAATTCTTAAATGTTATTTTCGGAGAAAGTTGGTACGTTCAAATATGTTTTCGCAATTGATGACGTATATCACATCACCAACTATTGAAATCAGTGTTAGGTAAAATTCTTTACACTTCTTTTTTCTAATTAGGCGCTAGTTTTTCTTTAAAATAATAACTTCTTTTTCTTAAAAATAATAACTTCCTCGTACTATTTAGTTAAAAAAAATTAAATTAATTTTTCTGATAATGCTGATAAAAGTCATTGTCGCATTGATCTCGGAACAATACATCAGTTATAATAAAACAAACACGGTATGGTTTTGAAACTCTAGCACGTATTTACGTGTAACGTGATAACTCAGTGACTCTTTGCCAACGAATTCGTTTAATTAATTTGGTGGATAGCAAACGTTGTTTTTTTTTTTTTTTTTTTTTATATTTGGAATTAAAAAGCAGGTATTAGTTACGTTAGGGTGGCAAAGAAATTAAAATAATTAAAAAATCCCATGTAAGGCTGAATTATATTGTCCGATTCAAATATATATGCTAAATTATAATTGTATAATATAATAATGCCATGACTTAAAAAGTTTCAAATATACATCACTTTTTTTTAATTATAAAAAATGTAATTAAATTTCTTTGATTGAAAGATTTTTGCTAATTAATGAATCTTTTAATAATATTTAATTAACGTGTAAAAAATCATAGAATTTAAATCGAGTACTCCTTATTAAAAAGATAACTATTAAAAAAAGCCTTGAACTATTAGTAAATAGCGAGTATGAATTTCTTAATATTAAGATATTCTCCAAGCCCACACTATTTAATCATGGATCTAAACTCCCATAACCATAAAAATATTCATCGTTAAACCATCTTATTTAATTATTTATTAATTAATTTTACTGTTGATATAATGATTTAATAAATTTTGTCCGACCAAACATATAATTATCATTCAATTGTATATTTATTCGTATCATCTAATATCATGCAAAATTTATTCAAAATTTTTCTTAGAAATTAAATTTGATAATTCTTCACGTAATAGGTAAAAGATTTGAGTTATTCTCGTGTTGAATATACTGACAGAAGGGACAAAAATATGTAAGAGAACGTTATTTATTATTTGATAAAACATAATGTCGTTAAAATACACATATAAGATAGCAATTCACTAATCCTACCACCACACAATTATCCTTATCCTAGGTGGATATAAAATTATTAATTTTTATTTTGAAAACGAATGTGTCCGAAATAATTAAGAATAAAGACTTTTTTTAATCCGTAAGTAACGGATTACACGTGAGAAGAGCACAAATCGATGAAGTGAACATGTGAGCACGATTCTCCACTACCCGATTAATTATTTCATAATTAATTTAAAATCTACCATAAAGATTTTCGATTAGTTCATATATATTTTCATTAAAGTGCTTTTATCATTTTACAAAACACTCTTTTTTTTTTTTTTAAATGTTTTACATAATTTTTACCTCCTTAGGATCTCATCTACTTCTTAATGCACGGGGGCCCATAGTTAAACACGTAATGAACACGTGTCAGCCAGCAAACAGTGAAAAGGCACGAACATCAGTCTGACTAAGGGTTAGCTTTCGAAGATGTTCATATTTTCATACGAAAGCATGTTCTCTCGGTCGGACCAAATCTGAAAAAATAGTAATTAATTAATTTATGCAGATTACTTCATTGCTACGGCACCTTTTTTTCGCCGGAAAAACAAATGAACGAGTCTTAATTACCCGTTCATTTGTTCCTCTTTTCCGTCCTCATAAATAACTGCAAACAGACCATGGTGTAATAGTAACTGTCAAAAGTGTCAAAAACTATTAGGAGGCGGTACAACACGCTTCCATTTTTCGTGTTTGTTTCTGGGGTTTTGATTTTCTTGCCACAGTTGGAAGCATCCTCTTGAATTTTGATTATGTGAAAAAGGAAAAAGTTTAATTGAAAGAGAGATGAGTTTGATGGAGATATCGATAATGCACCACGTGGGCATGGTTTTGTTTCTGCTTTGGTTGCTTTCCTTCTTCAATCGATGTCACCCAGTTGCTTATTTCGTCTCTCTAATTTACCTGTACTTGGTATGCTTTACATTTGATTTAGTTCAGTTCAAATCAATTTCTTTGTAAGTATGATTTTATTGATATTTATTTTATATTTTGGGAATAGATTCATGAACGATATGTTATGAGATTGAGGAGGAAAGTGCAGTTCGAGGAGAGAAAGAATTCTAATCAAAGAAGGGTATTTTTCTTGTTTTATTATTGTTCTAATTTTTTATCATTTTACCGGTAATTGTTCTAGTAATTGGTGTTTTAATATGATAAAGAATCTGGGTTGATGATGCTTCATTTTGCTTTTTAATTGTGATTTTTCTTATGGGTGTTTTAATTTAGCGTGAATTTGGGTTTATGAGAACTTTGTGATTTGGGAAGAATTCATTTGGATTCCAAGAGGTAGAAATCAAACTTTACAAGCCAAATAATTCGTTGGATTCAGTAGAAAAGTGTGCTCTCTTTGATTTTATTAACACAAATGAAGTGAGCAAAAGAAAAAATTTTCTATTTTATAAAATTCTTATATTTGCAAAGATTAAAGGAACATATGCTTTGAGCTTTTCATTATTAATTCATGCTATTTTTGTGACTTACATATATGAAAACTGAGCTGGATTTTTGTGTTATTGATCTGACTCTTGGAATAAAATGAAAACTTCTATGCTTTAATAATTTCTCTTTGTTTTCAGGTGCTTACAGATTCTGAAACAGTAAGGTGGTTGAATCATGCTGTCGAAAAAATTTGGCCCATATGTATGGAACAGATTACTGCACAAAAGATTCTTCTCCCCATTATACCATGGTTCTTGGAGAAATACAAACCATGGACTGCAGTATGAATCTATTTACTCTCTGGATTGACTTTATAAAATGCATTTAGTTATACTATTGATGTTGATCTGGATTAGCACAAAGTGCTTGCTTCAAAACATTTGTATATTAAAACTTTTACAAAAGAATTATGAGAATTACTAGCTGTGGATTTCGGTGTTATAGAAGGATACCTTTTAAAATGAATTTAGCACTGAAAATGATAACCATCTAACTTTTTCCTGGTGGTTATTTAATGAGCATAATCCCGTGTTTGCAGAAGCAAGCAGTGGTTCAGCATCTGTATCTGGGCAGGAACCCACCAATGTTTACAGAAATGAGGGTTCTTCGCCAGTCTAGTGATGATGACCACTTGGTATGTGACCATAAGCACTGATCTGGCTTGTTTATATAATGTCTTATAGTGTGGTACAACTTATTTTGTTACTATCCCTGAGAGATTTAATCATGTAACAACTGCAGGTATTGGAATTGGGAATGAACTTTCTCACAGCAGATGATATGAGTGCAATACTTGCCGTGAAATTAAGGAAAAGACTGGGATTTGGAATGTGGGCCAAGTTGCATTTGACTGGCATGCATGTTGAAGGGAAGGTACTTATTTATGTGTATATGTGTGTGTGTGTGGAAAAGACTGGGATTTGGAATGTGGGCCAAGTTGCATTTGACTGGAATGCATGTGTGTGTGATTCTTGTATTGAAGTATTGTTCAGTTGTGCCTTTAGGATGAACATTGATTGGTTGTACACGACCAATCTGTTGAAACTTTTGCAATGCTAATAGTCATTGAGTGATTTGAACAATGGTTCATGTACCAAAAAGGCAATGCTTATGGGTTTTATTTTTAACTAAGTTTTGACTTTAAGCTGTGCCCTTATTTTCTTTTCCAGGTTTTGGTTGGAGTGAAGTTCCTTCGTAGATGGCCTTTCATTGGCCGTTTGAGGGTATGCTTTTCTGAACCACCATATTTCCAGATGACAGTGAAACCTATCTTCACTCATGGGCTCGATGTTACGGAACTTCCAGGAATTGCTGGATGGCTAGTAAGTTTTAGTACATTGTTGCAGAATAATTTTTGTTCATTGCTCGATATCTCTCTCGTTTTGTTAAATCTAACATGTATTATCTTTTCGTTCATTAGGACAAGCTGCTGTCCATTGCATTTGAGCAAACTCTTGTTGAGGTTAATTTCTTTATGCTTACTCCCACTAAATTATCCTCTGCTTGTCTATTTTTTCTTTCTTTGGTTGCAAAAATTTCACATGCACATTGTAGTCCATCTTTTTTTTCCCCCCTCCTTAAAAAAATCTAAAAGATAGTATCACTTGTGTGGGATCTAATTTTAAGTGCTGAAAACCTCTAATATTTCTTTTTGATTGAATTTAGATCTCACATTTGATCTTTTTGCAGCCGAATATGCTGGTTGTTGATATGGAGAAATTTGTTTCCCCAGAGTCTGGTAATTCACTGCAGAAATCTTCTTATTGGTTTTTGCAGTATATTTTGGAGTTGTGATTAACAGCTTTCCCATATTGCCTTTCAGTTTATCATGATCCATTAGCATGGGTTAAGCATGTTGTACCTTTCTCAGTTTTCCTTATAGATATGCTTCTTACCCTTTATTAATTATATTTTCTTGTCAGAAAATTGGTTCTCTGTTGATGTGAAGGAACCTGTGGCATATGCCAAAGTTGAAATTGTTGAAGCATCTGACATGAAGCCATCAGATTTAAATGGTTTGGGTTAAACTGTTATTTTTGTTACTTTGGTATTCCAAATCTTTAGTTTGATGATTGGTTTGAACTTTTCAGGTCTGGCCGATCCGTACGTGAAGGGGCAACTTGGCCCTTACAGATTCAGGACTAAAATACAGAAGAAAACACTGTCTCCAAAATGGCATGAGGAATTTAAGATTCCCATATGTACATGGGAATCAGTGAATGTGCTATCTATTGAAGTTCGTGACAAAGACCATTTTGTCGATGATACTCTTGGGTATTTTTCTAAACCTTGCAATACCATTGCCTACTTATGGGCCATGTTCAGACTTGATGTTTTGGAAAAAGGCAATGCAGTTTTGTTTTTCCTGTGATTATGGCAATTATGTTTAGCATGGCTTTCATTTACCTTTCTATTGAAATTTGTTTATAGGGATGGCTGGTATGAGTAATATAACAAAAATAAATTATTAAATAGAACTTAATATCAATACCTCTATAATGGCTGCACCTAATCTACGGTTTTATGTTATAAATGGCGATTGGAAAATTTTGATGAATAGCCTGTAGTTCTCTGAGTTTCAAATGTACTCAAATGTTGAAGATAAAAATTTTATATTGTTTTGGCTCTCTGAAGTCTATGAGAAGTTAAACAGTGTTTCAATTCTATTAGGATACTGGCAGTGAGGTTAACTGGTTCTGATCATTTAATTTTGGGGTTCTGGTGCCTTAATGGTAGGTTACACTGTTAGAGTTACTAAATGAATTTGAACATGGATTTAGATAATTATTCCATGGTATGATTTACATTTTTGTTCCGGCAGTCTTTTTTAATCCGTTCCTCTTTTCTTTTCGCTTTTGGCTTTGTTGTCTGCATTTTGCTTGGTTATTAATTTTTTGACAATTCTAATTTTCCTGATTTAATGAAAATTTTCTATGAATCCTATAATTGATTGAATTTCCTACAATCTGCAGTGACTGTACTGTGAATATCAGTGATCTTAGGGATGGCCAGAGACATGACATGTGGATACCTCTTCAGAACATTAAAATGGGCAGGCTGCATCTTGCAGTAACAGTTGTTGAAGAGAATCAAAAGGTAACAAGTGAAAATATAAAGGTTTGAAATGTTATTTTAAATTGTGAAGAAATGCTTCTGCTGACGTGGACAGTAAAGTTTGATGTGAATTGCTGGATGAAATTAAGCAGGGGGTTGATAATATGGATGGAGAAATATCAAACAAGGAAGGAATGCAAAAGGAGGAGCGAAGCAACAACGATGATCTACGGAACTCCTTTGCAAACAAAACTGCTAATAAAGATTCCTTTTCATCTACATCATCAGAGAAGTCACTGAGAGTGGCAGATAATATTGAACCTATCAACATTGAAGGGCAACAAGAGATAGGGTTATGGGTCCATCACCCAGGAAGTGAAGTAGCACATACTTGGGAGCCTAGAAAGGGGAAGAGCAGGCGCCTGGATACCGAGATCCAGAGAGTTCCTAAGGGTACCCCCTGCGGCACTGCTTCAGCTGCATATGGTTCCATGAACAATGATGGCAGCAGCACTGATGACAATAATGAAGGTAAAAATCCTATAAAACAGGGCTTACGAAAGATCGGTTCTATGTTTCACAGAAGTCCTAGAAAAGAGGATCATTCAGGTAGCATCAAAGAGGCTGTTTTGTCTCCACATGCTAATCTTAGGGCAGTCAATACAAAGGAGATTGGTGTGAAGTTCATAGTGGAAGACAGCCTTTCAGGACCCATTTCTGCTAAGGCTACAAAAGACTCGAATGTTAGTTCAGAAGGAAGTGGTCCAGAAAGCCCTGGCAAGGGACATATGAAAGGTATGGCAAAGAGCATTCTTAAACAGGCCGAGAAACATGCTCGCAACATAAAACATGCTTTTTCTCGGAAAGGGTCATCAAAGTGCCTAGGTGATCCATCAGAAATGGGAGAACATGAACTTTACGTGGAATCTGATTCCTCCGATGATGAATCTCCTTCATCCTCTAGAGTTGAAAGGATTCCTGATGTTCCCAGTCCCTTGTGCCAAGACTCTGGTAATGATGACTCTTGTAATACCAAGGAACATATTGTGCATGCAGTTTCGAATGATCCCAAAGAAGTGGAAGCTGAAATTGAGGGCCAAATACGGAAGGTGAATGACGAATGTGAGGATACAAAAAAAGATGACGAGGTAAGCAAACGTGATAGACGTGGTGATGGACTGATTGAATCCATTAAACCTGAGCTTCCTGAAGAGGATGGGATAGAAGATGAAAAATCTGACTTAGTTGAAACTGTTGTTTCATAGTAATTTAGTGGTTTGCAAACTATAGAGTGAATTCAAGGGTGAACATTAAGTTTTCAAGTTTGTTTTGATTTTCTTTAGATTGAATAGGATCCAAGTACAAAGATATTAGGTTTGCAGAATCTTGGTAGAGCTTTAGGTGTAATTGCAGAATCTTGGTATAGCTTTGGGTGTAGTGTGTTCATGTTGTTTGTATTTTTTAATTTCATGTTGGCGAATATGTATAGCATATTACAGAAACAGTTTCAATGCAATTTTTGAAGTGGAACAATCTGTTGTTGAATTCATCATTATCTGTCTCAATGTGTGTGTTAGATATAGGGTACATTTGTTTGGTTTAAGTGACAAGGCTTTCAAGCTACAACTGCTGTGGAATAGAATCACTAAATGTAAATATAAGTGCACAGTGGTAACAAACATACCAATAACTAGTTTGGGTGTTCTTGATTACACGTGTTTCCAGCACATTCTTATTGCTGGGGCTTCTCCTTGGTAAATCTCCGTCCACTTCCACAAACATAATCAAGTGCAGTTGATCCATCAAATTGATTCTACGAATAGACATAACATACTTGTAATAATTTAGGTGAAAATGATACACCAACCCCTTAATGTATGTTATCTACAGGAATTCTGCATAATTAAGAAAAAAAGGCAGCAGCATATTGCATCTTTCTTTGAAATCAAGCCTGAAGGGAGATGCGCTGTCAGGAATTAAATAAGGTCCAGGCTTGGTAACGTCAAATTGAAGACCATGCTCAAACCAGTACATCAATACAGAGATGACTTGAGCGGAAATGACCTTCAGCTTCCTCCATTTTGCAGTCTGGTCTGGTGATGAGGGTTAAACCTGTGGCAACGTACTCAGTCTTCCAGCTATGTCTTTTCTCATTTCGTTTCCAGGACCATATGGAGAGGAGGCGACGTGATTTTCCACTCCTAATTCATCTGGCCAAGCTATCGACAACTTCAGCAACATAGACATAGTTATAAGAGTTATGCCCCGAAGAAGCACATCGGATAATTTCCCTCCACATCCCCATTCTGGGAACAAAACCTTGTTGCACCATTTGCTTCAGAACCCAATGCACATCCACGACTGACTTCTCATTGCAAAGTCCATGAATCAATTTCTTGTATGACATAAAACTCGGACTCATACGCTCACAAATCATCCTACCCACAAGCTCTTTCGCTTCCATGAACCTCCCCTTATCAAGCAATCCATACAAAACCTCTTGATAAGACCCCGAATTCGGATAACAGCCCTTGGCCTTCATTTTCTCCAAAAGCGTCAATCCCTCCTCAACCCTGCCTTGCTTCCTAAGCCCTGAAATCAATATATTAAAAGTGATCGTATCAGCATCAGTTCCCTCGTTTTCCATCCTTTCAAGCAAGCCAAATGCTTCCTCTACCTTACCCTGCTCGCACAAACCATGCATCAACGTTGAAAACGTCCTCACATTAGGCTGACAATTTTGTTTAGGAAATTCATCGAGCACGTAGAATGCAGCTTCTAAATTCCCATTTTCACACAACCCTTTAACAAGAATATTAAGACAACAAGCATCAATCTCAATACCAAGCTTCGCAGCACTAGTATAAATATCATGTATTTCATCAAACAGTTTCGCGGAAACAAGTAAATTCAGCACGAAATTGAACGTTTTAACACTCGGCCAACAATTATAGCTTGGCATATCAAAAAGCGTCTCAATTGCCCTCTTGATTCTCCCAGCCACATTTCCATAAATCTTGATCACATTGTAGAAAAATCCATCTGACAAACGACACATTCTTTCATTTTTTATTCTTTTCATTGTATCTTCAATGGCATCAAAGCTTTTCGCTTGAGCGAGCTGGTTGATAACAAGAGTGTAAAGAGCTTCATTGGGTTTGTAATCTTTCCTCTTCGAGTATTGTTCCAAGACAGAAATGACTGCAACGGGGTCTTTCAGATTCGAGAAAATTTTCAAGACTTCGGTTGGTGATAACCAGTCTTTGTGATTCAGTTTGTAGAGATTACCAGATTCTGAATTAAATGCTGAAGGAATTTCTCTAGAGACAGTAGAAAAAGAAGAAGCAAGTGCAAAACTTGATTTCTGGGCGATTCTTGAACGAAATAAGAGAGACTGAATAATTGATGGGTGAGGCTTGCGAGAGAAAAATGAACGCGATATCATTTTTTGTCGCACCTGTCTCAGCGTTAACGGAGTCCTTTCCCCGCTCAAATACTACGATTAAGGTTATAGGATAATGATATTTAGATTCCCGATTTTTCATAATTTTGTAAACAAGGTGCAGTATTTGTCTATTTATGTCAAGTAAGTCCCTGATCCGGTAGTCTCCAATAAAGCAATAACATACTTACTGACAACTGTAATATCAGAATAGGAACTTAGTGATCAATGGCGTCAGGTCATTTTATACTCTAACAGCTTGATTTCTGTATACATTCAGACATCAATTGGAGCTATACACTATTCTAATGACACGTATCGAATTCTGAACTATGAATGTACTTGACTGTATAAGTAAATTATCATCATGTTGCAACTCCTGTGCAGCAAAAAATCATCTGTGCTTCTTCTTCCCGGCAAGAATTGGTTGGATTTGCAAATGCCTGTTGAAGGCCTCATTGAAAAGGAAACGAGTTTGGAAGGCTGATATTATCGGAAGCCATGCCAGAATAGCTATAGGTGCAAAAAGAACAATTCCCATTCCGTAGTCATATGCTTTTGCAAGAACTTGCACAAAGTCCCACAATCCAGTATGCTCTATCTTTGGCCTCACAGCTTGGGCGATCTGAAGAATGCCATACGAGTTGAAATAATGACAGAAAAATTGTTGAAAGCAGAAAAAGGAAAGATGGCTTCTCTTACCAATATTAGACCCCATCCGGTTGGCAAAAAAGCCAGACAACAAACAATTATGTCCTTGAAAGATAGTTGACAGATCACAGACAGGGAAATTATGGTGGCCAGAATACCCAAGAAGAGGAAGACCTTGAAAAACCTGAAGAGAAGGTGGTGATTAGCACTGAACTGTTGTCTTCCCATGTTCACCGCCTGCATATCATGTTCGAAATTGAGTTAGTGTAATGAGTAAACCAATTCCACACAAATATTATAACTGCACTTTGCATATCATGTTCATTTTAAGTGGAAGAATTACCTTGACTGTGAGGAAAACAGCAAGAATCACAATCCATGAAAGCACGTAAACCAGAAAATTTTTGCTCTGTTGGGAGATGTCTAGGTGGTAGACCAAACCATACTGATAGATGAAAAATCTAAGAGAAAGAAGTATCTCTAACAACCTAGCACCAAATCCCGAACGAAGTAGATGGGCTTGCTCATCAAGCCACCAAGACTGCCAACTTTTATCCTGTTGAATTCCTATACCACCTTGCACCCTGATCCACTTATTCCAGTCTTTCCAGTCATCCACTATCTTACCCCAACTGAATCCAGAAGGATTGAACAGAAATGGTGCAAACAACCAAGTGATCGACATGAACCAAATGGAGTAAGTGATCAACACATATGCCATGCTGCTCTGATAGGATCGCCTAAATAAATCATAGACAATCAACAGAAGTAATAGCTCAAATCCTTTAACAAAGTGGCTTCGTGAATATAATCTGTAATTCTCACTGAAGCTGGCATGAAACACGACAACCTTTCGTCCAGTAGGTCTGTACTTAGCTCCCCCATGTAAAATTGTTCGACCATAATAATGAGTTTTCGTCCCAAGAGAGAAAGTGAAGAAAAGAGCAGCAAGTTGCAATTGCATAAGGACAAAATCTTTAAGGGCATTAAGAAATCCTTTCTCTAGCCCAATTTCCATTACCATTGGCAAGCCAGTTAGAAGTCCGAGCTGGATAAATGATTGGGAGGCCAGAGCAGTTTCCAATGATTGTATGTTCCTCATTTTTGCGTCAAGGACAAGTGCCTTTTGCAACCCACTAAGAACCAAGTATAGTTGCCCATAGAGGAATACATAAATTCCAATCACTGAAATCTGCAAAATTTTTGTTGAATATGTATTGATCAACATATTAAATGAGCAGAGTAAATATCATAAAGTACTGGATATCAGAAATCAAAGAAAAGGAAGCATTGTTTGAGTAATAAATTTCATACTGTAGAAAATTCATATCTATTATAAAGGGGGAAGAAGAAAAAGTCTATCCATTGAAAAGGGGAAAGAAAAGGCAAATACAACAGGCTTTTCATTAGTAATATAAGATGTTTATAGATGTTTTGTTGCTCATCATTTCATTATATTTATAGATGGTGAGTAGAAAGGCATTTCAGGGTCCAAACCACTTACCAGGCTACTGAAATAAAAGCCAATGGTTGTAAAGTAACAGGAAAGCATCCGGAAAAAATCAAACCGGCGGCCAAGGCGGTATATGTCACGGCTCAAAGTTTGTTCACTATTCCCATTAGCCACTTTGGCTTCAAACTTGGAGATTTGGTTTAGGCCAACATCACGGCCTTTGCCCACTTGCAGATACTCATGGTAGGTGATACATCCCCGTCTTAGGGTAGAATTAAATCCTAAATGAGATGAAATCCAAGAAATATTAAATCAACTCTGACAATGGTTAGGACATAACATTTGAAGATACTATATCCTACCAGCAAAAACATCCTCGCTCAAATTAATTGTTTTTGATGCTTTGCTTATGCCACCTCTTGTTATATGGAACACCCTATCAAATACATCAGGATGTCCATAGTGGAATCGTACCCTGCAGACAAGATGAAAGCAAAGATAAAAGTTAATGACTGGAGTATTGAGCATATACTTGCATATGAGCCGATTGGCAAAATATTTCAGATAAAGGCCTTAACAAAACAAGAACCAGTGAACAAAGATTATCCATTGGCATAGCAAAGATACAACCAATGGACGTATTCGCAACTGTCAGCCCAAATATTTTTGTCAATCATGCTTTGAAGTACCTAGTTTTCAAATATAGAATAATGAGCCATAAGCAGTTCTGCATTTACAGATGGAAAAAATATGCACACATAGTTATACAATGATTACAAGAAGCATAAGCTTGATTGAAATGGCCATCCATTACCTGAGAGGATTGGCAAGAAGCCGTTGACCAATGGTAACAAAACTGGTCTCCTGATATGACATGAACCATGCTAGAGAAGAAACACTGCAATTTGGGAGACAATTTAAGATTCACAGTCTGTTGACATCTAAAATCACTACTGCACTTATGTAGGTATATGAAATATTGTAGATGCAGATTGAAATTTAATAAAACTGTGGTACTAATTTTATCTTAAGAGTGATGTAGCGTAGTTGTAACCACTGTTCATGGTCTGAAATGCAACTCTCAAGGTAATGTCTCTGATTCTTCCTTGTCACTTGAGTTTTATATTTAGTGTTTACCCATGTAGCCATGATATGTGGTATTTACAATTTGTGGGATGAGAATCAAACCTTCCTGTAAATATGTGTTCCCTCAAACCAAGTATTGTAGGAGGCCGTGGTCCGTGATTCTGAAGAAACTCTTGTAGAAGATTTCTCATTTTTAAGGCTTCCTCTAAATAATTATCCTGAAAAACGAGAAAAAAATAAGAACTGACACCATGGGAATCATTGACTTGGAGCAAGTACAGTAAAAGCATACTTGATTCATATCAATTGTCTGCAGAGCTTCCCCACGAGTGAAAATTATGGCATGATTTTGATTTTCAGGCTTCCCTTCTCCAATATTTGGTGGACCAGGAAGTCTTATGCCGTATATTTCCTATAAAAAATAAAATATAAAACCACCAACAATTACTACTATTCAAGTATTTGATTAGAAAGTAAACTGTAGGGTTTGTAAGCATGCACATTGTTAGAGTAAATTACCTCATGGCTTGTAATCCTTACAATGCTATGAGATTATTATTTGGTAGTTTCTTTTCAGCAATGCAACCATTTAAAATTTTCTATTTTGTTCTCCTATAACTTCTAATCTAATTTGGTATTCAACTTACTTCCACACCTCCGTTGGCTGCTTTAACCAATTTCGAAGAATAAGCCTTCTTACACTTAGAAATATCTTCCTCTTCAACATAAGCAATGCGTAGAGAGGGGTACCTTCAAGCAGTAAATCCATGGCTGTATTTAGACGACTTTTAAAATATGTACAATGAATTGGATAGAAAACTTCCAGCAATTTTTCTCTTCTCCAGCAAATAATTAGTTACCTGATCATCAAATCAAGTATGTCTTGTGCACGGGGGTCACCAGAAGATTTTTGCAATCCATACATTTGACAAGAAACAACATATGTGAATTTTATATCTGCTAATGCATCCAGTTGAGCGAATAATGAACGGTTGTTTCTTTCAGCAGCTTCATAACCTTCAAGAATATCTGGATGAACAAGAGTGATTACACAGCATAAATGTTTTAGTGAAACTTTCTTCCAGAGATACAAATCTTAGGCAACATAGATTAGGAGCACTAGAATAGGCTCTTGGTATAAAGAGGAAAAATTACATCAAAGATTGGATCATGAAGCAAAGGCTACTAAATGCTACTATCTAAATTAATATCACAAACCTTCATCTTCAGCCATGTCAAGAAATGATTGAAGTTTTAAGGCCTCTCTGTAGTACATCATTCCTCTAACTGTGATAACCAGACAATAGGAGGTTATATTGACCAATAAATCATATTTTCTGCTCTGTTTGGACAAACAAATTACAAAACAATTACTAAACCATTTTCTCTCACCTGATCTGCTTAGTGTTTGCCCCCGAAAAGAAGCCCAATTCCTAAGCTCTTCCTCCTTTCCTTCATCTTTTAATCTATCGAGATTTTCACACCCCATTCGTTCCAAAAAGTTTTTCCATTCATCTAAGTAAAAGAGGAACACTTAATTCAAGTTGCATTCAAATGCCACGGGGATAAAGAATTATTAAAGAAGTCATAATCCGTTACCTGGATAAATCTTTTGCATATAAAAGATGATGGAAACTAGTTCTTTGCTTGAATGTAGCTCTTTCGAAGAAAACTTGATGTCTTCCAAGAATTGTGGAGTAATAACACTATTAGAGAAAATATTCAATCAGTTAAAATTCATGGGCCAACCATCTATCAATTAAAACGAAAAATTAACAATACACTGCAAGCTTCTTAAAGCAGCATTGAAAATGATAAATAAGTTCTTCAGTTTTGTAAGCTTTTTTCTTGTGTTTCTGAGTTACGATGCTTGTCTAAGAAACTATACATCAGCAATGTTGCCAAAGAAAACGTACCAAACAAATTATATCCGGTGCATAGCTTGGAAATCTTTCACCAAATCCCAGGGCATCTTATTTTCAGCTCAAAATTTTCACAGCAAGCAATTATAGTCCTAAAATCATAGCATCATTCATCCAACATACTTCACGCAACATATTGTTGATAAATAGATTCTCATCTCCTTAAGGATTGAATTAGATTTGGTAAGCTAAATAATTTCAAATTTTTCCTATACGGTAGAGTAATTCAAGGTCTCAGTCCTTTCGAAGATTTAGAGATCATTACAACACAATAATTAATTAGCTTGAGTCCATACACATTAATTTGTTCTATCAATTTTGACTAGTCAAGATATAACACACTTGAATATAACAAAAATTTGCAAAATAGGATGTCACTGAGAAAAGATACGGAGCAAGATAATGTATTTCAACCTGAACGACAGCATGTTGCGTACTTTAGGAGCGCTGGGCATATCCATAAACAATGATGTGGCAAAGAAGGAGAGGCGCCTACGAGCTTCTAAGTTTTCTGGTATGTCCATTGCTTTGTCTTTCATGGTAAGCAATAGAAGAAAACGCTTGATCTGCCATTTTAAAGTTGAAATGAGTGGATACTAGTCTCATGTTCAAATGAAAGCAGTTGTGTTGTGCCAGACAAGGTAGGATTAACATGCTCTTACAGTAAGACCAGGGAGAAAAGGAAGAAACAGAAAAGGAAAAAAGAAAAGAAGATCACCTGCTCATTCAGAGGGTCACTATCTGGCAAAGGAAAATGAATAGAATTCCCATGAGCAAACAACTGAGGTTTAGTTCTTTCGAGACAAAAATCAAAGTCCAGTTCAACCTGCTGTGATGAGGCTAACAAATCCCGTACTCTGCAGATGTACATGAAATCTCGTAAAGTGAGGGATCAAATTGATACTAAAATGGGAATAGAGACTGAGAGCAACAAACCTTGAACCATTTGTCATCATATCAACTGTTACCAGCTCAAAGATATCTTGCAGAGTTTTCACAACTTTATCATGATGAGTTTCATTTCCCTCAACCTTAAAAGATGCCACAGAAAAAATCACTAATGCTCAACTATTGGTTAAGGAACAATTAAGTCCAGTTAAGATTTTCTATTAAAACTTTGCAGTACAAGAATTACCAAAAGTTCAAGTAATTCGATACATTTGGCTTGTAAAGCCAAGAGCTCACTCATCTTGAAATCCTCAAGAAGACTTGATCTTTTAATGCTTTCTTCAATCTCATTTACAATGTTGGATATAACCCTGAACAGCCAAGCAGAAAGCACCACAGCATCCAAAAAGTGTTATATGCTGGAAATAAGGCGCAAGCCAAAAAATTTCTTTGGTCAACTGGAAAAAGGTAAACCCAAATAACTATTTGATATGTCACTTGCAAACCTCAAAAGAAAATCCCTACAGATACGCATGAAATGTTAACTTTTATCAAAAATATCTCTACCTTTTCTCCAGCTCCCCCACAACAAGGACTTCAAGGATATACTTCAGTGATTCATAGCACTCCTTTATGGCACTGTACATATACTTGTCTTTTCTAATCTTCCTGAAAAGAATCTCATCTTTTCCGACAAAATCTCTTGCAATGCTCAGTGCTGTTAAAAACTAGCAAGAGTAGGAACATCCTTTATAGATGAAAAACAGTAACTAATCAAAATCACAAGATTTGAGTACAAAGACTATACCTTATTGGCTAGGAGGAAAATAGGCCAACGAATAATGCCAGAAAATAACTCTTGTGACATAGGAATCATCATCAGGTCCAGCTCCCTGTTCACAGAACCATCATTTAGAAAGTACCAATTTAAAGAAAACTGAAGACCACTGTAATGACAGGTTAACTGTACCTGTTGCTTATTAAGTCCTCTAATCGGAATGTATTAACAATTTGGTTCCAAACTAGAACAAACTTGGCAATACCATCTTTTTCACCCTCGGAAACCTAAAAAAGAAACAGTTGAACTGTCATGAGAAGAGAACAGAAAGTCCTTCAAGCAATTCACACCAGTGTTGCAAGATCAAAATATCATACCTTATGAAACCTCCTAAAGAAACTTTTTCTTTTGCTTTTCTGATCATTTCTTGGTGCAGGTGAGATAAGGCATACATTGAATGCAGAAGGCAAGGTATGAAATCTGCTTCTCAGCATTCCCAATGTTCGAATCTGTAATAAGTGATAGTAATTAGTTCACTAGCATGATATTTTGGGCAAAAAGATTTTCCTCTTACCTCACCAAGATGATGCAAAATGCCATAAAGTCCACCAAACATTGTACAGAAAACAGAATACCAAATCTGTGTGTCCATGAAATACACCTGAGATAAGCAACAAAAACATTCAAGTGATGAAGAAATGATATATAAGAAATCTTCTATTTGTTGTCACAAGGGCATAAAATTCATTTTTACGGCCACATATTTTAAAGTTTATTTTTCATTTTTAAAGGTAAGTTTGCATGGAAGTACTCTAATCATAGTTGTAGATCTATAAGCAGAAACTCACAACTATTATGGGAGCCCACACAGCCACAATTGCACCAGCATTACTCTTGACTAAATGAGGAGAAACAAGAAAAAAGTTTTGTTAGATATATAAACATGAGAACTCAAGATTCAAAATTAAAAACAGAATAAGTGAAGATTAAAGAATACCTTTTGGGAAAAGCTCATGCCAATCATACCTTTGCACACCAATTTTCATAATTACTCTTGTGGGTTCAATGAGTGGTTTTATCTGCATTCTCCATTGGAAGTTATGATAGATAAGTTGTTTGTATGCACCAATATTCAATGATGTAGAATATCATCAAGAGAGAATATTAGTACTTCAAGTGTATGATCAATTAAATTAACAAATTTTATATGTGAATCAAAAGACAAACAAACATAAATGTGGATTCAAACATTAACCCAACTTGTTTGAAGTTATAATTTAATTAATACAATTGAAAATTCATACAAGACCTCTCGGTCAACGTGGCTCCGAGGCTGTGTTGAAACATTATTAATCCCAAAAGTTCAAACTCTAAGGAGTCAATAATAGCATTTAAATTGTAACTACGTAGTATGAGTACACCTATGCTATTACTCACCTCAAAACTATAGCTGAATGAAAATTTACTTAGCAGTACTAGGAACCAAAACAAGGAATACCTGCATGAAATGAAAGAAAAAGGTCTGTTGGATAGAATCATATAAAAGACAATAAATAAAAGCATAGTAGTAGGATATACTTGAATTGAGAAACTTGAGTTTCTTGCATTCCACGTCCAACATATAATCTGGGCTGAATGATACAACAGATTACAAATTGTAAGGAGTATTCAACAATTTCAAAATTAATGAGCAACACGATGAAAACGTGCAATAAAGTGCAAAAATAATATGATTTAGAGAAGTAGAAAAGGAGCTGATTTACACAGCTACACAGAGGATTGGTTAAGAAATGAAAAGACAAAACAGAAAAAGCAGAGGTAAACCACTAAAGGAGAGAATGATTTGTCATCTATGATTCCTTAAATCTTTATTGAATTCTACCTGAGTCCACCAAGAGAACATTGTGCATATCCGCCAATTTGAGATCTCAATATATTTGCTAACGGCAGGGACAAAGAATAGCACCAGTTCAACAGCATTAGTCATCAAGTATATTGTGACTGCAACCATATAGGATGAAAAACATAATTCTCCAAGCCAGCTCTTGTATTGTGTGGAATAGCAAATATACTTCCTCCTAGAATTAGCATACAAAACTGGAAGAACAATTGTCCATATCACTGCAACAACCAGCTTGAACACATATTTCTTTTTGTGAGAGTACTCCATGGTATGTCTGGCTTTCCATGTAAAGGCGATGTCAAAAGTTGCTGAAAGCCCAAACCACTATTAGAATTAGATTCCCACTTATATGCTTATGTATTCTTGTGTGCATGCCTGCATGTATATATGTCTTTAACATGCTCTTTGGGGACATGCAAGAAAAACAAAAATTCCAAAGAACTATAAGATACTAGCAAAGGTTGATGTATTGGACAGAACATCAGAGGGTACGGAGTTATCCAAGACTAGATGTAAATTAAATACTTCCAATGTCCACAGAACATGGAGAGGCACCTATCCCACAGGGACCACAACCCCAAGAAGAAAAAAGGCTCTGATAATTTTATATTATGCAGGAATTAGTAAGATCACTATTGATTTAAGACAAGAAGAATCCAATTATGGTTCCAAGAAACATATATTATGCAATAATAAGAGCCAAACCTTAAAATTGCATTCACTGGTACTGCCCTTGAAATAATGTCAACAATGAGTAAGATAATTGCATATTGCCATACCTTGTATTAGTTTGAGAATTGCAGAAGTAACAAAGATGCTCATAATGTCCTCAAATATGACTGCATCAAACACTTCAAGTGGAGATCCCAAATCATGGCAAGCCATAATTATCATTGCCTGAAAAGGCAACAAAAATTATTGAGCAACATAAACTTTGACAAGGACTATGCAGTAGTAAACCACTCATAATGATTTCAGAACAAACCTGAAGGGATAAAATGAAAAAGCTCCACATTCTATCAAAGCTCCTAAAAATCTGCCAAAAGGAATGAATCTCTACAAAATTTGTTTTTCCAAGCCATTTTTGCTCACAATTTTCTTCTACAGCAGCCTGTGAGAGAAGAAAAATATATGAGAGAGATTAACAGAAAAAAGTGTCACTATGGAGCAAAAGGACAGTACAGGTGGAACTCATTTTTGAAAATGTCATCATAAAATTGAAAACAAGCAAATGCAACACACATGCATACCTACATAACCCATAAAACATGCGTAAATGCGTAAGTATGCCCCATCAATATATATTCAAGCACAAATATGCTCATATTGCAGATATATATACACACATATACCTCGATATACATCCATTAACAACTAAAAACTCTTAACTGCATACTCATACATATTCTGCATAAATATACATCCATAAACAACTATATACAAATAAATGCTTAATTGCATGGATGTCAGATAAAAGAACATCCACAAACACTTATTTTGTTCCCCTAGGCCTTGACTTCTATATGCTTCGCAATCTCTTCAACAAGCCAATCAGTAGGGCAACGGTACAAAATAAGTTGGCACAGACAAAATCGTGTGATCTTTATTATTGTTTAATGGGGATGCACTTAAATAAATCAATTTATTCAAACATATGCAGTTATATAGTTCTGTGACCTGACATACCCCTTGTTCTTCATCTTCCCTTTCTTCTCCCTCGCTTTTTTCTTTTACAGCATCACGCCGTACCTTGGCTTTCTTAGCTCTGCCATTATTGGTGGACTGTACACAGAAAAAGTCATGATATAGTCGCAAGGGCCAACCTATCTCGAAACAAGCAGGAGACCTGAAAAATGTAGAGACTCTAATTATCCAAGATCTTGGAACAGCTTGCATTGAAAGATATGAAAAAGAAGACATATAAATAATGCCTTAAAATTCACTTCTAACCAGAAATACTCATTCAAATCATCATAGTTTCTCCATGCTGAATGATCAGCTGTCCCACTTTTGCTTTTTTGAGCTTCCTTCAGTTTAAAATAAGAAAATGAGATACTCGGTCAAAAGATTTACAAATATAGGATGAGATTGAAAATGTACCTCATAGATAACCCAATATATTGGGGCAACTACGTTGTTAAGGAAAGACTCAAACCCTCCTCCATAAGCTGGCTTTACCTTCTCCCCAGTTTCCGTACTGACAGTACCTGTTAAAATACCATGCAATTCATATGCCATCTGAAAGCAAAGAAACCAAAAGAATTCAATACTTATAAAGAGAACAATAGTATTAGCAATAATAAGAACACATCAAATATGTTTTATTATACATGAACTCTGTAACCTTCAATCTGCATATTAGAGCATCAAGTTTGCAACATTATGTGTATTCAACAAGGAATTCCCTCCAGGTCTTTGACTAGGATGGTTTTTGCTTTCTAGTTTTTCGAGTGAGAATCGAAACAGGATAAAAGTTTCAGTAATTTGTATTCCCACATGCAATATATAACAACTCAAGATCAATTATAAGAAAGTAAGCACTTGGAACAGAATTTTCAGCTTACATGGTGAAAAATATAACACAGACACTCCGGCATAAACCGCAAATTTGCAGCCTCTCCCCATATAAGAAGGTAAAGCCCTATATACAGAATTTTATATTGTTGAGCTTCCTGTTTCACATAAGGCAACCTTCGAAGACAAATTATAAACTTAATATAAGTAAAGAACGAGAAAAACTTAAAACAGATAAGGAAAACAAGACAATTTTCACAATCTTCTGATTAAATAACACCCACGAAATGCAACTTCAGGGCAAAACAAGGAGCAAATTGAATCATTCTCTTACCGGATGTTGTTTCTTCTCCCCAAGAATTTGCACCAATTTGTATAGTTTTTGAAGAACTTTTTCATCAATTCAGCCACAGCAGCATCCTCCAACTGAATCATAGATAGAACATTTTCAAAAATTAAATATAATCAAGAGGTAAGAAGGATTATCAATCAGATAACTAAATTACCTTTGAGAAACATGATTGCTTGTGACAGTGCCGAATGTGGGAGTTAGCAAGGAGTAGAATTAGATGCTCCCTCTGGTTGGCAACATTTCCTTTCTGATCGAAGATGCATAACATGATTCTCAACAAAATGTTTTGATGTTTGAAATTCAACTATTTCATGCATGTGCATTTCCTTTCTGATCAAAGATGCATAACATGATTCTCAACAAAATGTTTTGATGTTTCAAATTCAACTATTTCATGCATGTGCAATTTGCCAACTCCAAATTTATTTTAGATTTGACACTATATAACAATGCACAGAAAAATGTATATGCATTTTGAAAATACTAGAGACGCTTTAGGGAGCTTACCTGAAACCCAAAGCAATAGTGAAGAAATTCAAATAAATCTGTGAATGCACCAGATTTCTGGAAATCTTGGGCCAAAGGTAAACCACGAGTATTGCGAACAGCTTCTTCTGCAGCTTTAATCTGTACCATTTAAGAACTTGTCAACAAACTATTTTTTTATGCCATTTTACCAAGGTATACTGAAGCAGAATAAATGTGTATGACAAGGAAATATTAGCACCCATGAAATGTAGTTTAAATGAAAATAAATCACTAGCATGACATCAGCTAATCCAAATGCAGCATCAGGAGGGTTGACAACTAACAGAAGTTGGTGATATATTTTCTCTTAGATTTTCCCAAGGGAAAAAATTGGTGGCAGAGTCTTTTTAACTCTTTGGAAGCACAGCAATCTTAAGGAAGAAAAATATCAGGAATACGGACCAGACCTCCGGGAGTTGCATAATTGCTTGTTGACTACCTCCTTGATATAGTGGAAGAATGTTATATGGAACATACATCTGAGATTTCGTTTGGATACTGTTTCTATCAGCAAGGGCCTAACAAAGAAGATATGGAGACAAAATAATAAATCATAATGTAGCAACCAGGGTCCAAGAACCACATAATTTGCAGGAAAAAGGGAAAAGATCAAATAGTTAAGAAATTGAACAGTACCTGAGGACCAGCAGCATTTGTTACCGTCTTTAAAACTTCATACAACACAGAAACAATTCTACGAGCATTTGTCAATTTCTCTTGCCCACTGATTCAAATTTAAATTCTACATATTAATTTCAAATAGCACAGGCGAATGTATCCAATAAAATGTAGCTGAAGTCAAGCATAGCCAAAGTTCAATCCAATAGACTCAATTACCGGTCTTCTAAATCCAATGTTTCACTATTTCTGCTAATATATTCCTTGTATGCACGGAAAACCCGCTTCAATTCACGTATATCACTCTTTTCCCTTCGCCTACTTATGGTAGTTTCTTCATCCTATAAGTAATTAAAAGCCAATTAAAAAATATGAAACTTTACAACGGATTTTAGACAACAAAAAACAGAAAAATCAGCAACTTTTTACAATGATAGAAAACATTTTGCGTGTTCAGATGAGATATAACCTGTTCAAGCCGCCGAAGAAGAGAAGTTTTGAACTGTCGAACTCCCCTCCCGGTTGAATTCCGGTCCAAGTTATGTGCTATTTCAAAAGCGTGAAACCGGCCTGTCCAAAAACAACATAACAATGAAAATTTCAGTATGTAAAATTGTATGCCAAAATTGAATTTCGCTAGTAGGACGAGTTCTTCAGATTAAGTTGACATTTTTTTAGCACTTAGAAGACACATACAAAATTGTCAGACAAAAAACATCATTCAAGTAAACAAACCCAATTCACCAAAAACAAGTTCCTGACAGAAGTTGAGATTTTTTTGCATTAAAATGACACAACACAAAATGTCAAAAAAATTATCGCTCAACAAAGCAAACTCGGTTCACCAAAAACAAAGAATTCTTAACAACTAACTTACAAAGATAAGCTATACGAGGCTCCTCGCTCTCAATCAAATTGGCAACACGAAGAAACCCCCCAATTTTCGAAGCCAGAGTAGCCGGCAATCTCTCACTGTCAAATGGTTCAGGAACATGTTCACGACCGAAAGTGAGTGATCTTGTAAATGGTATCTCCGTACTTTCCGCATTGCTTTCGCGTGTAGTGGGTGATGCATGCAACCTCCCGTAATTGTTCCTAGTTTCTTCATAAATAGGTTCAGCAGGAACAATCTCATGAGACATTGCTGCAAAGAAACCAAACGAGTTCTTGCTGCTGGAAATGAAAGAGTAGGAAACAAAAGCGAAATAGAGTATATATGCAGAATCTTCTGCTTCTTGCTGTTGTTGGTCATTTTTGTTTGCTTAATGCGGTCTGCTTTGGTGTAAGTATGCATGCTTTTTGGTGGGTATGGAACGCAAAGAAAGAAAGAAAAATTGTCGTCTTTTTCGCTTTTGCTTTTGAAGCTGGGTTTCGGTCGTGGGTTTTAGCTTTTGCTTTCTCTTTCAATGATTTTGAGAGACACAGAGTGAATGACAGAGTGAAGAGTCTCCATTTTGAAACAGTGACAGGTGTTATCTTTTTTTACTCTAATTGCCAAAAGCACTTCCGAAATAAGAACAGAGACAAAAAAAAAAAAAAAGGTGATTATTAAGGAACAGAAGAAGTCTTTAATTATCAGCCAAACGTAGTTAAAATAAAATGTTGTGCTTTTGATTGAATCTTTATCGCATGACTAATTGAAACTGAATCACATTTTCCTTCTCTGTATTTTTTCCTCTGTTTTCTTTTAACTTTCTCTTTTGTGTCATAAAATAATTTAAAAAACTTTGCTTATTCATTGCACATCCTACTTTTTTTTTTTAAATTTTAGTGTTTGTTCATATAGCTGCCTTCCATGATAGATAATTAAAAAAAACACAAAATAAAACTAAAAAAACCAATGCAAAAAGAAGGGGAGAATTTTTAACAGTAACCAGTATTAGTTACTAATTTTCTTAAATGACCACTGTATAATGTATATTATAAAAATAACTACTTTGAAATAAAATATCCTCATAAAATTTTTTCAAAAAATAACCATCAAGTACATTCATATAAGAATATTTTGATTCACAAAAATTTGAAATGATCATTTTTTAAAAATATTTTAAATAGTAGTTATTACCAAAAATTCACGCCAAATATTAGTCATTTTTGTTAATTACATAAAAGAAAAAGCACTTCTAGTGTTAGTGGTAGTGGGATTACTATGGAATGCGAGGACAGGACGTAAAGGCAAAATTAGTGATTTGAGAGGTCAAAACAACTTTTAGGAAAGTTTAAAAAAAAAAGCTTATCACAATCACTTTTCCTTCGCAATTAAGAACTCAAAGCTCGTTTACGGGCTTGCAATCGCATGTTGTTCAATTGCTCTTTCTTTATTTTTATTTTTAAATTAATTCTAAAAGTTTCCTTCAACTTTGTTGAAATATGTGTATAAATAAATAATATTATTGATTGATTGTATTTGGAATATGAAGAGTGCTTTATTCGGGCAATTTCTTCTTTACTAAGAATACACAATAATTAATACTATAATATTATCCATGTTTGTTTGCATTGCATATACTATATGGCAGTCTATTCAATGAAGTATTTCCATAATTAAAGTTTAAATATATTATAAATTGATATTATTTTAAAGTTCTTTTATTCTGTTACCTAAAGGATTAAATATCTAGTTAATAATGGATTGAAGGATGTGATATCAATCTCATTTTGTCCTTGGAGATTAGGGTTGTCATTTTTGTATTCTATTTTAAAAAATAACATGAATTTGATCGATGCCATACATTAAGAAACTGAAATTATTTACCCTCGATAAAGTTGAATGTTAAGAAAGTTTATGAAAATGTTAGTGGACAGACAACTAGCGAGTATTCATCAATTTGATTCTCAATCTTACTACCCACTCCAATTATAACTCATATGCTATAGGGGGGGAAAAAACAAAAAATGAAAGACTCTATTTTCGGCATTTTTAAATACTTTATTTAATTTTTTACTTTATTATGCACAAATAAAAAATTAAACTATTTCCTCGTTAAAAAATTAGTGTGATTTTCATGTACTCCTTTTTCTTAAATTCATCACTTATTTTAAACAAAATTACTTCTTCATTTTCATTAGAATTCAACTCGATTGTTAAAATTCCTAACTTAAATTGCTGATCTAAAAAACAAATAAATTTTTATTCATGGTAACTATTGTTTTTGTAGTTTGGTTGTAAACCATGTGGATTCTGATGGACCAAGGCCCAATCCGTCTTGTGTGTGTTCCCATGAAACAACGCCGTTTAATTCTCATTTCTCACTTGGCTCGCGCTGCGTATGTAAATTGCAAATCTATGAACAGTCGTTAGCAACAAGAAATGAGGGTAAGACCGCTGAAGAGAAATCAAAAACGGCGTAAAGAATTTTCAGTTTTGGTGATATTTAAAGTAAGAGAAATTTTTATACATACAGAAAGTAAGAAATTAAAACAATTTAGTCGAAGATAACGGTATCAATATATTATTTGTTTCATGCCACACAAAGCTGTTGACAGGATCCTCCAAGGAAATTCCACAGTAAAGCTGATCAGAAAATTCGGCATCAACAGCAACACCAAACTCAACCATATCGTCCATCTCATCACTTCCATAGAAGTCCATACACAAGTTCAAGTCATCGCTCGACGACGAAGAAGACGCCTGCTCCATATGATGATCATCATCATCCCATGCAACGTCGTCTAGACCATTGATCGAATCTGAGGAATAATGCTGACCGTCCATGAATTCTACCTGGTCAATCAGCAATCTAGAATCCATTGCAAAATCATGAACTTCTTCTTCCATTGTACAGCTTGTACTTGGATTTATCTCTGCTTCTAAAGATCGAATCATGTTATGCAAATCTTCCTCTGTGTAATATAATTGATCACCCTGTGTTTCTTCCAGTAATGACAAGAGAAGCAAACTGTTGTGTTTTAAGACGTGATCATCATCAACAACTCCATTGATGCACGCCAAATTTTGGGACAACAAAGAAGCCATATTTTTTCTTCCTAGTAGCTAGGTTTGCAGGAAGAAATATAATTAAAAGACGAAGAAAACTCAAAGATTTGAGAATTAATGGATAGTACAACGAATAAATGATCAGATATTCAAATGGTCCTTTAAATAGGCAAATTAATGTTGATGATGATATCATATTACATCATTGTTGTTGTCGGTAGGAGAAACAAACGGCAGACAGTGTATACAAGAGCAATAAAAAAGAAATTGAATGATTTCTGACCACTTAATTTCAAGTCATGTTTGCTCTTAAGATATAAAAACAATTCGATAATAATTCACGACAATGGAATCAATTACGTTGGATACATATATATATATATATATATATATAGAGAGAGAGAGAGAGAGAGAGAGAGATGACAAGGAATTATAGCTTAAAACTGAAAATTGTGACAACTCAAGCCATGCATTGATTGTGTACAGGGTGACGCCATACCCTGGTTTTAATTCAATTGCAAGCCACAATTTATTCTGAATTATATTTTTTTTCTGATAATTTCTGGATGTGTCCCCTCAATAATAAAGAATTATATATCCATATCTCGTGTGCAGTATTGCTTTGTTTTCCTGCAATAATTTTTCATTTTCTTTGCTTGCATGCATGCATTCTTAATTATTAAACTTTCAATTGTCGGTACGGGAGGCTAACTTTCCGCAACATACATGAACTGCGATGTTCTCAATTATTGCAGCAAATTAAATAAATTTTTGCTTTCGTTGCTTCATGGAATGATCAGCACCATATCTATATAAACAAATTGAACCAGTATGCTCCAGTCACTTCAAAACGAAGATAATTAATTATAAATTGGCGTGTACAGAGAACATGTCACATGGGTGTTGGTTCATATATAATTATTGTGTAAGGGGTTGTGAGAAATCTGAGTCTCCAGTCAACATTTTGTGCTGGTAATGTGTGCGCCGACCTGTCGGTGGGGTGGTCAGACCAATAGATAAGCCACTGATGACACATCGTATAGCTGAAACTTTACGCACCTTCACGATCAAATTCAAGCATGCCCTACAACAAGACCATGTGTATTATACGATGTAACATGACTTGTAATCAACTCAAGTGTATGGTTAAGACTTAGGTGTCATCTATTATTGTGCTAGGGAGATTACGGACACCAAAAATTTGATTGAAAATGATTACATATATATTTGATGCATACAGACAAATCTTAATGTAGTTGGATTCTTTTTTTTTTTTTTTTTTTTTAAAACTCTCTTAATAATATTAAAAATATTTGTTAAACATAATCTATTTTTTAATTACTCATGATACAAAATCATTTTATTTTTTATATGAATTAATAAATTAATATATATGACAACATTGTATTATTGTCACTTATTTATATTTTTATGAAAGTAAAATAGTTTTAAATTAAATACAATAATAATATGATATTGTCACATCAGTTTTATATAAATAAAATTTACATAACTTTATATTTATAATATTATTGACTATTATAAAATATAAATAGTTTCTTTTATATATATATATATATTCTCGTTTAGCTATACGTAAAATTAAATCAAGGATATATAATATTTAAAGAGGTTTTATCGTTGAGTCAGATGAGAGAGATGATCACTTCAAAAATAATCAAAAGATCTCCATATTATTTATATTATTATAAATTGTTAATTTGGTACCTTCTTTGGGTTATGCAGACACGCAATAAGCACACAAACCCCAGATTTATCCATCCTGGAAAGTCGTCTCTATTCATCCTATATATAGCTTCGTTAATATCTTTTTTCTGGTTGAAGTAATCCCATGATCAATTATATATAATATATGAAAGTTGAAGATTAATTCTACTGCGGTTTTATATAATTTTATTTTGTATGTTCCTTATCTTCTTGACATAATGTACATGCTTTAATATTTTTATTCATTTATTAAATATTAGGTGCACATGAGCACATGAAGGAAAGGGTACTCTACGACGGCCGAAGTTTCCCTTTTGCTCATACATGTGCATACCGTGCATGCATGCCCAATCACGTTGCCCATATAAATTAAGAACCCTACTTCTCTTCTGTACTCAATTGTGATTTGTCAATAAAATTCAAGCTAGCTTCTTTTACTTGCTATCTTTTGCTTTCTTCTTCAAACAATTAATATTCAATTTCTTGAAACAAATTCAACAATTAAAATGGCCTCTTTGGTTGCTGAAAACTGGGTAAACTACGATGGCATCGAGGTCTCGAAGTTCGACACTGCACTTCTCATGTCCTTGTTAGAAGAATCAAATAGTGAAGAGTACAGCGATAAACAATTGAATAGTGTGATTCAATCTCTAGAAGCAGAAATTAAAGAGCAAAATATGGTGGAGTGCCATGATTTATCAATGGAGCCTGAGTTGCTTTCTGATGAAGAAGATGGTCAGAATTGTGCCTTGGCATCAATGAATTTCGGACGGGGAGATAACATGGAGCTGGTGCCTTCCTCACCAAGTGATGATATGAATTGGTCCACTTACGTGGATCAGTGTGAACTTGATTTAGATGATTTCTTGGAGTTCAAAAGTGTTTGTGATTATTCTCAGATTAATTTTAATGCTGTTTCTTCGGAGGAACATGATTTCAGCTCTCTGTGGCATGAAACATGCGATGGAATTGGATACTGATAAATCAGTTGTTTAATTTTCTTTATATTTTCTTGAAGTAGATGTAGAATAATTTGACTATGAATTGAAAAGCGTTGGAGGGGATTAATTAAAATTATTTGACTGTAATTATATATTTATATGTTATCAATTTTTTAACCAGCTTTTGTCTTCTATTTTTTTTTTCTAATAAGCTATAAATCTTGCAATAATATACTATATATAGCCAAACCAATCTTCTTGCCAGAGCAGATCAAACAGCTAAATGCAGTACTAGAAATACATAATATTAATTTATCTAGCTAATTGAAGAATCCAGCCGATTAATATAGCTTACTCCAATATAATATAGAAGAACAAAAAGTCATAGTTTAAAGTGAAGCAAGAGAAAAAATTGTTAAAAAGAGTTTGGACACAAGATAATTTCTGTTTTTGTTTTTATTAATTGTTTCACGAAACTTTTTTTATGTCTTAAAATGTTTCTCCGACAGATTTGGGTAGAAGAGATGAATTTTAAAACTTTTTCCATATATATATATATGCGCGAGAGAAGAGCAATGAAATGAAGTGATACAAAACATCAATAATTAATGGGTCCTTTTTTTACTTCTCAAACATATATATCGATTTTCCCTTTTAAAAGTATGTATGGATAAAAGAAAACTATTAATTTGAATTAATTAATTCCTCATTTCATTTACTTCTTGTCACTTCTTGATTCCAACTTCTAAAATAATTTAGAGAAAAGTCTTAACAAATACAAATTAAATTCCAATCTTAATCTAATAAAAAATTAAACTATTCAAGATATAGTCAAGCCCTTTTTTTTGTGAATAAAAAAAAATCTCGCCATATGGTATAGTTGTAATAGGTTTCAGAAGTTTTGTGTATTTGAGAAGAACAATCAGATGGAAAGCCAAATCAAATTAATTATAATTAATAATTCGAGTTTTAATAATTGTAGAGGTTTTTTTTTTTAAAAAAAAAAAAGTGATTAAGGGGTGAGCAAAACCTAAAATTGTTTTTTAAATTCTTTTGCCTACTTTCCTAGGATAGTGTTTTGAAACCAAATAACGTCCTAAACCATTCCGCCCAGTCCTCATATGGTTTTTTGCTAATTAATTAGCTCTTTCTTTACTGGAAAATTAGAAGACAATAATAGAATGTAAAGGAAATGAAATATTTATCATCAATAACTGCAATTAAATTTTCTCTTCAATTGTTTACAATAAATATTTAATTATATTCCTAGTTCTTTATGTATATATTTTGAAAAAAAAACATTAATTTAGTTGTAACCTTCGGTATCATATGTTTCAAGCCACAAAGAGCTGAAACAATGTTCTTCCAAGGAAGGAACAGCATTATAAATCTCAGAATAATCACCAATATTTTCAAATTCAATATCAAATTCCATGTAATTGTTAGACCAATTCATTTCTTCACTTGGCGAGGAAGGCAACGGCTGCTCCATGTTATTTCCCCATCCAAAATCCATTGATGCCAATCCATTCTGACTATCTTGTTCATCAGAAAGCAATAACTCAGGCTCCATATCTAAATCATAGCATTCTAGCCCATTTTGCTCATTAATTTCAGCTTCTAAAGATTGAATCACTTTATTCAATTGTTCATCGTTGTACTCTTCACTATTTGATTCTTCGAACAAGGACATGAGAAGAGCGCTGTCGAATTTCGAAACACCGACGTTTTTGCAGTTATCATCTCCATTGAAGCACATCCAATTTTCAGCTACCAAGGAAGCCATTTTTGTATGAATATGGAAGAACTTTTGGAAGAAGAAAAAGCAGCTGGAAAAAACTTTGAGAAAGTATTTGACGCGATGAGTAAAGAAGAGAAGTGAGTCTCTTTATATAGGCAATTAATATTACAAGAGCACATGATATGATCACTAGGGGCAACATTCAGTGCGTGGTAGACCCATTGAATAATGTGCTCATGTGCACCTACTATCACTTTATTAAAATATTAAAATTATGTAACATGACATTATGCTAAGCCAACAAGAAACAGGAGAAAGCTACACATATAATAATTAAAACTTTAAGATCTCAAAGTTATCGCATAAATTAATAATTGGATTATCAGTTCCATGATTGTGTAAGTTAAAGAGATATGAAGGATGAAGGCTATAGGAAATTTCCACTTATGGGACGACTTTCCAGGTTGGCAAAATCTAGGGTTAGTGTGCATGTATGATCCAAAGAAATTAAATTAATACAAAATATTATAAATATATATTATTGTCACATGTTGTTGTTATAGTGTTGGTAATAAAGAAATATTAGGTTTTGGTCTGAGCACTCAGCCGACACTTGGTAGATGCATGTTGCCACCACAATAATTAACAATTAAAATTAAAAAAAAAAATGTTGAGTGGGATTCAGATATGTTTTCAGATCTCACAATCCTTAATCTTCAATGAATCTACAGCCATGTGAGATATGAGCTGTTCCGTAATTAAACACCCATTATTGAAGTGATTTGTTATCCCGATTCCATAAGCAACAGAATCAACTAGTCAATTTTTTTATAATAATTCACCACATCATTTGCCAAGGAGCAGCTAGCACTAAGCCACTAATTATTATCAAATTAATGAAAATGAAAACATCCATTGACAAATGATAAAGAGAAATATTCTTGATTTTGAAGACTTCATTCTGAATCCAGCAGAATCCAATCAACAAACAGTCTTTCGATTAAAGGAGACAAGGAGCCAACTTGTTTTAGAATATATAATCATGCGATTGTACTGAAACATCTGCCACATGTTCTTCAGGTACATTTGCCAGCTATCCACCTAATTATTTATACATACGTAAATCAAGATCAATTAATATCTCAATTAATTATCTATCAAAGAGAGACAATGTGGGTTCGTTGATCAGCATCACTTTATTATAAACCCAAACCCTATATATCGTGGCTTCTGGTGAGTGAGGTCTACCTAAATTACCACCAAATTAAATTATTGCAACCATGGGTTGACTTGTCAAATATATGCACAGACCCCCACTTTAATTTTTATATATATAATTTCCAAGTATTCGTTATCAAAATCCTACATGAATGTTCTTCAGAAAAAAAAAAAAAAAAAATCCCACATGAATGAACATGTGTCCCTGTTGTTCATATCATATACATATATAGAACAGTGAAGCCCACTTCATAGATTGCATAATGATCTACAATTACATATTCAATTATAATTAATTTCAAAGTTTTAATTTGATTGATCCATTGTATATTAATATAACCCATCTCTCAATGTTTTATAATTAATTTTTCGTGCAGATTTTTTTTTCACATTAAATTGTATATAAACTTAAAAAAAAAAAAAATAGATGTGAAGACTGTTATGTCTAATTAACAATTGTCGACGCGGTAATCTTGCGCTATATTATAGTGGAGTAATTTATATTAATGGGCAGGATAAATTCGTCAGTTAGATGAATTAATATTTATAACTTTCGACTGCTTAGCTGTTTGATCTGCTCTGGCGAGATTGTTTGTTGACTATTACATTGCAAGATGGATCATTAACCCCAAAAGAAAAAAGAAAAAAAATTAATGAAGACAAAGGCTTGTTTAAAAAGTGATCATATATAACTACAATCAAATAATTTTAATTAATACCCTCCAAGGCTTTATATATATATATATATATATATATATATATTCAAATCTACCTCTAGTTTAAGAAAATATAAAGAAAAATAAATGATTTAATTAATCAGTCGTATGCTAAACTGTGTATCCAATTCCATCGCATGTTTCATGCCACAAAGGGCTGAAACCTTGTTGCTTCTCAGCTTCAACAACATTAAAATTGATCTGAGAATGATCGGAAACGCCTTCGAAGTCCAGCAAATTGTCAAAATGAAGTTCGCATTGGTCCATGTAGTTAGACCAATTCATTGCTTCACTTGGTGAACAAGGCACCAGCTCCATGTTATCTGCCCGTCCGAAATCCATTGATGCCAAGCAATTCTGACCATCTTCTTCATCAGAAATCAATAACTCAGACTCCATAACTAAATCATCCCATTCTACCATATTTTGCTCATTAATCTCTGCTTCCAGGGACTGGATCACTCTATTTAATTGTTCATCGTTGTACCCTTCACCATTTGATTCTTCTAACAAGGACATGAGAAGGTCACTGTCGAATTTCGAGACTTCGATGCCATCGTAGTTTACCCAGTTTTCAGCAGCCAAAGATGCCATTTTATTGGATTTGATTCAAGAAATGGATTATTCTTTGAAGAAGAGAGCAAAAGAAGCTTGAATATTTTTTACAATGACTACAGAAGAGAAGTAGGGTTCTTTATATAGGCAAAATGATGGGATGCACATGCATGAGCAAGAGAGAAAATTCGGCCTTGGACCTAATATTTAAATAAATGAATAAAAATATTAAATCATGCCAAGCAGTAGGGGACATAAGAAATTATATAAAACCTCAATAGAATCTTCAACTTATTGTATATATAATTGATCATGAGAATACTTCAACCAGCTAAAGCTATTAAGATATATATAGGAAGAATAGAGATGACTTTCCAGGTTGGATAAATCTTGGGTTAGTGTGCATATTGTACATATCTTCATAACCCAAATAATATGATACCTAATGACAGAAGTACAAATAGCAAAATAACAATTAATAATAATACAAATAATTTTTAGTTGGTGTGTTTTGATAAATTGTTGGAAGCTGTAATCATTTCTCTTGACTAAATGAATAAACGTACACCCTTCGGAGTTAAACAACCTTGATTTAGTTTCAGTATGTCTAAAGGAATTAACATAAAGAAGAGACTACTAATTCTATATATGTCTAACGGAATTAACATAGAGACGAGACTACTAATTCTATATAGTTTTAAATGATTTTCAAAATACAAATTTTTATACAAAATAATGTGACAGTTATATATTATTACCACATATATATTTTATATATTTTTTTATTCTTTTTTTTTTAAATTTCTCTTACTCTAATAAAAATATAGTCATACATATCAATTAATTTATATAAATGAGTTTGTATATATAGCACTATTTTATAGCTTAGTATCATTATTAATTAAAAAAATGGATTATATTTATGGGATATATATTTTAAACATTAAGAAAGTATTAAAAAAAAAAAAAAAGAATTCAACTACATTAAAATTTGCGTCCATGCATCAATATGTCAAATGTGCAATCGTTTTCAATCAAATTTTTGGAGTCCGAAATCTCGCCAGACAAGATAATAGATGACTTGTAATTAACCATATACTCGATCGAGTTGATGATTACATGCATCTCACGCACATGCATGGTCTTGTAGGGCATGCATGCATGCGCGATCTGTCATCTGTGGCTCATCTCTTGCTCTGAACTCCCACCAAACCGACACATGACATCGGAGCACATGTTGTCATGTTGCCACCACAAAAATTAATGTCAGAGTGGAGATGTAGATTTCTCACAATCCCTTAGTTAAGTTGATCATGAATAATCATATATATCAAACCCTACAGCCATGTGAGATGTCCGTAAACACCAACTTATAATTAACTATCTTCATTTTAAAGTGATTGCGGGGTGGCCGGATGCCTGTTTGTTGATAAATATATATCGATCCCTTCTGATTTCATCAAGCAAACCAACGAAATCAACAATTTAATTAATTAATTTGTTGTAATAAATTGAGAACATGCATATACCATAATTCATGTTTATATGTTGCCGAAAGTTGGCCTGCCGTAACGACAACAGAAAGTTTAATAATTAAGAGACCATGCATATGCATGCGCGCATATGAAGATGAAAAAAATCAGAAATAATTAAGCGAAGAAAACTCAAAATTATATCATTGCAAGAAATTAAACTCTGCAGCAATGAACGCGTGATTTAATTTGGATCATTGTTAAGTGATGGGACAAATTCAGAAATTATATATGTATCAGACTTGCATAAAAAATGAAATTCAAAACAAATTAATTGGTGGATTGAAACTAAAAGCGGCCGGGTTGTGGTGCCACCTTGTTCAAAATCAATTAATACATGCATGGTTTGAGTTGTCAAAATTGGGGCATGCATGCCGCAATATTATTGCCTCCAGAGCCCACTTTTGTATGTGAATCTCGCTCATATTTTGTAGTTTTAGGAAATAATTCATCATAATATCCTGCATGAACATGTGACATATACTGAAATACGATGATATATCCACACTTAATTGATTCCATTGTCGTCAATTATTATTTAATTTTTTTCTTATCTTATGTTCCACCATGACTTCAAATTAGGTTGTCTACTTAACTGGTCAGAAATTATTCAATATTTATTGTTTATTGATCTTGTGTACGTATGTAGAGTTGAAGCATCTACTGTCTGCTGTTTGTTTCTCCTACCGACAACAACTGTGATGTGATATATATGATATTATCATCTTCATTAATTTTCCCAGTTGAAGGACCTTCTCACTTCGTTAGTGCTATAAATTCTCAAGTTGCAGCTTTCTAGTCTCGTACATCTTGAGTTTTCATAGTCTTTTAATTATATTTCTTCTTGAAAATCTACTGAGGAAAAATATGGCTTCTTTGTTGTCCGAAAATTTGGCATGCATCAATGGAGTTGATGATGATCATGTCTTAAAACAAAACAGTTTGCTTCTCATGCCATTACTGCAAGAGACACAGGGCGATCAATTGTATTGCACCGAGGAAGATTTGCATAACAGGATTCGATCTTTAGAAGCAGAGAGAAATCCAAGTACAAGCTGTACAATGGAAGAAGAATTTCATGATTTTGCTGTGCATGAATCTAGATTGCTGGTTGACCAAGTAGAATTCATGGACGGTCAGGATTGCTCGTATTCGATCAATGATCTAGACATTGCATGGGATGATGACGATCATCATTTGGAGCAAGCGACTTCTTTCTCGCCAAGCGATGACTTGAACTTGTGCATGGATGTCTATGGAAGTGATGAGATGGACGATATCGTTGACTTTGGTGCTGCTTTTGATGTTGATGATCAATTTTCTCAGCTTTATTATGAAACAAATGATGCAATGATCTAATGCTAAACTGCTTTCCTTGTGCGTGTATATGTATAGACATAGAGTTGAAACTGAAATTTGAAGCTAAAATAATATTAGAGTGCACTAATTTTTTTTTTTTAATAAAATCAAAATTTTACATTTTACCCATCTCCGTAGCCTAGGAAGAAAACCTTATATATAAAATGAAAAATATGAGATAACGTACTTCCAATCCTATGTACCAGATGAGCATAAAACCGGGGGCTAACTCTTTTGTTATGCACGGATGCTTCAGAAACGAGGGGTTGGCCCTTTCTATAAACACCTGTCTTGCCTCAAAATTTTTTCCCGGCAGTATTCAAATTGCTCCACTCTGAAAAACCACCAAGTTAATAACTTTCTTGTCTACTGCAATACCCAGATCAGCAAACATGGAAGAAAAGGAAACGTCGAACAAGCCGAGGCAATTTTCAATCGCATGCCTCGCAAAAGCACCGTCTCATGGACGGCCATGCTCACTGTTTATGCGCAAAATGGTCAAATTGCGAAAGCCCGGAAACTGTTCAACGAAATTCCTGAGAGAACCGTTGCTTCGTATAATGCCATGATTTCGGGTTTTATTAAGAACAATGGTAATGTGGATGAAGCATATGAGTTGTTTGCTGGAATGCCGGAGCGCAATGAGGTTTCTTATGCTGCCATGATCACCGGTTTTGTTCGGAGAGAAATGTTTGATAAGGCGGAGGAATTGTATGTGAATATGCCTGTTAAGTGGCGCGATCCGGTTTGTTCGAATGCTTTGATAAGTGGGTATTTGAAGGTGGGAAGATTGGAAGAGGTGGCTCGGGTTTTTGAGACTATGGCAGAGAAAGATGTGGTTTCTTGGACCTCAATGGTTGATGGATTCAGCAAGAAGGGAAGGGTTGTTGAGGCTAGAGAAATTTTTGACAAAATGCCGCAGAGAAATGTGGTTACTTGGACAGCAATGATTGATGGTTATATGAAGGCGGACTGGTTCGAGGATGGATTTGCTTTGTTTCTTAGTATGAGAAGAGGAGTTGTGGCGGTTAATTCTACTACGCTAACTACAGTGATTGACGCTTGTGGTAACTTTTGCAGGTATAAAGAGGGATTTCAGTTACATGGGTTGGTTTCGCGCTTGGGGTTTGATTGTGATGCCTTTTTAGGCAACTCTATTATCACAATGTATGGTAGGTTGGGCTTTGTTGATGAAGCTAATAAATACTTTTGCATGATGGGAAAGAAAGATGTAGTTTCCTGGAACGCCTTGATTTCAGGTTATATTCATAATGAAAAAATTGAAGAAGCTTGTAGACTTTTTGAGAGGATGCCTGGAAAAGATTTGGTTTCTTGGACTACCATGATTGCTGGATTGTCTAACAAAGGGAATGTTGACAAATCCATTCAGTTGTTCAAAATAATGCCAGAGAAAGATGATGTTGCTTGGACTGCTGTTATTTCAGGTTTTGTGAATAATGAGCAGTATGAGGAAGCTTTTTGCCGGTTTATTGAGATGCTTCAAGAAGACTTAAGGCCAAATCAGATGACTTTGAGTAGTGTGCTCAGTGCTGCAGCTGGTTTGGCAACATTAGATCAAGGGTCACAGATCCATGCTCATGTTGTAAAGATGGATCTGGAATTTGATTTGTCAGTTCAAAATTCACTGGTTTCCATGTATTCGAAGTGTGGAAATGTGATTGATGCCTGTCAGATCTTTAGAAATATCGAAGAACCAAATATTGTTTCTTTTAACTCGATGATTACTGGCTTTGCACAAAATGGATTGGGGGAAGAAGCTCTTAACTTATTCGGGAAGATGAAAGATGACGGGATAGTGCCAAATCAAATTACCTTTCTTGGTGTTCTATCAGCCTGCACTCATGTGGGGTTAGTAGATGAAGGGTTGAAACATTTTAAATCAATGAAATCGTTATATAACATAGAGCCAGGGCCAGACCATTATGCATGCATGGTTGATCTCCTTGGCCGAGCTGGGTCACTTGATGAAGCTATTGATTTGATAGACTCAATGCCTTTTAAACCACATGCTGGGGTCTGGGGAGCTCTTCTTGGTGCCAGCAGAACCTACTTATGCCTTGATTTTGCAACGCTTGCAGCACAGCACCTTATAGAGTTGGAGCCTGATAATGCAACCCCTTATGTGGTTTTGTCCAACTTGTACTCTGTTGTAGGAAAAAACAGAGATGGGGACAAATTAAGAATGAGCAAGAAATTAAAAGGAATAAGGAAGAATCCAGGTTGCAGCTGGATTACAGTAAAAGACAAAGTTCACTTGTTTTTGGCAGGAGATAAATCGTGCTTGAACTTCGAAGAGATTGAAGTTACACTGCAAACAATTTCGAAAGAAATGAGAGAGTTGGATAGCCCTAAGTAATGACTGGTTTACTTCTGAGTTTGATTAATGGGTCGTAAACTTTTTGAGGTATTTTGCCACTGCTTTTTGACCGGTAAAGATCTATTGAAGCCACGCATCTTAATTATCTGATGGGTGTGGTTTTCTTCAAGAGAAAGCGGATTTTGAGTTTTTGCCTCTGCTTTTACTCTGAACTGCTGAGAAATTCAGAAACAATTAAGATAAAACCCATCATCTTTCAGTGGGTAAGAATTCCCTGTTTAAAGGGCCAAAAGATTTTGTCTTTGAGAAGGCTTCTTGGTTTCTAGTTACACTTTTCTCTTAACTCTGGAGCCTTCCAGTGGGTTAATGCCTTACGCTTAATTTTAGCTGATCTTTTTTGCCCAGCCTGAGTGTATGGTGTGATATACAAGTCAGCCAGGGACCAAGCTGCCAGCATTTTTGGACCACTGATTAGCATTACTGCATGGTCTGTCTGGTTGTCATCCTGCGTAAACTTGGTGAGCTTGCTCAATTGCTGCCTTTATAACTGATTGGATGGTTCTTGCTCTTTACATATGTAAATTACCCGTCCTTTGTATTACACAAGGTAGAGGCCACTATAAAGCCTGATGTTTGAGATCCCTTCCTTTGAGGAACCTTTCCACTTTTTTTCATCCATATTTTTCCAATACTGTTGCGGACAAACCCATTGATTTGAAGGCTAACTTAAATCTCAAATTTTCTGGGACTGCTTTTCCTTGTAGTATATACCACATGAAATAGTACACAGGTGAGATGGGCTGATTGTGGCTTAAAATAATTGGGAATTTTCTTTACCTATTCAATTAACCATCCAGTGAGACGAAATTATCCTATAAAAGTTCTCAAGTTCTGATTATTATAATTATTGCTACAACTATACTTTCTCGTCATTGTGGAGTGCCTTTCTTCTCTTACAACAAGTTAGAGCACGTTATAGTTGTGATGCTTTTGCTTAATTTTGAAAAAAAAAATGGGTCTCTTTTTTTTTTCTCCTGCTTTTATTGTACTTCTGACTGTGTGTATAGCTTGGTTATCAGAATTATCTTTTATGAGCTTCACAATTTTTCTTTTTTTTGACTTTTTGCTAATTGTTTGATGGCTTTCATTGTGAAAATGCTTGTTGTTGTATGATTCGTTATTTGACATTTCCTTATTATTTTGCAGCAACATTTATGCAGATTATCTCTGTTAAACTGCGTTTCATTTATTGACTTATCTTGAAGATCATAATCGATCTTAGTGCGTCTTCATCAACCTCTGGTAAATAATTTACGTTTGCAAGATTCATCATATATAAAATTCCTATGGGAAAAGCAAAAAACGAGGTCTTTTTTATGTTTCTTTCTTCTTATCTCCCAGTGGGTTTAATATGTTTTAATTTGTTTGTATATATTTTCGTAGTTTTGTCCATCTTAGCTTAAAGTCATTAAAGTAAATGAACTTTATTTGTGAAAGAAGCAGTTAAGGGAACTGGACTTTGGCAAAGTAATATTTCAGTGGAGGGAATCATGCAAAGCTATCGCTTGGTAATTCTTAGAACATGCCAGAAGCTTGAAGAAAGGGTCCCCGATGAACTTTCTGAGTTCTTCTTATGTAGTGAGTCAACAGGCAGATGAGGGAAACAAACAGCTCACCTACAGTGAATGCTTTGTTGATTTTTTCATTTTTAAATGTTTTCAGAGTTATTCGTTTGAATCAATCTCATGCTTCCAGCATTTTATTTTCAAAATTTTCTGTTGATAAACAATAGAGCTTTATTTTTGCCGTGCAGATTGCAAATGAGACTTAATCTTCAAGCTTTCCAACAGTCTTCCAATTCCAAACGTTGAACAAAGACTTCGATAGTTAATTTTTATGTGTATTAATTTGTTTATAATTATATCATTCTTACTCTTAGTGGCTTGAACTAATTGTACTTAATTAAATAAATAAAGACGATGTCCAATATTAATTAAAAACTAGGATCTATATCTAATTGGTACTGGTTACACATCAGGGAAACTTATTGTTGTAGCAATTATTATTTAATGTGAACTACTTAAGAGATGATGCTAAACATGCCGTTTTACGCAAGCATGAAGGCGACCCTTGGATTGGGTCCAACTGTAATTTAAGTCAAAATTTTCACCACACTAATATTTTTTTATGTCAAATATTTATTCTAGGAATCAAAAACCAATATGAAAATGTAAATTAATCAAGATAACATTATTATAAAAGGTTAGGGATTAAAGTGATATTTTGTCTTCACTTTAAAATTTGAACTACATAAACAAATTAAAGAGTATTATAAGCGCTTTCAAAAAAAAAAAAAGAGTCCTATAAGCGTTATATGAATGGCTTCTCTTTTAGCACTCTCAAACCAAATACTTTTCGCGATTAATTCTTGGAAAACTTAATAATAATACTTTATTTAAAAATATAATTATAATACTTTTCGCGAATTAGATCAGTCCTTAAACTAGCTAAAGTGGCTGTAGTTGTCAGAGCAGTTAAAGCCGCTCCGGCCAGAAAGGCAGTGCCGCCGGTGGCGTCCACATTTTGACCCTCTTCAACTTTATTCTGCACATGATCATGATCCGCAGGATGTTGAATATCTTTCTTTCCAGCAGGGCCTCTTCTGGAGAAGCAAATCGGGACGAGAACTGTCGCCATTGCTGAACCGCCGGCAATGAATGCAATGACTACAAACGCTTTCATCCTTCTTAATTTAGTTGTATCTATATGCATTTATAGATGAAGAGTTCCTTTTTGCTTTGCTTTCATATATAATTTATGAAACAAGAATATTGGTCCAACCAGAACAAGAACGTGAAAATTAATGTGAATAATTCACATTAATTTTAATTGATGGAATTATGGAGAAGCCTAACACTTGGGATTCCTTACAACTGTGGCAACTTTTAATTTCTGCGAGTCGCTATTATATATTACTATTATTATTGTATCTTTATTTTTATTTTCTTTCTTTAGACACCTGGGATCCAAGGTGTCTCAGGGACTGAAGAAGAATAGCTGTTATTAATTTATTTTAGTTTTTCAAGATATTACATATGCCGATGCACATATTACAAACTGCCACATAAGACTGGAAAGACTGAAGCTTCGAATTAAAATCTATTCAAAGCACAAATTCACATGATTATTGACAAGAACATTTGTGTATACATATAATTTAGTCAATGCAATTTTATCGGCCTCATCATCCACCGCATCCACCTCCGCCACAGCCACCTCCGCCACAGCCACCTCCACCTCCACCACATCCACCGCCGCCACTGACGTAACCTCCACCTCCACCTCCACCACCGCCAGTGGTTGTACTAGTAACAGCAGCTGTAGTAGCTACGGCAGCAACACCAGCGGTTCCTGCAGCAGCCAAAACAGCCGTTTGGCCGTATTTATTGCCGCTTGTTTTGGAACCTTCCCCCTTCTCCACGTCGGTATTATAAGTCCGTGGAGGAACAGGAGCAGGCAGACTCCGAGTAGCAGGTGGGTATTTAGTTTTCTTCTTCTTGCGGCCGATGTTCCACAAACAACATAATATTGCGAGTGCTGCAACAGCAGAGCCGCAAGCTATCAGAGCAATTGCGTATGCTTTCATCTAATTTGTTTATGGAGATCGAGCTACCCAGCTCTCAGCATTTACATGCTCTTACATATATATATATATATATATATATCCCTAGATACATTGTGTAGACAAGAAGAAATAAACATTTTCTGCGGAAGTTTACATCCCATAGACTTGAGGAAAACAGGAAGGAAAATGTAATATTAGTTGGTAAATTGACTTTATGTTTATAGACCAATTGCGCGCCAATTTCCCCAATGCTACCTGAAATTTCTTTACGTTGACCTCAAGGGCGAGCATTAGTTGACTTTAAAAAAAAAAAAAAAAGAATGGGATGAATAATACATAGTAAAAGCTAATACTACTGGAATTGAAATTCTAATGAAACATTGACTTGGCAATTTTGGAACTTAGAATAATTAATCCAAGCCGTTAACTTCTGTTGCGGAAACATTTTCAAGATTATTAGTATTTAAGTTCTTACTGCTTCTATATATAATTCCGTCAGTATGCAAGTTTTACAACCAGAATTTGAACTGATAAAAAGACAGAAAAAAAAAAAAAGGAGATGGCCAAAATCGTGATTATACATTCATCTCAAAAATAAAAAAAATAATAACAATGCTTTCTTTCCATGTTCTTAATTTCTGACACGACATTCTTTACCGTCTACATGTTCTTATACAAATTGATTTTTCCTCAAGGAATTGAAATTCCCATACAAAGTGAAATTAAATACCGTATTTTATTTTGTTTTTTTATTTCAGTATTACTTTCAATTTATTTGATGTACTTAAGACCTTGAGTGGAATTATTAATAAAATTTATTGAATATTGGATTGGTGATATTCTGTTGAAAGCATTTAATTAATTTATTACTTAATTATCATCGATACTTTAAAATCAACAAAATTTTGAATTATATATTCACATGTCACATTTTATATTCGATAGACTCGAAGGAAATTGGAGAATAATCCCTTAAATTCTTTGGATAGAATGATGGGAATTCAAACAAGGATAAGGATTAACGTACGCGTTTATATAACCTAAGTTTGACTTGCAGCTAATTTCTTTATCTTTTCTAAAATTGTATTTTAATCCTAATTATAAAATATTTAATTAACAAACTAATTATATTTGATGATCACGGGATTCGGGAATCTAAGACCCCATCAAATGATAAAAGAATACATAATCAACGGTACCTAATTGTCAATACAAATTAACTGGCGATTGCAAGAAATTTAATGATGGAAAAACAAAACATTTAACTATGAACACATTATTATATCGATAGCTATTTTCAAGTATTAATCACTCAGAAATATAAGCATATATTTCATTGGGAAAAAAGGGCAAAACGCAATTACTTACCACGCCCTAAATTAATTAATTAAGGCAATTAAAGATATTTAACACATGATTAAGGAAAGAGTCTACGATACATTTCGAATGTATTGTTGATTATCAAACTAAATTGCATTTCGACGTGGACTCGCATGCAGCAATCGTGGACTTGCTGCAATCAATCTCCTCCACAGTCACCACCACCGCCTTCACCGCCAATACCACCACAGCTAGCACCACCACCACCTCCACCGAAACTTATGCTAGTGACAGCACCATCAGCTCCAGCCAAAATTACCATTCCTCTCTCCACATCGCCATAATTAGTTCTCTGAGCTGAAGGAGCAGCATTTTCTTTCTCTTTTGGATCTCTGTCCCGCAGACAACATAGAAGTAGAATTGCTCCAATCACAAAACCACCAGCTATAATGCCAATTACATATGCTTCCATATTTCTCGGCGCAAACCTATAAACCGTACGGAATTTACGAGTCTTGTAGTATATATATATATATATATATATATATAGATAGATTGATTGATTGATTGATAGATAGATTTTCTCATATTTTTTGTGCAGATTGTGTAATATAGGGTGCGAGCAAATTATATAAATATTTTCCTGCTGAATTAGCTTGCGAGTTTATGGATCTTATCTATAATAAATCTTCAAGGAACTTTCCAGGAAATTTTGTTGATTGACTTCAAAGGCGTGAAGTGTATACAATATTATTTTCTTTTACCTTCAGTTTCAGTGTGACCTCAACTCTAAGGAATTTAGAGGTTTTAAAGTATTTTGGACATGAATATTAAACACATATCCGCCACATCCACTGGAAACAAAGGTTTAATTAGAGTGGAGAGCCATTGTCAGTGAAATGCGGTGGTGATTTATAGAGCAGGGCAGCCAGCTCTTCATCTGTTTCTGACGAAGAAGATGAAGCTGTAAGCAGAAGCATGGTTGAAGAACGACAGATCATAAAGGTGAGAAGATCCAGACAAAGACAATGATGGAGAACTAGGACTTGATTGATGTCTGTTTAGGGCTGTTGCCTTGGTAATTTGTCTGTGATTTTATGTTGGCTTCTGCTACTGAGGTTCTGTTGAATTTGTTCAAGTAATAATGTTTAGTTTTCAGATGAATGTAGGTGTTGTGTAGTTTGCTTCTTCTTATCGTCGTATACTAGAGAGAATTCGTTATGGTCCACTTCAAGTACATGAGGAATTTTTACATGAATTTAGTTTCTTTCATTTTCTTTGTGAAGAGGGCATGCATTTGTAGACTTCATTTTTTTTTTTTTTTTGGTTATTTTAACTCTTGACCCGCGGCCTTTTATATCTTAGAATATATATATAATCTACCCTGATCAAATACCTCTTGTTTGAAAATCATAAAAATAAAAAATTTATCAAATTTACCACTTCCGATTGTACTGAAAATTAATTTATGGCAAAAATCAGGATCCATGCTTCATATGCCAGTAATAAGTTCTTCAAAATACGAATTTAATTTAATAGATATTAAATTTTTTTCTCTTTTTCACTTTTAAAAGGTCTGGATTTAGTTTTTGCACTTAATTAATTACATAGATATTAAATTTGGATTATATAATATGTAAAAGTTATTGTGATTTAATTTCCAATGTATATCATGGAATTAAAACTTGAAGGAGGTTTAATTTTATCATGCCCCCGTGCATTATTCTGTTACGTTGAAAGAGTTAGTCAATCTTAATCGGACCGCCTGTTCTGTCCCTTGAAAGAATGTTCCGCCGTGTAAACCCAAACAAAATTTGTACCATGTATTGGGTTGGGTTTTCTCCAATACGGAGATAGCTCAAATTTTATTTCAATAGTGATTAAGCCTAATTTGTTTAAAGATACTTGATTTTTTCTCAAGTAGAGTTTAATATTTTAATTTTTGTTGTAATATATATATGTGTGTTAGAGAGAGAAAACTGTTACTGTTTATCGTTTTAGAGAAAGTGGATACTGTTCACAAGAGAAAGGTAAAATAGTATTGGGTTGGGTTTTCTTCCATATGGAGATGGGCCAAATATCTCTTCAATAATGATTAAGTCCAATTAGGTCAACGACATTTTGCTCTTTCAAGTAGAATTTAATGTTTTAATTTTTATTATAATATATATGCGTTAAGGAGAGAAAATTGTTACTGTTTATCATTTTAAAAAGAGTAGATACTGTTAAGAAAAAAGAGGCAGAATAGTAAACTCAAAATAATTTTGATCAAGTGGCTGATCGGAGTCAATTTGTGGTCCAATTGAACTGAAATTTTATCAGTAATTTTCTAACTTAGAGGACTAAATTTTGAACGGTAGAGATCAGATTTGGAACTCTCTTTCTCCAAATTTTGTAGATGAAAATTAGGTCACCATTTTGATAATATTTTCTTGAACTCTTTCTAATTTTTTTGTAAATTTTGATTGTTTGCTAAGATTGTGTGATCCCAAAAATGTTGTAAATGTGTACCTCTAGTTCTAAATAGAAAGAACTTGTGTATTCTCATTATTTGATTATAATAGAGATTTTAAATGGATTATGGTCCCGTGTTTTTAACTCCTAATATTGGGGAGGTTTTCCACATTAAAATTGATTGTGTTTGGTTATTTTGTACTGATGTATGGTTATTGTCCAAAAATTAATTTTGTGTCCAACAATATTACTCTATTTATTTGTTTTTTATTAAGTTCACGTAAAAAAAGATAAGATAATTGTTATATTTTTACAATTATTTTGTATTAGCTTATCTCAACCGCATGCATTAACTAAGTGTAAGACTTTGTAATAAATGTGAGTGGAATGGCCAAAAATAATTTCATTTGAATTGATTTTTGATCACCTAAAATTTTTTTTTACCATAATGTTGAGTTTTAAAATCTTCAATACATGTATGCATGCATGCATATAAATCCACCTGGGATTTCCGTAAATGTTAATATATGGTACGTACACATGAGAGATACATCAAGTGAGAAAGTGTTTAATTAATTGTTTGACAAAAAGTTACTAAGGTAATGCTTCAGGAATCTAATCTCTCCTTGGGTTGGAAAACCGATTGTTTGACCATCATCCATTGTCTTTTTACTACGTACAGTAATAATTAATGGCCCTTTGACATTTTAATTGTGTTGTACTAGTTGTTTTATACGTTTAATTTTCAGTGTCTCGTCTAGTGGTGAAAATTCGGATTAACGTATTTCAATTTTTATAGTGTCAAACTAACATAAAACATATTTTATGGTAATTCAAACTTCACTTATTTAATAATCATGTTAAGAATTAAAACTCTAATTCTTTTACTTATTTATTAAACGAATTATCTATTTAATAATCGTGTTTAACATAATTTTTATATATTTTAATATATATTTTATATGCTAATAAATTTTATTTTAAATAATATTAAGGATTTTAAAAATATAATTAAATAGTTTTAAAATATAAAAATATAAAATAAAATTATAAATAAATTAATATATAATAATTATTCAAATAGTTAATTGTGTTATGAATGAATTCACGTGTTAAAATTTTTAAATTTAAAATCGATCTAATTATTAATCGTATCACATCATTATTAACCATTTAATAATTATGTTATTTTGAAAATTAATCTGAATCTACTAACCCCAAATTGTGTTAATGTTAAATTGACAGGTTGTGTTAAAAATTATCGTCCTAAACTCTCTTGCACCAATTATTCTATTTCGTAAAAAGATTCGGTTAATTTTAATTGAGAAAAAATGCTCAATACCCCTATTATTTAACCTAAAACCTGTTATCCTCTTATTATTTATCAAATACTTCAAATACCCCCTGATGTTAGTTCTATTAATGAAATTTTTTTTTTAAAGATAATTAACAATTTGCCCTCTTAATTATATAGTTAAAAGTCTGCAAAAAAAACATATATCATCTTTCTATTAGGCAATTTAAAACTGAAGACATATGTCATCTTTCTATTGAACAACTTAAAATTGAGTTGATCGCTACCACCGACTACTACTGACTTTTATCAAACTTTATCTGTTTAGATTATCATAAATTTTATTAAAATTCTTCTTAAATGCTCTATACAATAATAGTATTATCATCACTGTTTGAAAAATCGTTTGTAGTAGATTTAAAGTTGAAACTTTCACATCAAAAAATTCAATTTCAGATCTACGGTGAACAGTTATTCCAACGATAATGGTGATTATACTATTGTGTAAAACACTCAATAAAAATTCTATCAATATTCACGATGACAAGTTGATCAAAGTTTATCGTCGTTCATTTTTGTCATCGTTGATGGTCGATCATTACCGCCAACTGTCATCAGTTTGGATCACCGTGGATATCATTCAAATACTTGGTAAATACTTTATATAATATACCATCGCCATTACTGTTGAAATAACTATTCATTATAAATTTAAAGTTGAATTTTTGGATATCGAGTATTTAACTTCAGATTTATGATAAATGCTTGGTCAAACGACAATGGCGATAATATCATTATAAAAAGTGTTGTATAAATATTCTAATAATATTCACAGTGATTTAAATAGAGGATATTTAATGAAAATTAGTGGTGTTCAACAATAGTCAACGATAACGGTCAACTCAACTTTAAATTATATAATTAAAAAATGACTCGAAGTACAATAAGTATATGTATCAATATCATATCAAATTACTTAATTATTCTTAAAAAAATAATTTTTATTAGTGAAAATATTGTAGAGAAGTATTTAGATATTAGTTAAATAACCTAGGATAATAAAGTATTTGACTAAACATCCGGGCCATCGGGCAACCCATCAGCCAATAAGGCCCATCTGTCACCTGTTCTTGTACTTTTTTGGAGGCCCACTTCTGTCCTTGAAACCCAGGAAAACGCGTTTGGTCACCGACGCCATAAAAATACTTTTAAATAAAATTAAAAAAAAGATTTCAATATATATATATATATATATGCAAATGAATTAATTAATGTAGTATAATCACACACCTTGCAGTTGATAGTCATTTTGAATAGTACAGTTAATTAAAGTAATATTATTTCATCGAAGCATGAGTATCATATATTTTAAAAGTAAAAAATATTCTTTATGAAACCATATTTTTATTTCACACTTAAAAAATAGATCAGATTATTTGGATGCATTTTCAAAAGAAAAAAATATGTTTGATTGTATAGTTTATAAAATTTATTTTTCAAAACCAATAATTTTTTTAAAAATTGTTATTCCTCTACGTATTTATTTTTAAAAACTCATATTAAACTTTTTTTTTTATTTTAAAAGATTTTTTTTTTTGACAAATACTACTACTAAATATGTTTTTAATTCTTAGAAATATTCAATCTTATAGTTTTGAAAGCATCATTTTAAGAACATTAATTGCCAGATTTATTGTCATTTCATTTCACATGTACAACGACAAATTAAGGTGGGAAAGTAGTAATCGAGTTGTGTACCATCTGGCCCCAACAACGTTGAATTTAAATGTTAAAACCAAGCAAAGCAGCAAAGGTATTAACGTGATACATGCATGCTGAGCTGAGATGATATGGACAACAAGGTATGAAATTGAATTGATTGAATTATCATTATAATATGTTAAAAACCAGTAATTAATCATCAAGTGTATCATGTGTAGACGCTCACTCTTTGTCAATCCAGTTTGAAATGTGTCAATGCACGCAATTAATGCATAAAGTTTCAATATAAATATAGAATTCTCATCTCCCTTCCCTCAGTCAGAGCCTGTCGTCGTGTTAGTTTCTATTAATTTAATTTCATAGCGATGGGGAACTTCATTTGCCATAATAATCAAGTCTTCTGTATTCTCTTCTTCTTCTACTACGTCTGTTTTCAAGTCAATTCTTTATCATCTTCAACGTCTTTACCTTCCTACTCACCAAATACAACACATTTTTTATGCCCTCCAAACCAAAGTTTCGCATTGCTTCAATTTAAAAGCCAAGTAACAGTTGGTTCTACGCCTCAGTATTATTGTGACCCTAATTCTTCTGATAAGACAGCCTCTTGGATGGAGTCTATAGATTGCTGCTTGTGGGATGGTACAACCTGCGATGAGGTAACCGGCAACGTCATTGGCCTTGACCTTCATTGCAGTCTTCTTCAAGGCACCATTCCAGACAATAGCAGCATCTTTCAGCTTTCACATCTCCAATGGCTCAACCTCGGTTTTAACAATTTCATTGGTTCCAAAATCTCTCCTCAAATTGGTCGGCTTACCCACTTGACGGAACTTAATTTCTCTTATTCTAAATTTTATGGTCCTCTCCCTACTGAAATATCTCGCCTCTACAAACTCACTTCACTTGATCTTTCTGATTCAAGTTTCTTAATCAGCGTCGACCAACAAAACTTTGATCTTCTTGCAAGCAGCTTGACAAGATTAACTGCTCTCAATCTCGGTGGGACCGATATGTCTTCGGTTAAACCATCTTCCCTGTTGAATTTATCTCGGTCACTGGTGGTTCTCGATCTCGGTAATGCCTTAATAGAAGGAGAATTGCCAGAGGAAATATTCCGCTTTCCAAATCTTCAAGAACTCTATTTATACTACAACGTTCATCTCACCGGGTATCTCCCAAACTCTAACTGGAGCAGTCATCTTAGGATGCTATATCTCTCTTACACTAACTTGAAAGGAGAAATACCGGATTCTATTGGAAATCTTAAATGCTTGGAGGTTTTAGCACTTGGAGGGTGCAAGTTCACCGGATTGATTCCAACCTCAGTCGGTAACCTCACCCGACTCACTGACTTGAAGTTGTTTTCCAATTATTTGGCCGGTGAACTGCCATCATCGTTATCAAAGCTCGAGAAGCTCACCCAAATCAACCTTCACGAAAACATGTTGACAGGTCAGATTCCAAATATTTTTGTTAACTTTAGTTTATCTCCTCCAAGCAATCCACAATTTCCTTGTCCTGCAAATGTGCTGTCGCATTTAACCAATTTAGACTTGTCTTTCAACCTTTTCAACGGCAGTGTTCCATCTTGGTTGTTCACCCTGTCATCTTTGGAATATATAGATCTTTCAAATAACAAGCTCACCGGTCCTATTGAGCAAGTCGACTTGGGCTTGCCCAATTCACTACGAGCAGTTCATCTGCAAAATAATCATATACAAGGTTCAATCCCGACTTCCATCTTTAAACTTGTGAACCTCACTCTTCTTGATATTTCGTCAAATGACTTGAGTGGTACCGTCAAATTCGACTTGTTATCCAAATTAAATAACCTTCAATACCTCGATCTTTCAAACAATAACCTACTTTCATTTAGTTCCACTAGCAACATGAACTATTCCATGCCCAATCTTACTTCATTGAGATTCTCTTCCTGCAATGTAATTAAATTCCCGATGTTCTTGAGAACCTTAGAAAATTTACAATGGCTAGATCTTTCCAATAATAGAATTCGTGATCCGATTTGTAAATCCGAGTCAGGGGGATGGAAGAATTTGACTTATCTGAGTCTTTCCAACAATTTTCTGACATACATAGAGCATCATCCCTGGAAAAATATTCAGATTCTTGATCTTCAAAACAACAAGATCCAAGGATCAATTCCTATTCCACCACCTTCGATAGAGGTTTTATTATTTTCTAACAACAGTTTATCCGGGCAGATCCCTCCAGCTATTTGCAAATTGACTTCCCTTCAATATCTTTCCTTGTCTGACAATAATTTGAGAGGCACAATTCCACCATGTCTTGGAATTGGCAACGGCCTCGTTATGCTGCACTTGCAGAAGAATAACCTGCAGGGTGTTATCCCTGATACTTTCGCAAATGCAAGTTTGTTAAAGAGTCTTGATTTGAGTAGTAATTTGTTGGAAGGGCCATTACCGAGATCTATGACCAATTGTACTCAGCTGGAAGTTGTTAATGTTGGGAATAACAGGATTAGTGACACATTTCCCTGTTGGTTGGGATCTCTTTCGGAGCTAAAAATTCTTGTCTTGAGGTCTAATAGATTTTTCGGTCCCTTATGTGATTTTGACGAAGTGGATTCAATCATATTTCCGTTTCAAAGCTTGCGAATCCTAGACCTCTCTCACAATGAATTCACCGGTTTTCTGCCTAGTAGAAATTTTGCACGTATGGAAGCAATGATGAATGCGGATGAAGATGGATCTGGAGGCCAATATATGGTGGAATCCTACTATTCTGATTCAGTAAGCGTGACAATGAAAGGAAGGGAATACATACTGGACAGAATCTTAACCATTTTCACATCCATTGATCTGTCGAGAAATCAGTTCCGAGGAGAGATTCCTGAAGTTATTGGAAAGTTTAAATCACTCCTGGTGCTCAACCTTTCTCACAACAGCCTAACAGGTAATATTCCATTGTCTTTGGCGAATTTGGAAGTCCTGGAATCATTAGACCTCTCTTTTAACAAACTTGATGGAAGAATTCCGGAGCAATTGACAAGCGTTACAACCCTTGAAGTATTAAATCTCTCGTTCAACGGCTTCTGGGGACGCATTCCTCAAGGCAATCAATTTAATACATTTGAAAACTATTCCTTCATTGGGAACAAAGGATTGTGTGGAGAGCCATTATCAATGAAATGCGGACCTTCATCAGATTCTGATGAAGAAGATAAAATTGGAATTGAATTTGATTGGAAAATAGCAATGACAGGTTTTGCATCTGGACTGGCGGTTGGAATGTCCATGGCATACGTTACATTCTCAACGGGAAAACTACAGTGGTTTGTAAGGATGGTTGAAGGCAACCACTGATCAAAAGGGTTAGAACCTGCAGTCAAAGACGATGAAGAAGTAAGACTTGATGTCTGTTTTAAGGCTGTTGGTAATTTGTCTGTTGATTCCTGGTGAGACCTTTCGTTGCCAGTGTTGCGTAGTTGAATTTTGTCAACAAGACCAAAAACAATCACCCACTGAAAATGATGTGGGGAAATGAATTGTACCTTAAGGGTGATTTATTACAGTATGAAAATCTAATGGTAAATTGATCAGTCTATGCCTCTCTACTTCCTGCAAATTTAGCCGCATGTTATGGCTGATAATATTGGCTGTAATTCACTATGAAAATGCTGCTAATTTATTAAATGGGCAAGTAATGGTTTTATTTGGGGATTTTCACCTTTTCAGACCAAAACACACTATCCTTAGTATTATGGCATCGAGTCCGCAAACATTTTTTATTTTCCTTAACTTCGCAAACATTTTTATTAGTTAAGAGTTTGGTAAATTAAAATTAACAAAACTGATTTCATATTACCTCAATTATTTCATGAAAACATATAATTGATCTCGTCTTAACAAAAAATCACAGAGCATAAACATTAATGCAATTTACATACTCTGTAACAACATTTTTGACAGTGCCTGCGAACATTTTTTCAATCTCCCTTAACCTTCCTTATAAGCCACTGTAGTGTTCCTGTTGAGAATAAAGTGTATCCAATAGATAAACCAATCACAAGGCTTGATGCATAAACCATCGTTTTCATTTTCGAATCAAATCAATTGTTCTATCATCTTCTTCTTTGGAAACTGAATAAGATGGTTGCCCTGCTCCATCAACAATATTACTAAATTTCACTGGCAATGGCTGTCCACACAACCCCGTGTTCCCAACAAAAGAATCACTTTCGAATGTAGAGAATTGACCACCTTGAGGATGCGTCCAGAAAGCTTGTTGTGTGACAGCTTTAGTACTGCAGGGAATGTAAGACTTTCCAATTGCTTAGGAATCTCTCCATCAAGTTTGTTTGAAGAGAAGTCTAATGATTTAAGTGCTTTTGATTTCCCCAAAGATAACGGAATGCTACCCGTTAAGCTATTATGAGAAAGTTTGAGCACTATGAGTGATTTAAAGTCTCTAAGTCCCTCAGGAATCTACCCCTAGAAGATTTTTCTAGAAAGCCAACGGATGTGGAAATGGTTAAGATTCTATCTCAATCCCATTTTATGGTCACGGTTATAGAATCATACTAGTAGGTTCCCCAATATTATTGGACTGCTGCAGATTCAGTTTCATCAACATTCGTTATAGCTACCATACTTGCATATAATCTTCTTGGCAGAAAACCCGTGAATTCATAAAGAATCAATGATTCGCAAGTTTTGAAGGGAAATATGGCTTTAGAATCACATATGGTGCCATTGAATGTATTATATCTCAAGACAAGATTTTTGAGCTCTGGAAGAGTTCCCAACCGATAATGTTATGTCCTAGATTGATAACTTCCAGCTGACTACAATTAACCAAAGATCTTGGCAATTGCCCTTCCAATTTATTGTTGCTGAGGTGAGGATCGTCAACAAACTTCCATTAAGAAATGTATTAGGAATGTGGCCCCAAAGCTTGTTGTGTGAAACCTTAAAAACTGCCAGCTATGCAAGACTTTTCAACTGCTCAGGAATCCTTCTATCAAGTTCTTTTGAACAGCGATCTAATGATTTAAGAGTTATTAAGTTCCCCAGTGATGATGGAATATTAAATTTCTGAAGGGACCAGTCCATGAAACTGAGAACAAGAGAGTTCATGATGTGTCAACTCCCTTAGCCGACCGAACTCAGCTGAGATTTGAGAACCCCTGAAATCATTGTAAGCAAGGTTGAGCTTTTGAAGATGTCAAAGTTGGAAGAGGGTACTATTGTCTTGAATACTACCTCAAAGCCTACTGCAATGCAGGTGGAGGCCAATCACGTTACCCTTCAAATTCTCACACATTACACCATCCCGTGCACAGCAATCGCTATACTCTGTCCAAGAGAAGTGAGTTTCTGAATTGGAGCAAAGTAAAACTCTGTTTTGGAGGGCACGGGTGTATCGTATCTGGAGAAGCGAAAGGCATAAATGATGAAGATAATGAACACTTGACTCGAAAATAAACATACAAGAAGAAGAAAAGGCAGGAGATTTTATTGCAGAATACAATCCTCCATATCATTTTTTAAGAAAATATACAAACAGCATGACACTCCATCTGATTAATATGCAGAAATTTCTGTAGACTTTGATTTCTTCGCAAGTTCTAACTTGTGGCCTAAGCGGCAAAAAAATTGTATGTTTCCGTCTTCACGAATGAATAGCATAAATCAGGGGCACACTCAGATGAGTAAGGCGAACATCAAATCCGGCCATATAGCTACCAGCAGCAGATAGCTGGGCAGTAATCGGCTCTGGATCTGTCGCATTATTTCTTCATGGTAATAGTCCTCCGTTGAACAAAATATTATGGAATCAAAAAATAGCTACAGCAAACGATACGGACCATGCCTTTATCCAAGAAACTAAATAATACAAACCATGTTTTTGTCCAAGAAACTAAAAGTGCTGTCCAGGCATTTTATCAAACAAGCTGCGGGCACCTCAACGAGTCACTACAAATCTCAGGAACAGAAAATCCCATCATACTGGCCCGTATAATTATAATAAAGACATCTCTGGCGAACCCCAATTTTTAGTAGTTTTAGTTAAACCTATGCTCAATCTTAAATTAAGACTCTTCTTAATTATAGTATTAGGAGGACCACTTTTTATGCCTAAACAAATAAATAAGAACGTGCTTGGTAGATGTATCATCCCGAAAATTAAAAAAAATAAAATTAGGATAAAGACGACGAAGAACTAGGACTGGACTTCTGCTTTAGAGTTGTTGGGCCCAAAAGCCCAGCCCAGCTTAATCCAGCTTTTAATAACTCTGCAAACCCTAAATTCCACTTTATATAACGCGTTGTCTCCTCCGTCGCCAATTCTCATCACTCCTCTTCTTCCCACACGTATCTCTCCTTAATCAGCATTTATAAATATGTATTTTATGCGGGCAGTTTTTTACTTTGTGGTCTTGAAATAATATCGATGATGATAATATCTGTCGCCCCAGTCTTACAAGCATCAAAAAATTTTGTATGCTTGCTGGTGATTGACACTCCCTAATATAATCTGATCACATTCTTTCTTACTTCATTTCTATATTTTATTCAATATATTCTTTTTTTGTGTAATATATTTTGTATGTGGGTTTTAATTTCTTATCACAAGAATGAAATATGCAAGAAATTGACCATGATGATGTAATACCATTCCATTTCTGTCGTCTTAAGTGATGATTTTTAATTACATGCACTACCATCTGAAACATTTCTTGCAACGCTCAAAATCTCCTCTTTTTTTTCCATTCTTATTAATTTTAGTTTCTTTTCAATTTGATATTCTATTTCGAGCAATTGGTGATGAAATTAGACTAATAATTCCTGATTTTTCAGTGATTAGTATACTAATTAATCACCATCTCTCGGCTGAGATTGCTTACATTTTTAAATTAATTGCATTAATATACTTGTATTAATGCCCAAGGTATCTAATGCCTAGAGTTCTATTCTCATAGCTGGGGTGTTTCGTTAGATGGGCAGAAAATAATTTTTTAGGTTATGCGACACTGTTTGCTTCGTTCTCTTATAAGCTTGCTGTTACTGTGTCCCTGATTACATTTTTCTACAATATTGCCTAAATTTATTTCCATATTTCATGAGTTACGGGCCTTGTTAGGCCAATCTCAAATCTGAGCCCATTGGGTTCCTACCCATTGATCTTACAAATCAAGACATGGGCCGTTAGATTTGATATAGGACAAATAAAATATGACATCTACACTCCTACACTCCTATTTCGAAAAATAATTGTCAAACATATGTTAACTATTGACTGATTCAATAACAAAAATATTCCTAATCATTATTTGAGTAATATAATCACGTAAATATCTTTTCTATAATTTTTAGTTAAATAAATGACAATTTTATTTTAACTAAAAAATTAAAAGTTTGATTTATTCTTAATTCCTTTTTTACTAGTTATTTTGAAGTTTTCATCTTTCATTTTTTGATTTTTTATTTTAAAATTTTTATTTTTTTATTTTTTTATTTTTTTAATTTCAAAATTTTTATCTTTATTTTTATTTTATTTTTTTAATTTTTTATTCTAATCAAGAATTGAACAAAAATTATATATTAGAAAATAATAATCATGAATTTACATGACAAAAAAATAATTAAAAAATATAAAAATAATAATTAAAAATTAATGACAGTTTTATATTTAAAGTGAAAATTTTCAATATATATAATTATTGTTGCTAATATGTGAGTGTTATTTCAATTTAAAGAGTATTTGTAGTGTTATTATTAAATTAATTCACATGAGTTAATGATTAATTTTAATAAAAAAAATTAACAGGAATGTCATTAAAATAATAAAATAAGGATACAAACGTTATTTGCCCTTTGATATATAGAATCTCGGGACCATACTACAAATACTCTTGCTTGTTCAAGCCCAATTTTGTTTTCATGAAATTAAAATCGACGCTCAGTCATTATTTTTTGTGATTTCTCAAAATTGAGGACATGTTTTATCTATGCATGTCAAGTAGATCCATGATTATCTAATTGTAACTTTACATATTGTGTGTATATTATGAACGAGAACAAAACTTAGGCTCTATTTCAGATTCTTTGATCAAATAGTTGGACAAAATTTATACAAAATGATAAATATAGAAAAATATTAATTATCAAATAAATAAATGTTAGTATTCTTTTAAATAGTTTAACATGGTTTTAAAGAAGTGATTTTTTTGAAAAATATCAAAATTCAGGGACTTGAATGTTATTATCCCTATCTCGTTGCTAATTTGGAAAGAAAACGACAAAACAGAGAAAAGGACAAAGAGCTGCCTTATTTGGCAAACGGATAGTCACGTGACGAATCAGAAAAACATGACAAAATCGGGACATAACGTACGTACGCCCCCTTTCCTTTTCCCTGGAGATAAAAAATTAAAAATTGAAAAAAAGTTCAAAAACAAAAGCAGACAAACAATCAAATCAACAAACAATAACAATAATTATCCTCTCTCTCTCTCTCTCTTAATTAACCACGCAGCTGGTCTGAGGCCAGGCCAGAGCTGCTGCAGCAGGAGCAAGACGAGGCCGAGGCAGAGGCCGAGCCCAGAGAGGCAGAAAGGTTGGCTATGAAATGAACCCCACCCACACCCGCTTCCCCAAATACTGTCAAAACTATTACTGCAGCTTTCCCCTCCCCCTACCCCCAGCTCCCCATTTTGTGTTTTCCAAACCAAACCCCCCTCCCCATAACTCATTGATTTTATTTTCTTTTTCAGTCAATCGAATCACGTTCTTCAAGGTGGAAAGTATTGCTATTCAATGACAAGGCGGGTTTTTGGCTGCATTTACATGTAAGAATTTTAAAATTAATTGGACATTCATAAATGCAGCACGCCAATAATCCTGCTCAGCTTCAGCTTTGATGTGGTCAAAATGACAATTAGTTATTCAAGCATAGGTCTTTAATTAGGCTCTGAATTTTAATTTATTTTTACTGTCAATAAAAACCTTTCTTGGTTGAAAAGGTTCACCAAAAAGTACACATCTCAACAGTTTACACCAATTTAGGCTTCTGTTCGGAGACTACTGCAGAAACCAAAAAGGCTGAAGTGGAAGAACGTTTTGAATGAGTTATTAATATCTTCTATTAATCAGTTAAAACATCAAATTAGAAATTAAAAAGAAAAAAAAATTATTAAATTAGTCTTTGCCCTGCCACTGCAATGATTAATTGTTTATACTTAAAACAAAGTAATTGAAGTCTTTGTTTGGTTCTATTTTATGAAAGTGATTTATTTGTTTCCAAGAAAAAAACAAAGTTAATTTTTATAGCCTACACGATATATAGCTAGCGTTAATTTATTGCAATTTTTGTTTTTCATTTAATGCCAGTCTTCCTTCATTATTTTCACACTGTATACTGCACTATTATAATGTTATGCATAATTATTACAAAATTTTATTTTCTGATTTTTAAAATCATTTTTGTCTCGCAACAAGTACTTGTTACTTTAAATCATTTGACATTTTACAAGATCTTGTCTCCTAACAATTACACCGAAAAAGGGGTGAGAACCTATTAAACAACATTAAAAATCCTATTGTTTGTGAGACTTGAGAGTTAATTTTTTTGACAGAAACATTTTCTTCTTTTTCCCGTGAGTCGTGACACCTCTGAAAAAGTTGTTCAATTATGTAAGTCCCCTAACTTTTTAATGTTTTCTTGAAAATTAATGCTTACAACTTTACAATTTCCATCTTTTCCATTAGAAGATTCAATTGAAACAAAGCAAAAAATAAATATAAATAAATTCACGCAACAGGGACTTCAAACTTCAATGCAAGAAGTTTTTAAGTAGCTGTGAATTTGAGATAATATTAGAAGATATTTTAAGCAACGGAAGAAAAAAGAGAATGGAACCTTTCTTGCAGTTGGAAAATTTACAATTTACAATCATAAAGTAAGAAATGAAAATATCTGAGAAAGTTCAGCCAACGGAAATTGAAAATAAGGATACGATGATGATCTGAGAAAAATGCAGAAGCAGTTCATTTTCACATGCCCTACCCCATCACTGTACCAAAACAAAATATGTCAAAGTGATCTGGTTGGCTATGAATCTTATGAAAGCACTTCCGTAAGGATATACAAGAATATGAATACTTCAGTCAACATCACCGCGGCGGCCACCACAACATTCACGTCCACATCCATCCCTCTTCCTGTCTGCCAATCATACCATACCATACAATTCACACAATAATACCAATGCCAAAATGATTAAAATATCATATTCAAAATGACATCGTTTTGATATTATTTGACATCACACGTAACTAAATTATTATGTCTTTATTTACTTATAAAAATATGAAAAGTGAGGATCCAAATGTTATCACGCGTGGAAATATTTTGGTGCAAATATGATACAGTAGGAAATGATTGATTGATTGATTTGGTTATTTTTTTTGATAGGTAAAAAGAAACAGAAATGTGATGAAGAGATTGGAAGGGAGGGAATCTGTTCAGACACTGGGACTGTCAATAAGCACGTTCTTCTCATTCATTTATGGCACGATTCCAGCCTTTTGCAGACAACCACTTCTCCATTACTCATTAACTAATTCATTTTGAATTATAGTCCCCTCTGTGTACTACTGCTACTCTCTCTCTCTCCCTGCATGCAATACAATACAATACAATACAATGCAACCATTCTGATTCAATTTCTGGCATCTAATTAATTAATTAATTAATTAATTAACTAATCTTACTTTACTGCTGGCTTTGTTTTGGCTCACGCGGACACATAATAAAGATAAAACAAATAAGAACTGAAGAGCAGCAAATAGCGGTACAACGGCAACGGCACAGAAATTGAACTACTATTAAAAAAATATACGTGAGATTGATTGCAACCAAATTCCATACGCCTTCCGAAGTGGGAAGACCAGAGCAGAATCGGAATAGGACAAAACACAGGTTGTTTCCGAGAAATCCGAAGACAGACACATGGTCAAAAATATGCATTCAGAATCAATCACGATAATAAACGCGGAAAAATGAAATCAAACGGCGACAAGATAGGCTAGGGACTTCATAGACTGTGAAGAGCTCAATAGAGGTAATGAATGATAGAGTATGTCAACTCGACTCAGATAAAATAAAAAATAAAAGAATAGCAGGAAAAAAAAAAGATTCTATTTCAATTCTAGCTATCTATATCTCTTGTGGCCTAGCTGCCATTTCTAACGTCAAATCATAAAGTGGGAAAGCCGGCAAGCAGTACCGTTCTCCTCTTTTTCTTTTTCTTTTTTTTTAATTATTATTTTTTTATACGGGGGGCAAAGAGCCACAGAGTTGTTTCTTGATACTGGCATGCATGCGCTCGGGAAATTAAATTGTGGATGGGATGTTAGAAAGAAATGGATGGATGGACCCAAAGGCTACGACGAACTGAAATTTGAAGAAGATTTGGCTTTACTTACTTTCTCCACTTATTATATTATTAGATAATAGAAAATATAGCGCCCTTTCTCTGAGCTGCAACCCGAACCAACCCACATGGCCTCTAGCTTTCCTTCCGGTTAAATTATGCAACCCAGTTGTATGCCACCTACGGTTTCCAACCTAACCTAACCCTAACCCTAACCCTACTCTCCCTCTCCTTCCGCCCTCCGCCCTTCTCCAAATTAATAACAGCTTCTTTTCCTTCGGTTTCAATTAGATTTTATATATCACTTCAAGAATTCAATTCTAAACCTTTTATATCATTTCAAAAATGTTATCAGTTCAAGTCAGATCAGATTAATTAATACCCGCTAATTTCTTAATTTACGAATTTTTTGTCCTTCATATAAGTCTTCTCCATTTTGTCTTTTAACATAAAATTTGCAACATCAATATTTTTTATCACAAGGGAGTTGAACAGAAAAAAAGCGCAAATATTTTTCACCGCAATGGTATGGAGCTATTCATTCAAAAACAAAACAAGACCAGAATAAATTTTATATATTTTATATATATATATATATATATAATAAATAAAAGAGAGAGGAAACCAACAAAACTATGTTGATAAGTGAGAATAATATGGTGAAAAGAAACAAAAACACATAGGTCTTGTCTCACTATAATGGAACAAAGTCCAAATGTTAAATGTAGATCCAAATTCACACTTGCCAAAATTTTTCACGGGTAAATTAAAGCTACTTCAAAATCAAGTAGGTCCAAGATGAAACGAATGATCAACTATATAAATATACACATACACACCAAGAGAAAATCTATTCTATTGCTGGACAATCATTTATTATTTTCTACATGGTTGATCAAAGAATGGAGGAGTCCATGTGGTCCTCCGACCACCACGTTTACGGCACATTTTACAGATCTATGGCCCACGTAGTCCCCCATGTAATAAAACATATTTTCGCATATTGTTTAATTAAAAATAAAAAATCGTAACAAAATTGAAAAAGATTTTAGAGATTGGGATCAGACTGACGTGCAAATATATATATATTAATCAGCAGAGCTGGCGCTTCTGATAATTTGTTTGAATATCGGCATCATTTCCCAAACTCCACAGTAAACAACAAATCTCATCGAAATTAAAATATTCATAAAAATTCCTTTGAGAGAGACAGATTAGATAAGCTCAACATGTTACCCAAAAGATTACATTAAAAAAATAAATAAATAAATAAATAAATAAGAAGTTCTCACAGTCACAGGCCAACTAAAAGGAACAGCAAAAAACAGAGATTCCATATCTTTCGAAAGCAAAAAAGTTACAGAACAACGAGAACTATCCCTACAGACTTAAAATATCTACTAACGTTTTTAACTTTTACTCGCGGGATCAAAACGAAGAACATGATTGCAACTACGATACCTGAAACAGAATATTTACATCTAAAATCTGCTAAAAGAAGAAAAGAGGAAAAGCAAATTGAACCATCAACAATGGCATGTCATGTGGTATTTCTTGCTTCAAAAATTGAACAAGAACGCATAACAGATAAATTTCCCTTAAAAAAAAAGAAAGATACAGAATTAAGGTCAAGGTTAAACTGTTGTTACTTGTTACCCTCTTCCCTTTGTGAAGATTCAGTCAAGTTCGATCAGTCCGGTTCCTACTGTTACTCTGCTGCTGCTGCCTATTTGGTCCGTTGCCGTTCTTTTGCGGCGAAGAAAACAACTGACCGAACCCAAAAACGGAACCGGATTTCGACGAACCGCGAAGTGAACAAACCGGTACGTTGAGAACCGGAGTGACTCTCACGTTAGCCGAGTAAGACCGCTCCATTCCTCTGTGTTTGAACCTTGGACCGCCGTTAAAGCTACTTGGACTGCTGGAACTTCTCTCCAAGCTTTGAAACACTATTTTCCCTGAAGAGTTCATTCTTGGACTGTCGACGGAAACTCCTCTGCTCGGCGCCGATTCTCTCCTCATCGGACTCCGCCCAGCCCTCGCATTCGCCGTCTGATTATGGTGATGATTTGAAGCGTCTCTCGGCTTCACAATCCTCATTCTCGGCGGGTTTGCAAACGGGTTTGGGTTCGGGTTTAAGCTGGGCTTGTCCGAATCCAGTGATAGCCTGGGAAGATCCTCGTGCTCGTGACCGGAAGACGAAGAAGAAAGTGACAAACGAGATGAAGAAATGGAAACAGATTCACAATCTGAGTCTTTCAACAAAGGTAGATTTAGAGAGCCGTCCGACGAAGAAGAAACGGAGCAAGAAGAAGATTTGGAGTTTCGGTGGAGAAAATGTTTTAATGATGATTTTGTATGAGTAGATGACGACGAAGAAGATGAAAGCGACGTGGCCTTGCTGGGTTCGGATTTTGAACTGTTGTGGCTGCTATACAGCTTTTTCAAGCCTAATAATTCCTTCCAGCGACTTGAACATCTCGGAGCTTTCGGCGAGAACAAGTACGTATCAAAGCTTGAAATATCACAAGCTTTGTTCGCCTCCTCAGGAGATTTCATCGTTACGGCCGACGGTTTAATCGTCGAAACATGAAGCGGAACCAATTTCCCATCGGAAAACAACTCGTCGGCGGGAAGCATCGCGACGGGATCTTCAAGTCGGAACTCGAAATCCACCGGATCCAAAATCTCCGCCGATTCCTCCGCCACCATCGCCGTCGACGACGAAGACGGCTTCTTCGTTGTATCCTCCTCGCGGCTAAAAGACATTCTCGGACTCAACCATCCATACGACGGGAAGTTCTCCGGCGGAACGCCGATGCTATTGTTGACGCATGCCGAAGCCATGGCCGACGCTCATGCAAATCGTATACCCGCCGGAAAATGATCTCCTGATCTAGAGATGGAGAGAGAGAGGGGGCCGAAGGGTTTAGTTGGTAGTTGAGTAGGGTTTGTGAAGTAGGCCAAGTGTGTGGTGTGACACAGTAAACAGAGAAGACTACGTTTATATATACACATATTGCAAATGGGATAATTACTAATTACAATCTAATAGTAGGGCCACGTGGCCTACACTTTTTTTATTTTTTGGGACGGCCTTTTTCCTTTTCTGAAATTTATGTTAATTATTAATATTTAATTACGTCGATTGTCGAAAGTTTGATTTCAATAATAGAGGAAGACTATTATTATGGATTTTTGTTGACCCCTTTTTTTCTGGATAATACCAATCATAATACGGGATTTTATTATTTAAATAATTAAATCTCCTCAAAATTTCATAGTTATTAAATAAAATAATTGGTTAGATTTTATTAAAAAAGCCGCTATCATTATTTTTTTTTTATTAATTATTGAAAGCAATAACTTGTTTCTTGGCAAATGTTCTCTAAGCAATAAGTTGCTTTTACTAAACATTCTTTCACGGTTAAAATCCTTAGCGACAAAATTTTGTTTTTAATTATTAAATAATAAATTATATTTTTATTCAATAAAACGCATAAAATTAAAAAAATTACATTTTTTTTATTTAATTGTAGTAAATATTGATTGCAAGTAAAGATAATATTTATCAAACACTTTAATTATTTGAATAAGATCTAATTAATATGTTCCTATATTTATTATTATAATAAAAATAATATCTTAATATATATATTCATATTCTACATTGATCTAAAATAAGATCTTATATTCCTTTATAGCATTTTGTTATTACTATTGTTATTTATTTCTTTGAAATTTAGAATATTTAGTTTTCCAAAAAAAAAGAATTAATACAATTTATTTCCCTTAATAACATCCTACTTTGATTGATTGGTCCTCTTTCTATCATACTTAAATTAATATAATAATAAAATGAATATCCATTAAAGTTTCTTTGATTTAGAAAAAGAATAAGAAACATGCTTTTATACTTGAATTGTGATGATCTTTTCTTAAAATATAATTAAATATCCACAAAATATTTATTTTTTTAGTTAATACGAAATATAATTCAATTTCAATTATTAATATCTTTTTTAATGCCTTTTTTTTAATCTAAATACTAAACATTTCAAATTTTCATTATCCAATTTTAGTTATTGATGTGTTTTGAATGTGTTTAATTTTTATTTTTTATCTTAATACTAAAATTTTTTTAATTTATTAATTAATGTTGAATACAAATATATTTATTACTGTAGATTTGTAAATACTCACATAAAATTTATATATTTACTAGTGTGTAAAGTACATCGAATTATATAAATGACATAACTTTTTGTATTTAAAAATTATAAATAAAAAATAAACCTATCTTCCAAATAATTTTAGATTTAGAAAAGTAAACCCTATCTAAACCTGATAATTATTTGAAAGAAAAACTCCCTTGAAATATTAAAAATCAAAATAATTGTTTTAAAAAGATTCATGATTGGAATAGTTGGAACATTATTACTCAGGCATCTATTAATGCTGCAATTCGATAAACATTTTTTTCTTCATACTCTTTGTTAGAGGCCAAATTCAAGCTTTTTTTTTTTAATTTATTTTAGACATTTTTATCATATATTAACTCCCTAAAATAAAAAACAAAGATTGTATCTCACATATTTTTTAAAAAATAATATCAAGTACTTTTTAATAGTCTCTAATATAAAGTTTTGTTTTTTTTAATAAAGTTTAAACACGTTAATTTCAAACCACCATTGTCATTTTCAAACGGCTGCCTATATTTCCAAGTTATTTCTCTTATTGCTCATTAAAACACGGATTTTAATTTAAGAAAAAATAACAACAATAACCAAGATTTGAGGTAAATTTTTTGAATAGTTATTATTTAAAATATTTTTAAAAAAATAATTATCTTAAATTTTTTTAGATTAAAATATTTTTTTTAAATGTGTATAAAATTTTTTACGAAAATATTTTATTTTAAATTAATTATTTTTAAAATATATTTTAAATAGTAATTATTTAAGAAAATTGGTCTAAAAAATTATTTACTGTTAAAATTTCCCTTTAATCTATTGGCTCAGATTTCCCATTTTAAACACATTAACGACTGGATTCGTTCGGGAGACTTACCTCAACAGCAAGAAAATGGCGGGCCGGTGCAAGTACTCGTGCGCCACAGCAAGCGAAAGTCTAGAATGGATCAAAGCAATTGTCAATTTCCTCAAGCCTTTTACCTTCTTAATAAACGCTCACGTCGTCAATTTCTTCAACGATAGGCTTTGGGAGGCAGTCGACAAGGAATGGATTGAATGCCTACGAAATGAGTCGATCGAAAATCTTCTCCTCATTCCTTCTGGAATTGTCCAGGTAACGGCTTCTTAAGTAAATTAGTTTTGTCTGTTTGTTCATCGTATTGCAATTACTATGATTTATGTGTAATAAGTTTTGCTGTTTGGTAGGATCACTGGCCGGATTCCCTTAAGGAGTTTGTTCTTAATTTGAAGTCTCTTGTGCTTCCTAGAGAAAAGGCTGACTTGCGGACGGTATGCTTTGTAATCTTCTGATTCGTAGCTGTCAGTTGAGGTGTAAAGTTGCTTGCTCAGATTTTGTTTGTCTGTTGTTGGAGAATGGCGTGATTTTTTGACAAACTCAATGTCAAATGATGCAATTAGAAGCTTATCCGATTTTTTAATGTTGCCAAAATCACTGGCGGATTCTCTTTTTATATATTGCAAGTTTGACTACTCAAGTAATGCTCTGGAGTTGCATTCATGGCTGCTTAACTTCTTATTTTTATCGCCAACTGTAATTTGCTTCGCAAAAAATTTTTGTTAAAAGAAAGTAGATTATGTATAGCATGTCTATTTTGTGCCCTCTTCCAACTCTTGACCAGCAGCTCAAGCAGTATTTGCTATCTTGGTTGGTTTCCTGGACATTATTTTTGCATGCATTAATGGACGCATTATAACAGTAAATGGATTTGCGGTTTGTGAAGAAAATATTTGTTTTGCGAAATGGATATTTTTGGTACAGGGGCAATGGCTATGATTCCATTTAGGATTCCTTTTCTATGCTACGCACTCCAGTTCTGTCCCCTTCTTATTCACAATTTCCCTTCTCTCTTACTTTTCTTATTTTTGGCTTATCTTGTATTTAACTTCCAAATCAAATGAAAACTGAAAATAGACCACAAAAGTTAAAGAAGAAAATAAAAGAAAAGAAGAATACTTAACTCCTCTGATTGAAGCAATGCCACCTTCTTCACTAAGTTCTCTTTGCTGCTTTCTTGCTCTATCTTGCTTGAGTGAGTGCCTTACTGCTTGTTTATCTTGTTTTTGAGTTCTGCTAGGGATTAGCAATGATCCTGTTTGGAAAGGGGAAACCTTCAATTTGGTGCTCATAGATAATCTTTCATAAGTTGAGATTTTCACTTTGAAATTTCTTGTTTAATGTAACTTTTTTTGGTTTGTGTAGGTTGGTGAGTAAGAGTGTTGGGGTGGGTACGTGCATACTAACGAATTGGGCTTATTGCAGGTATTGCCTGGCTTTCAAGTGACATCAGTCAGTACTGTTCTTGCCCAAGGCATGAATCTGAAGAAGAAACATGAGGTAGGTCGTTAGAGTTCAATCTCTCAATATTATTGTTATACTTCTATTATTAGTTTCTACTTTCTCCCCTGCCTTAGAAAATGAGGAACAAACGTTGGTGTTCCCACATTTTATGTGGTTCCCAGATTTTTCCATTTTTTATTGCAATTTTACTTTTCTCTCTCACTAATCTCTAAGTCTAGCTTGTATTATGATGTGATCAGGTAGAAATCCTTGCTGCTGCTGTTAGTTCAATAGCAAAAACAATAAAGGCTTATACCGTAGTCGATGTTGGTGCTGGCCAGGTGTGTCTTCCTTGTTTTCTTCTGTTATTATTTATACGGAAAAGATATGATATTTGTGACTGCTTAATTAGTTCTCAATATTGTTGCCTCATTTATTTTGAATTTGGCCTTGCAAGCAATTGGTTGTCAATGTAGTTTTAAATCACTAGGAGGAAAAACATGTGATATTGTAGCCTCCAAATCAGATTTTCTGGCTGTACTGAGTTCTTGAAATTAAAATATCGTACAACGTTCACAGCAGCTTGCTGCAATCTGAACTGGGAGTAGCTGACCCTCCATACAAAATGCGTCATGCTTAGATGAAGGTTAACTTTAGAGGATATCATTTTCAAATGTGCATTATATAGATGGAATGAAGCTATGCATACATGTGCCTATGTACAAAATACATTTTCAAGTCAGGTACCTGGGATTTGGAAGATATTGTGAACCTCCACAAAATTTGTTAAAAACCTGCTTTGAAGTTCAGAAAATTTATCATCAGCTCCTCCTTAAGTGGAGCTTTTTGCCAATTTTCTAACCCTGGGGGTTTACCCATTAGGCAAAAACCTTAGATGGTGAATGAAATTTACCTAGCAAAATATGGTCCTGTTCTAAGTTGGGCCACTATCAAAGAATTGAGGCTAAAGTAAACCAATTCAAACCCAGAAAGATTTGGATTTTTTAAAATATAGCTGACCAAAAATATTTTCATAGATTTAAAATTTAAAATATTTTGGGACCCTACAGTCTGATTCTCCTAGCTACTATACTTCCTTTCCTTCTCAACTCAATTCAACTCTTCAACTTCTCAAGCACCCAAATAATTCCATTTAGAGTTGATTTTTGATCATGTGTATTCAACAAAGAAACTTCTGTTCATGGAACTAACAACTGTGTGCTAGATCTTTGTTGCACAAGGCAGTTTGTTTGTTTGGTTATAGGAACATTGAGTTAGATAATGGTATCTGCTTCCACTCCAAACTGCTTATCTGTCTCTATTGCATGTCTGAACAGGATAATCTCTTTGTGTACTTCTTGTACAGATGTTAACTTGTGATTAAATTGGTCTTTTAGGGCTATCTTGCACAAGTTCTTTCATTCCAGTACCAGCATTCTGTAGTTGCAATAGATGCTTGTTCTCATCATGGAAAGATCACAGATGCACGTGCAGAACGAATCAAAAAGCATTATGCAGCTCAGATGCGGAAATTTGGGTATTAGATGGAATCAAATTCTAACCTCTTCAATAATTTTCTTATTCATGAGGAAGTTGTGATATATTAAGTTTACCAAAATAATGTTTGGTGCATGATTCTCATGCTGAGCTGTTCTAGCTTCATTTTTGGTTCCTGGTTGGAGATGAATGCATTAAAGTAACTTGTTATGTTGCTTCTACATTGATTCAACCATATTTCTTTATTAAATTAAAGAAGCAGATAATCACAAGGAGTTGTGTTGAGTGGTTAAGACCATTGGATTTAACCAAAAGCTCATGGGTTGAAAACCCCTTGGCCTTACCTATCCCACAAGTTTCCTGACAACTAAGGTTGTAGGGGCAACAGTCACCAGTTCAGAAAATGGTGAACATAGAGAGGTTTAGGGATTTCTGGGCATCAAAAATAAAGGAGAGAGAAGAGAGAGGGAAATTGATGGAAATTTTTGTCTTCTTGCATGTGAAGGTAGACATTTGGATGTTGCAGAAATAGTAGCATTAATCTGACCAGGTTATGTTCATCGAGTGTTTGATGTTGCTTGCATGATTGGCTTGTATTTTACAGCATTTTTGTTTTTATTAGAACTTAACTGGTTTATTCTAATGATTTCCATCATTATGATTAATATTTGAAACCTACATTTTTTTTCTTTTAAACTTTTCATTTCTTGTCTTGCACATTGAGAATTTATAATTTAATTCTATTTAGATCAGGAAACAAGAGTCCTAATGTACCCAAGACAATTACATGTCGGGTATTATCCATTGACATGTTGAAAGCCTTGACCAATATGTCACTACAAACCGATGATGTTGAACAGCCAAAGCAGATATTGCCAAATCTAGAATGCGATGGACAAAAACTGCAATCTTCTTGCAGTGCAGACAGTGAAACTTCCTTGGTTCTTGCTGGGCTTCATGCATGCGGTGATCTTTCAGTAACGATGCTCAAGTGAGTCTTAAATAGGCATTCAAGCTTATCTCTATTCACTTTGAGAGTTAAATGAATTATTTTGTAATGAAAGTCAACAGCAATGTTTTCTGAAGTTCTAAAAGCATGTGAAGTAGTAATCACTTGTGAAATTTCTAGCAACTTTTATTTCCTGAATTTCTGTTGCAGCGCTAGTTTATTCTGATGCAAAATTTACTTGTCATCTAATTAAATCTAACTTAACAAATTGATATATCTATTTGATTATCAACAAAAGTACATTTTTATTCCATCAGGACCTTTGTGGAATGCAAAGAAGTTAAAGCCATCGTTAGCATTGGCTGCTGTTATAACTTATTATCTGAAGAAGTTATTGACATTGCTGGTTCTCTATGTGGTTTTCCCATGAGTTGTGGTGTTAAATCTGTTGGCTTTCCTCTTGGAAAAAGTTCACGAGATCTAGCTTGTCAGGTACATGCATATTTTGCTTTTCTTATTTGATTTAGGAGAGTTTCATGGATGTGATAGGTGTGGGGTTTTTGTTTGTTTGGAAGTTAAAAGTAGATCACTATGTAGAGCCAAGAAATGTGGAAGTAACCACATTGAATGCATTAGATCACGAACAAGCAGATAAGGTGTAACTATCAAGTGGTTCTGTAACAATAAAACTTATCATTTGTTTTGGTAACAATGGAACTAGGATTTACACGGACGTATTCAATGTAATATGAATGCTTGCAAAATCTTCCACTATTGGTTAGGATCTTTGGGTAACTTTCTACTAATTCTTTTAAAGGTGCTTTATTGTGGCCAGCTAAGGACAAACTTTGTGACCTTGTTTTATTTTGCTTAGAGTGCAGAGAGATGGGGAAGTCTAGAGAAGGATGCCGGTGTTCATAATTTTGAGTTGCATGCTTGCCGTGCTGCTTTTCAAATGGTATGTAATGTTTATGACCTTGTTTCATTTCCAGCTCAGTTATGTAAGTTCTAAAGCATATGGGGTTTCTTGAATTCATATTAGTTTGTTTCCACTTTACCTTTCATCCATTACCCCTGCACTCATTGGCATATGCCTTATGTGTTACACATTTTTACGGAGATATTAAGAAAAATCAGTACAAATGTTAAATTGTTTTTAAGATGCATTCCATATGGTGAATAACCTTTCTTTTCAAGGTCCTTTATAAATATTATCCAGAAGTAATTACGACAAGTCCTTCAGTTGGACGTCAAGGGAAGGCTTTGCGCCGTCAACAGCAAAGAAGAATCCTGGAGTCTCAGTTGCATATTGAAGATCGCACATTTCCATCTTTCAATTCAAAACGCTGTGACAACTCTATAACAGGTATATTATGAACTTGTTTAATGTTAGAAGCTTGCTAGCTTGCAATTGAGTTAATGAACCTTCCTTTGCTTCTCACAAGCAAGAAAATTCATAAGAATGAAAAGGAAAAAGGCACATATGAGAAGAAGAAAAATTTTCCTTGTATTCTTCCTACAAAAAGAAAGCCCTGAATTTATTAGGAAAGCGTCCCTGCAGCAAAGTTGTGCAAGCAGTACAACATTCAAAGGGCTTAGTCTTATGACTCTCTGCTCAAAATAATCTGAATAGATGTCCTTTGTGGAAATTTATTGGTTGGCTATTTGAAATGCCTAGAACTGTGCAGGTGACAAGTCAGTCTCAATGTTGGACACAGCTGCTTTATCTGGTGGAAATTCATTCAATTGCAATACTGGTTGTCAACACACTGGTTCTATTGACAAATATTTACTTTTTGAAAAATTCTGTCTGTCTGGACTCTCCCGCCTTGATCTCAAACCTTTGGACAACCTAAATCTTCGGGAAATATGGGAGGAAGTTGAGCCTTTTGCTGTACGTTGTTATCATACTACTAACTATTGCGTTGAGAATATTTTTCTATGACTTGTCCTTTATAATCAATTAATCATTACTACTGTTCCCTTTTTTCTCCTGTCTTTTATCAGCAGAATAGTGGAAGAGTAAATAACCAATTTACTTACTAATAAAGCAACAAGCTTGAGAACCTATACACATCATATTTTTTGGATAAGTGGTCTATTGAATACATTTTTTATTCTTGTCTAAAACTTCGTATATTTATAAAGTTCAGATTCATATCATAGATGCTCCCCAAAAAAATACTGCTGCTTTTTAATTTTCGTTAACATGTTTCCTCGAAAATAATGATTCTATTTTACCATGATATGAACTTCATGGAATCTTTTAAAATTGAGATATTCAAAGAGAAAAATAATCAGAAATACCTGCATATGCATTTATTCCCAAAGAAGCAAAATGGACAGGTTTTTATTTCGACATTTACTTTGTATGTTGTATCTGTTCCTTCACTTCAAGCAGGGTAACGAGCATTCACTGAATGTGCATAGCTGCTGACGACATATTGATTGATTAACCTGTAACACACAGGACATCATTGGACCTTATTGGTCTCTTCGAGCTGCTTTGGGACCTCTGCTTGAAACTTATATTCTGCTGGATAGATTATTATTTCTCCAGGAGCAGGGCAGTTCTGTGGAAGCAGTCATATTACCTATATTTGATCCTGTATTATCCCCAAGGAATGTAGCCATAATTGCTAAAAAGGCAAATAGTTGACACTACTATTGCAACTCAGCTTGATAAATGGTGAGTGTTACCATAACTACTTTATAGATTCTCCATACAAACAAAATGCACAAAAATGATTTGATAAACCTAGTATGGCAATGAAATTGGATTTCTGAAATTAATCTGTAGCATTCATATTGTCTTATGTTGAATTATTTTGCTATTATCTGTGTTCTACTGTTAATGAAAATCTAATACTCTGGAATTCTTGGTTTGCCCGAGTGCTGTAATTATTTGGACATCTTTAAACTGTATAACATAAAGGCTGTTGTGATTGTAGTTTTATAACAGCTATTGACCTAAACACTATTATACTCAGCCTATATTCAAGATTCTCACTCTTGTAATACGTGGTCATGCTATATTGTAGGTTGTGTGGTTTGAAGTTAGTCTTTGAATGTGAAAGTTGAAAAATAATAATTGTATAGTGGTTTGGTTGCATTCCATCATATAAATGTTTTCCTTTTCTTCTTTTTTTTCTTTTTTTATCTTGTGGGCCCTGACGTGGGAACTAAGATATGCCAAGCTGGGTAAGATGTCTACTACTGGGCTGCTATTCTATAAAGGAATCTTCCCTTTTGTCATGGTTTCAAAGATTGACTTTAGACCAGATAACCAAACATATTCAATAGTTTTGATTTTATATTTGGTGAAATCAGTGGTAGGAATTATTTGAAGGCTCTAAAGCGTCCTGGAATGACTACCAACTGTTTCTCCTTCTGCAATGTGTATCCTCCACCTAATGGTCACTGCAATAAGTGTCTGTTAGCACTCTGGAACGAGAAAGACAGGTTTGTTTGCATTCATTTTGTAACCCAGCTATCTTTGACCCAGTCTAAAAATTCTTCTTTCTCTTATGAAAGCAATAAATAAACGAATAAAAATCTTAGGAATGGCTATTGGTTTGCCACCTTGAGATACTATTTTATGTAGCAAATAGGAATGATTAACAATCCTGCGAGTTGACGTATTGAAGATTTCTTTAATGTTATATACCAGAAAGATTCTTTAGAGAAATCTGTGGTTGGTGAGTTCTTAGGATTAGTCAGACTTTAGAAAATTGTAGGAACTGTGTGGTTGCCTTCCAAAGAAGTTCACACGGATTGGTATCATATGAAGTAAGCAACCACGAATCGTTGCTTAAAACAAGTAATGACACGTGTGCGTAGTTGAACTATTTCTGTCGTCTTTGTAATTTAGTTTCTTCTTGTTTCTTCTACTGGGTGGTGACACTTATGGAGTTTTCAGATAATGAACTTTGTTTTATACATTGAGGACATGGAATATTGCTTTCCGAGAAAAGATAGTTGATTTAAACATGTCTGAGTACAGAGTATTGATTACATGATAACAAAAACAACTAATCCTACGTTTAGATAAATATTCTTTCGCTCTCATCTCTATTTATGTTAAAGTTAATGCATTGGAAAGTTAATCATGTTGGAATTTAAAGTTTCTTTTCTCTGTATGTTTGAACATTCGTGCATTGGAAAGTTAATCATGTTGGAATTTAAAGTTTCTTTTCTCTGTATGTTTGAACATTCGTGCATTGGAAAGTTAATCATGTTGGAATTGAAACTTTCTTTTCTCTGTATGTTTGAACATTCGTACATCCGGAGATGGGAGACGTAAAAAAGTATGTCCTCTGAGCCTTCCTTTTCATTTGGTATCATTATCAGAATTATTGTGAGCATATTTAGTTATACAGGACTTGAATTTTGACCGAACTGAGGATAAGGTTTTGTTTCAATTTCACAATCGATTCCTTCCTAGATGCCCTCTTTTTTTTTTTTTTTTTTTAATTTAAATTGAAAAAAGAAACCGTCATTACATGTCTAGTATCAGTTTTCTTTCTTTTATTTATTTATTATTAATCATTTTGTTAAAGGAAATATATTCATCACTTTCAAGACTCTTCGCTCTTTTCCTTCCGTTAAGAAGACGCATGTTATGGTTTTCTAAAGGGTAAATAAACATATTTTTATCGTTTTCAAAAGTTGGGTTATTAAAAGGAGAATTAGTGAAACACTCTTTTGAAATGTGTTTTCTCCTTAAAGAATGTTTGAAGATTGAAACAGGTTGAATATACAAACGCAATTTAACTAGGATAAACTTTTAATAACTGATGTTTTTTATTTTATTTAGGACATTATCAAAATGATTTGTCCCTCAGTTGATTCTTCACCCAATTAAAATGGGAATAAAATGAATAACTTGAACTAATTCAAGCTATTTCGACTGATTTATTAGTTTGGTTTTGGTCTCAAACAAACCTGCTCTTAAAGTCGGTAAGTCGAATCAACATATTCAGACCCAACTAATCTAATCACTAATTTAGTTTGATTTAAGTTAGCCAAACTAAATCATTCAAGGATTGTTTTCAACTAGGGTAATATTTCCGATGCAGACGTGCAAACAAGTTTAATTAAAGTGTGACCAAAATTTAATTAATTTTAATTGAATATTAAAGTTTATTGGATTATCGTATTCTCATAGAAAACAAGGATTCTTATAAATCGGCAATCACTCTATATGGGTAAAGATATTCGGATAATGTTAGAATATGTTTTTATTAAGATTTTTGGTAGTCATGCAGAGTAAGATTACTAGTTTGTATATGTAGTTAAAAAAAAAGAGGGTGATCTTAGAACGCAAGTTAATATGATTATAATGGATTTGCATAGACGAAAACGACAAAAAGATAAACATAATCAATGGGTCCCACATCCTTCTTATTTTGTTTGGTTGTGGCTGCTAACTTCATCTCAGGACAAAAAAGTCTACGGATATAGGAAAAAATCAATGACCAAATGTACACATCAGCATGTTGGCGGTAATTTGGTTAGGCCACCTCATGATAACCGCGCACGCACGCAAATGAAATTAGAATTAGGATAATAACATCCGAGTTCCTATTTTTTATATTGTATCCAATAAGAATATAGTTTATTCAATTACAGCAAAAAAGTCCCTAATTCCTGGCCTTTCATACCCAGATTTTGAAAGGTTATTTCAGTTATGTCAGTAAAATCAAGAATCCATGTAATAGAAATAAACAAATTGCGTGCTCACTCCAAAACATATGCAAATTTAGCAAGCTGATTGTGATTATCCTAAATAAAAATTAAATGACATTCAAAATCAAATCCTCCCTCCCTGCTTATACGGAATTTACTAGTTGACCTTACCCACTTTAATTTGTCTTCGTCTTCCTCTCTCTCTTTATATACACTCCCACTTGTCCTCCTCCTTCTAATTTCTTACAATATTTCTGTAAAACACTTTTAAATTTTCTCTCCTCTTTTTCTTAATAATTTTATTTTTTCTGAAATTTGAAGAAGAGGGAAAAAAAAAAAAATGAGCAACATAAGTATGCTGGAAGCAAAACTCCCACCAGGGTTTAGATTTCATCCGAAAGACGATGAACTTGTTTGTGATTATTTGATGAAGAAAGCTACTCACAGCTGCGAAACCGTACTTTTGACCGAAGTTGACCTCAACAAGTGCGAACCTTGGGATATTCCTGGTAAGTCCACTTCGAGTAATTCATTTTGATCATCATACATAAATTAAAATATGAAAATAATTCACCATCTATTATTAATTTCATTATCTTCTCTGCATGATGAAAAAATTCCGTAGTGTTCTGCATGAACATAACATTTATAGCATGTACTCAAACTGGAAAATTAATAAAAGGAAATAGATAGAACTCGATCGCCTTAAAACTGGCATGTAATTAATTAAGAGAATGGTGTTTGTCAGCTTGTCATCATAATTATGTAAGATTTAGGGGTAAGGAAATTATTTTCAGTAGCTTTGGGTATTGATTGATGAGGTGAAAGCAACTGGATTGGCTATAATTAGATAAGAGTTAAGAAGATGTTTGAATGCTCATTTTTGTCGACCACAAGAAGTTGGAAGTTGATTCATGTAATTATCTGTGAATAAATCAATATCTTCATCTGATAATAATATCTGATCACTAGCTAGTTTACAACTAATATTATGGAGGAAGGTTTGCCAAAATCATTCCCAGGTCCACAAATTGACAATGATGCCCAAATGTATGTATGTATGTATATATATATCATGCATTATATGATTATCTGATCAAAGCAAAAAGGTAATTAAATACGTATAGTTACTGCTTTATTTCATATATTTGTTTTTTTTTTTTCAAAGTATTTCTGGATAACAAATCCTTCATTCGGTCAGATTATTACTCCGCATGCTTCCAAATTTCACACATTCGTATATATATATATATATGCTTCAACATTTTTGGAATTTCTCTGATCTATTTATTTATTTATTTTAGAGGTTTTTCTTTCTTATATATTCAGATCCTAAATTTCCTCGTTTTCATTTGAGGAGCCAACAGGATTTCATGGAATTTCATTTGTCGAGAATATATATATAAAATCAACTCATATTCTTTAATTAATTTCTTATTAAATTGTAAGTAAGATTCTGCTGAGCTGTGCTGTTTATCCGTTGAAGAGAACAACCAATGAAATTAAGCTTCATTTTCAAAGTTTCCCATCCTCATCATATTCTTCTTCTCTTTGAATTATTCATTTCCAAACTTTTTGCAGGCTTCCAAATAGTCTTTGTTTATACATGGTTTTTATAAGGAAATAACATTATTCCTTTTTATTTGGAAAAAAAAAAAATCATTGCTGGGATTTTGCTGATAAAGTTTTAGAATATCTTGTTGTGTTATTTATTACTATAGGATTAACTTCATGATCTCAATTTATAATTTTTTTTGGGTATGAATTTACAAAATTATTGATTACAAAAAATAACTTATTTTGATCTCTTCATCTATGTTTACTATATATAAGATATGAAATCAAAACCACTGCTTTGAATAATATATATATATTATTTTGAAAGATTATAATAAATATATTTCGCATTCATAGCTTTTGAAGAAATTGACACTCTTGGCATTGTCTCAATTCCAACAGTGGTGTTGTGACTGCGATTGAGACAATTAATTAATAATTAATGTAAAATTCAAAGTCTTAATCTCTGATTGCCTCCACCACACGCTTAATTGTATGCATCACCTACAGCCAGGTTGAAAACGATTTAATGCATTATCAACCTTGTTTGTTTCCACCAAATCCAATAAATTTTGTCACTTTCATCAATTTTTTTTCCTTTTTTTAGTGTTTAATTAATTATTTTTCAAGTTTTTTTTAATATATAATTATATGCATGGTTGTCATTTGACAAATTATATTATTAGTTTCTCACCTGCCACATGTGTAATTGAATTCATACCTTTTGTCATCTGGCAACTTAATTACCTTCAATAATTCTCCATTAAATAGACCCAAAAAAAAAAAAAATTATGCAGGTGTTCATCATCGATAAGTCTTCATAGACCTTTCAATTTCATCAGCCTAGCTACCATATTTTGGTACTCACATACATCACCTGCTTCCTTTTGAAACTTTCAACGTGCATAGATTAAGATTTAGAATATGTTTATTATTAATTGAGATTAACTGTTGTGAAATAATAAAAATTACTAAAAGTAAAAGTATAATATTTAATTAATGCAGAAAGTGCATGTGTGGGAGGGAAAGATTGGTATTTTTACAGTCAGAGAGACCGAAAATATGCAACAGGATTAAGAACAAATCGTGCTACTGCATCTGGGTATTGGAAAGCCACAGGAAAAGATAGAGCAATTCATCGAAAGGGAAGCCTTGTTGGGATGAGAAAAACTTTGGTATTTTACCAAGGTAGGGCACCTAAAGGAAGAAAAACTGACTGGGTTATGCACGAATTCAGAATTGAATCTGCCTCTTTTGCTTCTCCTAAAGGTTCTTCTCTCAAGGTAAATTAAATAAACTTCTTCTCTTATATTAATTTTATTCGAATGTATATTCTTACTGTGAATTCCTTGATTTTTTGCACGAATCATGGGGTCCGATTGTAGTTAAGTTTATAAAATATATATGTCAAAATCACCTGACTTTAATTCGCCATCTTTCGTTTTTTGTTCATACTTGTCCATTGAAATATAAGGTCACGATGGTAGCTGACCTAAGATGAAGACTAAAAAATATATTTAGTTGAGGATATTCGATTACAGATATATATATATTCTTAACTAATTTGTTGCAACGCCCAATCTCTTGTCCTCATTAATTAATTTGAGATTGTTTGTGAATGTCTGCTGACAAAATTTATGCTTGTTCACTTCTTCAAAATATTTTGAATTTCTTTACTAGCTGTCAGAAAATAATTGATCTTGTCTCTTAATTTACGCAGGAAGATTGGGTTTTATGTCGAGTGTTTTATAAAAATAGAGAGGCACTTTCTGCCCAACAGAGCATGGGAAGCTGCAGCTATGACGACTCAGGCTCTTCATCTCTTCCACCATTAATGGAGTCTTACATCACTTTTGACCAAACACAACCCTTTGATAATTTCCATGATGATGATGATGATGACGACGAGCAAGTGCCCTGCTTCTCCATTTTCTCATCCCAACAACACCCCCACCAAATGACCACCACCACCACCACCACCACAAACCCTAATATTTTCTTACACATGCAGCAACCAAACATGGATATTTCTACTGCCAGAAGCACTTTCGGAAAAATCCCAGTTGTAGGAAGTGCTTGCTTGGACTTGGACCCTTTCTCTTGTGACACCAAGGTTATAAAAGCTGTCTTAAACCAGCTTACCAAGATTGAAAGCAATGATAATATTGTGAAAGAATCACCACCAAGCTTCGGAGAACCAAGTTCAGAATTAAGCTACTTATCTGAAGTGGGTATGCCAACAAACATCATGTGGAATCACTTTTGATGATGATCATGCTATTATGCTTCAACTTATATATATATAATTGGGAAAAATAACAGTTGTTGTAAATAAAAATAACAGTAACATTTATACATATAATTTTTCCCTTGTTAGCTATATAACATTATGCATCTATTTTCATCATTCGGAGGCTTGTAATTTTTTGTCTTTTCTTTTCAAGAAAGAAGCAAGTAATTGACTCTTTACTGTACATCGTCGAGTTCTTGAAAAAAAAAAAAAATCACTGTATCTTGTGAACTTTAGATCGTTTGATAGAAAGTTAGATAGGAACAATGTTCTATACGTGTAAATTCGATTTTTTTTTTTTTTTTGGGGTTAGCTTTGATATTAATGTAAACGTTTAATTAACAACTTAAAATTTTAAATCAAACGGTAAATTGTTCTAATATACATCAAGCTATTGAATATACTGGGCGAAATATTTAATTAAAATGATAATAAAAAGGCTAGGTGTTATCATTACTTGCTTTCTTCTATGAATATGTCCAAGCGACTAATGGCTAGGAAGGAGAATATATTTTATAAATAGCAAAGAGAACAGACCAAATCCTTATGACCTCACCACCCATAGAGATTTCCTTACTTAATTTAATTAATTAGGCATTGTTTGGCTCTCGGCATCTCTTTGCTTCTTAATCATCTTTAAATCAAACTTTTAAGTTTGAAAATAATTGTAACATTTAACATTGTACTCTCATTTAGAGCAACTGTTGCTTCAAAGCCACGGCTTCACAGTACAAACGAAACTTTAATTTAGTTGACCTTAGCAAATGACAAACGGCAACTATTACAAAACGACATCGTGCATTGTGTGATGCATCGTCAACAAAATCGGCTTATTCAAAGAAATACGGCATAACGTTCTCTATGGACCTTAACTTGTACAAATCCGGCTGACTGTGAAGCACGGGCTAAAATTTTCACCGGGCTGAACTTTCCCGACCCGGCCCATTAACACCTTCTCAGAATATCAAAGGAGATGCGAATCCAAATTCCAAACAAATTTTATTCGAACCAAAAATACCTGCTCATAAACGAAACCCGCGTCCCAAGTCTCAACTCCCTTCTGCTTCTGCTTTCTACTTTCTACTTTCTACTTCTGCTTCTGAGCTGATTGCCGCTATTCTCTTTTATCTTAAAAAGGGTTAGAAATTATTAGTACAGAAATGTATTCTTTAGCACTGCCTCTGAAACTAAACTTCAACTCCAAGGCGTACCCTTTTCACTTCTCAATTTCTTCGTGTCCCCTTCAATGCCCATCTTCTCGCTCTCGATTTTTTACAGCCTCAAAGCTGGCAGCTGCCGGAAAACGAGACAAGAAAATTCGCTGTGAATTCGACGGCAAAGTTAACGGTTTATCTGCCGACTCCGACTCCCGCTTCCTCGACCGGGTAATTACGAATTATCCTGTCAGAGGAAAGGAAATATGCTATAAAAATGCTTCTCTTTTTTCATGATTTATTATGAAAAGAGTAGCTTCCATTTTGCCCATAACAAAATTTCATTTTTCGTGCATTCCATTTCGTAAATGATATTGAGCTAGTACCTTATGACGGGAAACTGGATACCGGTTTTCATTATCGTGTAGCAATAATTTATGCTTGTGCAAGGACTGAATTGTGTTTATCGTGAGGAGCAGTCATATACAAATCTGAAAAGTTGTTCTCTCAAATCATGGTAGAGAAGCAGTTAAAATTATTAGTAAATGAAATTCGTAATATGAGATATTATGCATACTCTTGCCCATGAGATTAACTCTTCGGTATATATGTTGATCATACAATATATGCCGAGCTTAGGATCTGCATATGTTATCTATCTCCAATATAATATATATAGCGTAGAGAGTAAATTATGACTTTCATATGATGTTTTCTAAAAGCCAGGCATAACTGACTAAGATATAGATTGATTAAATATGATATTATTATGTTTTTTCCAGCAAAAAGCATTGGATGCAGCAATGAATGACATAAATAATTCATTTGGAAAAGGAAGTGTTACGAGATTGGGTAGTGCTGGTGGAGCCCTTGTGTACGTGTTCTCTTATAATATACATTTTTTTTTCCTTTCTTCCCCATTCTCTTCGTCCTATTTGTCTCCCTTTAATGTGCTAAATGTCTGGTGGAAGTTGGAAATGATGGTGGATGGTTAATTTCCTAATTCCTGCTCATTATTGGTTGTAGCCAGCATGAGCTGGTGGATTGCTCTGTGCCACTTCATTGTATGACTTATACTAGAAGCTTAGACTCAACTCTGTATCCTTTTCTCGTTTGCAGTGAGACCTTTCCTAGTGGCTGCTTGACTCTAGATTTGGCCTTAGGTGGTGGAATTCCTAAGGGGAGAATTGTAGAGGTATTATCTTTTTGTACTTCATTGCATGTGCTTCTTGATATTCTCTTCCAGTGATCTGTTTTTTTCTTGATACTTCATGATTCTGGTACACCTTTGTTTTGTTATTTAGTGCATGAATTGGATTCTTTAAGAAAAGAAGTCTGAAATTCTGGGAGGAATAATGTATCTCACTTCATTATGGACTTGGTTTGAATTGTTTTCGAAGGATATTTTGGAAGCTATCTTTTTGGGAAATTGGAAGTGCATCTTAGTACTCATTTTGTTCTTTCCTTGATGTGCCAACTGTACTTTTCCTTTCTTTTTCAACAAATTTTGTTCCTTGTCCAAAATAATAAAAAATAAAAATTTCATGTGGTTACTTGGCACTCTTTTTTTTTTCCTCTTAATTATTCTGTTCTCTGCCTAGGTCAATTTGTAGCATTAGTTGGCAGTAAAGTACCTATGATGATTTTCTGTTTCAGATTAGATTCTTTTGCAAAAGTCTGATAACAAATGCAATCTTTCTTTGCAGATATTTGGACCTGAAAGTAGTGGAAAGACCACCCTTGCACTCCATGCAATTGCAGAAGTGCAGGTTCTAATCTGTCCTAGCTTCTCGTCTGTAAACTTAATTTCTGTGTAGAAAGTTCTAGGAGATGCTTGTATATATATGTCTTGAGGCTGACATGCAGATTTTTCTATGGTATATTTTACAGAAACTCGGGGGCAATGCAATGCTTGTGGATGCAGAGCATGCTTTTGATCCAGCATATTCAAAAGCATTGGGTGTGGATGTAGAGAATTTGATTGTTTGCCAACCTGATAATGGCGAGATGGCACTAGAAAGTAATGATCCTGCTTGTCCATTTTGTTTTCTGTTTGCAAAACTGAGAATTGATGTGATTGTTTAAGCAGTACTAACTAATTTTTCAGTTATCACTTGCAGTTGCTGATCGTATGTGCAGATCTGGTGCTGTAGATCTTATTTGTGTTGATTCTGTATCAGCTCTCACTCCACGAGCAGAGATTGAAGTAGGCTATAAGTTTTCCCCATTGATGCTAACATGTTTTTCCTACTAAATAGGGGAAGCTTACTCCTGTTTAAATGCTTTCCTGTTTCATGTAATGTAGGGTGAGATAGGGATGCAGCAAATGGGATTACAAGCTCGCCTTATGAGCCAAGCTTTGCGCAAAATGTCAGGAAATGCATCTAAAGCTGGTTGTACTCTCATTTTTCTCAATCAGATCAGATATAAGGTACTTTTTCAAATTTGTTAGACGTGAATTTTTCAGGTTATAGCTTACCAGAACCAGGATTTTTAGAATTTAGCCTTGCATAAACTGGTCATGGATTGTTATCATGTAGGTTATAATGATGTTTAACAGTTTAAGGATGGAATTAGGTTGCTGGATTTGATATCAGCAAATAAATTTAATTTAGTATTGTTTAATGCTTTGTATGGAATAAAAAACGAGAATTTGTGCAGAAGCTAGGCTTATAGGATTTCAGATAGTTAATATTTGTATTTGACAGTGGATTTGTTAGGTTAGAAAAGGGGATCATATGAGATAAAACATGAGAAAAACTGCATACACTTAATCTCTAATTAGATAGTTATACTAAACTTCTTTAGAGGAAAGCATTGTTTATATTAACCTTTTGTTTTATCTCTTAAGTTTTTCTTCATCAATCTACTTCTTGTGCAATTGGAAAATTACTTCTTCCGGCAACTGATTATATTGCTTATCTCCATTTTGTAAGATTGGTGTATATTATGGAAATCCTGAAGTAACTAGTGGTGGGATTGCGTTAAAGTTTTTTGCCTCAGTTCGTCTTGAAATACGTCCTACAGGGAAGATAAAGTCTGTAAGCACAAAAGCACTTGATAGTTCCATGTTTATTCCACTTTGTATGTGTCGTCATATTTAATCCCCACATAATTCTCACAATCAAAGTCTTACTTTCTTGCAGGTTAAAGGAGATGAGGATATTGGGGTTCGAGTTCGTGTAAGAGTGCAAAAGAGTAAGGTAGATAAAAAACTTGCTCTATTTTGTCCCAACTACCAAATTTTGTGTGTTTCTGATCTGACTAGGCAATTCTCGATTTTAATTATTTGCTTTCATAGGTCTCAAGACCTTACAAGCAAGCAGAGTTTGAAATCATATTTGGGGAGGGAGTGAGTAAACTGGTTAGTGCTGCAAAAAAATAATATATGTCTCCAATGGCACAAATTCCGCTCTCTGTTTTGACTGTCAAGGACTTGCAGGGGTGCATGTTGGATTGTGCTGAAATGATGGATGTTGTTGTGAAGAAGGGAGCATGGTATAGCTACGGAGACCATAGGTTTGCCTTTGAACTTCTATTTGCTTCTTAGTTTTAGTTGCATCACGGTCCTGTTATATGGTTTATGATTCTTTTCCAGAAATTGGTAATTAGAAGTCTCTGTGTCCAAATAATCTCTTAATTGACTTTGATGTTTGAAGCGTCAAATCCTTGAAACAACTGAGAGATGAACTGTGAGAAGCAAACTAACTGAGGCTATACATATTGATTCTTTTTCTTGAAATTCAATTTTGCTGGCCCACTTGTTTTCTTGTCCAAATCCATGTCTGCATGTCATAAGCATTTTCATAGTGGAATTCGTTTGCTTCCCTACCACTAAATCAGTGTGATTGATGATTGAGCTACATTTTTCTAGAAAGCAATTGAGGCTAATTTTCATCCTTTTTTTCGGTTTCTGCACAACAGATTGGGACAGGGGAGAGACAAAGCATTGCAGTACTTGAGAGACAACCCTGTTCTGCAAGATGAAATAGAGAAGGTAACATTGTTGCTTCTGCTGCACTTTATATCTCTGTTGTTTTTGAATTTTTCAAATAGAGAAGAAGCTTAGTATCCTCTTGCAAAATAATTGGATCTTGAAATGTGAATATTGGTTAGTTCAACCAATGAAATCTCTTCGGATAGTATTAGATGTTCAAGAGTTCCAGTTTCTCTTAAGTTTATACTTATGTGATGTACAGATAGTACGGTCCATGATGGCAGACGGAAGTGTTCATCAGGGCTCATATTTGAAGAACGTACCAGCATCACTGCCTCATCAAGATGAAAATATTTTTGAAGCGATTTAAATAGTGAAATAGAATGCTCTTTTCAAGGTTTCATTGTCCAGGTTAAGGCATAAATGAAATTTTACCCCACGCACATCAAATATGAATACTGGAGGAGGATTGATGCTGTTACCAAATTTTCCATCCATCCAGCTCGAAGGATTGAAAAAATGCAAAATTTTTGCATCTTATTGATGCCGCTATATGTTGTATTTTGGTGATGTAAAGGGAATTCACATTGTTAGTTATTTCCTTTTTGTAGTCCAATTTGCATTATTACTTGTCCCAAAATGGTAACGAGTTAATTCCACATATTTATCAAAATCAGTTAATTCCATCCTTTTACAAAGCACTAAAACAACAATCCCAACAAAACAAAAAACAGAAGAGAGTTTAACAATAAAGATAAATACTACTGGTCTCATTTCAGATCCATACCAAAACATTATAAGTAGATACATGAAGGAGTAGCTGGTTGAATGTCTTGCTTCCTTTAAACAGTAACATGGACAAGTTATAATACAACACAAATAAACACTAACGTTGATTGATATTTGATCTACTGTACCAAAGCACTTGTGTTGTACACGAGAAGTGCTCCTCCGGCAAGAAGACCAGCTAGAGTAACTGCCCAGATTGCCAAACCGGTTGTGCCTGCAATGCAACGATTTTACAAATAAGTTTACCTCAAAGGATCAAAGTAACTCTGGTTGTATTTTCATTGGCGCTGGAAATCAATGTATGATTATAGCTAGAGTTACTTACCACCCACGTAAACATCACCGCTTGGAGACCAGTCATTAGTGTCAAAGATAGGACTGTAAATTAATCATCAAAACAGAGAATAGAAATGTTTTAATTGCAAATGCCATTGGTGAATGTGCAAACTTTAATGTCATAACAGAAGCCAGAGCAGCAAGTACTTGGTGTTGATATTCATTGATACACATAAATGCAATTACTTTCTACATTAATCTTATTAGCAAGCTTTCAAGTGTTCAATCCAGTTCTAAAATTGCATTCAATCCAGTTCTAATTTGCTCACAAATTGAATGACAGTAGAAAGTGTGACTAAGAGGACTACAGAATCCAAAATGAAACAATGCCCTCTACCTGTAACCATCAACATTAGCACCATATTTGTCCACAAATTGGTACACACCCTTTCCCTGTATTCAATAGAAATGTCAAAGTGTAATCAGGTATACAGTACGAGAAATTACAACAGGTTGACGAGGGCAAACATGTGTATATAGAGATTGAAATACTTAACGTCCAGTGAGCATGTACTAGGACCAGATTTTTTTCTCACAATATTTTCTAATTTGTCCTCACTTGCAATCTATGGAACTGTAATTATCTTAGTTCACTAAAAATATATCATCAATCACTTAGTATGCATTAAGGAATTGAAATTAACATAGTGCAAACTATGCTATGTTGAACAGGATAATTTTGCAGTTAATCACCAAAACGGCACGTATAATTAAGCCAGAATTCAGACGCTTATTGTTAATGAAGTATCTGCTCATGAGGTTGTTTATTAAGGAAATTTTAAAGAGTTGCTAAAACATTAAAATATCGTTGATTTTGATCCGTTGATTTAGCAACCTCCATGTATATAGATTTTCAGTTAGAAGGGAAGGCAAAATTACTAAACACAAACCTTGCCTTTCCTGCCAGATGCATCAACTCCATCCCTCAAGTCCATACCGCCATTGATTCCTACAAAATCATACATATTTCAAGCCTTGAATAATTGGGATGCAAATCATGTCATCAGATTGACATCAGTATCGCACTAATAACCTGAAATATCCGACTTGTGTCATAAACAATGCAATACATACACATGCATCATAAACATATCATAAAACCCGAAAAATGCATGCATGAATTACTGCAATTAATGGTGATGTAATACATACCATAGGGCTTGTCAGTTTTGATCTTCTTGCCAGCACCGGCAACAACTTTGAAAGAAGTACTTCTTGCAAGAGACGGAACGCCTTTGACGGCGGATTTCTCGGCGGTGAAAGGAGCTGGTTTCAGGCTCAGTGAAGACATAACTGAGGCTGCCATTCTCTCTTTAGCTGCTGCTGCTTTTTTTGGATTTCTTTGCTGCTTCAATTGTGCATGCAGCATCGCTCCAAAATCTTAGATAATAGTAGGAGAGCATAAGATAGTGATTGTCAAGTTGACACGTGGCTCTGCATATGTGGTTTACGTTCGGATATGATATTACGAAACATTATCTGAATTGCAAGCCTCTTTTAACCAGTTCTGTTTACACGTTGATCCACTGCCACATCAGTTACCTTCCACGTGGACGGTTGCCAAAGCGCTTCAACGGAATTTCATTTGTATAATATATATATAATATATATATAAAACAAATTCTCTTTTAATAATTTGACTGTGATTTGCCACAGTAAATAGTTTTTAAATTAGTCAAATTTGCCTATATTTTAATAAAGAAGAAAATGACATTTGACCCTCATTAGCATTAATAAATTATCATATAAATTAAGAGAATCAAATTCAGAAATTTACACTTACTGAAATTATAATATGTTATTTTTTAGTCAGAATCATTAGAGACGAGATGTAATTCATTCTTAATCATTGAAAAATTATAGTTCCGTAAACCAGAACTTTTTATAAAAGATGACGATATGTGTTCTTGATAGGCCAAAAGGGGATTAATTGTACACCGCCTTGATGTATAAAGCTCAACAAAATCAATCTACGAATGTTTCATTTCTGTAAGAAATTATATAACTTGTATCGTCAAAGATTAGCGGAGAATTCGCTTTCTCAGCGTAAAACTATGAACAAAAAAATCGCTGGGTATTAGTCCTTGAAAACTAAGGAAGCTGCAAGCACGGCACCTGGGTTTGGAGCTGATGCAAGAATCTCTCTCAGTAGCTATCAGTTAGATATCAAGATACATGGAAAGCAACTTGTGCCGTAAAGTATCAATAAACTCTATCAAGTGCACTTCAAAGTTCAAGATCGTTCTCCAATTACGCATAAACCATGATTTCTGGCTAAGTTTCTTACTGAGGTTTAACCAAGACTTGCAGATTCATGAAAGTCTCTTCCAACTTCATTCGATATTCTAACAAGAAGACTACATATGCGCATCAATTTGGAGAGAAGCCAGACATAACCAGAAATCGGACACGAGAGGGAAAGGATTATTATGAACAGTGTCTTTGCCTGCACGTGTTTAGTCGATTCTGCTCCAGTGAAAGCTGCTGCTTCATATGATAAAACACGGGTAATAAGGATAAAATCAGGACAATATAAGATGGCACACCAACTAAAATGAAAAACACGGATATATGACCTTCTTAAGAACTGCTCCTGCTGGAATCCGGCATCTAATCAATATGTGGCATTCGTATTTTCTAACGGCAGTGGAAGTTTCCCGTGCTTCAGCTCCTGAATCAAGAGAGTCATCAATCAAGGTAGCCTAGCCTAAAAACTTACTTACTGAGGAAATCCCAAGATGTATTGCCAGCATCATCATGGATCATTCTCAATTCGACGAGGATAATCTCCTCTACTAGCACCGTGAGACTTCTCACTGTACATGGATTGTTCCCAACTACATTTCTTGCACACGCACTTCCGTAAGATATCCACATGCTACTATTTCATGAAACATGGAGCCCCTCCATAACAAATTCTAAGTTCCACCTTTAAGGAGATAAATCTTCCCACCTTAATCATTCTGCTTTTTCCTTGAAACTACCCATCTAATTCAGATTTGCCAAAAATAACCTAATTTTCTTCCATGTCATAGGTTACAGAGTGACTGGCCAGATCTATCTAGACAGACTAAGATAGATAGTCCATCTTCCAATCGACTTCTTTGGATTGCCAAGTTAAATTTTAAGCTCGGAGTCATTTCCTCGTATTGCCATGTAACTTATCAAGAATCCTCCAAGTTACCGCATCCGGGTTTAGCCCATTCTTTCTCATTTCTCCCAGAATTTGATAAGCTTCTCTCTTCATGCCTAACTTGCAAGCACTGTCGATCACAACATTATAGCTCACGATATTTGGAGTGACCCCAGAATCAATCAGTTCATATAAAAAATGACATGCCTCATTTAGTTTGCCACAACGACAAAGCCCTTTGATCATGGCTGCATAAACATAATTATCATGAATATTTAAGGGCCAAACAACATCATCCCAAAACCTCTTAGCTTCGTCAATTCGGTTAGACTTGCATAATCCATCAATCACTATAGCATAAGTTGCACTATCAGCAACCACACCACTGCTTACCATGCAATTGAAAACTTCTATTGCTTCATCTGCTTGATGAAGTCTAAACAAACCACAAAGAACTGCATTATATGTCACCACACCGGGGGTAAATCCTCTTTGTGGCATTACATGATGCAATAAATTGAGAGCTTCTTGAATTCTTCCAACATTCAATAAACCAAAAATAATAGTAGTGAAGGTCACAGCATCTGGGGCAAAAAACTTTCCCATCATCATATCATTTAGCACTTTTAGAGCTTCTTCAATATTTCCAATCTTGCAAAACCCATTAATAACTGTATTCAGAGTTATCACATCTGGCTGGCATTTTGTCTGCAGCATAAGAACAAGTACATTTAGAAGCTCGGTAGGGTTATTTATAAGACAAAGAGCTCTTAAATATATATTGTAAATTCTAGTCCTGTCCACATTTTCCTTGTTCAACAAGATTTGCAGAACCTTCCTTGCTTTTTGAAGGTCAGACTCTCGACAAAGACATTCTACTAGAACCTTGTAAGTATGCTCGGATGGCAAGTATCCAAATTGAATTCCTTCCTCTAACAGTTGATAAGCTCTCATACAACCATTCTCTTTGCAGAGGCCGTGTACAATAGAATTATATGAAACTAAGCTCGGTGTAAAACTTCTTTTCCTCATTATATAAACAATCCTTGAAGCCCCATGGTTCCTTCCGGCTCGACAAAGTGATTCAATCATATGTCCATAAGCAAACTCCTCATTCACACTCTTCCCTTGTGGCATATCCTCGGCAATCCCAAATACTTCATGGAAATACCCTTCTGTGCACAAAGAGTCAACAAGATTAGCAAAAGCCGCGCTGTTTACAGGAACATCCTCTTCCTCCATTCTCTCCCAGAGCTTGCTCATCAACTCCTTTCCCCGCTTAATGTCACGAGCCCTAAGAACACCGCGAATCAAGACGCTGTACGTTAGAGAATTTGGGGCAACACCACATCCACACATTTCATCAAGCAGCTTATACGCAAGACCTATTTCGCCGGTTACACAATACCCGTTAATCAAAGTAGTGTAAGAAACAACGTTAGGAAAATGCCCTCTACTCTTCATATCAAAAAACAACCTGTGAGCTTCACTAACACGTGACGAACTACACAACTGATCCATCAAACAGTTGTAATTAACCAAAGAAGGCACAAATTCGGGCTTAACATCATACAAACAATGTATAACACGCAAAGTCTCATCTGGGTTTTTCGAACCAAGCAAGCGAGCAATAAGTACATTGCAAGTACGCTCGTCTGGGACGCAACGAGAAGAAACGGAGAGAAGAAACCGGCGGTGGGCTTCTACAAAGCGGTTGGCATCGCAGAGAGCATGAATGATGCTGCTAATATTAAGCGAATTGGGTTGGTACCCAAAAAGGCGAAGGTGATTGAGAAAGCGAAGCGCCCCGTCAACGTCGCAGTCCTTGGTGCAGAGTCTGTGAACCTTTTGGGTTATAATCTGTTCCGATTCTAGAAAGTTTTGATGTTCTTGTTTTTGGGGCGTTGTGAATAAGAATGCAGCAGCAATAATAATATTTGGTTTTACAAGCGAGAAGATTCTTGTGCGATGGAAAACTGGAGACCGGCATTTTGAATGCATGCCGCCTTTCGTATCGTAGGATTTGGAGACAGCCTGAAACTACAGCTTTTGTAGGAAGACGGAACACTACCATCCGTGAAAGTATTATTTATGTGTGAAACAAATATATTTTTTGTCGCTACGCTACGCGACACGCGTCATACTGACGTTGCGTCCATTAATTAATAAGTTCAGACCACGACATCGTTTCATGAAGTGAACGTTTTCCCTCTTTTTCTTTTCTTTTTTTTTTTTTTTTTTTTTTCCTGTTTTTCTTCTTTTTGATACCGAACGTTTTCCTTTTGATATCAATAATCTTGTCAAAATTCAATTTGTACAGTTAGAGACGAAGAGTACGAGTAAATGCAATTATAATTTCAGAACAGAAAAAAGCAAATAATAATATTACAGATACAAATAACAACCGGAAATCCTATGTGATGGGGAAGGATTATAGGCAACTAAGAATCTCTGCAAGTTTTGAAGCTGCAGCCAAGCCACTAAGTATTGCACCTTCAACATTTGGACTCACACAGAAATCTCCACAGATGGCCAGTCTCTTATTTCTATCCCAGAGACATTTCTCCCCTTTGGCTATTCTTGCAGCAGGAAAAGCACTTCCCCTGGAAAAACCCAGTTCCACGGCGATAAGGAATTGAGAACAAGAACAGATGTTGTACAATGCCAAAAATAAAATAACAAAATGAAGCAGCGTCTCAAGAGAAATATCCTCTGTGCCAGTTCAGATGAAAAACTAGATGGCAAATGAACCAGGTCTAAAATTTGAGTAGAATGCAATAACAATAGAAATCTAATGTCTCTGTAGTTGATTTAACGATTGAAAGTAAATATTTTTAATGCAGATACTGACCATCTATGAGCTTTCCTGAAAATTGGCAGAGGAATACTGAGACCTGTGCCTTGAAATTCTTGGAACATTTCTTCAGCTACTTTTGTCAACGTAGCATCTGAAGGTTTCTGTAATCCAGTAAGTGCAATTATTCTCTTTGCATACTCCGCTGTTGAATGCAAAACCCATCGTTCACTATAGCATGAAAAAATAAATGGTTAAAAAAAGGAAAAGGAAAAATACATCAAGATGGAGAACAAAGTTGATCATTTGCGCTATCAGTTAACTACTAATGCAACTCCTTACGTTGCTGCAGAACGCCGAGGCTTGGTGCTGTCACAGTGAGCCCAACTCAGAACTTCAGAATTTTGAAATGAGAAGCCTTTTACAGGAATCTGAATCAGGATATTCAAGTAGAATCAGACACCAAAGTCTGGAGAAAATATATGATCAGAAAGTGAGTGAAAAAGTTTAAGATGGAAACCAAGTTTCGTTGCAGCAACAGGAGGGAAAACAGAAAGGTTGATGAAATAGGCAGTTTGGATCATTAAACTACATAAAGTTTTGAGAAATCAGTGTTTTGAAAGTTTTACAGTAGCTTTCAGAGATGTATAATTAATGTCCTACCGAAGACAAAGGCTCAGCAAATGCCAGCATTACAGCAAAACACGGGTTGACAGGGATATCTTCCAACTTCGCTGTCAACTCTGGGGCAAAAGTTAAATCTGTACAAAAATGAAAGGAATACAAAATTTAAATTGTTTCCATCAAATTTAATAATTGGAAAAGATATAATTCATGCCATTTTTGCCCCCTCCGAAATGAAGCAAAAGAAGTCATGCTATTTTTTGTGAATTAAATAATATATGCTGTTAATGAAGTGTTGAGGATAAGCAAATGCAAAAACACGTTATGGTCAACATAAAAACCAATAGAAACAAAGCAAAATTCCATTTTATTAATTCTAAGTGGTACAAAGAGTTTATCTCATACAATATCAACTGAAAAAAATGATGCGAAATGTGAAAGAGAATCTGGCTGCATTATTTTATAGATTTCAGCTACGTAAACCAGGAATTAGCAGCAAACTAATCTTCATCATATTATACTGTAACAATTTGTTCAGAGATGAGAGAGGAAAAAATCAATATACCAAGAGGAGGTGGCTTCCCTGTTACACGTCTAAACCTTGGAGAAACCACATTTTTGTCTGATGCAACGACACCCTTAAATTTACCAAGACTTTGTCCATCCAACCCTGACACGGACCACAAATGCTCATCCTCCAACCATTCCAATCTCCCAACACCCATACTAAACTTACTTTCCACTCCTGTAGAAAATATTAAGCTTGAACTTTAGGCACTTTTTTAGGTTGAATGTAAATGTAATTAAAGAAAATCGTAGCATTACTACATACCCGGCTGACGGCATAATGCTTTACAGATAGAATTCATGCCTGGCACACCCACATATATTTTGCTGATTCCATCCTAATGAAATTAGTATTCAGAAAAATTGTTACCTGAAAAAGAAAAGATATGCAGGCATACAATTTTCTATTTTGTGTCACAATAGTGCATCCAAATTGGACATCTATTTGGACAGGATATGATCAATAACACTGAATGAACCAAAAAATGGCTCAACATTGATATGTTATGGTATCCAACGTATTTTTCATCCATCAGAGTTTAAACTGTATTTAATACTTATTGATGAAAGCATTGTTTATATGGCTAGCTCAAAGAATTAGAAGAAGTAGCAACATCAAGGATCGGATGTTTCATAGACTCAAGTCTTAATTTTAAATCAGACTGTGCAAAAGGCTGCAGCATGTAAAGAATTCCAGGACAAACAAGTAAGAAAACTACAATATTTATTTGTGAAGAAAACTAGTATACAAAAACATAACCACTCAGCAATATTGACACTCTGGAGAACCAACTAATGATATGAATCCTAACATGCTAATTCATCAGACCCTATGAACTAAAATTTATGAGTCAGCGCAACATAAATTTCAAACTAGATCCAAATGCCTGCTTAACAAATACCATGCATACCGACATAAGCACTAGGAATTTGTATACTACAGAGGGTTTGAACCTGTTGCATATCAACGAACCGTTTGGAGGCAAAATTAAAGGAACCAAAATTCACTTTCCACTCATTGACAAGGCCTCCTGATTCCCACTCCCGAACAAGAGCCAAAGCATCAATGTTGGTGACTGTAAAATATGGAGCTCCATGGTCGAACAGCAGCTCTTGTCCATCTTCAGAAGTTTCTCTATTTAAATAAAGGATGAAACACGTAAAAAGCTATTTCCTTTGTAATATTTGGCAACAGCAAGAAATGTTCGGAGACACATTTACATGTACTACGAATCACTTCAAACAAAGTCTAACTACAACATTTCCAAATGGAACATTATGCATCACAAGGTAGATAAAATAACTAAAAGAATTCATTGCAGATCCTATTTTCTCAATAATATAATATATCTCCCATTGAAAAGTATTTGTAACCTTCTCTGAGACATGCGGCCACCAGGTCCCCTAGCAGACTCGAACAGAGTTACCGAAACCCCATTTCTGGCTAGATTCGAAGCACATACAGCTCCTGAAACTGCCCATTATTGCCACTTTTTATAATTCATAACTTCATTTCATGAAATTTCTTCAATTCATTCTTTACCAGAATTTTGCTTAGAAAAAAAAAAACGAAGAGAAAGAGTGATAGAGAAAACTCACTTCCACTTCCAACCACGGCAACCTTTGTGACAACGTTGTTCATGGTATTCCTCAACGCTGCTCTGCTTCTCTTCGGTTAAGTGCAGATACTGTTCGGAGAAGCGGTGTCGTTTCGCGATTTAGCTGATTTGCGATCTTGCTTGCAGGGAGCCAGGGACAACGCAACGAGACACTGGTCACTGGGTAGTTAACCGCGTATTAATTATTAAAATGATATTTTGTAATGATAAGGTTGGGGAAATTTTAGTATAAAGGCCTATAGTTTACTTAAATTTCATAAACGAACAAATATTTAGAAACTATCATTTGGGATCTCTAATGACTTGGAAGAGTAAAATAGTTGTTGAAAGGCTCTTAATTATATTATATAAACAGTTGAGGCCCTTTATTGATATTTTATGACAACTTGTTATTTTATAATAAATTTATACAGATATTGATAAAAAAATGTTGAAAATGATTTTGAGTAAAAAATATATTTTAGAAAAGTATATATGCAAGTGCTTTTAAAAAAAAAAAAAAAAATCTGTTGAAATCCTTTTTGAAAACAATTCAAGTACTTTTTTAAGCTAAAAAAGCATTTTCTAGAATAAGATGTGTTGACTGTTTTCAATGCTTGCAAATTCGAATAAAAATGATAACTTATACATGTCAATTTGGCATAATGTTCAAAGTTTGTTGTAATGAAGTATGATTTTCACATTTCTTTCTTTTTTTTTTTATTTGACTCTAATATGATAATAAAAGAATTTAGTATTTTATATTATTGCAAATTTATATTATCTTAAGGGTAGCGAGAATAAAAGATTCTTTATTTAAAAACATAATAATAATTTAAGTACTAATTAAATTATGGAGCAATAATATTTTTGTCCATAAAATTTTAATAAAATAATACATAATTTGATAATTTTAATAAGTAGTCTTTAGTTATAGTTGCTTGTAATTTCATACAAGTCTTTGACGAAATCATTAAAATTAAACAAATTTTTTTTTTTTACAAAAATTTAGAAATGAAAATATTATTATCTCATTAATTATAATTATCAAAATTGTATTTTACAAATAAAATATAATTTTTAAATACAAACCATAATTTTCTTTTTAAAACCGAATTTATTTACATCAACCAAATCAATTAACATATGCAATAGTCAACAAATTAAACACATTTTAAACTGCAAATCCTATAAAACAATTCTTTGGTTGGGCCATTAACAATTAATGCTCATCCTTATAATGATAAAAATTTAGTTTAATTTCAATTTAAGCGTTGATTTGATGTGCAATGTAGTCTAAACAATTAAACATCAAATCCTTAAAAAAAAAAAAAAGTTTCAATTTCGTGTTAATGTCAATAGAGAGTTGGCTGCATACGGCAGCCTTTTTTGGACCCAAAGTGAACAAAATTTGGGCCTCTAAAGCACGTGTGAATTTCAATTTTAATTTTAATTGACCAAAACGCGGTGGTGGCTACGGCTTCAAACTTCAATTGGGAAATATTTAATTAATTTTAATTATGTCAACTTGTCAAATAATTGAAAAATCAATAAACAGAGAAATAATTATTAAGTTGTTAAAGGGTGTGATATAGTTAGAAGTCAGTTTTTTAATACAGAGAATAATTTATTAAAAGCATATGTTTACTAGTTGAGATAATAATATTTGTTTCCTTAATCTTTATAATTTCCATAAATATTAACGTTGGGATAATAACTTCTAAATTTTATATCTTCATAAAATAAGCATATAATTCCTTTGTTTATCTCAGATAAATCTCTTATCTTTATTGAAATGATAAAATTAAACTTATAATTTCAAATTTTGACTTAATTTTAAATAACATTGCAATTAACCTTAATATGAGCAGAGAAATTACATCTTTCATAAAATAAAAAATAATCATCCCATTAAATTTTCACAAAATCTATCAAAAATCTTCACCACAAAATATATCTCATTGTTATTAGATAAAATCTATTTATTAGTTCGATTAAAAATTAAATACAGACCCAAAGCTACATAATTTTAATAACATTCAATACGAGTGACATGATTTCATTTTATAAATATATAAATATGCATAAATTTAAGTATTATGTATATGTACAAACTAATATGACACATATTCTTTATTAAATCAATTCGTGTAATAATTTGTAAATTTAGTATTGTTGTTATAAATTTCAACTAGAACAAATTATAACGAGTAAAAACATAATTCTTCTCACATAAGATTGAGATGGGGTAGGATTTTCAATTATACAACATGAAAAATAAATAAATAAAAAGGTTTAAGGGAGGTTAATAATGCCAGATCAGCAGTACACGTGGCAAAGGAATGACTGAGTCATGAGGTATGACTTGTTGACAATCATATTTACGCGCCACCCTGCGCGCTTTCGTTCGTCTTACCTTCGTTCTCAAATACGTACTTAAAGGACGCACCCAGACACAGCAACGAAGAAGAAAATTCAAAGTGCGTATGTGTCCCTTCGTGGACTTTCTCTAGACTATTTCATTTCACTGATTCCACCTGCTTCTGTCTCTTAACTTGCGCATCTTTCTCTCTTCTTCTCTCTACCGATCGCCTGCTTTTCTTCCTGAGCTTTTTGAGGTAAGCTTTGCCTTTCTCTTAGTTTTTTTTTTTTTTTAATTCGTTGTTCTTATTGGAGAAAAAAATGGTAGGGTTAAGATCAAAATAGAAATAAAACCCATGTCGGATTTTTTTTGTTCTTGTTTCAGTTACTATCTAGTTAATTTCTCCCTGCTTGCTGACAGATTCGCCAGATTCGCCTAGATTGTTGAATTGTTCTGTGGGTTTTATTTTTTTTGCTTAATTATTTGTATTATTTATTTATTTATTGGTTTTGACTATTTTAGTTTATTTCTTAGGTTAGGGGTATGAAATTCTGATTCTTAAATGCATATTGCATGGTACAAACGGATCATAGCATTTCACACCTTTCCACTTCCTCCAAATTTGTAGATACCCGAATTTCGTTTCTTAATTATTTGTATTATTATTTATTTATTTTTGGGTTTAATTAGTGTAGTTTACTTGCTATGGTAGGAGTATGAAATTCTGATTACTAAACGCATATTGCAAGGCGTGGTACTAATGGGTCGCTGCATTTCACACTGTTTCAAGATAGCTGAATTTCAATTGCTAGATGCTTAGCAAAGATTGTTGAAGCTTCGATTTGTAACTGTTCTCGAATTTAAGATAGCTGAATTTCAATTTTTGGATGCTTAACTAAGTTTGTTGAAGCTTCAATTTGGTACTATTCTTAAATGTGAAGATAAAACTGAAATATGAAGAAAATTTTATGTCTTTTTGGTTACTTTAACTTTTTTTTTTTTTTTACAAAGTTATGCGTCTGTATTGACATTTTTTTTTCCAATGTTTCAGTTTCCAGGTCATTGAAGTGGTTTTATTTGAAGCATCAGCTGATCACTGAGTAGATATATTGGTTGGTCAGTGGTACATTATACAGTCATGCCTTGTTTTTCTTTCCTATTTGGTAGAAGGGACTCCTTGAGAAACCAATTTTCTGAAGTAGATGAAGGTAAATTGCAACACATGCTGAACATGGATTGCCATCTAACTGAAAATGTGGTTTTCTTATATTGTCAGCAAATATTATGCCAATAAAAGGCTTCTAATCAGCTTCATGTGTTGACAGAATTTTCAGGCATTCTAAAGGCTAAACTCTACAGTTACAAAGAATTAAGAATTGCCACTGACGATTTTAGTCTGACCAATAAAATTGGGGAGGGTGGTTTTGGTTCTGTGTATAAGGTAACCACATTTTAGTGTTCAGTTTATCAACTTGATGTAACGTGTTCTTTTATACTCTTTGTTGGTTCCTTTCTTCTTCAAAAGCCTGAAATCTAAAAAATTTGTTGGATGGTCAGGGACGGCTTAAAGATGGAAAGATAGCTGCTATAAAAGTTCTTTCAGCTGAATCAAGGCAAGGTGCTAAGGAATTCTTGACAGAGATTAAAGTAATTTCAGAAATAGAGCATGAAAACTTAGTAAAGCTCTATGGCTGTTGTGTGGAAGGAAATCACAGAATTTTAGTTTACAAGTTCCTTGAGAATAATAGCCTTGCACAAACACTTATTGGTAATTTTCTTAATTTAGTTCTTGCTCTAGAAGTCCTTTGTTAGAGACAATGCTTCATATCACCAATAAGTTTCTTCATGTTGGATACTTTTGCAATATGCCTTTGCCATAATTTCTTTCTCATTTTACTACGAATCTAATATGAAATCACTAATGTTATGTAGAAAGGTATCTCACTTGATAGATATACACAATACTTTCAGTAATATCATTCTGTTAAACAGAACTTGAATGCTCTGGTTTCACCTTCAGGTGGAGGGCACAGTAGCATGCAGTTTAGTTGGCGGACAAGAACTAAAATTTGCATAGGGATTGCACGTGGGCTTGCATTTCTTCATGAGGAAGTACGGCCACACATTGTTCATAGAGATATCAAAGCAAGCAATATTCTCCTAGACAAAGACCTGACACCCAGAATTTCAGATTTTGGTCTTGCAAAGCTTATCCCGCCCAACATGACTCATGTTAGCACTCGTGTAGCTGGAACAATGTGAGTTCCAGCTTTGCAGATTCTTGTTAAGTTTATGCGTTTATTGTTTGGTATCAGGACTACTATCATTAAAAGAGACTGCTGCTAGAAATATTTGAAACTAATTGATGGAAATTTAACTTTCATGTTCATTGATGGTTTCAGAGGTTATCTAGCACCAGAGTACGCAATAAGAGGGCAATTGACACGAAAAGCAGATATTTACAGTTTTGGTGTCCTCCTCATGGAAATAGTCAGTGGGAGGTGTAACACAAATATGCGATTGCCATTTGAAGAGCAATATCTTCTAGAAAGGGTATGAAATTTTACTCCTCAAAGCTAGAGTATGAATATTGAACTGAAATGTTGATATCATGGGTTCTAGTAGATGGCATAAACTCCTGGACTTCTTGGTTGTTGGGCATTTTTTCTTAGAAAATTTGGTCTGAAGTTCTTATGAAATCATGTAACATTTAGCTCACCCTTATCAACCATGTATATAACTAGGCTGATTTTTATGGGAGTGATCATTCTCTAGATATATCATGGACAATAATGACAAAAAAACCCTACTTTCATCATGAAAATTGGGTTGTTTTAATATTGAAATGGATTACAGTGAAATCCTGCAAATGGCCAGTTACATAAGAGTATGCATTGTTCATGACATACTGATTCTCCTGCTGCAGACATGGGAGTTATACGAGCGAAAAGAGTTGGTTGTGCTAGTGGATACAGCATTGGCTGGCAATTTTGACGCCGAGGAAGCTTGTAGATTCTTAAAGATCGGTCTTCTCTGCACTCAGGACACTCCAAAGCTCCGGCCATCCATGTCCACTGTGGTAAGGATGTTAATGGGTGAGAAAAACATTGATGACAATAAAATTACAAAGCCAGGATTAATTTCTGATTTCATGGACCTCAAAGTAAGAGGTCCCCAGAAAACTAAGTTGGAAACAAAATCTTCATCTTCTTATAATAGCTCAGACAATCCGGACAACTCAAACTTGTCATCTGGAGCTACAAGTGCTGCTACTATGACTTTTACAGTATCATATGATAGAAGCACTTAAACATTAAAAAAATTGTAATCTAATTTGTATCTTCATTTTTTAGTTTTGAGGCTTGTGGATAAATTGTGTAATTTTGTATTTTGTATTGCTTCAGAGTTTGCACTAGGCATTTAGCCAAAGGTAGTAATCTCTTGTAAATGGAAAATTTTTCTGAGTGTCGATTTCTCTCCAAAGATAATAATTGCACAATAATGAGTTGTCATGATTGAGATTAATGGTTAAAAAATGACAAGTCAAAAGTTTCTAAGTTAAAGAGCACAATGACCCTTTATTCAACTAATATATCAGTCTTGGTTTCAGCATCTGAAAATTTTTTATTAATTTTGAACAATTAATCTATTTAATCCAATGGTGTAGTGAATTGTTTGAGTTAGCATATAAAATATTATTCTTTAAATTTATATTGTAATAATTGTTCTTTCCCAATTGAGGGCCGTCTTTTTATTTGGAGGACTTGGGGCAGGCTTTCCCGATTGTCAAGCTCCACAATTATGAATCACTGATAATAATTCAGAAAAAATTGAAGGTAGAAACAAATATGTAAATGTCAAATGAAATTACTGTTAAGGTAATTACAAAAACATTCAATTATTCCATTCTCAGTTAAAAAAAAAAAAAAAAAAGAGGCATCTCAAGGCAACAATACATTATACATTCAGTCATTTTCTCCGACTCCCCCTTCGCTTCTCCATTCTTTTCTTTGGCAACCCGAGAATATTCACAAACCTGTGATGCACAGGTTCCCAAGAGCCACTCCAATTATCATCCTAGTAGCACACCCAATCAGAACCACTTGCCAACCGATGCAAAGAAAGAACGAGAAGAGCCTCGATCTTTTGCCTCCGAGTTATCAGAATTCTCACATTTTTTTGAGTAAGGCTTTCCGCACAATCCTGAAATCCCATCCAATGAGCTATTATCAAATGTATCAAATTGTTTTCCTTGTGGTATGGGTCCTATGAGATGGTTATATGAGACATCAAAATATGCAAGGAAGGTGAGATTGGCTAGTTGTCGTGGAATTTCTCCTGAAAGCATGTTATAAGAGAGGTCCAGTGATTCTAGCTACGTCAGGTTGCGTAATGGTGAGGGGATATGAGCTCGAAGATTATTATTGGAGAGGTTGAGAGAATGAAGTCCTTTTAAATTGGTAATTGATTCAGGAATTTCGACTGAATAATGCCTGTCAGGAGATTCGATATCTTCCAATATTTTATCTCCGTGCCTTAGTTGTTCATTGGTAACGAGTAATCAACGAGGCCATATTGTGTAAAATCCTGCAGATCATCACTTGGCAATAGTTCATCCTCCACATATCTCCAACTCCTTGCATTGGCAGCTTTCATGGCATTCCAACACTCTGATGTATTTTGATGGAAGTTTACCTGTAAATTGATTATGAGAGCGATCAAGAATGCGCAGTTTGGGAAACTCGAAATCTGTTTCAGGCTCCTGCATAACACCGTGGAATTCGTTGGATCGCAGGACTAACACCTCTAACTCCGGAGGACTTCCCAACCAAAAGGGGAAAGTGTCACTGATTTGATTATTTCCAAGATCAAGAAATTCTAACACTGTGCAATGGGCAAATGATCTTGTAATTCTCCCTTGGAATTGATTGTAGCTTCAATCAATAATTCTCAACTTTGTTCCGCCAGTGAAACTTGGAAGGCTCCCTTGAAATTGGTTGTTCTGCAACTTTAACAATGATAGTTGATAACTGAGGTTCCCCAAGCACCGTGGAAGCCCGCCACTTAAGCCATTGTAAGACAAATCAAGAAGCTTAAGCCGATTCAAATTGCATATCGATGGTGGAATTTCTCCGGTTAGCTTATTGTTGGAAACAAGATAGGAAGAAGTGGAAACTGGTGGAACTGCTAGTGATCCTTGCAGCTCATTAGACCTAAGGTCTAAAGTGACAAGATAATTCCGTGGAAGAAGAACAGGATATTGGTCAAACCCTGTTAAAGGGTTGTATGACAGGTTCAACGATTCCAAACCTAATCTATTCTTATGTTTAACAGCCACCTTGGTATTTGACCACTTATCTTGTTGGAGGAAAGGTCTAGCCACGACAATTTATCTTGGTTCCGCAGGAAATTTGGGAACTTGTCAAGGTTATAGGAACCTAAACCAAGGACCCAGAATTTCTGAAGATAGGAATTAACAGCGGTTTCGATGAGAATAGTTAAACTGTTTAACGAGAGATTTAACACTTCTAATCTCTTGAGATTAGGGAGAAACATTTGTAGCTTCACTGTGCCACTCAGTTTGTTTGAATAAAGGTCAATCAATCTAAGAGTCTTAATTTCAAAGATTGAGACAGGAATTGGACCTTCCAGTTGGTTGAGTGAAACCTCTAGAACACGCAATTGGGGTTAGGTTCCAGATTTGGGATGGGATATTACCAGTCAGTTGATTAGACTTAAGCGTTAGGACTGCTAACTGGTTCAGGTTCATGAACCAATGAGGGATTGGACCATTCAATTGGTTGTGATTCGACTCTGGATGACTAAGAAGTGTTAGATTCATGAGCCAAGGGGGAATCTCACCACCTAGGTTTAAAGCAGACAGGCCTAAATGAGTGAGTTTGGTCTGCTTACCTGTCTAAGACAATGAATGAGGAGTTTGACCTCAGAAATTGTTAAAAGAAAGATCCAAAAAACTTGGTTGGGAAAGATTACTGACTGAATATGGTATTTGGCCTGAAAAATAGCTTCCACAGATGTCCAATTCTTGAAAAAGAAGCAAGATTTCCAATGGAACTGGGTAACTCAGATGAAAAATTGTTGAAGGCAATCTTCATGTGAAAGAGCTTGGTAAGCTTAGCAATTGAAGACGGAACTTTTCCTGTGAAGCTGCAACGACTAATGTCCAAGTAAGAGGGCTGGCCTCCTGGTCAAATTCTGTTAAATTTCCAGTGAGATATACATTGGAACTCACACTAAGAAAGTGAAGATTGGGTAACTGAAAAAATCTTTTCCAGAAATCTAACTTGCAATCTACAGTTTCTAAGAGATAAAATACTTATTGCAGATAAATTATGAAATCAGGTACTGAAGAAAAAATGTTCACATAACTAAGATAAAGTATTTTGAGGTTGGCTAAGCTTTCAAATAGAGTTTTGAGACCTGGCTTTTGGCGCCTCAGTGGATTTCCAGATAGATCAAGGGATACCAAGCTGGAAAGTTCTAAGATCTCAAATGGTACTTGACCTGAAAAGCCAGACAAAGAGAATTTTAGATGCCATAACCTCAGACAGGTTAATGACTCCAGAGGGGATTTCAGATTTATTGAAGTCATTATCCGCGAGGCTAAGCCATTGGAGATGTACAAGCTTGAAGAGACTGCTCCTAGAGTTGATAGAACCGTAAAGGTAACTACTAGTGAGGTCAATTCTGATCACATCACCAGTTTCCTCATTGCACTCGACGCCATCCCAAAAGCAGCAGTTACTCGTTTGTTCTTCCAACTTCCAGGAAGTAACTCTAGGATAAGCATAAGGATCAGAAGAAGCATGCTGGGAAATTGTAAGGCTCTCCTTGAATTGAAGCAAGGCAGAACGCTCCTGTTTCATGGCAAAGAGACTGCTGCATACAAGAAGTGAGCAAGACAAATTAAGGAGAGAATAGAGACTAAGTGCTTATATGTGAAGCAAAATGGGGATAAACTCAATGCGTCTTGACGCACAAAAAGTTGTTAAAACACTAGAGGAAAATCAAGCAAGGCCTTGCTATATATGCTGAGCAAACGGAAGGGGATTCTACGTGCTTTTATAGGCAAGGCACGTACCTCTTTGCAATTTCCATAGACAACGTCTTAAATACAACTGTTTTAATAAAGTTATCCACAACAATAAATGTGTAATACAAGTACTAAATTTTATTTTCTCGTTTCTATAATCATTGTGGTAATATTGATGTTTATAAAAAAAAAAAAAAAAAGGAAAATTTAAAGGTTATCATATCAAAAAGTCAATTTGCCGTGACTCTTCAGCTTGAATTATATCGTTTTTCATCTCATCACTAGGTCTATTGCCGATGAATCCTGAGCCTTACACTGAGATGACGAACTTGTCGTGCGGTGCTGAGGTTAAGTTAGACAATTTTGTTTATAAGATGTATCGGTTTGAAAAATATGTTTGTCACAATATAATAATAATTTATGCCACGTCAGTTTGATTAGATATTAATACAATTAATAATTGCGTTAAATTTACGTCATGCTATGTCGTGCTCTAAATTTTTTTGGTTTTTAAGTTTTAAAATTTTTTAATTAATTAAAATGACCTAATTATTTCTAAATTAAATTTTATATATTATTACAATACAATACAATAATTATGCAACTACTCTTTATGGTAAAGAGACTGTTGCATGGAACGAGTAAACTAAGCAAGACAAATTAAGAAGAGAATGAAAACTAAGTGCTTATATTTGAAGCAAAATGAGGATAAACCCATCATATTCGTGTCTTAACATACAAAACTCGTTAAACACTTTAAGAAAATCAGGCAACACCCTGCTATGCTATGCAAATGGAAAGGGATTCAATGTGCTTTTATAAGGCACTTATCTCTTTGTATGGAAAACGTTTTTTCTAACACAATAAAATATGTAATAGAGCTACTAAATTGTGTTATCATGCTTCTTTGATCATTTTGGTAATATTGGTATTTATAAATAAATAAATAAATAAATAAAGGTTACCAATATCAAAAAGTCAATTTGCCTTGACTTTTCAGCTTGAATATCGTTTTCATCTCATCATTGGGTCAATTGTTGTTGAATCTTGATTCTTATACTGCGAATGATGAACTTGTCTTGCTGAGATTAAGTAAGAAAACTTTGTTCATAAGATGGAACAGTTTGAAAAATGTGTTTCTCACAATACACAATATAATAGTAGTATGATGTCTTGTTAGTTTGATTAAAAAATCAATTAAATACAGACATAATTGAGACTACGTTAAATTTGCGTCATATTGTCATATTATGTGGTATCCTAAATTTATTTTTGGTTTTTAATTTTTAAATTTTTAATTAATTAAAATAATTTAATTGTTACTGTTTTAAATTTTATATGCTATTACAATGCAATGGTTATGTTTTATTTTTAGATATTTTAATTAATTATCCATGCGTTTGTATGGTTAATCTCATAAAGTTGATTTATTGAGTTTTTATATTTAAAATATGGATTCAACTCAAATTAGTATGAGCTCTTGTATCATGATTACTTGTTATTTTCGTGTTTCGTAGAAAAAAAAGGGTTTCTTGGGTCCATAATTTACATGCCAAATCTACTGTATGAGATTAATAGTAAAAAAGTAATAAGGGGGTTAATTTGTTGTTAAGTTTTTTAAGAATTGTTTTGAGTGCCAATAAGGCCAAATATTGGGGGTCTGAATATTATTTTCCCTCAGAATATAAACATAAAAAATTTGGACCTCCAACATTTAGGCCCATTAGATTTTTTGGGGATCTTACTTGGGCCAGGATTTGGAAATGATGAAGGCCCATAGGTTTAAGTTATGGAGTCATTGATTATTCAAATGGAAGGTGGGCAATGAATTTTCATAAAATGTCAAATTTATTGTATCAGATATGACATTAATTGAAAGCAACGAAATTTCTTTCTACTAAATTTGTATGGTGAAAGAAATGTGGGGTAGCTTAAATTCATGTAGTTGCATTATATTATTCAAAGACATTCTTTTAACTTTTAAGTGAGTAGATACTAACAATTAAAGATCTAAAGTATATAACTTTATTCTATGGTAATTAAAAGAACTAAATGTGTTTAAATGCAACAAAAATAGAAAATCCTTCCTTACTGAAATGATTATGCACTTCTAACAAATTTTTATTAATATTTGTAGATGATAAGTAATAACATAAGTCAAAAATATTCACTAATGCTTGTATAAAGCATTAAAACAACAATCAAAAAGCTTAAAGCATGAGCTAACAAATATTTGAAAAAAAAAAAAAAAAATTATATTTATTGACAAACATAAAAATAAGTTAAAACATCTCACATAAGAAGAAAAAAACAATTTCCTCAATAGTGGTAATTAGTAAGAGTTTAGTTGACACGTAGCAATTTACTAAACTTTTTTTAAACTACTATGAAAGCGGCAACACTAGATAACTCCAAAAAGAAAAAGGTAAGAAAAGGGTAAAGAGAAGCGGGTCCCAGCGGTATAATTGAGCAATTTGATTTATCCAAACCCTAATCCACTAAAAATGAAAACAAAGTAAATGATGTCAAAACTCTCTCTTTCTTCTTCTGCAACTACAGGAATTCGTCACTCCTGTCTCTGCCTCTTATTCTCTTTCTTTCTTTAAGAAAACTTTTTTGTTACTTTCTTACTCGCTTTTTTCACGAGCTCTTCTCTGCTGCACAAAACTCGGAAAATAAACCTACGGTTTAGTTTTTCCCCTTCTATTTACCGTTTCTTCCCCAAATCCAATTCACCCAAATCGATCTGTTTCATCTTCTGCCGGTCTTGTCTGTTCTGGGTTTTCTTTTTTTTTTTTTTTTCTTCTTTATCCTATTAGGTTGTTGGTTTCAGATTTCAGTCTAAAGAGAGTAGACATTGTGCGGGAAAGGGGAATATTTTATTCTCTTTCTTCAAAGATTTCTGCTTTTTGAAAACTTACTTGTGAAGCAATTTCGCGTTGAACGTGACTGAATTTAGTGTGGTTTCATTGCTCTGGACAGAGTAAATTATTCGTCACATGGGTACTCTGCTGCATCTTGTTTTTAGGAACTTTATTAGCGAGAAACTTGTGATTTTGTTCAACATTTGTTTCATTTTGGTAGATCAAGCATGAGCTTTCGCTATGGGAAGTAGTTGCATTCATGATCTGCAATCAAATTTGTTAATCAATCCAGAGTTTTTTCGGATTCACATGGATAGTTATCGATAGCAACTCATATCAATTCCTAGAGATTTGTAGTTGTACTTAGTAGCTTCTCTTTTTATTACTGATATGGAAGATATTGGACTGGTGAAGCAAGGTTGGAAATGGCTGCAATCCCAGAAACATGCTTACTCGCGAGCGCGAACAGCATTGGGTCGTTTCAGGGACAAAATGGGCGTGTTAATAGAGCGGCATTGGCCCATGGTGTGCGCCGGGTGCGCCAAATTGGCGATGCTTTTGTGCTTGTTCTTGGTTCACTGGAGGAATTCTATTGTAAGAGGTTTTCAATCATTAATCAAACTGGGTTCCCCTTCTTTGTTCGTTATAATGTGGAGCTGCTTTCTTAGTCTCACCTCGATGTCTTGCTTGCTTTATGTGCTCCTGTGTATGGTATGTATTTGCATTTCTTTCTCTTGAAGTTCATGAGTTCTAATAGCTGGGCTACATGTTTGAATTATTGAATATACCATTTAGGGGTTTATTTCGGGGCTGCCATGACTGCTAATGGATCGCTGAATTAATGTTAGTAAGTTAGTTCGATTTGTAGAAAAGAAATAAATAAATAAAGAATAATGCGATGAGCAGTATTTGATATTACATAAGGACGAGGCTCTTTTTTCTTTTCGTAATTGATCTCTCACAAGTACAGTTGGGGTCCCAACCACCTGTATTTAACATCGAGAGTGAAAAAGTGGAAGCAATTTAGTTAGGTTGGCCATTTTAGGGCTTGAAATCTTATGATTCTTTTCCCTTTTTTGCTTATTCATCTCTTATGTAATTTATAGGTGCAAAAGTAAAATTTTTGCTGTTTTTTAAGTAATTTTGTTTTGTTATGTCTTTTTGGCCTTCCGGATTAGTTTTGAGAAGCACCCACCGACTTGTTTCCTGTTACAATTGCATGATGTCATAATAGGCATTCTTGTATTTGAAAATTGAGTATCCTAAGTGATGTGGACTGGAAATCCTGGGTAAACTCTGGTGATAAAGTTGTTTAAACCATCTGTATGTTCTTTCAGTTAGGTTCAGTGCTCCCTTCAACATATTTCAGGGCTTTGCTCATTGCCTATTCTTTTCTCCCTGCTATATTTATTTGTTGGATACATGCTAGCTCAGTCCACTGAGAGAGCCAACAATTGATACTGTTCGAAGAATTTATATAATTTATTTCAAGCATTTTGCTCAAGAGCTGTCTGAACTAGAAACTCCAAAATGAAGCAGAAATCTGGGAACTAAGAGCACACATATAATACTTTATTTGAATTCTTGGTTTCAAAAGTTAACTCCCTCTTTTTCCTTCTAATTGAGTGAATTTCACTTTTACTCTATTCAACCTCCAATTTAGTCAAAACCACAATACTGTACCTCATGTTACCTTTTTCTTGGTTGAAAACTTTTCATCTGCTTTTTGCACCTCTCACCTTCAATATTTTCATGCATTTTAATTTGTTAACTATTTAGAATTTACAGTTCTTTTAATGAAAGTTGGTGTGGAACTTAATGGTGAAGTAAAAACTTCTTAGTGGTGATGACAGTGTGCCAACTTCAATGGCACTTCAGCTGCAAAAGGCTTGCTCATTTGTGACCATCAAAGCAAATATCTTACCTTTTAAAGTGGGCAATGTTAATAATGCAACTAACATTTCCATCCAATGATCCAGGGAGCTGCTGGAGCTGCTGTTCGGTACTTGGGTTATACACCTGGGCTTTTTATTGTAGGAATGTTTGCTATTTTGGTCTTATGGATGTTTGCTAACTTTTGGATAGCGGGAACATTGTTTATAGTTGGAGGTATGGCTAGGTTTCTTGGCCCTTTGACTTTGTGATTGTTAATTTTAGTAACACAATATGTTATGCTTTTATATGTTTCACTGTTTTCTTTGTGCCTAATAGCTTTATTTATTGGAATGCATTGAGGATGTTTTTGCTGTGTAGCATGTGAAATGGGTTAGTGTGTAAAAACAAGGTTGACTTAAATATTTTTCTGCATTCTGTTTGTAATTGGTAGTAAATTGGCTATCAGTGTGAATCATATTTTTGTGCTATCGGTTGCTTTTTTTTCATTTGGTCTTGAATAAGCAAATAGTTCTCAAGATTTTGATTCTAGATTCTGAAGTCTTTATACATTTCTAACATATCTAGAAATGTTCAATTTGTCACAGAGCAATAGCTGTTAGGAAATATCACAAGACTCAAGTACAATTGTTTCAATTTCAGAACTTTGTGCAATGAAAGCATTTAAATGTTAGCTTTTTGCAATGAGTATGATGTATCTGGCTATCTGCATATATGTATGGGCATGAGTGCAAACCTTGTTCACTACTGAAGATTTTGCATGGGTTTGTTGCTATTGGTAACAGAGATACTTGAGAGTAGTAATTGTCATAAAATGTTTAAAAGTGGCAAAAGTAAATTTTCAGGTGGTTGTCTGGCAAGTTAAGGCTTGTTCATGTAGATACTCCTTTGTCCTTGTGCTCAATTTCTAGATCTAATGAAAATTCTTTATTGTGCAACTGCAGGCTATCTGTTTTCCCTAAATCATGCACGGTTGGTTGTTTTAATGGCAACTGTTTATGCTCTATATTGTGTAAAAGTTCGAGTTGGATGGTTCGGTGTCTTCCTCTCAATAAACCTTGCATTTCTCTCCAACGATTTGTGGAATTATTTGCTTCAATTATGTGACAATGTAAGTGAAAACTCACACTTTGAGGAGCAGAAAGAACCAGAAACAGCCACTGAAGATGAGTTCGCTGGAGGGTGTGAATACTCTATTCCTACTGAAGAACCTGAAAAGTTGCACTCTTGCAAATCATCTAGCAAGTCAGCTGCTACTTCTTCTGTTATTAATAACCAAAAAGAGTCTTCCTCTAGCAAGGTTGTTAAAGAAGAAACAAATTCAATTGACGAGATGAAAAGGATATTGAATAGTGTGGACCATTATGAAATATTGGGGTTTCCTCGCCACAAAAAAATTGATGCTACGGTTATGAAAAAGGAATATCGAAAGAAGGTATATCTAGCTTTTGGTGATGGAGTCATATTCATTTTTGAACTTTTTTCCCAGGAAGAAATGGAATACCTTCTAATTTAATCTGTTCAGTTAGCTCTTGATCCAAATTTAAGCTCTAACTCGCCCTCTCGGCATGCAAGGCATGTGGATCAAACATAACAATAACTGCAAATGCAATTTATTATCATTGGGATTCAAATAGCAGGGCACTTGGTCAAACTGGCTCTAATACTATATTAAGTTACCACTTGACCTGAAAGCTTGAACCTTAATATAGTTAAATTAATGAACATGGGGTATGCTGTGAAATGGATCACATTGTTTGTTGACACACAACCCTTCCTTATTAGGGGAGAAATCTTCATCTAGTTCTGGGAGTATATGTGTACTCATGAACATGCTCTTACTGATTTCCGTCAATTCTATTTTGTGCAGGCCATGCTTGTCCATCCTGATAAAAATATGGGAAGTCCTTTAGCTAGTGAATCCTTTAAGAAACTCCAATGTGCTTACGAGGTATTCAACTTAACATGAAAGATACTTCTAATGCCAAAATTTTTGGTTACATCTTGTGTATGAACAATGCAAAATATCAGTTATGTGAAGCATGCAGATTGCAGTGGTGCTGGTCCCTTGTGCTACTCACAATGGGTGTAAATTTGTAGGTTCTTTCTGACTGGACAAAAAAGAGAGATTATGATGAGCAATTGAGAAAGGAAGAATCTAGGACTCGAAGTGTCTGTCAGAAGTCTTATGGTGGTTCACGACAGGTAATCTTTTAGGTGGTGTTTTTTTTTTCCTCTTTTTTCGCTATTTTTTCTGATTTATTTTCAAGCTCCAGAGTATTTATGCTACAATTTTGTCTCTCCATGAAGTTCTTGGGGTGAAAACTTTAAAAATGTTTATGATTAAAAATACACTAGAACTTTGTGCAGTCTTCTTCTTCCCATCACTATATTGCTTCGGGTTTCTCAATTTGACCAATGCAGATTGCTGAGTCAATTTGCTGATGACAAGTTGTGAAACCATTGAGAAAGTTTTTTAAAACCTAAAATGTTTTCTCGAGCAGGATATTCCGGATTATTGTGCTGAGGAGTCAAGGCGCATACAGTGCACTAAGTGTGGCAATTCTCATATTTGGGTTTGCACCAATAGGAGTAAAGCCAAGGCAAGATGGTGTCAGGTCAGTCTTTCTGATACTGCTTGGTCAATATTCACTCCCAATCTTTCTGCTGTTATGAATTCATGGATAATTTGTTCTGCTTCTGGCTTCAGGACTGCTGTCAATATCATCAAGCGAAAGATGGGGATGGATGGGTTGAATACCGAGGCTCGTTGGTCTTTGATCGGCCACAAAAGGTGCATTCAATAATGGGATTTGTTTGATATGCAATTATTAACTAATTTGGTTTGACATGATGTACTTTTGAACTCTGAAAGAGAGGAAAACTATTCTGATATGGAATGGCGGAGACTTCTAATATATTACTAATTTTTCGAATGCTCCTAATGCAATTTTATTTTATGACTTTCAGGTTGAAATACCTCGAGCTTTTGTTTGTGCCGAAAGCAAAATCTTTGATGTGTCAGAATGGGCTATTTGCCAGGTCAGTAGTTTGTTTCGGAAGCCTTCATGAGTAAGTTCTATCTTACAATGATCATTTAATGAAAAATATTCAATTTCATCTCCTTGCAGGGCATGGCATGTAGGCCTAACACGCATAGACCAAGCTTCCATGTAAACATGGTTGGTTTGGAGAAGACACAACGATCGTATTCAAGCAGATTCCCTTGGGATTTGGATGCAGAGATGATGGATGATGATGAGGAAGAATTTGAGCTCTGGCTTCAGCAGGCTTTGGCCTCTGGCCTCTTTTGTGAAACATCCAAACGCAGAAAGAGCTGGAGTCCATTCAAGTTGCATCAGAAGAAAGGGAAGAAGCAATGGCGAAGATCATCAACCTAGATGACTTTTGAGTGAAGGGTTTACGAAAGTTTTATTGTCCTTCACGAGACTAAAGATTCCCGTGCTTGGGAGACAGAATGAAGGAGAGGGGGTTTTGACGTGACACCACAGACTGTTTCACCAACGAAATTTGTTGGATGAACCAGGCAAAGATGATGAGAAAAGTTTTCAAACATAGTTTTAGGGCATTTTCAGGCATAAAAGCTGAGCAGCCCTGATTGCAGATGTGGCCTACTTGAGTTCAATCAAATCTGTCTTTGTGATATGAAAGCAACCCAATTTGGGTTCAATCTTCGACCTTCAATCTTTGTACATAGTTCTGTCAATAATTTTCTTATATGCTTTTAACATCTTATTTGCCGTCATCTGGTAAATATTACTACTACGTAATTCCTAAGATGTATTAATTATTCTCCTCTTTCCCGTACTTCTCTTATTTGTGCCTTGAGTTGCTGAAAGCTTCTATAGTTGGAATCTTCTTACAGTTAAATGATATTACATTAGCGAAGTATTTACACAAATTCATCCATAAAATAACGTGACTTTGATATAATTAGATGAAAAAAATAAGTAAATTAGGTAATATAATAAATGAGAATAATTATAGTTATATGGTGATGGTATTATTTGTTTTTATTTTTTTTATACAATCATTTAGAGGCTTTTTAATTGTGATTAGTTATAGGTAACTTATGCTTACGAATTTTTTAATATAATTTTATTAAATTATATTAAAAAGAATTTTACCTGTAAAGAGAAAAATATTTATTATCCTTCTAATTTTTAAATTAATATTTTTTTTATTTTTTATACTTTTTAATATCTCATCAATTTTTCACTCTTATTTTTTTTATTTTATTTATCGGTTTAATTAATTTATATAATAATAAAATTAAAATATATTAAAAATATTAAAAAAATTAAAATTAAAAATAATAAAATATTAAAAAATATTAAAAAAAAAAAACCAAATATTAACTAAAAAATCAAAAATAACGAACTGGGGCCTGTAAACTACAATGGCAGTAGCCAAGGCAAAGCAGTACCGGTACGACAATAATATGGAACCAATAATAATTTGACAAAACTCGAATTCCTATTGGCTGAAACGCGTCACTAACAAGAGCCGATCTTGCATTAGTGCAAGTTATGGTAACGTCTATTATATCCACTCGCGAAATAGACAGATTCTGTACCACGGGCTTCATTTATCTGACACGTGTAAAATTCCCAAGTTTCATTTGTAGACTGACGGTTCGCGTGATTCGCCGCGAGTAAGCAACAGCAAATGCAAATTCACTTTTAATTTCTTTGGTTTCCTTAACTGTTGACAAAAAAAATAAAATAAATAAAAAATAAAAAACCGAGGGAAGGCGCGTACGTGTTCTGAATCAGTCTGCCGCTGTCGACATTCCCAAACCCATACATAAAATCGTGGGTATTGAATTTGACATTGTTGTATCAATTTTGAATCTTGAAATGGAGAAGAGGAAGCAGAAGAGTGAAATTGGTAGTGAAGAAGTGGAGAAGAAGAAGATGAAGGGATGGAGATGGACAGTATGGGCTGTGATCACGGTGTTGTTGGCGACGGCGGCAAACACGAGGACAGCCTCTAAGATTGCAGCTCACTTCGTCAACAATCTGAATACTTGTCACTGTCCTTCGCAGGTCATTCAGATTCATTTTCATTTTCCAAAACTAAAAAAAATATTGTTTTTAAGACTGTTATTGCCTTTGGCAATGTTTTTAAAATGTTAATTTTCAAAATTATTTTTAGAAATAAAAGTGATTTTTGATTTGTTTGTTAAAACGAGGAAAGTGGTCATTTTTAAAGAAAAATTTGTTTGTGTTTTAAAAAACATGTTTTTTCAGCTATAATTTTGAGAACAGTTATTTTTGCTTTGAAAAACAAGTTTTACGTGTAACCAAACGTTTTCTACTGCTTTTTGTTTTCCACAATGAGAAACAGGTTTTGACCATGCATTCAATCAGCCACAAAGTAAGATTTTTTCTGTCTTGGTTAATTGAAATTAAATTGTGATTGTTTTTCTACAGGATTCAGGGAAATATAAGGGGATGATTGAGGATTGCTGTTGTGATTATGAAACCGTAGACAGTGTTAATGGAGAAGTGTTACATCCTCTTCTACAAGAACTTGTTACAACGCCATTTTTCCGATATTTCAAGGTTTGTTATGCCTTGTTATTTATCTCACATTTAATAAATTTGAGCTAAACAAGAATTGTTCACAATTCTGTTGTAGTGCAGATGGAAAGCTTAGGCTTTATCCACTGACATGAAAATAAAATGTTTCTTCTACATTGTGGTTTAAAAACAATTTTTTTGCAATGCTATAATCATGCATGTTTGTTTTTACTGTTTGTTCTTTTTGGATATGATATACTTGTTTTGTTTGTAGGTTAAGCTATGGTGTGACTGTCCCTTCTGGCCTGACGATGGTATGTGCAGGTTGCGTGATTGCAGTGTCTGTGAATGTCCAGAAAATGAATTTCCAGAACCTTTTAAGAAGCCATTCCGTCGTGGCCTTCCATCAGATGATCTAATGTGTCAAGAGGGAAAACCACAGGCAACTGTGGACCGCACACTGGACAATAGAGCCTTTAGAGGCTGGATAGAGACAGATAATCCATGGACAAACGATGACGAGACTGATAATGGTACTGCTACTTTTCTGACTATCATACTTCATATTGTTATCTTGTTATTTAATTTTGGAGATCTTATCTGTTGCATCCTAGTGTTCACTGTTAGTTCAGGAGCTTTCTCTCAGTGGCAAGACTGTTGCCAAACCAGGGTTGGAAAGAAAAATTTTAAGATTTTTGCATATATCAAAAGAACTTAGTATTTCAGCATTTTCACAGTTAACTATTTCCATTTTGCTTACTGTCTGTGTCAAAAAACAGGTTATATTTGAGAGAACCGTGCAGAGATTGACAAATAAAATTTGAATTTGCAGGTGAGATGACATATGTAAATCTTTTACTAAATCCGGAACGTTACACTGGTTATGCTGGTCCATCAGCTAGGAGGATATGGGATGCTGTTTATTCAGAGAATTGTCCAAAATGTGAGTTGATCTCTATATAACTTTGTTATAAATTATATTATGCAGTGAATTAGAAAATGTCATGACTTATGTGTTTACTGTTTATCAGCATAACTTCCATACTAACTTCCATATGCCTTTTTTGTTTTAACAATTTCGCTTCTGTGTACATATATTCTTGGGTCACTAAGGTGACCTTAGTGTGGGGTTCTGTTATTTACTGCTCAAGACGTTATGCCATTCTTTGTTTCTCTCTTCTTTTCTTCTTTAAATATTTCCAGCTAATCCCATGTGTGAGGCCAAACCTTTGATGCAGATTCATCAGGGGAGATATGTCAGGAGAAAAAAGTTTTGTACAAACTAATATCTGGTCTTCACTCCTCAATCTCCATTCACATAGCTGCTGATTATCTTCTTGATGAAAGTACCAATATGGTAAGCCTCCTATGTTGTACCATTGACCCTTTATCATATTCTCCAATTTCAACTATTGGTTTGTATATGCTATGAGAGGGAATCACTCCGAGTTAATAGGCTATCTTTTCAGGTGTTTTCCAGCATCATCTATATTTGTACTCTGTGTTATTATTCAGTGATCCTTAATCACATCTTTGATGAGAATTTTACATGAACAAATTCCTTTAAAAATATGAAGGCAAAAATGATCTACAGTGTCAACCTTGCTTTCAGGATTGCACCAACAGAAGATCAAGCTTGTACCTAGATTTCTTGTTTCCATTCTTTATTGGACTACTTGAATGCCCTCATAGTGGTTTCTGTTGTTATACTTTCTATGTACTTGGTTTATGCCCCTGGTGTTTCAAATAAAATTGACTCTGGTATGGAAAAATTAAAATGAAAGAAAAAGAATAAAATTATGGATGTTCTATTTGTTGGATGATTTGTATTGATAACTGGATGAGGTATGCATAAGGTATGTTTAAAGGACAATGTTATACCAAGCCAAAATAGAAACTGCATAGGTTTTCTATGTGCATAGCAAATTGATTGGGATCTGACGCATTCTTTGTGAAATTCCAGTGGGGTCAAAATCTGGAATTGATGTATGATCGTGTTTTAAGATATCAGGATCGTGTAAGAAACTTGTACTTCACATTCCTTTTCGTTCTTCGTGCAGTGACTAAAGTGAGTATTTCTTGCATTCAGTAGTTCCAAATATTTCTGTCTTCTATATTTGCCTATTCCTGAGATTATTGGTTTTTCTTGTTTGTATCTGAATCGTGTAACAGGCAACAGATTACTTGGAGCAGGCTGAATATGATACTGGTAACCATGCAGAGGACCTGAAAACACTGTCCTTAATTAAGCAGCTATTATACAATCCTAAACTACGAGCTGCATGTCCTCTACCATTTGATGAAGCTAAGTTGTGGCAAGGTCAAAGTGGGCCTGAACTGAAGCAGCAGATTCAAAAGCAATTCAGGAATATCAGGTTTCTCTGAGAGCCTCAACTTCATTAATATTAAAACTCTACATATATCCATCTGTTTTCATGCGGCCAGAAATCGACCATGCTTTTTATCTCTGCAAAACTGAACACTTTTGTAAAATATTTATCATTTTACAGCACAGCATCCATAATTCTATTCCCTGTTGAAGCTGAAAGTGGGTGTTTTTGTTATTAATATCCTTCTGAATGTTTTGATTTTGAGTTATTGTATTTGCCTATTACATTTGTTGCAGTGCGTTGATGGATTGTGTTGGCTGTGAGAAGTGTAGACTTTGGGGAAAACTTCAGGTTCTTGGTCTTGGTACTGCATTGAAGATCCTTTTTTCTGTTGATGGTCAAAATCACGCGTCTCAACCTGTGAGTTCTTTTACTTACAATTTCAATTTAGTTTCATGTTTTCCTTTGTGCCTGAACATTTTTCGATTGGTAGTTGATAGCTTCACTGAATTTGAGTATACCCATTTCTTTTTCCCATTCATTGCTGGTTTAGCAGCTGCAGCTGCAACGTAATGAAGTGATTGCTCTAGTGAATCTGCTGAATCGACTCTCAGAATCTGTCAAATTTGTGCATGAAATGGGCCCTTCAATCGAAAAGATCATGGAAAAACAGATATCTGATCCTTCTGCACTGACATTTAGCTTATGGAAGAGAATACCGGAGTCAGTGCTCACACTTTGGTAACATATTGGCCTCTTAGTTACATAGGTTTCTGGCTCAGTTTAATAAAATTCATATATTAAACTGGTGTTAACAGGTCAGGGAAGCTAAAGCTGTAACAATTTATCATCAACTGCCATCAACACCAACTTTAGAAAGGTAATGTAAAGGCCAGATACATATTGACTGTTGAGTTGCTGTAGGTCAGGTTTTCGGAAAAAAACACTATTTAGCGGTAATACAAATGAATACAAGTTTTCAAGTATGCAGAATTAAGTTATTTAAGAGTCTTGAGTAATTGTTGTAATATGTAAGATCCATGTTATTTTGGATCCAAAGATGAAAATGCCATGTTGAAGGCATCAAATATATTTCCAGAATCTTCATAAATGAGTCTGAACTTGTCCTGGAGATGAGAAAATCTTCATAGACCAATTTTGAAGCTTATATTTGAGGCGCTTACCCCATCAAAAAGCATAGATTATGTTAGAGATTAATATTGTAGAGATTAATATTGTAGAGAGCATATTTATTATATTTTTATTAGACAACCTGTTACAGAAGAAGATGAATGTGTACATACATTTATCCAATAAAAAAATAATGTGTATTTTTCCTTTTTATTATTATTATTATACTATTATTATTATTATTATATATAACATGATTTTTTCCCTATGGGTGTGGGAAGCTCTATTGATTGACTGTCAATAACAATCAAAATCTTCTTACCCTACTTAAAAATGTCATAATATTAAATTAAAATTGGCCACACACAGAATTTCAAAAACCTAATCAAATCACTTTAAATTAGGTTTAAAAATGAAATTGACATTAGCAACCATATCAATTCTGTACATCAATAAATCAAATTAAGATTAATAAGTGTAAAGATTCAAACAGATGACAAGTATCATCTTAGAAAATACACACAAATAATTGGTTTTGAGACTTCTGTCTTCCTTGTATCAAAATCAAAAGAAGACACCAATAATGATATCATAATTATCTCAAACAAATCAAATTGTCCTGCCAACTGTTCCAATATTCCAGCCTCTTTCTTTGTCCTTTTGACTCTGCTTCTGCTGAATTTCTTTTGTTCCCGCTCTTCTTCCACCACCCAGCAACACTCTGTGTGCCATCCTTCCTCTGCTTCCTATCGAAACTCGAACTTTCTCCATCCCAACATTCACACCACCCCTTCTGAAGTGATGGGGCATTGGAGATTTCATCTGCATTTTCTTTTGAAGACTTCTTCTTAGCATGCTGCTCATCAGCTTCTTTCCCCCACTTTTTACACCTTTAGGACTATTACAATGTATTATCTGTTCAGGCAAGCACTCATCAATTAACTCTTCTTTCTCGTCAATTTCACATGGTGGCAATGAGAACAATGCTGGCGTCAGCTGAGATGAGGTTGGTGCACTTGGGAGTGGAATCAGAGAGTTGCGTCTGGGAGCTGATGTCAATGGTATTCGCTTGGCAGCTGTGCAAATGGAAGCCCTTCCAGTCCTCTTTGGCAATCTTGGTTGTTCAGCCATATCAGGGTTGTTTTCCTTTTCCATGGGATTGATGTACTTGACTAAACCATCTGTTGGAGGAAGAAATATTGAAGGTTTATAGCTGTTGTTCTCCATTAGTGGACGCGTAGGATTTCCTTGATCTTTGATTATTGTCATACTTGCTGGTTCACTGGAACTCTTGTTGTTGCTTCCAGGCAATCTATTTGCAAGTGGCGGCCTCGATGGTGCAGTACTTACCTCATCTTGTTGTTTCAGATGTTGTTCAGCTATCTTTGTGTCTACATGCTGACGGGCAAGCTTCCTCTCAACTAGAAGTTGTGATTCAAGTTCCTTTACCTACAACATTTGCCAGATAAGAAGCATAAGTTTTCACGTGAGCAAAGAAGAAAAACATAAAAGACAACTTTGGCAACAAAGTTTCCTGAGTAATACCTTGTCTTGCAGGTTCTTAATTTTAAGGTCTTTTTCTTTTATCTTCGAGTCTAGTCCATGGACTGTTTCCTCCATCTTCCTGCTCTGCATCTCTTTGCTCTTTAAGTCTTGCTTTGTTTTCTCAACCTTACAACAAAAACATTAAAAGTTTTTGGAAAACAAAGTTTCATTAGTAATTTAAGAAAGGATCATATGTACATAGATATTGTGTGAATAATTCATTTTTACCATTTGTTTGTATCTCAGAAGTTCAGAAGTGTCTAACTGCTTCTTTGCTGGACCCAACTCTACCCCTCTTACTCTACTGGCAAAGTTCAGTGAGCACAAGGTCTCACTGAGGTCATTCTCATTAGGACTGATCTGTACAAACATGAGCGTCTTTGAATCTCCCCCTGACAAACATAAATCCACTCATCAGGTTCTGAAATGTTTAATGCATTACCAATAGAATGGAAGAATTAAAACATGGAGTTTGAAAATTGTGAGGTTTCTTTGGGAGTATCCAGGGAGAAGTACCTAAAGAGTCTTGAAGCAAGTGAGTGAGCTTGGAATTCCTATGTAGGAAAGAAATGAATTAAAAGCCAAATATTATGCTGTTAATTGTAGAAAAAGAAATACGAGAATAGCATCGAACCTAAATGGAATGTGAGGGCTTTTAGTTGCAAGAGCAGATATGACATCGCCAAGTGCTGATAGCGATCTATTGATATTTTGGGTTTCCTTTAGTCGTTCTCCCTGTACTTCAGTCTTTGCAACTCGCTCACTTCCTGCTAGGTCCACTAACCACAGCTTGCTCTTTGTGCATTCCCCATTCAACAAGTTTTCTCCCCGCACCATCACACAATGTATACTGTATATAGAAAGATAGTCACCCATTAGCATTCAGCATTGTGCACAACCAAATAAATATGGAATATATATTAGACTAAATTTGGTTTAGGTTGTATATACAGATTTACAGACCAGTGGGATCTACTGCTGTGCTCATTGGCATTAGTTGAGCCAACAGCTCTTGCATTACTGCCAGTTTGTAGAACTTCCCAGACCTCACTGACATTATTTACATGAGCTTCAACTAATCCTGGGACATGATGCATTCCTTCCACTGCTTGACGTATTTCAAGCCTGCGAAGTAACAGTGTCAGCCAACAGGTTTAGTCCAGTAAACAGCGCCATCATCTTTAGAGACTTTGTTAACCAACCTTTTGGATGTTGCTCCTGGCTGTGATCCTAAAGCCAGCAAATCTCTTATTTGTTCATTGTAGACTTCTAAGACGCTCACAGAAATTTCATATCGATAGAGCTTCTCCCGTTCCTTAATTATGCGAAACAGCTCCTCAAGAGTTCTAAAATTTACTCCTCGGGCTTCTTCCGTACCCTCCATAGTAAAAGTTTTTCCAGTTCCAGTCTGCCCATAAGCGAATATACACACATTGAACCCATCTAGAACTGACGTTGCAAATGGAGCTGTGTCTTGGAAAACATCACCTAAGCAAACAGGGGGAAGAAAAACAGAAATTTTTTTTTTGGGGAAAAAAGCAATATATTACATTATGCCAATAGAAAAAGCGCTGGTAAACGGGTTACTTTGGTCTGCTTGAGGCCCAAAAACTGTATCAAACTTGAAGGTCTTCTTTGGAGCCCCATTCGAAATCACAGTGAGCTCTCCATCTCTAGCAGATTCAAAATCAATTGCCATTGCAGATCCTGCTGCGATTTCGTCACTGTTTAAAGGCCTACATCGGCAAAAGACCCTTATGTTTCCTGCAAGTGAACATTTTAACATGTGATAAATCTCATCAATTTTCTATCCAATTTCAATCTGTCATACCAAACATACATCTAACCTTTCAACTCAAGAACCTTGTTGTATAGTTCTTTTCGTTCCTTGGTCCCTTCGATAAATTGAACCTTCAGATGTTCATATAAATTGGCTTGATGCTTCACTGTTAAATAGGAAAAAAAACATCAGAAAAACTGAAAGAAAGATACAAATATAGGACTTATGGCCGACCAAGTCAAACATACTTTTCAACTGAATTGTAGAGCTCATTTCATTCATATCTGCAAGATATTTCTTGCATGTTGATGCCTCCTCAAAAAGCTTGATTTGTTCCATTTTCATAATCTGCAAAATAAATTGTCCAGAACTAACGTCATCCTACTCCCATTTAATTGATGCCGAACAAATTCCAGTAGTAATTTCAGTACCTTTAGTCTTCTTGTCAAGTCTCTCAGTGACGAGAACCATCTGCTCTTCTCTTTCACTTGTCCCTCAATGGCAAAAGCTATAAAAGAAAATACCAATAATTATCGTCCAACAGACAGGTCAGATAAAGAATGCTGCTAGTAAAAATATCCCTACCCAAAGATCCAACATGCATGGACTTGCGCATTAGCTCATTTTGTAGTTCGTGTAAAGAATTCTGAGCTTCTTGGCATTCTTTACTCTTGATTTGGTTCTCCCTTCTAAGCTCCTCCAATACCCTTGTCATCTTTGTTAATTCTTTCTTCTGACACTCATAATTTCTCTTAAGTTTGTCATAGTCTCCTTCCATATCATGGTCATCACTATGCTGCAATGTAATTCATCAAAAAGAGAAAAATTTAGAAAATATTTTCCCGAACTTCAGGAGAGATTTTAGAAAATTCACTGGAGGTCTCCATTGATTTTGGAAACACTCCAAATCCATCTGTATCTAACCCAAACCACAGGAAGATGAATAACAACGACCCAAATAGAATTTTGTCTGGCTTTTAGTAGTATTACTTTTGATGACTTGCATTCCCCCACTTGAGACGTTTTGATGACTTCCAGCAATTGTGATTCCCCACAATCTGATACACATATTCCTTATCAATTTCCAGAAAAAAACCCATTAAAAGGGAAAAAAAAAAAAGAAAAATCACACCACCTGCATTGATGCTTACAACGGGAATGGGTTCTTCCACCGAGTTTTCTTGGACTAGTGATGGTGAGAGAAGCTCCAAAGAAGATTCAGGAGAAAATTCGTTGTTAAATGATGAAAATCTTACGGATGGAGTCTTATGGTAGTTCTCTTTATCAGATCCTTTGATACCGTTCTCTAAAGAAACCTCAATAGAGCACTTATTTGTCTCCAAGCATTCAGGGGAATCTCCGTAGCTACCCTTGGGAATCTCAGGTGAACCACCACATACGACCAAATCAGGAGATGTTAAAGAAAATCCCAACATGGAACGACCTGAAAGAAAAAGAAAGTAAATTTCCCTAATCTACAAAATACATCAACAAATTTGGATAACTATTCTACTAGTCCAATTACCATCAACAGATTCCTTTGAAGTTGGGTCACTGAGATTTCCTGCATAATTTTCTTCCAAGCTTTGGTAATTCGAACAAACACCTATGCAGATAAACAATTCCTTTATATCCCAAAATTTTCTTAGTATATACGAAAAAGAAGTTTCTTTAAAATGAAAAAATTTTCACAGCATTACCGTCATCTGGGCCATGATGAACGGGATCAGCCATAGTTACAGAATGAGAGCTTGGTGAAGTCGTAGAAGCGTTATCTGCAAAGTGAAGAAAGAGCTAAAGAAAAACACAAACCCGCATACAAAATCAAGGAAATCTTCTTGGGGTTAGCTTTAATTTGTTCTTACGGTGATTTGAGATTCGTTGTTGCCAAGAAACGTCAGTGAGGATAAGTGGGTCGTCCCATTGAAGATGATGATGATGATTTTGGTCTTCCATTTGTTCGATAAAAAGGAAAAGACAGAATTTTGTTTTAGGTTTTGAATTTGAGTAATCAAATACTCTTTTAAAAGAATAAAAAGAAAGAAAGAAAGATCCGAAAAGGAAATTTTTTTTTTTTTTTGAAGATGAGCGTTGATTTGGTTAAGGCAAGAGTTTCAATGAGTCGTTATGCACTTAAGATGACCGTTCTTTGTTTTTCAAATTTGAAATTCGTTAACCGGGCAAGAATTCGTCTTGGCCTTGCCTACGACTGCCACGTGGCAAAAAGCCCTGCTTTCCTCACGTGCTGGAGCCTACCAGTTTACAGTGGATACAAAATAAGGAAAGGGAACAAAGGTAAATAAAGGTCAAGTTAAAAAGAAAAAGAAAAAGTTTTTAATTATTATATTATAGTCAGAGATTAGTTAAATTAGTTACCATATTTTTCTAAAAAAAAATCTGTTTACTAATTTAAAAAATATATATATCATTTTCATGGGCTCAAAACTTAAAAGCGAAAAATGAAAGAATATAGTCATGATATTAGAACGGGGCATCAAACTTATTGCTCTGAAATCCTACAAATATATCAGATTTCAGATTACCGTTCCTAATTCCCTTCGCAAATTAAGAGTTAATAAAAATTTAGTGAATTATATGATCTGACTATCAGCTCCCTCTTTACGATCTTCCCTCTTCTTTTTGCCTTTACAACATTCTTGGAATGGAGTTGCCATTCTAGCTTCGAAGAGCTCAAAGAATTCATAGTAATGAAACTATGACGACTAATTTGACAGTTGAATCTGTTTCAGGACATCATACAAATAATCTGTCCAAACGTTGTGCACTTAATTTCTCTTTTCTTTTCTTTTCTTTTCTTTTTTTCCGTAGTTTGTTACAAAATAATATTTCCCACATGGAATCTTGAGGAACTTTGAATGTTAGTTCACCCTTTACAGGAAAACATGCTCCAATTGACATTACATTATTATGTACAACCCCGATTACAGCATACAACAATTGATCAAAATCACTGCCACCTCAGATCCTCGGCACCCCACACCTGGAAATAAACTGCATGTGGAGGAAACCGATCCGTATTATACCTTCAGAAAAATTTCAGTGCAGTGACTGGAATTGTGGCGGGCCTGATTTGGCGTCAGCATATGAATTTCATCAACCTACTAAGCTGATTTATGGTCATGTGCATTTCTATACTTCAATTCCTGCTCCTTCCAACGCAGCTACCATTGAAGCTGATGCCTCTTCTAGGGTCCGCTTCCTCTGAACCGAGTTAAACGCCTCAATAATGTCTCCTTCCTCCCAATCATCATAGTCTTCTGCACCAATACCACACTCTAATCCAGCATTTACCTGCTCAGGAGGAGTAGATCAATAAATTTGCATTGTCATCAAGAAGGCAAATGCATAGTGTTCCAATTATGGAAGCATAGCTAATGTATGCCCATAATCAATATCAGAAGTGTTGTAAAACAATTTGAAAATTATAATATGGTAGACCTCAAATTCATTAGTCACCACAAATCTAAGGTTGAAGTTACGATTATATTATCATATGACAATTTCATATGCTCACACTTGAAATAGGCATACTCAAATGCAAGCAAAGTAGTTGCCAAAGAAAAATATTATCAACCGTAAGTATATATCCAGCCACAGACAAATATTAACCATATGCCTGTGATGGCATTTTCTATGTCCTGTCACAGATAAAATACAGGTCTTAATTAACTCTTACCTCTTTTACAATTTCCTTAACCCGTCTCAAAGAATGGAGCACGCCAACATAGACCGTCTTCCCATTTCGAGTTACTCGAATGCCACAGCCTTTCACTACTTTTCCCTCTGTTACCATGCATCCAGCAACACGACCACTGCCACTGCTGAAGATGGCCCGGACTTCTGCTGAGCCAATTGCAACTTGTTCCTGTCAAAAAATCAGCAGTAACTTTCAAGCATAAATCTTTAGCTAGAAGAGAGAAACCCAGAAAAAAAAAAAAAAGAGCAGAACAGCCCAAAAATTCAAAGTGAAACGCTGCTGATTGATAAATAAATATTATAAACCCTAAAATACTATAAGCTACAAGAAGCATCCTTTTGCAGATAGTCCAAGAATGATGAGACAGGTAGGCATTTAACATATTACATAAATATTATCTACCCTACAAATCATTTTCAAAATTCCCAGCCACCTCCCCACATCTAGAAGCCAGTGCCATCAAAGCTAAGTATTTTCACTTGAACTGACCTCAACAGACTCCAGCAGTCCTTCCATAGCATTTCTCACATCATCAATGAGATCATAGATAACTCTATATAGCCGAATCTCAACGCCTTTGTTGTCTGCATAATTCTTAACAGATCCAGGTGCTTTGACATTAAAACCCAAAATAACAGCTTTGCTAGCAACTGCAAGATCAACATCACTAGTGCTGATGTCTCCTGTTGCTTGCAAGAGGAACTTCAAAGTAACATTATCTTGCGGAAGCACCTGCAGTGCTTGTCTGACAGCCTCGATGGATCCCTAGTCATGATCAAGACAATTTAATTTACTTGCACGTAAAGTATAAACCTTGCTGATCATCAATGTGATACACTCTTCATAACACAAGATGGTAATTTTCAAGTTTCCAATATTTTGTTATTAAGGTAATCAAAAACTCAGCTTTCAAGTTACAGGCAATTCATTTACATTTAAGTATACGGAAAACTCCCATGTTTTCAAAAACTCAAGAGTTTCTATGCAGTCGCGTGTATGCATTGTACATAAACTGGTATATGCCTTGTGTTCTGTCTAAAAATTGTGCTACTACTTTAGAAACACGCTTTTTTTAGAAGTAAATATAGAATGTTTTTGTAAGGAAAGATGTCCCACCAGTAACCTTGCCAATTGTGTAATGATAACATGAACTAGCAATGTGGGAACAAGATAAACTCATGCCCTCTTGCATAAAATGTTTATGCTTACCTGAAGGTCAACCTTCAAAATAATATTTAGCTGGTGCAAGTCTAATCCAGACAGCTTTCCAGATGCAACTGCCGAAGCTAAGGAAGAGAGCGTAACCTTTCCATCACCAGCCTTGGCTGATATTCGCTCATTACGCAATGACTCAGCACGTGCTTCTGCCTTTTCACGTGCTACATCAAGTACGTCAACTACCTCAAATTCGTCACCAGCAACCGGAACACCATTCAGTCCTATAACCTGCACACATGCTGCGATTTATTAGTTCTGAACCATGGATTCTAAAATTAAATAAAAATAAACAATTGAGCAAATTATATGACAGCGACCAGAACAAATCATTTCATTAAGGAAATTTTTCTTTGTTATTGCAAAAACAAGAATAAGTAGGTTAAAGAAGAACTACAAACTTGCACAGGTATTGAGGGTCCAGCTTCATCAACACGATTCCCACCATCATCAAACAAAGCCCGCACCTGAACATGGATGCCGAAAAAGAAAATATATATAACAAATTCTTTCAAAGGGAATGAGCAGCATTTAAGAAAAGATTGAGCAGTGAATTTATCCTTAAGAATTTAAAAAACTTTCCAGAGTTTCATACTCTAATTTACAAACCTTTCCAAAGGCTTCTCCACAAACTACTATGTCCCCTCTTTTAAGGGTCCCATTTTGCACAATAAATGTAGCCACTGGCCCTTTAGATTTATGTAGACCGGCTTCAATAACTGTACCCTTTGCGTTTCTATGAGGATTAGCCTTCAAATCTTGCAACTGAACCAAGTACACATATGATCAGAATGCTTAGAAGTGGATAATAAGAACCAATATAAATATTAAATATCTAACATACAGGCAAAAAGTTTTTTTTTCCCCCCTTTTGCAAAAACAAAAGGCAACTAGTCCACTCATGAATAAATCTTAAAGGCGGCTCATTTAAAGATATTGGATGCTTGTCCTACCATAAGTCTGGGAATTTTCACTAACAACCAAAAAGGAAAATCCAAAAAAAAGGAGTAAATACATCCATGAGCATGTTTGTGTGATACTTTGTTAAGAAAATAAGCCATTTCTACCCAGCAACCCACTCATAGCATTTTTCTGGTCCAAGGAGGAAAGCAAGAATATTCATTGCAACCTATCACTTAGCAACTAACTTTATGAAAAAGACAACTGCAGAGATAACCATAATAACCCAATTAAAAGATCTTGTTCTCATTTAAGAAGAATAAAGCCAACATGTCAGCACAATAAGAAAATTAGCTCACCTCTGCAACAAGCATAATAGTTTCCAGCAAATCATCAACATTCTCCCCTTTGAGAGCACTGATCTGTTTACAATAAAAAGCGGGCAGGCATTAGAAAAAGATATAATAGCATCAACTATGAAAGAATAATACAGATACTGTCAAATGATACAAACCGGAACCATCGGGATGTCACCACCCCAGTCTTCTGGCATCAGACCCATGGAAGAAAGCTCTTGCATGACTCGTTCAGGATTAGCTCCATCTTTATCTATCTAGTATAGCAGGAAAAATTAAGATAGATAGTTACGCCAATGATCCAAGCATAAGCATTCCCAAGTGCCAATATTTTCTTTCTTCTTTCTTTTTGACATGTTAAAAGAGTGTCATTGCATTTGTCATACCTTATTTATAGCAATCACAATTGGCACTCCAGCTGCTTTGGCATGAGCTATGGCCTCATTTGTTTGAGGACGGATACCATCATCAGCAGCCACTACAATAACAGCAATGTCCGTCACCCTTGCTCCACGAGCTCTCATAGCCCCAAATGCCTACAAAGTGGACATTACATATGTCATCTTTAAAGGCAAGAAAGTTATAGTTCACGGTTGAGTTCGTTTTACCATAAAAGAAAATTTGCCACATATTGTCATAGTTATCCATGCAATATGATCCCGCAGAAAGGATAAGAAAAAACATAGCCTATTCAGCAGAGATAGTAGAAATCGGATGTGCTAATTGAGTAATAAATTTACCTCATGTCCAGGAGTATCAAGAAAAACACAAGGTTGTTTCTTGCCATCAACAGGTACTAGCACCTTATATGCCCCAATTCCTTGTGTGATGCCCCCTGCTTCCCCGGCAGCTACCTGCAAAAATTTAGCAGGCAGGCTTCTGTGAGTAATGTGTATATCATGCTACGAACAGCTGCACATGGCTTCAGGAGTCAATTAATAAACTATCATTTCTAGCATAATGAGTAAAACTCAATGCAGCAAGTGGTTTATAGTGATTTTATCACTTTACTAGTTACAATAAAAACATATAAGGTAGCCAGAAATCACCTTACAAGTTACAATAAAAACATAAAACATAGCCAGAAATCACCAAGAACAACCAAGCACTGTCACAATGAACCTTAACTTTGTGGGACAAAAAAAGCACAGAAAATTTGAAAAACCACATTGACATTATTAAGCTTCAACATACCTTGCTTTTACGGATATAATCCAAAAGAGTTGTCTGCCAAATGAATTAAAAAAAATGTTAGCAAAATCTTGCCACTTACAGAATTTTAAATTGTCTCCGGCGATATTTAGGTCAAAAACTAGCAACATAGTAGCAAAGTGATTCCCAGAATCTAATTAGCTGAAATCTTTCAGAATATGTACACCTTACCTTTCCATGATCCACATGACCCATGATTGTAAGGACAGGAGGCCTGTCTTCAAGCTTGTCCAGGTCTTCTTCGTCAAGAATTTCCTTCTTCCTAGCCATTTCTTCCACTTTAAAAGGGTCAGCATCTAAAACTTCCACTTCATACTCTTTACATATCATCTTCACCATGTCTTTGTCCACAGTTTGTACCCCGTCAGGCTTAATCCCCTTTGAATAGAGGAACCCCAGAATTTCTCCTTCACCAACGGCCAAGTTGTAGGCTAAGTCCTCTATCAACATACCTTTCTCCCCAACCTCAAGGATTTCTACTTTAACAGGAGCCGCCTCTTGGGCAGCTTTAAGTCTAGCCGCCTTCCGGCTAGCTTTAGTCCATTTCCTCCCTTTCCTTGCTGAAGCTGCACCCGGAAGCAGTTCAGATGTTTCGTCATCAGGAACCTCATCTTCATCATTGACAATCCGTCTCCGAGGTCCCGTAGCTGAAACACCTTTCTTACGATAGTCATCCTTGTACTTTCCAGTGGCAGGGCCCTTTGCCGGTTTTGTCGGGGCCAAGACTGCTTGAGCTATTAGAGGATCAACCATTGGTTTCTTGGATGCAAATTTGTCAATCAAAATTGGTTTTCGTTCTTTACTTTTCACAGCCGAGTCAGCTTCATTAACAGCAGAGGCCTTTGGGGCCGCCCCAACATCTTTCAAAACAACAGGTTTCTTTATCATGGGCGGAGGAGCTACTGATGGCTTTGATTGTAGTTTAGGTTGAGGTCTCAAAGGCGGCTGCACTGGTCTTGGAGGAACATTCAACTGAGACTCTGCCTTCACCTCTGCTCCCATTCTAGGCTCCTCCTTTTTAATACTACTCTTGGGTATTTCCTTCACAACCTTTTGTACATTTGCCACTGTATCCCCTTTTTTCCACACACTCTTCAAAGTCTTAGACTTCCGAGTTCCTGCTGAATTCACCGGTCTACCATTTCTTGCATTAGTACTCACATTAGATGGCGTCACCTTATTTACACTGGCACTCGCACTACCACTCTCTTTTTGAGTCTCCAATTTCTCGGCCTTCTCCAATACCTCATCAAGTGATTCTATCACCTTATTCCTCTCTTCCTCATCTGAATCATCACTCACTTTTGACGGGTCCCAACCTACTGAATGCACACCCATAACAGGTCGTTCAGCCTTAACTCCTGACGGCTTCAACACAGGCTTAGGAGCAGGCTTAAGAACAATTCCACTATCATCATCACAACTATCATTATCTTTATTACTTCCCCTATAACTGTTAGAATCAAAAGATAAAGTTCCCCCATTACCTTGCTCAATGAAATCAGTAGTTGTAGTTGTAGTTTGTGTAGTAACAGAATATTTACAAACCCATCTTTTTTTACCCTTAAAATTGCGTTTTGACAACGAAACTCTCCTAACTAAAGAATAACATGACAATTCCGGCGAACTCGACGTCCCAGTAGCACTTACGCTTCCTAAACTAACCAGAGATGCCAAAGACGGCATCGTGCCCACTAAGACTAACATGCTCAATAACAAAATTTAGCAACTACAACTCCTCATTCTACAATGAATGAAAGGAAAATGTCACAGTAATTGAAGAAACAAAGAAGAATGACAATCTTACCTGAATATGCAAAAGGTGTTTGATAAAATTCCTTAAACACTTTGTTTTTCTTCTTGTGGAGAGGAAAAAGAGAAAAAAAAAAAAGCTGAAAAAGTATCGTGTGGTGGTGGTGACGAGGAAAGCTAAAACTGGTTGGGCTTGGGGCTATGCTTGTGTGGGTGTGGCCGATTCTCCACCTGTTAAATCTCTTCTATCTGATAAGGTACTGTATTAACCTTCTACTTCTGTTAATTTTTTTTTTTGTCCTTTCTTTATTTTCTCAGTTTTATATACATATTTATTCTTCCTTTTTTTTTTTCTTTTGCCTAAAAAAAATAAATTGATTTTCATAATATTGCACGATATTCTCACTTTTGTCCTGAAAATAAATTGCTGATTGTTATAAGTTAGGGGTATTAACACATACCTCCCTTGGACCGTTAGTTAACCGTTAAAAAACTGTTAGAATCAAGGGCATTTTGGTATATTTGACCAGTTTTACCATTTTCGTCTAATTCTTAATTTGTTTAGTTACTGAGACATTTGCAGGGAGCAAAAATCAACAAATGGGTTTCACTTTGAAAGCTGAAATACAAACACCAAAAATTAAAGTCTCGTAACTAGTGTTAACCTAGGTTTTTCTTGCAAGATGGAAGCTGAGGTCAATCTATGGAGGGAAATGTTCGCGCGCTTTTCTCTTATGCTGGGTATTTATTCAGAAAGAGAAATCAAATGTATTTGTCATCATTTTACATATTTGCATATTTATATCATGTATTTGTGGTCATTTTACTACTTTGAATCTGAGAGTTGAAAATCGCAGCAAGATTGAAGTTTGGGTTTCAAGATTTCAATCAGGTATGTGTTAAAATCAAACGTATTGTGTATTGCCATCAAAATTTAGGAATTTTACTCATTTTGATTGATCTTAACCTTATTTTATTCGCATCATAATAGTTAGCTTTATATTTCAAGCAAATCATTTAATTTTAGGTGATTATTATGATTGATTATCTTGGTATTTTAAATATTTGGTGAACAATACATACCTTAAGACAGTTATAGTGTAACCTTAGCACACATCTGTGCTTCTAGTTGTTTCTGTTTTTTTCTTTTTCCTGTTCATTTACATATGCTTTTGGAGAGTACTTGGTTTTGCTAGCTATTTAGTTTGGCTTAACTTCACCTAATGTTGATCCTTGACGTTTACTAAGTTAGGTTGTTATTTTTTTTTTTTTTTTGTGCTTCTGTGCAATTTTAGATTTTCCAATTTGTTGCCTCTTGTTTTGTATCTTGTGAAAAATATATAAGCTCAATATTATTAAGTATTGAGTAAATAAGTTGAGCCCATGTTTGTGCTTTTTAGTTGTTGTACAATTTTTTATTTTCATTTACACATACTTCTTGAAAGAAATTGGTTTGGATTTTAATTTCAAAAGTAATTGGTTTGAATTAAAATTTACATTCGTTATCGTAGATTTCTCCAAAAATTTTCTATGAACATTTAAAAATCCACCATATTACACTACATAGTATAATGGCATTTTATCCGTCAAAGTTGTGTATTTTGTTTAGATTCATTGTTAGTCATCTGTTATCATTTCTTCATTTCCTTAGTCATGGTGGTTGCTTAAGATATAAGTGGGTTCAATCTCAAGTAATTGGTGTAGATCATCTCATTTTTTTTTCCCTCAAAAAGCTCAACGTAAGGACAATCCTTAGATTTTGTTTTTTATTAATACAGGTGGTCAAACAAGTATCAAGTAACATAGAAAATTTTGAAGATATCTTTTTGAAGGAGGTGAGATTTTGAGCAATTAGATTCAAATTCCTGTGTTTTGGTCTTGTGCCTATCTATATATTAATTCCCAGTTAAACTCTGTATATGTTGCAGTCCTTAATTGAAGCTATTATCAAAGTTCAACTACTAGTTTCCGGGTTCAAGTTTCTTGTTTAATATTTGGTAAGAGCTCTCAAAGTTTCTTTTTACTCTTTTATTTTTTCCTTTTTTTTTTCAAGAGATATTGTTTTTGTTCATGATCTTGTTGGTTATATTAACTCTTTCAATTCATTAAAAATAAATGCACTAGTTTTAATGCCATTCTCCTGGGTAATTTTGATGAGCAAGGAATTTAGTTTAGGATTTGGAGTGGTTGGTGGAAATGGGTCTATTCGTTTGTTTCATTAATTTACTCCTTTTTTTAAATAATGATATGCTTTTTTATCATTTGCCACCCACCACACACAGTGCCTACAAAAAGCTACTTTTATTCTTTCTAAATGCTATTAATATTTAAGATTTTATCTCAGTCTTTTGAATTGACAGATGTCCTTTTGGATGATATTGTATCAACCACGAGGTTCAATCAAGACTTAATTCGATGATATTTTAGACATGCTATAATTTCTAATTCTTAATATATTATTAGTATGAATCATGTGACACATTTTTCTCTTTGTTGTCTTTTTTTTTTTTTCGCAAGCAATACATTAAGAAAAAGTTACTAAATTATGCACATGTGAACCTTTTAATGAAATCAATCTTTAGACCTGAGATTCTGAAGTTTACAGCTTCATTTCTTAAGAGTGTATATTGCTTTTGTATAAAATTTTTATTGTAATCTTTTCAATAGCTTTATTCATTTGTTTTACCTTTATGATTATAGAATCTTTTAGGGCACTTGATGATGCTGTAATGACTGAGGCATTAGGGTTGCACAAGATTAAAAACTGACAACTTGCTATTTTTTACATTTTCTGCAGTGAAAAAAAAAGGTCTCTTTTGAGGGTTTGGATAAGTAAGTTTAGTAAATACATACTCTTTTCTGTTATAAACAATTGATAAGTTTAGTGAAGTTCTATATACGTAGAAATCCATTTCCTTTATTCTCCTTTAGGGTATAAAGTTGTAATAATCTGTTATTTTGCACTAATGACATTTTAAGCAATTACAGAGGTATATGCTTTATGTTCTTCAAAAATTCGTTATTTTATTTGCAGATTTTAATTCCATTTATACTTAACAAATTAGATTATTGTTCTATTTGCTAAGATTGTGGTTTACTTTGTATATGTAGCATGAAGAGATTCGATGTTAAATGTCTTATTTGGGGAAAATGTTATGACATAGCAAGAGTTTCTCCTGAATCATACAGCCTTATGCAGTTGTGGGATGATGTTCAGAGCGTTTGTGGCAGTGATAGTTTGTGCAATAAGTGGGAGTGTGTCATCTTTGAGGTAGAGTTCCCTTGGGATAAAAACAAAGTTCAGCTGAAGACATATGCAAATTTAGTTGCTGCTTTCAAGGAAATGGAGATCAAGGGGTATAACTATATACATATCATAGCTAAGCAGCCACTTAATGAATCTCATATGCCTGTGGAGCTGGACTCATCTAATGTTGACCATACCACCCCCAATAGATTTGCATTAATCAGTATGATTGATAATTATGAGTTGGATGACATTGAAGTAGTAGAAGCCAGTTCAGAACAACACAAGGCCTCAGAATTTTATGTGACACCAGCAAAGGAAAATCGCTTACCTAAGATGAACCGTGAAGAAGCAGAGCAGGCAGCAAACTATAGACTATTTGCTTCTGATTTTGAATATGAACTACCACTACAAGGAGATGATGATGAAGATGCAGTAATGGAGGATTATGGTTCTGGAAATGACAGTGATGTTCCTCCCAATGAAGACTTAGAGAGTACCCCAACTAGTTGATATGAGAGAAACAGTGGAGGGTTTGAGTATACAATGGATTCGAATGGCAAGATCGAAATGAAGAGGGTCACACGTTTTACACAGTTTATGACTTCAGAAAGGTGTTGCAAGTTTTTGCTGTGAGGAATGGTTTCAGGCTGAAGAGATTAAAGAATGAGAAAGCGAGAGTGACATGCAAGTGTGCAGCAGAAGGATGCAGTTGGAGAATCCATGCAAGCCCTACTTGGGACAAGTTATCATTCCAAATTAAGACCTACAACCCTACCCACACATGCAAGAGGGTATTTGATAATTGGGAAGCAACCTCAAGTTGGATTGCTGCTCAATTTCTACATTTGTTCAAAGCAAACCCAGAAATTGATTTGAAAATCATAGCAAGTGAATTAAAAAGGAAGTATAAGGTCACTTGCCATCCAATTAGGTTGTACAGAGCTAGAAACAAAGCATTGGAGTTACTGGGAGCAGATCACAAGGCTTCGTATAACAAGCTGACCAGGTATGTTGCTGCTATTAATGAAAACCATCCTGGTAGTGTGGTTGATTTACAAACTGAATGGCTGCCAAGTGAACAGAATCCTAGGTTCAAACGGTTCTTTCTTAGTTTCGATGCACAACGAAGAGGGTTTTTCCAAGGGTGTAGGCCATTCATTGGCCTTGATGGGTGTCACCTAAGAGGGCTATACAAAGGGGTCTTGTTAACTGCAGTGAGCATAGATGCAAATTATGGAATTTATCCATTAGCATTTGGAGTGGTCGAAACTGAGAACCAATTTTCATGGGGGTACTTCCTTCAAAAACTATATCAACAATTTAGGAAAAATGGGGGAATTGGACTGTGTTTTATGTCTGATAGGCAAAAAGGGGTACTGAATGCCCTTGAACAACACTTCCCCAACTCAGATAAAAGGTTTTGCTGTAGACATATTTACTCAAACTTTAAGTGCAAATTTCCTGGGGTAGCTTTGAAGAATTTGTTTTGGCAAGCTGCTAGAAGTGGTTCAATGGCAGATTTCAATAATCATATGGAGAAGATCAAAACAATCAGTGAACCTGCATACAAATGGCTGACAGAGATTCCTATTGGTAATTGGAGCATGTATAAATTTAGCAAATGGGTAAAATCTGCTCATGTTACCAATAACATGAGTGAAACATACAATAGTTGGATCAACCAGTTTAGGGGATTGCCAATATTGAGACTGTGTGAAGAAATCAGAATTAAGACAATGCAGCTCATACATAACAGGTACTATTAACTAAACTTATAATTGAACTGATTTGTGCATTGATATATGGTCTCAAATTATGCTAATCTAGCACGAATATAGGCTTATTTCTAACTTGATATATGCTTATGTATACAAGCTAACTTGTAAAGCTTTAAAACCATGCAAACAGATCTGTGATGCTTAAAAAAAACTATTTCTAACCTGATATATGATCATTCTACATTGATATATGCTCCAAAATTGTGACCTGTATGCATTGATATTTGAGTTACGTTACATGTTTGATGGCAGGTATATACAAGCAAAAAAATGGGATGGCATCATTCCACTAGCAGTAAAAAGAAGGATTGTTGATTTGAGAGAGAGAGGTAGAGACATGAATGTTGTGTTTGGAGATGGGAATCTGTATGAAGTATTAGTTGATAATCAAGATGGTCATGTGGTGGATTTAGGAACAAGAGAATGTGACTGTGGTATGTGGCAAATTACTGGATTACCTTGTGTGCATGCACTTTGTTGCATTGACACTCTCAGAGAAGATGTTGAGAAGTATATGCATCCTTACCTATTAAGAGACAACTATCTTAGGACTTACAAAAAGCATATTCAGCCTATGCCTTCTGAGATTAGGTGGCCCTTGCTCTTCCATATTCAGCCTATGCCTTCTGACAAACAGGTAGGCCAAAGAAGGCTAGAAAAAGAGAACCTGGTGAGGAGGACAAGATGAAAAGGTCATATTCGGTTAGGTGTAAAGTGTGCAATGAATGGGGACACAACAAAAGGACTTGTGGGAAAACTGCAAAAAAGAAAGTGAAGACTAAGAAAGGAGCACCAAAGGTTTTGTTATGCTCACCCAATGTGGTTCCTTTTTCACATTTATAAATGTTTATTTCTTCAGGATGTTGATTAGTCTTTTCTACTGCAGGTTGTGTATGAGCTTGGATATAGTGATGTAGCTTGTTCAAGCACCCAAGAGACTGACCACACTAACTTAGGTTCAGGTAAATTCATATTTGAAGGTTATTGTTAAATTAATCTATAACTTGCCAAACAACTTGACACTGTAGTGTCCTTTGTCTTAATGCAGGCCAGCTTAGCCAAGTTTGATTTTTCTCCAATCAAAAGTTCAGGTTTACAAAGTTGTAGATGTGGTTTTTTGTTGAAACACCATGATACCACATCTGTTGTATTTTTGAACCAGCATAAATGGAGCATCATCTACCCTCTCACATTAATGAAGACCAATATGTGTTTGTGGTCTTGTAAGCTTTTATTTTCCTGTTTGGGTGGATTTTTTGGGTTTGTAATGCATATGTACAGCTTAGACATTGATACTAACATTGTGCTATGCATTAACTTCAAATATTTTTGCAAACATAGTACTCTTGACTAGAACACATTTGTAAACCCTCAATTAATTAAGTTATATTAACAGATATTATTGTCTTGCTAAAATGTTTATTGTTGGATTATGTTGCTTATTATATTTTGTTTGTGTTGGATTTGAATAAGTAGACAAACAGCTCAGCTAAAGTTGATTTATATAGCTTGGATTGGATTTGTGTTCAAAATTTTTGTGCTATTGGAACAACTTTGTTGTTATATATATATAAATGCTCACTATTACAGTTTGGATGGTAGTTATAGTGAGTATATTTTTCTGGTCATGTTGATTAATTGTTCATATTTCTAGCGAACAAATGTCACAAATAAGAATTGATTCATTCGTATGCCCATCATGGATGGTAATATCAGAGTATCTCTTGTTAAAGTATAAAGTTTGTTTACTGTATCAAGTAAACATAAACCCCATACAAATAGTTTATAAACCATAATCCAGCTATACGTTTCAACATTTGCCTTGTACCATAAATACTTGGGGCATTTTGGACCTTTTGAAAAAGTTGGATGGCTAATTAACAGTCAAGGAGAGGTATGTGCAGATTTAGCCAAATTTACTATCTAAGTGTAGGTTTTTCAAACCTCAGGGGAGGTATGTGTTAATTCCCCTTATAAGTTATAATACATTTCATAAATCATTGGTATAATAATGTTACAACGATATTGCTGTCACTTCCTCGTCGTAGCTATTTTCTTTATAAAATCTTATGTTATTTAATTAATTTAAAACATGAAAAGGACTGGTTGTCAAATTTTTTATAACAAATATATTTATCTCTAACTAATTGGATATACGAGGAGGATTGAAAAAAACTTTAATGCATGGACAGTTCAACAATTTAGTGACTTTCTTCTTACATAATTTAATTCATTACATAGTTAATAGTGCGAATAGTATTATTATTATTATTATTATTATTATTATTATTATTATTATTATTATTATTATTATTATTATTATTATTATTATTACGAATAACATTAAATAATCATGAAAATTACTATATAATGTAGACTTTGAATTTGAGGTCTCCTAAAAAAGAAAAGTACAGAAATTATAGATGTATTTAAAATCATTTTTATTTTTATTACATAGTATTTGTTCAAACTGTTTAAAAATAAATAATTTGCACGTTGATGTTTAAAATATGCAAATATTGAAAAAAATATCTAAATGAAAAAATAAGGCCCAAAAAGCCCAAAACGCGCCCGCAAACGAACCAGCACAGCCTACAATCCAAGAGGAATAAAGTGAATGCCAGCTGTGAGATGAGGCGAAAATGTGTAAGCAGGACGACAAGATAAAAAGAAAATCAATTCGAAAAATGAATAAGAAATTATTAATGTTAAACGCATTAACAGAACTGGGCAAAAATTATCTGGCTCTAGTCTTTGCTGGGTGGATGGTACATGAAGATACTCAGATAATCATAATGCTCATCGACGGAATCCAGTTACAAATCGCTGAATCCCGGCAAAGTCGGATACTATGCTCACATTGCAGAAGCCGCCTAAATAGTCATTTTCCAGGTAATCTACAAGAAACTTGCATTGTTTCTCACCATTTGTCTGCAACAAAGGAGATGGGAAAGGGGCACTAATAAATTACCAAGCGAAATGGCGAGCTTCCGGAAGTATTACTGGTAAGGGTAACAATTTTTTCCCATAAAAATGTGATATTCATATAATTTAAAGGAAAAAGTGAGTTGAACTTCTTGGAAAGAAGAGATGCATACCTCAAATGCAAAAAATCCACCGGGTTTCAACATGGAAGCAGCTCCGTTGCAGAGATGGAGAAGATCATCCATGCCATCAAGACCTCCGTCTAATGCAAGTATCGGTTCGTGTTTACCAACTTCAGCTTGTAGCCCGCAGATATAATCACTTGGTATGTATGGTGGGTTACTCACAACACCAGAAAGCTTTCCTTCAAAACCCTTCAATGTCTTGAACCAAGATCCTTGCCGTATCTCAATTACATCCTGAATTACACATCAAACAATAAAAAAGCTTCAAATGACTATAAACAATTACATAAAACAGCATTTACAGCCCTGACTGGTTGAAGAGTTAGCAATCTACAGTATGTTATTTCCTATTCACTGTATTGACATTGAGTTCCAAATAGAAGGCAAGTTATGGAAGATTTTGAAGGATATACACAACAAATGCTCTGGCCCTTGCGTCTTGTTTTCAACTACATACAGTGCACTAATACTTAATGAAGTCAAGACAGCAAGTGTTTCTAGTCTCTTGTAATACTATTTTCAACAAAAGATCACTGTAAAGTTCATTACAACAAATCAAAATTTACACTCTTCCACCTCGATGCCATTCTACACAAGTAAATGTTAAGGAGTGCTTAAAGATCTTGTAAATACTTACCAGCGAATGCCATAACTGACCTTTCATTATATAAAGGTGAATTCCCATCAACTTCCATGTAGCTTGCCACAAATACAAGCGGTATCCATCAGTTAGTTTTTCAGGCAACAAGATCCTTTGCCGCTAATAAAGAGAAGTCAGTTTTTCCCCTCAATATATCAAAAGGACTACTTTTCACCTTAAACAATTATTATAAGGAAAACCATTTATTAACATTGACATATTCAGAACTAACAACATCTGTTAATATATCAAGCTGTAATGTTTAGTGTCATAGCAGTATCAGACAATGCTCCATGTGTTGTTTGGGACAGATAAAAAATCCCCTTCTATCCTCAAACCATAATACATACAATATCCACTAAAATGACATACAAACAAGATAGGAAAATGATAAGATATTGCATTTTAGCCATGAGATTGAAAAAGTTTTAACTTCACTAACCTGCAAGCCATATCTCTGTGCATTAAACGCCGCCACAGCAACGGCCAGGGGATTCAAATCCACGGCAATGACCTGCCCTTTGCTCCCCAAAACTCTACCAATCCCAACAGCAATAGCGCCAGAACCAGTCCCCAAATCAACCCAAATACCATTTCTCAACTCTTCATTATCCCGAACGACGTCGTTCACCAAATCAACAATCAGCTCAGTTTCCGGCCTCGGAATAAAAACCCCTTCTTCAACGCACAACACCAAATCCCTCCAATGTTCACACCCGACTAAATACTGAAAAGGCTTTCTCTTTTCAATCCTCTCCTTCCATAAACCGTACAATTCATCTAGCCCGATTCGTAATTTAACACTCTGGGGATTGTTCTCAATACCCAGTTGAGGAATCAGTGAGTTGTCTTCGAGCGAATCTTCTAGGAGCCAGTTGAGTTCTCTGCACAATATAGATGAATCCGGACCGTCATCGGAGTCGGCAAAAGACGACCCGACTGCAGACGCGAGGGTTTTGGCCCAGTCGTGCCATTTCTTGAGGTCTGAAAAGGTGGCTGAGTGTTTTGGCGGCCGCAAAAAGAGCGGGGTTTTGGGTTTTAGCGAAGAAGAAGAAGAAGAAAAAAGAGATTGGTGAAGAATGGCGCGAGGTAGAACAGAAGAAGGTTTTCGAAATATCGGGAACGTGTAGGAACGGCAGCATGCGCGGGTCAAGCATAGCCTCATCTTCTATTTGCTGCTGGTGGAAGAAACAGTTTAACGGATTTGAAGCTGAACCGAAATTCGGGTTAATTCAGTTATACCGGATGATAATGTTATTGCGATTTGAGCCGATCACGAAGCCCATATTTAGAAGTTGGGCTATGATTGGGCCTCGAACCATAGAAAAAAATATATTTTGATTCGTCCCGGCCCGTGGACGTTGGTCCAAGTTTACATTGTAATTTCAATGCACTTCTATTATTTCTAAATGGACGCACTTTTTTTTTTTTTTTGGAAAGATAAATACACCTACTTTTATGCAATCGTAGATTGTACCTTTTTCTCATTGGCTAAGTGGCATAATAGTAATAAGGGAAAGAGCTCAAAATTCGCATTGTACAAAATATAGGTAAATTTTCTTTTAAAAATTAACAAGAGAGTAGGGTGAAAAGAAAAAACTAAAAATTTAGACAATAATAAAAGGTAGTAAATTTTTTATTTTAAAAAAAAATGAATGTAGTCCAATTCATCTACACATAATCATCGGATTCTCTCAATTTTTTTTTTCCCACTTGCTTATTATTAATTAATTAACATAAAAGTTAGTTGCCATTAGATATATGCAGGTTTGTAACTGAAATAACTATAAGCAAGTTGGGGTATTAGGTTCTAATACTATCAACTTCTAGGAATTACTGTAACAATTATAATATAATTATTTTATGAATTATGCTTTGAATTTTGACATTTGATATGTCATGAAAGTACTCTAATTCTTTTTGGTGGGTCACCGGACAAACAGAAGCCAAAGCCAACTGCAATAATATTAATTATTTTTTTAAAAAACCCTTTTTATCCTTTGTGACAATTATTGTCTTTATAGTTGTTGATTCCATGTATTTGCACACACTCCCTTTATAAAAATCATGTACTTACAAATTTAATTAATTAATTTATGGGATCTAAGTTAATGATTATGGCGTTTATTCTAAGAATAATTTAGAAAAATGGAAGTTGATGCATGTGACAATGTGGAGTTAAAAGAGAAGGTTTTAAAGAAATAATTAATTTAATTTATTGAATTAATTAGGTATGAATTATTTATAAGCAGGAGGAATTATGGATGAATACACTGCACCGGTAAAGGAGAAGGAGGAGGAAAGAAAGATGTCTGGTTTTTTATTGTATTGTCTTTATTTTTTGCTGTTATTCTTCATTTCAGCATGCTTGCAACTAAGTTTCAACATTTTGGCCACTTCTAGTCTAATACAGGTCATATTTTAACATATATTTATCTTTGATTTTTTTAAAAATAATTTTCTATTAATGGTTGCTTAAAAAAATAATTGTAATACTATGTGTTGTTTTTCTGAGTACTATTTGATTCTAAATGTATATAAAAAAATTTTGAATTTTAATATTATGTGCATTATAATTGAGAAAGGAAGTTAACGTAGAAAATTAATTATTTTAATTAATAAAATATTTTAAAGTGATAAAGAGAAAATTTGAGGTGGAAATCAGTTGAGAGGGATTTAGAGAAAAAAAAAAAAAAGAAAAGAAAAGAAGGAAGAAGAAGAAGAAAACAGTTGCTAATTAAGAGTTCAAATAGAATGAGATAGGGAGAAAATTTTACATGGCCCCAGACAATGGAGATGATAAAATTTTGGTGGGCCTCAAAAATTTGACGGCCCCTCGAGAGGAGAACATCGCACATGTCAAAGGATTATGAACCTTAGGACACACGATTGTGGCTTGTCTAATCCTTCTTCGTCATACAAGCATTTCAATTAAAATTAATTAATTAATTAATTAATTATTAAACATTATCCAGCCTGGCATCACATGTATTTGCCATCTGTCCCTACCAGTTTGGCACACTAATTTCTTCCTGACTAAAATTAAAGATCCCAATATGCATTTTTCCATTATCATTCTATACACAACATATTTGCTTTAGATCATTTTTATTTTTCTTTTTTTTTTTTTTGAAATTATGCTTCAACCAAACATACCTCGAATAAAAACCATTTATGGATTTATTTTATCAAAAACACCAACTACTACATTCAATATTATTTTTCAAAGAAATTCAATTACTTTGTTTTTTTTTTAATTTAATAATTAAATATTTAATCGTAAACAAAATTATATGTTATTTATATAAATAAAAAATAAAATAAATGTTATTTATACGAATAAAAAATATGATCCATGATTTTTTAAAAATATTATCAAAGAATAAAAAACTTCACATCTAAAGTTGGTTGTGAGGGAAATTTGCACTCTAAATTTTTTAAACAACTTAAAGGAAAAAAGTTAAAATAGTTTTTAATAAAATATAAAAAAAAATTTAAAAAACATGATGTACTATATTATGCTTACAATCATTTAATAAATTTTTTTACGAATATATTTAATTTGTAATTAATATAACACAATAACATAGTTTTATTAAATAATTTGATTAAAATTGCTTTATTTATGTAAACAATATTCTATAAACACAAAACTCATATACATGTATTGTTGGAAAAGTGCTTTCGAGAAACACATTTAAAACTACTAGTATAAATCAATTGGGATATGGTGGTATGTAAGCTTGTGGGTGCATGTGAAGGAAAATGATGGTCAAATACTTTAAATCAATTGAGATATACATATAGTGTTGCTCTGCACATCCAGAACATAGATTAATAGATAATTTTCCAATCCAATCCAAGTTGAGAGCATATATATTCGATTATAGTCCAAAGAAATTTTTAAGCATGCATTTTCTAAATGTTTCTCCTTTAACAAGGGCTTATTGCGTAATCATGCATGGCTCGTGCCTTGCACATGGTTATAAGTTGCCATGTTTGTACTTCGAATATATATTGATTCATAATACACTGCGAATAATATTTGATGTGATATTCGTCAAAGATTGTTGTGTAATTGTGTTGGGATCTTCGCAATTCTCATATATTTGTATTGCTCATAACAACGTTGCAAGATTTATGATTAATTATAAATAATTATAATTATAATTATAATACAAATTAATATGTAATACGAGACTCCAAAGACTACTAATAATTATAATTATAATTATAATACAAATTAATATGTAATACGAGACTCCAAAGACTACTATATATAAAATTAATTTTAATCATATAATGCTCGAAATGTTAACTTTTTTTATCATTCTTTAGTTTGAATTTATTTATTATTTCATATCAACAGTACGAATTAGGGTGATGGTTTAACAAGTTAAATTTTGATGATTTTATTATGTGAAAATACATAATATTTTAGAAAAAATTGCATATTTGCATGCCCGCTAGATGATATATATGTATTTTTTTCACAACACTAGCATGCTAGGCAGGACTATATCGATTTTATTAAATTGTGGGTGGGAAAAGCTCAACTTAATCGGGCCCACGATATGACCAAGCAACCGTGTATGTGTGATCAACGGTCAGGATTAAACGACAGCTTCATAATTTCGTTGCATCCATTGTTAGTAGCATCACTTAACTACTAGGAAGTTGAAGCCATTATTGATGAATTATTTTACAATAAGATATTATTTTATTTTTAATAAATAAAATATGACAACTTAATAATTTATTATTGGAAATTCAGTTAGGAGTCATAAATAATAAAATAAAAAATAAAAAGAATAATAATAATAATAAATTGTTGTAAGCGACAATGTAGGGCCAGTGTTGACCACGTGGCAGGCAGCATCGTCTTCACTTTCACGTGGGTCCCAGATTCCCACTGAGAACTTAGAAGCGATCATATTGGCCCATCACATGGGGCCATCATTTCTCTTTTCCTGTACTCAGAAATTTATTACTTTTGAAAAAATAAAATTGATTAATTAAAATTAATATATATAAAAATTAATGGAAGGTTCCATCAATATTTTAATCGTTTAATTGCCCTTAATTAGAAAATAAGAAATCCATGTGCATGCAACGGTAATAAGATTCATGATTAGAAAATTGAAACATTTTCTAAAATTCTTAATTTTTTAGATACCCGAGTTTAAGAAAGTTTTATCGATTAATCAAAAAGAAAAACAATTGAGTTAGGTTAATTTATATTTTAATTAAAAATAAAAATCAATGAAGCATTATTTTTCTTTTTTATTGGTAGTGATTCCTTTTTATAAAATCTTACTTTTATGCAAGTTTGAGTTCTCTCACGTAATTATGTTAATGCTTATACGAAGAAAAAAAAAGGACCAGCTACTTAAACTGGTAAAATTTGTTAGAGTGATACAAAATAATAATAATTCGTTTTATTTCAATAATAAGAAGATAATCAACCTTAAATGAGAGTAGTTGCATAAATATATATAGACTATATATATATATTCGGGCGTGCATATATTGGGATGGCAAAATTTTTCATAAAGCACCAAACTCATGGAGATCCACCTCAACAGAGAGAATTCAGATAAATTTATAATGAATAAGAGTAGAGAAAGGAGAGAAATTAATTTCCAATTCATTAATGGGATGGGAGTTGGTTTAACTATCCCCACTTTACCCCATTTCCACCCAATTCTCTATTAAAATATAATATAAATATATTATAATTTATAAATTAAAATTTATATATGTAAGTATAATTTTATATTATAATTTCTAAAATTATATATTATAATTAAATATAGTTAATAATAAAAAATTGTAGAGTCATAAATTAATATTATAAAAAATAGAATATATAAATAAAAAATTTAAAAAAAAATTTATATTATATTTTTTAATAATATATATAATATATTTTTTTATTAAATTAATTAAATTCTTATATTATTAAAATTAATTTATAAAAAAATAATATAAAATAAAAAATTAATACGAGAATAAGACACTCATTAGAGTTTTACATTTTTATCTCGTTAAATTTATTAAAAAATAATGTAAAAAATTGAAATTAAAATAAAAACCAGAGTGAAAAATTTAGCATACCTCTCCGCTCTGAACCCGCACCACTACCGTCCCTATGCATATAAAAGGGCATGGAAGCAATAACTAGGTTCTTAATTTCACTCGCCAACTCTTCTGCAATAATTGTCTCTCTTTTATTTCGTGAAATGTTAACTCAAGAAACAGGATTTAATGTAAAAACCAGAGCATTTAAGATCCCGTTTTATTATAGAAAACGAAACGTCGGTAAATTTAGTTAAGGGGTTTGAACGAAGGAACAGTATTGTTTTTGATGCTCTCTGTTTCTGCAGTACTAAAAATTGTTTAAGGGGCAAAAAAAAAAAAAAAAAAAGAAAAAAAAAAAGGAAGAAAAGGTCATTCAAGTGGGAGTTTAAGTTATCCATTCAGCTTCAAAACTTCGTTGCCAATATTTTATGAAAACATAATTACATGATCATGTGTAGACATGTGTCATTAATAATTTTCACATAATTATATTTATATAAATATTAATGGGTGTGAATAGTGAACAGTACTACCGAGTAGATTAAGTGAAGAGGAGGAAGAAAAAGAAGAAGAAGGGGCGCATGCGGACGCAGTAACGGGGATATTTTCATTGAAAGGGAGACGTTTGGAGTAAAGGGGTGATAAATAATCATATAATTAGTGAAGAAGGCGGCTACGTAGGGCCGACTATTACTCGCCGTTGTTTATAATTTTAATTATTAATTAATTTTGACATTTTGACAATCCCAAGCACAATTATCGATGAATTACAATTAATAATTAATTGAAATTATTATATAAAATGCGGCTAGATAAGCTACAGATATGATCTAATTTATCTCCCTTAATGTTAGGTCAGCTGACTTCAATTCTGCGAACCACCGCCCTTCCCCTTCTTTTTACCTTGTATTTATTTGGGAGGATGTCCGTTTGCTCCCAATTTTTAAGTTAATATTATGTTATTTTTTATATTTTTTTAATATTTTATTATCTTTTTAATTTTTAATTTTATTCTTCAATTTAATTATTTCATATTTTAATTATAAAATAATAAAATTAAAAATATTTAAATTATTAAAAAATAAAATCAAAACTAAAAAAAGTAATGAAATATTAAAAAAAAATAAAAAAAATAATAATACATTAACTAAAAAATTACCGGGAATCATGCATTCTCTCTATCCATTTCTTACTTTCTCTTCCTGTTCTGTAAATAATTAATGAAAAATAGTATCTGCATAGTATTATTCAGATCCTAATGTTTTAAGAATTTACAACAAAAAATCACCTTTTTTATTTATATCGATTCGGTTATCAGAATAAAAGCCTACAATACACAATATAAGAAGTACAATTCATAAAGAGTTTTTGTTCCTCCTTCTCTCTCTCTCTCTCTCTCTTTTTTTTTTTTTTGAAGTCTAAATATAATTTTATTTTATTTTTAATTTAATAATCACATAAAAATAAAATTACTTATTTTTTATAAGAATATAGTAGATAAAAATTACTAATTTTTCAATATTTATATTAGATGTAATAAATAAAAATAAATAAGAAAACGTAATAAGCCTTGAGACTCACATATAAATATGAGTAGGAATAACTATTAAAATAATGAAAAGTAATTAAAAAATTAGTTAAAATCAACAATTTTTTTTGGATAATGATGGTATAAAAACTAAATTTAGAGATTTTTAATTGTTAAAATAAATTAAAAATAAAGAAAACTGTAGCTCATCATAAAAATTTAATAGACTCTTACATAAATGTAATAAATTTATGAGTTATATCAAGTTAACGGCTCTATAAGTATAATGTGTAAAGTACAAATACGTTCAAATTTTATTAGCATGGCATAACACAAACATAATTGATATTTTTAAGAATAATTGAAATAACTTTTATTATTAAAATATACACTTATATTTGTGATAGTAAAAAATTTGATACCATAAAGTTCCAAGCATTACAAACTTATTTGATACAAATCGAAAAGATAATATTTTTATTGATGAAAATATAAAACTTTAGGATCTCGACGTTATTACACAAAATTAAGAAAAAAAACACCCAAGTTGGGTCAACCTAACATTTTTCGTAGAAATTGATCTCTCAGTACTTTCGACTATCATGCAGTTGGATCAACTAAACTCCTTATTTAATTCTCCCCTCAGGACTCCCACCTATTTTTGTTTGTCCCGTTCTTTTTCTTTATAACCAAATACCACCTCACCAAGAATAATAACTCATCGTTCGTTCGTTCTCTCAACCGATCCAAATTTGGTCATGGACGAAGAAACCCTTTTTCCAGATACTGATCTTGAACTCAGCTTCACTTCCACCACCACCGATCGCACTTTCACCTCTTCCAGCGCTCGTTCTAGTCTCGCTCGTTCTAGTCTCACTCTCAGCTTCAACGAATCCCATCTTTCCGCCACCCCTACTTCTTCCTCCTCCGCCGCCACATCCACTGCTCTCCACCACCGTAAATGTGACCCCCATTGGTCCGCCATCAAGGCCGCCACTAATCTCTCTTCCCACGGCAAGCTTCGCCTCAGTCATTTGAAATTAGTTTGCCACCTTGGCACTGGAAACCTCGGCAGAGTTTTTCTGTGCCATCTTAGAGATTGCAGTAACGCAAACTTCGCTCTGAAAGTTGTTGATAGAGATTTGCTCAGCGCTAAGAAACTTTCCCACGTACAAATGGAAGCTGAGATTCTCTCCATGCTCGACCACCCTTTTCTCCCTACACTCTACGCTCACCTCGAAGTTTCTCATTACATCTGTTTCTTGATCGATTACTGTCCCAATGGCGACCTCCATTCTCTCCTTCGCAAGCAGCCCTGCAACCGTTTCTCTCTCCAAGCCGTCAGATTCTTCGCGGCTGAAGTTCTCGTCGCGTTGGAATATCTCCATGCTCTTGGCGTAGTTTATCGCGATCTCAAACCCGAAAACATCTTGTTACGTGAAGACGGACACATCATGTTGTCGGATTTCGACTTGTGCTTCAAATCCGACGTCGTTCCCGCTTTAGAAAACCGGGTCCGCAACGTGGGACCCGCGAGGAGGAAGCGGTGCAGTTGTTTCGGTTACGCGAAACGGAGTGAACTGGAGGAGGAAGTGGTGACGGAATTCGTAGCGGAGCCTGTAACGGCGTTTTCTAGGTCTTGTGTCGGGACGCACGAGTACTTAGCGCCTGAGCTGGTATCCGGCAACGGTCATGGTAGCGGCGTTGACTGGTGGGCTTTCGGGATTCTTCTATACGAACTAATATACGGGGTGACGCCGTTTAGAGGAGGGAGCAGGGACAGCACTCTGCGCAATATAGCGTCCAGTAGACAAGTAATATGCCACGTGTGTGATAAAGAGGAACAAGGGGCGGCTGAAGCAAGGGATTTGATAGAGAAATTGTTGGTTAAAGACCCAAGGAAGCGGCTAGGATGCGCCGGGGGGGCGACAGATATTAAACGGCACCCGTTTTTCGACGGGTTCAAGTGGCCGTTGATCAGAAACTACAAGCCGCCGGAAGTACGCGGGATCGTAAGGAAAGCGAGGTCCCACGCGAGCTGTCACGTGAGGGGAATCGCTTCCCATAGGAACAGGCGGTGTTGGTGGAAGAAACTTCTTTCCTTCCTCAAAAGAAATAAAGGGCCTGGAAATTACCAAAATTTGAGCTTAAATCGAAGTAATAGTAATTATTATCAGTATTATTATGTTAATAATAAGGATAGAAAATGTGTTTAGGCTTTAATCTTTTTCTTTTTTTGTAATTTACTAGAATTGAAAATCTAGTGAGAGATTTAGGGAGTAAATTAAGGCTGCAAATTTTCAATTTTGGGTTGATTTTTTTTCTTGCCAAAAAAAAAAAAGTGATTTACTGTATATGAATCGATATAATATACATGAAGATTCATACTAGTTTTATTTTCTTGGGTTTAATTTAATTTAATTTATGGTATTTGATTCTTAATGCATGATTTTCTTATAGGTGTTATATAGATTGGTTATGATTTTTTTTTTTTAATCTTTTTTGGGAGGTGGTAGTCTTTAAAGACAATCGAGGTGCACTTAATAAGGAGTTTCGAGAAAATACTAGCCTTCAATTTAAGGGCACAAGACGATTCCACCCCACAAAGAAGGACATAACCCAACGTAGTCTGAATCATATGTTAAAAGCCTCATGATATTATTTATTCTAGATTTATTATTGCACAACACATGCAAAATTAAAAAATTTGGTCTGTATCACATAATATTTTGTAACACAATACTTTTGCTTTGTGTGGTGCTATGTGTGGTGCTTACGTGACAAGATTAAAATCAAATAATTTATGGTTGGTCAGCGCAGGAGTCAGCAGCAGGATAAGCAACTGGGGCAAGCGCAACAGCACCAGTCGGCAAGAGTTCCACTGAGAACCCGCACTCCACTTTAACCGAAGTCTACGAAGTAAATGATGATATTCCAGAAACCAATTTCCCTTTTAACTCACAAATTGTCATACGCAATAACAAACGATGGCGGATCATATCATCATCTCCATATGCCAACGTCTCGTCTCTTTCATTTCATATCCACCACCAACCAAAAGAAATGGTGTAGCGCGATTTTCTTTTTTTGAGTTGGTTAATTTCAAAACAAAAAGAAAAAAGAAATCCAACTATGCGATTAATAGGAGAAGAGCAAGAGGAGGAAGGAGGAGGAGGGTCACTTTTGCTGTTCTGTAAAGTTGTAGCGTTAGCGTTGACTACAAAAGTGAAAGCAAAGCATTTACAACTGCTTCATGAATGTGACTCTCATGGTCTTTCTTCACTTTCTTGCCATCTTCAATCAATCAATCTTTTTCTTTCATTCTCGTGCGTTTTTTCTGCCTCTCGTTCTCTCTGTCAAGTTTGGTTCCTGTCTCTCTCAATTTTCTTATCTCCTTACTTTATTAATTGTTTCTGGTTCATGTGTTTGATTTATTTCTCCAGGTTCTTAGGCTTTATTGCTCTTCTTATATGGGTATATCTCATTTTTCCTGTTCCCACTCTTTCATTTATTTCGCTTGCACACCATTCATGTTCAGTTGTAGCTCAATTTGGCCATATAGCTTCAGTTATTTAATCCATTCTGTAATTCCCAGAGCTTCATTCTTTAAAATTTCTTCATCTGTTTGCCTCTATATCTGCTATTGATACAAATCATGACATTCACTCTTAGGCTTTGAACTGAATTTTTCTTTGCTTTGTGTTCAAATATAAATGGCAAGGCCGGGGAATTTCCATATCCAAAATTTGATTTTCTTTGCATTGATGTTGTGTTTTCATAACTTCTGCGTAACGTCTTTGAATGAAGAGGGTGTTTTCCTTCTGGAGTTCAAAGCTTCTCTTATCGACTCTAGCAACAATCTTGAAAGCTGGAATTTGTCGGATTCAACTCCATGCAGTTGGGTTGGTGTAAAGTGTACTGATTCTAAGGTAACTTCTCTGGATCTTCATGGCCTTAATTTGTCTGGTACTTTACCTCCTAGCATTTGTAATCTTCGTCAATTAGTTGAGTTTAATGTGTCCATGAATTTCATTTCTGGTCCCATACCTGAAGATCTTGCTAATTGTAGTAATTTAGAGATTCTTGACCTTTGCACAAATAGACTTCATGGAGAATTACCGACCAATATGTTCTTGATCAACACCCTTAGGAAGCTTTATTTATGCGAGAATTACATTTTTGGGGAAATTCCTGAGGAGCTTGGAAATTTAACTTTATTGGAAGAACTCGTAATCTACAGTAATAATATCACTGGTGAAATTCCTGTATCAATCAGTAAGTTGAAGCAGCTTCGGGTTATCAGGGCGGGTCATAATTCCCTCTCTGGTCCAATACCACCAGAAATCAGTGAGTGTGGGACCTTAGAGGTTTTGGGGTTGGCACAGAATAGTCTAGAAGGCCGTCTTCCTGGAGAGCTTGAGAAACTTAAGAATCTTACTGATTTGATCCTTTGGCAAAACTATTTATCTGGTGAGATTCCTTCAACAATTGGGAATATCAGTAGCCTTGAGTTGCTTGCCTTGCATGAAAATTCTTTCAGCGGAGTGCTTCCCAAGGAGCTTGGGAAGTTATCCCAGCTAAAAAAGTTGTATATTTACACCAATCAGTTGAATGGAACGATTCCTTCTGAACTAGGGAATTGCACAAGTGCTGTTGAGATAGATCTTTCTGAGAATGGATTGAGTGGGTTCATCCCGAGAGAGTTGGGTCTGATTCCGAATCTTTCCTTGCTTCAACTTTTTGAAAACCTTCTTCAGGGAAGCATCCCTAGAGGCCTTGGGCAGTTGACACAACTTCATAAATTAGACTTGTCCATAAATAATTTGTCGGGTACAATTCCTTTGCAATTGCAAAACCTTACATATCTGGTGGATTTGCAACTTTTTGACAATCATCTTGTGGGAACTATCCCACCTTTCACTGGGTTTAACAGTAACCTCTCAATTCTTGACATGTCTATGAATAATCTTGCTGGTAGCATACCTCAACACCTTTGCAAACATCAGAAATTGATGTTTTTGAGCCTTGGTTCAAATAAGTTGTCTGGAAACATTCCTTCGGGTCTAAAAACATGCAAGTCGCTTATACAGCTAATGCTAGGAGAAAACCAGCTGACAGGAAGCCTCCCTGTTGAATTATATAATCTTCAAAACCTTTCGGCTCTTGAACTTTATCAGAACCAATTCTCTGGACTAATACCGCCTGAGATTGGCAAGCTACACAATTTAGAGAGGTTGCTCTTGTCAGATAACTATTTTGTTGGGCACATTCCTCCTGAGATCAGCAATATGGTGCAACTCGTTGCATTCAACATTTCTTCGAATAGCCTCTCTGGGAGCATTCCTCGCAAATTGGGAGATTGTGTAAATCTTCAGAGGGTTGATCTTAGTAGAAACCAATTCACTGGTGCTCTCCCAGAAGAACTTGGAAAACTGGTGAATCTGGAACTTCTAAAGCTTTCTGATAACAAACTAACAGGAACAATTCCAAGTACCTTAGGAGGTCTGGCCCGACTCACAGAGTTACAAATGGGAGGAAATTCCTTCTCCGGCAGCGTCCCTGTTGCACTGGGCCAGCTTACAGCTCTCCAAATTGCACTGAACATCAGCCACAATAATATTTCTGGTGTGATTCCTGATGCTCTGGGGAGCTTACAGATGTTGGAATCTTTATTCTTGAATGATAATCAGCTTACTGGTGAGATTCCTGTGTCAATGGGGGAGCTAATGAGCCTCCTGGTCTGCAACCTTTCGAACAACAACCTGATCGGAACTATACCAAATACCACTGTATTTCAAAGGATAGATTCTTCAAATTTTGCTGGAAACAGGGGATTGTGCATGCTGGGTTCAAACCATTGTAGTCAATCCAATTACCCATCTCGTACTCCTAAACAAAACTGGATAAAGGAGGGTTCCAGTAAGGAGAAATTAGTAAGCATCATTTCTGTGTTACTTGGTTTTATCTCACTGTCCTTTATCATCAGCATTTGTTGGGCAATGAAGCGCCGCAAGCCTGCTTTTGTTTCACTCAAAGATCAAAGACCTGACATCATAGATAACTATTACTTTCCCAAGGAAGGATTCACATATCAAGGCCTTTTGGAAGCAACTGGCAATTTTTCAGAAAGCGCAATTGTAGGAAGGGGAGCCTGCGGCACCGTCTTCAAAGCTATTATGGCTGATGGTCAGGTGATTGCCGTCAAGAAGCTCAAGTCTCGCGGTGAAGGAGCTAGTTCTGACAGCAGTTTCCTTGCTGAGATATCAACTCTTGGAAAGATAAGACATCGCAATATTGTGAAACTTTATGGCTTTTGCTATCACCAGGATTCAAATCTTCTCCTATATGAGTACATGGCAAATGGGAGTCTTGGAGAGCAGCTCCACAGTAATAAGCAAACATGTGTACTAGACTGGGATGCTCGGTACAGAATTGCTCTCGGAGCAGCAGAGGGTTTGAGCTATCTTCACTATGATTGCAGACCTCACATTATTCACCGGGATATAAAGTCGAACAACATTTTATTGGATGAAGTACTCCAGGCTCATGTTGGAGACTTTGGCTTGGCAAAGTTAATTGACTTTCCTTATTCAAAATCCATGTCTGCTATTGCTGGTTCATATGGCTACATTGCTCCAGGTCATACTATCATCTAACTTCTCTCTCCTCCTAATTTTTGAATTACATCTGATGGTTCAATTCTTACATGATTTACTTGAATTTCATTGCAGAATATGCTTACACAATGAAAGTGACAGAGAAGTGTGACATATATAGTTTTGGGGTTGTCCTGTTGGAACTAATTACTGGGAAGTCTCCCGTTCAACCTCTGGAGCAAGGAGGGGATCTAGTCACTTGGGTGAGAAGATCGATTCATGGTACAATATCCACCTCGGAAGTATTTGACCGAAGGCTGGATCTGAGTGCTAAAAGGACAATTGAAGAGATGACATTATTTCTGAAGATTGCACTGTTCTGCACCAGCAATTCACCGCTTAATAGGCCAACAATGAGAGAAGTCATTGCAATGATGATTGATGCCAGAGAAGCTGTGAGTGATTCTGTGTTTTCGTCAACTTCAGAAACTCCTTTAGAAACAGATGCTTCTTCCAGAGGTTAGAATAATAATTTGGTTTTAAAATCTTGCAGTTTTGTGATTGAATAATCAAAGAACTAACAGTAGTAAATACAATGCCAGATTCTATGGTACCATAAAGCTCCATTAAGGGATCGAAAGAGATGGGCTCATGAGATCCTCAATATATGCAACCATGGAAGATACTCTCATCTTTGTATCGGCCGTTTCAATCACAATGCATCTCTGAGTTTAATCATTTAAGTTACTGATTATGTGGAGTGAATTCAATGATCTAATTTTATCAAGAATCTAGTTCTGATCTCTCATTATATATCCACTTGCACTTATTAAGCCAAATCTTAATTTTCATCTAAGTTTATCCTATTAATGCTTGATGATCTAACAATGTCAGTCTCTATAATCATATCAACAAAATGGCCAATACAAATGTCAATGCTTGAGAAAAGTAGAGGCTAAAGTATGGAAAACTTAAAGAGAAAGGGCAATGTGGAAATTTGGAGCTACGAATGTCAATGCCTTGTATTTCAGAATGGGGCGATGACATTCCAGTCGGCCATTTGTAGTACAGTACTAAAAAGATTTACAACATGGAATTTTTCACAACCACAAGCCATTTTATTTCTGAAATCTCTCCATAGCTAGCACCTACTGCGGGATTCACTTTTTGGAGAATATGAGTTGAGGCAATAACAAGAATATTTGTAGTGGAACATCATAATCCCTAGAGAGATAGTTCATTAATAGACCAAAGGATAAGTAATTCGACTCATTTATCTCCAAATCATGTCATATGATAAAAATTATGGATATATTAGGCGCTGCTCTACTATGTTCTATTCACGGTGCTATCGTAGAAAATACTTTATTTGAAGATGGTGGTGGTGCAAATACATTCCGTGCTTTTGACCCAACTCAAGCCGAAGAAACTTATTCAATGGTCACTGCTAACCGCTCCTTCCAAGCACCTCTTACACCATGCGATGAGCTTTGGAACCTCAGCCGCCAAGCTGAAGTTGCCGAATTTCTCTAAGACATAAAACCAGGTATTGAAAGGAATGAGCGCGATGTCTACATGCCCAAATGTCTCACCTCCGAAGTAAGGCTTGTCTCCATTCTCCAAGCTCTCCTTCCAGCACCTTCAGAATTTCTATGAATTCCTTCTTCACAGCTTCCAGTTCTCCTTTGTGAATGCAATTTTCCTCCCACTCAGGAAACTTGTAATATTAATAAACGAAATACAATGGAAATTAACCAGAAGCTAGTTGGCTACCTTCTTATCAACATAATCATCCCAGAACCTAGCCTGATCTCTGTCTCTGGCAAGGATCAGACGGCAGCAACGGAGCTTTATCCTTCCAAATTTCATCGATGTACGTACTGCACAATAATCAACGACTCACACAAGTTGTTATTCTGTTGGATTACCTTGATCGGGAAATCTTTGAGTTGGGTTCATACTTACAGTAAATTTATAGATTAATTATTATTTTCTTTAATTAATTTGATAATAAGACAAGATTATCACGAATTCGATGGTAGTTTCCTAAGCCTACTGTTTCATTCTCGAACGTCCAAGACATTTCAGATGTATGAGTCATCAATTCCAGTGCTTTCATTCGTCATATTCCAGAATAGGATAATAACATTAGGATCCCTAATACTTACGTTTTTATATTACGTTTTTAATGATTGAGATTAATATTTTAATATATATAATTAATACATAATTAATATACACATAATAAATAATTTTATGATCATAAATAATATAAAAATTTATATAAAAAAATTAGAGCTATTAATCTTTCTTTATTTTCTGATAAATGATAATCCTTTAATATATAAATAACATAATGAGATATATTAGGTTGTAATTTCACCCATCTCTCTCTCTATCCATAAACACTTGCGT